>PVHT020003785.1:12826891-12938140 GCA_004024745.2 Catagonus wagneri
TAAAAATAAAAAGAGCCAAAGCCACCCTCAAAGGTAGGAGGTCCCCAGAGAAAGAGAACCAGGCACCTTTTTTTCCCACCTTTTCCATCTTCTTTCCCCCAAAACCTTCTGTTTTTCTTATATGGCCACCACATGGTATACAGTGTCCCTGGGCCAGGGATCAGATCCGCACTGCAGTTGTAACCTACACTGGATCCTGTGCCAGGCTGGGGATTGAACCTGCATCCCAGCACTCCAGAGATGTTGCCAGTCCCGTTGCATCACAGCAGGAACTCCCTGGCACTGCTTTCTTGACCTAAGAGAAGCCTTTTTTTTTTTTTTTTTTTTGGTCTTTTTGCCTTTATGTAGAGCCGCACCCGCGGCATATGGAGGTTCCCAGGCTAGGGGTCTAACAGGAGCTGTAGCTGCCAGCCTTCGCCACAGCCACAGCAACACAGGATCCGAGCCGCATCTGCAATCTACACCACAGCTCACGGCAACACCAAATCCTTAACCCACTGAGCAAGGCCAGGGATTGAACCCGCAACCTCATGGTTCTTAGTTGGATTCGTTAACCACTGAGCCACGAAGGGAACTCCCAAAGAGAAGCCATTTTTGACCAAAGCCATTTTGGGATCTAAGCCTGGCCTCAATGCTTGCCCTAGTACAGGTTTCAGTAATTAAAGACCTTAAGGGAAGTGAGGGAATGCAGAAACAAAGGAAAAGCAGACAAGAAACAATAGTTCAAGAGACAATCTTAGGTCCTCTTCAAGTAATATACTTAAGAACCTGATACAAATTCTTGGTTCTTCAGGAACTAAGGCCCCCACCCCTGCCAGGTGATGATGTTAGAACACTGATGATGACCCTCCAGACTTCAATCAACTCAAGCCTGGACTTTATAGACCTTTGCCCCAATTCCCTGCTCAAGGTCCTTCATGAATATGCATGTACTGTTAGCTTAGAACTTCCTTAATTTTGCTGTTGGGGAGACATTGCTTTGGGAAAGATTCCAGGTGTCCCTCTTACCTGCCGCAAGTAATAAATACATTTATGCTAAATAATTACATATTCTGTATAATCTAAATTATACCCCTACAGCTAATGACAGATTTGAGAAAATACCCAACAAGACAATGTCTAATATGTATGACCTAAAACTGGAGTTCCTGCTGTGGCACAGTGGGTTAAGAATTCAGTGTTGACTCTATGGTGATGAGGGTTCGACCCCTGGCCCAGCACAGTAGGTCAAGGATCCAATGTTGCTGCAGCTGTGGCGTAGGTCACAGCTCTGACTCTGATTCAGTTCTTGGCCCAGGAACTTCCATATGCCACAGGTTCGGCCAAAAAAGAAAGAAAAATAAAAAAGCGTAAGTGAATTACAAACTTCATACCAATAAATTCAACAACTTAAACTCTTTTAGCCACAAATTATTAAAATTGACACAGAATAAAAAATTTAAGTTGTGCTATGTCTTTCGAAGACACTAAGTTGTATTTTTAAATATCCTCAGAAAACTGTAAGGCCAAAACACATTCATTAGTAAATACTAGCAAACATTTACAGAAAAAAATACCAATCTTACCAAATTTTTTCAGAAACAGAAAAGTAGAGAACATTTCCCCACTTTATGAAACCAGTATACTCTCCATTTTTAAAAACTTCAACAAAGACTAATAAAACTACAGACGACTATCGCAAATGAATAGTCACAGAAATATTTAATGAAATATTAATAAACCTAATATATACAGGATAATTTATCAAGACTATGCAGACCTTAGTCCAGGAATGCAAGGTTTATTTAAATATTCAAAATGAATAAATATATTGATCTCTGGGAAGACAGAGGCAAAGAACCCTGTGGTATTAGGTTTAAATGATGGTTATCAATATTAATTCTAATTTTTAAGAATATGAAACTATTTATTTCTTAATCCAATCTGCTGAAATGACAAACAGCAACCATACTCAGGGAGCAGTGAGTATACCTGTTGCCCAGATCTTGGTTTTTAAATACCATTTATCCCAAAAGGAACTAGGTTTTTGAGGAAAATAATGGCTCCTTCTAGGGTTGGGCAGGGAAAGTACAAGATGACCATGGGACATATGCTGATGCCCCAAAGTAAGAATATGCTTTAAAAGAAAATATGAGGAATATTAAAAAGGCACAGGAGCTAGCTTTAAGAAACTCTCACTGCCCAAATTTGGGACAATTCGAGCATTAAAATAAGCAGCAACACAATGGATAAGATCCATGCACTGAAGTTTGAAAAATCCACTACTCCACCCCACTAATTAAAGAAGGAGAGAAAGAAAGGAAATCTACAATCCTTAAAGAAGATTGCCAACTAAAAATGTAGCAGGAGTAAGAGAGTTCGAACACTACCATTTTCCAACAAGTAGTAATAAGTGAGTTGGTCATATATTGTCAATGGATGCTTATAATATTTGGTGATGCCCTTGATGAGAAACAGGATATTTAACAGTTTCAAAGTATTCGTCTCATATTATTTACTTACAATAGGAAAAATGAAACTTTATAGTGGAAAAATCTGACAGACATTGTTAACCAACTGATCAAAGTTATATTACCAGTAATGCAACTGACATCCTGTCTTTATGCTATGATGCTTCAAGAAAACAACATAATTCATAAAGTATTCTTACCAAAAATCCATTCATCTGATCCTAATCATGAGGAAACAAACTTAAAGAATATTCTAAAAATCCATACGCTTATATTCTTCATAATTATGAAAGACAAAAATTTTTTAAACTGCCCCATATGACAGGCAACTACATAAATAAAGGGTCAAAAGTACTAAATGCAATGTACAGTCTTAAGTGGGGGGAAATTGCTATAAAGAATACTGCAAGAATAATGGCAAAAGCCAAATGGTACATATTCTGGATTTGATCATTTTACCATGGTTAGGTAAGAAAATGTTCTTATTTTTAGGAGGCCACACTATTATGTAAAGGAAAGGGGTCATGATACAGGCAATTTTGTCTTAAAGGGGTCTGCAAAATCATTACCTTATGTGCAAAGTAATAAAGCAAATGTGGCAAAATGTTAGTAATAGCTAAATCCAGATGAATGGCAGTATTAGTTTACTGTACTATGTCTACAAATTTTCTGTTAAATTTGAAATCCATCCCCGACACACACACAAAAGGCAGTACAATTTGCAGTAGTATCAAATACATAGGGAAATTTTGATGTAAAACCCTTATACTGAAAACTATGTCTAAGAAATCAGGTTTCTTGGGTAAAATGGCAAGTTAAGTTAAAATCTATATAGAAACACAAAATGCTAGAAACAGTCAAAATATTTTTGAAAAAGTGGGACGTTTATTCTGCTGTACATCAAGACATTATAAAACAGCTTAAATAATGACACTGAGGTATAATTTCTAGGATAAACAAACCAGTGAAAACAAATAAAATTCCAAAAGCAAATTCAGGAAACTGAGTGAAAGAAGTGGGGTATAAATGCACAGGAGTACAAATGAGCTGTACAAAAGAATGAGGAAGCACTCTATGAACTACTCATTTCTAGGATATACTGTTAAGTTTCAAGAGCAAAGGGCAAAACAGTGTATACACAGCACACTACTTTTTGTGTCAGAAAAAAAGGGAAATGAGAAAAATTACAGAGATTTGCTTATTTCTGAAACAAGAAACACAGAAAGAATATATCAGAAAATGGTGAAACTGGTTACCTACAAGGGATGCTAAAAAATGTGGTAGAGTGGCAGGGAACAGAGTGACATTCCTGATACAGCTTTCTATGAAGTTTTGACTTTGGGGAAACATTAATTTTATAAGAATTCAAAAATGTGTCACTGAAGGGTGGGAACTGAATTTAAACAGAAACAAATTAAACCGACTACATTTCACATGAATAATATTACTGAGAAGACTAGGGTAAAAACAACAACAAAATCCTAATCCAAATAATTTTTGAAGAGTTTTCATCCACATACCCTCAGGAAAAGGGAATCTCATCTTGAATTCTTTATTCTAGGTTTGTTTTCTACAGCAGTATAGGTATGGAAATCCTGAAGATTATAGGATTAAGTAAAATCATAATAATTACTACTACTACTAATTATAATAATGGTGAGAGCCAGGTTCTCATTGCAGTAAATGGGAAAGACAAATTTAGAACGAACAAAGGGAAAGAGCTCTGTGGAGCTGGAATGAAACAATGTAACAGCATGCAATCATTATTTCTAAAATACTTACACTTTTCCATTGAAAAAACCTGAAAGCAATGACACCACAGTGGCAATGAGCAAACTTGCACCCAGATCTTGGTGTCTAAATACCATTCCCCATTGAAAATGAACCAGGGCTCCTTGGAGAAAAATGGCTGGTTCCAGAGCAGGAACCAGGGAAGGGATGAGATGAGTCAAAAATAGCTTGTGACAGAAAGGAAGGAAGTTTTCCCACTGGCCAAATCTGGAACAATTTGATCAAGAAAATACACAAGTTCTAAAATGATGTATGAGGAGTTCCCATCACGGTGCAGCGGAAACGAATCCGACTAGGAACCATGAGGTTGCGGGTTTGATCCCTGGCATTGCTTGGCAGGTTAATGATCTGGCATTGCCACTGCTGTGGCGTAGGCCGGCAGCTACAGATCCGATTAGACCCCTAGCCTGGGAACCTCCATATGCTGTGGGTGAGGCCCTAAAAAGACAAAAAATAAACAAAAATTAAAAGAATAAAATGATGTTTGATACTTTATAAAATAAAATCAATGGGACTGAGGGTTTGGGATTGGCAATACACACACTACTGTATTATGGAATGGATGGTCGACAGGGACCTGCTGTATAGCAAAGGGAACTCTACTCGATATTCTCTGATAACCTCTATGGGAAAAGAATCTGAAAAAGAATGGATATGTGAATGTATACAAATGAATCACTTTGTCGTACAGCAGAAATTAACACAATATTATAAATCAACTATACTTCAGTAAAACTTTTTTTTTTTGTCTTTTATGTAGAGCCGCACCCGTGGCATATGGAGGTTCCCAGGCTAGGGTCTAACAGGAGCTGTAGCTGCCAGCCTTCGCCACAGCCACAGCAACGCGGGATCCAAGCCACGTCTGCAACCTTCACCACAGCTCACGGCAATGCTGGATCCTTAACCCACTGAGCAAGGCCTGGGATCAAACCCACAACCTCATGGATCTTAGTCGGATTCGTTCACCACTGAGCCACAAAGGGAACTCCCTAAAGTACATTCTTAAGAAATACACACTGAAGTATTACTGTGTAAAGGAAACTGATATATGCAACCTATTATTAAATAGTTCAGAAAAAATGCATAAGCATATATATAAACAAATCTGGCAAAAGGTTAAGTTCCCTGTATTGTTCTTGCAACTTTTCTACAAATTTGAAATTACTTTAGGTCAATTATTTTCAGAAGATAGCTAATACAATATACCAGTAAGCCAAAATAGTTGAGTTTTTTCCCCCAAAAAAATCAGTTTAAAGTCTTTTCTTCACAGACTAGCTCATGTCTACATCCTAAGCTGGATTAGGATACAAATATCAGATTTCAATTATTTGTTTAAAATTTCAAGTACTTTTGAAAGAAATTAATGGTACTTGTTAAATATTAAAACAAAAAAAGATGTTTGGAGTTCCCTTGTGGTGCAGTGGGTTTAAGGATCCAGCACTGTCACAGCAATGGCTAAGGGTGCTGCTGCCGCACAGGTTCGATCCTGGTCCAGGAACTTCCACATGCCACAGGTAAAGCCAAATAAATAATTAAATATTTTATGCTTTGGCAAGCTTTGGGAATTTAAATTGATAGCGATTACACTTTTGTGAAACATTCCATAGAAAAAGTTGTAAAACATGTGAGGTATATGAGAATGTATAAGAATATTTAATATATTATTTATAACAGCAAAAAAAAAAAAAAACGGTGCAAATCTAAAATTCTATCACCAGAGGAATAGTTATGGCACATCCACACTATAAAATACAAGTTTTTAAAAGAATAAAGTGTATCATAAGCACAAAATGATATACTATAGAACATAATACAGAACAAAAGAAAAAAATCCGCTGATACATCTGTACAAGAAAAAAATCAGAAGTATGTTAACATGTTTATGTATGTGCCCAGAAACAAAGGCCTGAAAGGAGGGACCAGAAGTAGTTACCAGTGTTGGTGACTGCACTGGGAGAGGGAGAAAAGGGAAAAGCACAGCTACATTGTTTGAGTTTTTTCCCTAAAAGATCATGTACAATTTACAGTCTTAAAAAAACAAATATTTTGTATTCTTAAAATAAGACTTAAAACTCTGATGAAATGATTTCACTGAAGAACATAAAATATATCTATATCCAAACTATACTATTAATTAGCTATAATATAACAAGACCTATTATTCTGTTCAAGTACCTTTGTGCTATTGGTTCTGCTTTTAATATTTAATTTAATAAAATCAACAACTGCTTTTTAGAAATTGGTAAGATATCAATCCTACATTGAAAGACCCTGGTTTTTTAATTAGAGTAACAAGTTTTTTTTTAAATCAACTATATATATATATATATATACACACACATATACATACATATATATAGTCTGTTGTCATTTTAGGTCCACACCCACGGCATGTGAAGGTTCCCAGGCTAGGGGTCTAATCAGAGCTACAGCCGCTGGCCTACACCACAGTCACAGCAACACGGGATCCAAGCTGCGTCTGCAACCTACACCACAGCTCACGGCAACGCCTGATCGTTAACCCACTGAGCAAGGTCACAGATCAAACCCGCAATCTCATGGTTCCTAGTCAGATTTGTTAACCACTGAGCCATGACGGGAACTCCAAATCAACAATATTTTTAAGAAAGTTTATTCTGAGAATTCCTGTTGAGAGCCAAAATAAAGTATGATCTACATGACGTACTTTACAATTATACATGATTTATATGACAGTAGAAAGACATAACAAATTTGTGAACTTTGAATTACTGACCATAAGGAAGCTTATCATCATTCAGGTGTCCTTTCACTATCAACATACTGCGAGCTTGTGTAAATAATTGATAATTACCTTCAACAAATTTATTAGATCACTAGCATAGTATATTTGAGTGCAGTAGTGATACAAAGACACTCCCTAGTCAAGAGAACTTTACAAAACTGAAAAAAGTTTATTTTTTTGCTTTTTAGGGCCGCACCTGCGGCATATGGGGGTTCCCAGGCTAAGGGTCCAATCGCAGCTACAGCTGCCGGCATATGCCATAGCCACAGCGACTCCAGACTGGAGCAGCATCTGTGACCTACACCACAGCTCATGGCAATGCTGGATCCTTAACCCACTGAGCAAGGCCAGGGATCGAACCCACCACCTCAAGGTTCCTAGTTGGATTCATTTCTGCTACACCACAACAGGAACTCCAAAACTGAAAAAAGTTTAAATTAAATGTAATAATAAATAAAATTAAGGGCTCCATCCTCTAGAATTTAAACTACTCCTTTAATTAGTTCATTCAGGTGACAAATTAACTCAGCCATGGTCTACAATGCTGTTTTAAGTCACTTATCAGGGTATATCTGTTATTAGTCAGAGACAACTCTATGAACAGGCTCACTATTACACACTTTGATAACTAGTGTTTTACACTCTTAAGTGTTTGTGTTTACCTGGGATATTCTGTTTATTCTCCTTTGTACATATCCATCTTAGGGACCCTTAGAGAAACAACTATTTTTTCAGGCCTCTAGAATATTATCCTTATAAATCATTAATACAAATCAATAGGTATGCAATATAAATCTATTAACAGTTAAGTATTCCATAAGTACTCTCAAATTTTCATTACCAGACGTGTGTGACACACAAGAACATCTCTGTGCTAAGCACCTTAATAATGTTATTTCCTTACATCTGTGCTAAGTATCTTGAGAACCACACTTGTTTCCTTACCTGGGAAAGAACTGTCAATTTTCACTTTCAACACTTCCCACAAGGCTATTGCAAAAAACAGATCTGTGTCTAAAACTCAAGGAGGGAACACTTTATAATAGGGAGAAAGGCACAAAATCTACACATCATTAACACTTAATTCTGAAATTTTGAAAAGTAGGTAAAGATACATGTAGTGGGAAACGTTCTTTGAGAAATAACAAATACATTCAATCTCAGTCATTTTCAAAAACTCTTGTTTTCTGCATGCACAATACATGGTGGGAAAAAAAACAGTGCTCTGAGTCAGGATCCTTGGTTTCCTGATTCTACACACAGCTGTGTGATTTTTAGGCTTGTCATTTAAACAGCCTTGACCTCAATCATTTCACCTAAAAATGTCAGCATTATCTTACCAGCCTAAACCTGAATCATCTTACCAGCCCAAACCAAATTGTTCTTTGTGGATTTCCAGGTCTAAGAGCCGCATTATTCACATACTCATCTGATTCCCCATGTAACCATGGCCTAGGAACCAGTTTGAGTAAGCTGGGTGAATTACAGTTCCCAAACTAAATTTGTACATCACCAAGAGAATAAAAAGGCCCTAGACTGTGCTTTAAACTCTGTGAGCTCAAAAATGTTTTAGACAGGCCATGACACAGTCTTACAAAGATAGCTGAATGTCTTATCCTTGTACCATTATAGTACAACAGCAGGCTCTATTTCCCACTGTGAATACGAGTTTCAGCATTACTGGAACCACGCCTCCCGAAGAAATGCAGGAGGTATCAGAAAAACCTCTCGAGGGGGCGAGGAGAGAGATCCCGGATAAGCCGGGACAGGCCTTCAAAACAAAACAAAACCCAAAAAAACAAACGTGAAAGAAAAAAAAACTCTTTTTTCTTCCCCTACAGCCATGCAGCTGCACCCAAAAGAGAAGCACTAGATTACCATCATCTGCATTTCATTCCTTTTCTTTTGCAACACTAGCTACACGCCTATAATAAACAGACCTTGTGCTCAGGGGATAATTTACTTCCCGTCCAGTAAAGATGAAGTTCCTTATTTTCACTAACAACGAATCAATACTCACCCTCCCTGGGGAAACCAGGCACTCCTCTCCTCACCACCTCCCGCTGCCGGCCTGACGCCCCACACGCAAGAAATCTCCCCACTTTTCCAGCCCCTGCTGAACGCAAGGGTTGCGAGGCTCTAGGGGGAAAGCGGAAGAGACTAGGGGTGCGGCGTACGCGCGCAGAGGGGCGCCTTCCCAGCGGGTGAGCACCAGGATGCCTCGGTCGGCCGGGGTCTTTCGAAGGCGGAAGGGGAGCGACGAGACCCGCGCCACCCCCACTTACCCACTTTGTCCTTCCCGTACATGTGCCCGGCCACCTGATGCGAGAGGGGCACGCAGCCGTTGAGGAAGCGGAGCATGCCGCCAGCCGGCTTCGGGGTACTCTCGGGGGCGGCCTCGCTCGCCGCTGGGGTCCGCATTTCGGGGGGGCCAGGCGCCTCGAGCCGGAGAGGGGATGGCGGCTCCGTTGCCATAACAGAGCTGAAGCGGTTAACGGCAGTGAGAGCAAGGGGGTAAATAGGGCGGAGGGAGGGGGCGCCAGAACCGAGGGTCTCTCAGTCTTGACCGCGAGGAGGCCCAGGGGTTTCTGCGGCTGGTGGCCGCTGTGGCCCGAGGAGGGGGCCCATGACGCCGCAGAGGCGCGGGCGCTCCCCTGCCCAACTCTGGGCGGAGCGCGGCTCCCTGATCCTTGAGCTCCGCCGCCGACCCGGCGCAGCCCTGGAGACGGATCCGAGCGGATGAGCTGCGGCTGCGGCGCCCAGCGCTCCCAGGGGCCTTGACGGCGACGGCGGCCCCACCCCCGCGCCCCCGCCCCCTCCCGCCGTCCTCCAGTCCCCTTAGCTGCCGCGCGCGCGTCAGCGCCGCCTGCACCGCCGCCTCCGCCGCAAGCTTCCGACTGCGCGACCAGCGGCCGCAGCTGCCACTGAGCATGCCCAGAGGCCGCCGGACTGGACCCCCGCCGCGGGGCGTGCTCCCCGGCCGCCAGGTCGAGCTGAAGGCGACCTGGATGCGGTGAAGACGCTGACTGCCCTTCGTGCCCCTACTCGATCTGTCCGTATGACGCCTGCAGGGCTGTTGTGTCTTCATTCATTCAGTGCGCGTTTGTACGCTTCCCGGGGTCCGGCTCAGAAATTCTAGAGGCTCCCAGTTGTGAGGGGCCGTCAGTCCCGCGTTAGGAGAGCTAAGCAGTAGCTGTGCCCAGGATGACTTGGGAGGCCACCCTGTAACTGCAGTTACCTCCCAGCAACTCCCAGCTGCATAGATACTCTAGGAGTAAAAACTGGCAGCTTCTTAGCAGGCGCGCCTGCAGAACACTCTTCAAGTAACACTGTACCCCCTCCCCAAATTGGTGCCCCTGAACAACTAGGAAAAAAAATTGAAACCGACACCTATATCAGACTGCAGAAGATAAGGAATAGTCTTTTTTTTTTTAAGTGATCAATGAGCCGGGTTTTGTTCTACCCCCCACCCCGACCCTTAACGTTGCGCTAAGGCAAGGTCCAAGGTCCTCAATAGATGGAGCATTGGGTAGGCAGAAAAAAGGGATGCATATTGGGAGCGAGAGGAGATCCTGGAATGGGACATCGCAGTCGGTTCCTGTGTCTATCACTGGCATTTCATATAACTGGACTTGGCCCTGCAGGTACCAGACTAAACAAGAAAATGTGGGGTAAAACCTTAGATATCTGATTATGGCAAGTGTTACATCAGCACTTGTCCCCGGTAGGGAGAAATCCGCGCACCTGAGAGAAACAAAACCTGGCCTGGACTCCCTATTCCAAAGGTCCTTTCCCTGGGCTCCAGGACCAAGCGTCTCAGGATTGCGCAAACTCAGTTGCTACCTCTCTAGGTCTCTCCCTCCTCCCGCCTCCTGCGGCTGTCAAAATCCGGACAAGATTTCCTAAAGGCCCGGGACACAGCTCTGCGCATGCTCAGCGTTAGCCTGCCGGATAATACACACGTGCTTACCGCCAGTCGTGGCGCCTGCGCGGTAGCAGCCTGGAGTCGGTGCCCTTAGGACCGTCGCTTGTCGCTCTTTTGACTACCGCTTTCAACGCGAGCCGGTTTGTGCTCGGCGTCCTGTGCACATCCTTGCAAGCGACAGCGTCATGAGTACGACTTCCAGCGTACGAGGTGAAGTGGGGCCTGGGAGCGGGAAAGGCTGGCGGCCTGCGCACCGGTTGCAGATTCCTGAGCGCCTCTTTGGCGCTGCGGCTCTGCTCGCCCGCCAGTCGTGTAACCTTGAGATGCAGAAGGGCAAGCGTTCCACCGGCTTGCGGGCTCCCCGGGCCGCAGGGGGAAAAGGGCAAGATCAGGGTATGATCCCCAGGCGTAAGGGGCGTGGAGGCCATGCAGGCATCTACCCAGTTTTAGACCGCGTTTCCCCTGAATAGCTAAACCCTAAATCCTAATGATCCTTGCACTGCTAGTTTTTCTTATCCCCTGCGACGCCTGTTATGTCATAGGGCCTGGAAAAAAGGAAAGATGAAAACAAAACCAAAAAAGCCCTCTTCTCCCTTCTCAACGCGTAAACCACCGTGGAGTGAGAACGTCGATTTTCTGCAACCATCAAGCGGTGCATGACTAATCACATATTAGTTTTGCACACGTTTTTTAAAGGAAAGAAACCCAATCCGAGATCTTCAGTTTTCCCAGGTTTTTTTTTTTGTTTTTGTTTTGTTTTTAATGCCTCTGGCACCTGGCGCTCTGTGGCAGTAGTCCTAGAGAGGATGAAAAACTGAGCTCCAGCTCATTGAGCCTCCACCTTTCTCAGCCTTGCTTCCCTTGTGCTGGTACCTGGGGGGGTTGGAAATGTTATTTCATAGAAGGTCTGATTAAAATTAGATTTTCTAGAAGGCAGGTAACGTGGGGCTTCACTTCATAATAATTCTTGATAGTAGTGTAAGTGTTAATTTAATAATGTGTACCATCTATGATACATGTGATCTTTGCCCAGGTATAAAACGCCACACCTCAAGGTTTGGTAACCTGTAATGGTAGTTAAGTAAAGGTAAAGAGATTGACCAGAAGTTAATTAAAAATAGTGTTCTTGATTTATTTAGTAAATATTCAGCATCTGGAGTGGGAGGTTCTGTAAAAGATCCCTACTAACTTGCACCCTAGTTTTGTAATAAAGTCTATAAATTGGAAAATTGCACTTGTTGCAAAAGTTACCTAACAGAGTGAGGTTGATAATCCATGATATTTTTAAGTTCCTAATGTGGTATATAGGAGGTGATTACTTGGAAAAGTTATTTCAAACCGTATTTATCATTAGTGTGCTTTAAATACAGTCATCCTTGGAGTCCCATTTGTGGCAAAGCGGAAATGAATCTGACTAGGAACCATGAGGTTGAGGGGTTTCGATCCCTGGCCTCGCACAGTGGGTTAAGGATCCAGCATTGCTGTGAGCTGTGGTGTAGGTTGCAGATGTGAAGCCGGCAGCTGTAGCTCCGATTCAACCCCTAGCCTGGGAACCTCCATATGCCTTGGGTGCATCCTTAAAAAAAAGGGAAAATGGCAAAAAAAAAAACTTAAATAAAATTAAAAATAAAATAAAATTTAGAGTCATTTTGTGTAATTGAGCACTGAATTCTTTTTAGGTAGCATACTGTTGAAATGTGAAGTAGGTGAACCCTAGGACTTCTTAAGACTATGTTGACTTAAAAAAATATGCACAATCTAAAAGTTGAGAGTTTTATTTAGGACAAAATGAGGACTGTGGCCTGGGAGGCAGCATTTCAGATAGCTCTGAAAAACCATTCCAATATAGATAGGGCGGAATCTCTGTATATATGTGATTTTAGTGAAGGGGAGAGGTACATGCCACCACACACAAATTTTTACAGAAGGTTGCTGCTAATCTCCTGAAGGTTTCTGCTAGTCATAAGGAGGAAATGTCACCATGAAGGATTTTAGTGCTTTTGTAGATATGAGGAGATGCAAGAACTAGGCTTAAAAAACCTCCTGAAAATATCTATCTGAAGACCTGTTTGGCCAGTTTTCCCAGAGCACAGAGTGCCTCACTCCTGATTCTCCACCCTGAGCTCCTTTCAGGAGTGTTGAGGGTCAGCATCTGGGGTGGCTCATGATTCTCGAGTTCACAACTATAAGCTAATCTTTCTTGCAAGTAAGACAAGTTTGTTGTTGTTTTTTTTTTTTTTTTTTTTGTCTAACTATAGGGGGATCCAAAGGTGACTCTCCCATCACTTTGCCATTTTCTAAGGGACAGGAAATTGTTGGGTGAAGCGGATTATTAGCCTGAACTTTGTTATGAGAAGTAACTACTTTTTATTTCACCTAAAAACACAAAGATTGGTATAAGGACTATGGGGAAAGGCCCAAAGCCTTTGTAAATCGCTTCTACCAGTGCCTTCCACAAATATAGTGGTGTGGTGAGGTAGGGACAGAATATCCCTTTTGTAATATTTAGATCTAAATTGTTCTCTCAGTTTTTAAACCTAACCTGTTAATTCCTATAGATTGAAAATGTTTAGATCTTTTGATTTGGGGGAAGGTGGCCATGTCTCGTCTCAGTTAAGTAAGTGAATTACAGTTTCATTTTTTAAGTTTATGTATATACTATGTAATTATTAAAAGCTTAGAATAGTATTTGGCAGTGATAAGCACTGTGTAAATACATGTTAAATAAAAAGTGTGTGCATGCATCAGAATTCTTGTTTATATTCAGGAAAAAATAATGAGAGGGTTAGAAATAAACTGAATGTAGATCAGGTCAGAACATGAATCTGGGAGAGGCATTGAGGGTGTGATTGGAATTGAAATCCAAAGATCCCAGTCGGTGAGAGCTTTCAATACCTTTCTGGTTGATTGGAGAATAGACTGTGGTTGCCAAAGTGGGAAGTGGGAGGGAGTGGAATGGACTGGGATTTGCAAGTTAGTAGATGTAAACCATTGCATTTAGAATGGATAAGCAGTGAGGTCCTACTGTATAGCACAGGGGACTATATCCAATCTCTTGTGATGGAACATGATAGACGATACTATGAGAAGAACAATATATATGTGTGTGTGTTATGACTGGATTAATTTGCTGTACAGCAGAAATTGACCCAACATTGTAAATCAGCTATACTTTAATTAAAAAATAAAATAAAAAGGGAGAAAAAAAACTATTTGGTCGATGATACCACACTTTTTTCTTTCCCTTTTTTTTTGCTGTTGTTTTTTTAATAAAGTATAAGAAAGAGACCCCCTGGAATATTCCTTTTTTTCTTTCCTAATTGAAGTATAATTGGCATAACTTTTACCAAACTAATTTTTTATTGGTTACCAAATATTATAGTTTTAGAAACTACAAGAAACATGGAGTGGCTTTCACTGCTATCAAGTCCCCCATCTCTAATGACTCCTCCTCATACCCCACAGATGACCTTTAGGAAGTTTACTAAAACTTTTGCTTCTTAATACCTCCAAAAGTCAATGAATCTGCTCTCATCTTTAATCCCTTCCCTTCTGTTTGCCAGGAGGAGATTATCCAAGGTTGTTCTCGGTCCATATCCTATCCTCCAGATGCCATTTTCTCTTGCTTCCTTAACCTCTTGCCTCAGTAATGATACCTATTGTTCTTAATTCTTCAGTCTTCTCCCCAGTCCTAAGTCTAGTGGTTTTCTTCTCTTCGATCCTAAGTCACTCATAACTCATCCTTATCTTCAAAAAAGAAAAAGGAAAAAAAGGCAGTTAAACCTTAAAGGCCATTCTCATTCCTCCTATCTCCTCAAATTTCTTTTTCTTTTTTTTTTCATATTTTGCTTTACCCTCAAGTTACAAAATAGGCATTAGTCTATCTGCCTTGCACCTTATTACACATCCGAAACCCTGAACACTACGATGCATGTAACCAAAACTAAATTTCATAAGTTCTTATTCTCTAATATATGGTCACTTTTACCCAAACAAATGCATAATTTTCCAATCCATTTAACCTCAACATATAAAAATACTGTTTGGGTTCAATAAACTTCTCGAGTCATTTAAAATAACTATTTTCAAGGAATTTCCTGGTGGATCAGTGGGTTAAGGATCCAGTGTTGTCACTGCTGTGGCTTGTGTTGACTGCTGTGGCACTGGCCCCATCCCTGGCCTGGGAACTTCCGCATGCCACAGGCATGGCCCCAAAAAATAAAATAACCATTCGAGGGGTTTGTTTTTTATCTGAGAAGGAATTGTCACTCATAACTGCAGATAAAGGAGTTAGCTCCTATAGGTTGTAAACAATAAATAAGAGCTTTGGGGGCTGTAGATAAAACAGGATTGGCAGTGAGTTGATACTTGGAGCTGGGTGAGGAGGGTAAATAGGAGTTCATGACATTATTTCCTGTGTGTGTCTGAAGTGTCGCATAATAAAGTTTTATATTTAATCTCAGGAAGTATTTTTTTTTTTTTGCCTTTTGTCATTTTAGGGCCGCACCTGCGGCATGTGGAGGTTCCCAGGCTAGGGGTCTAATCGGAGCTGTAGCCACCGGCCTACGCCAGAGCCACAGCAACGTAGGATCTGAGCCGCGTCTGCGACCTACACCACAGCTCACGGCAACGCCGGATCGTTAACCCACTGAGCAAGGCCAGGCATCGAACCCGCAACCTCATGGTTCCTAGTCGGATTCGTTAACCGCTGCGCCACAAAGGGAACTCCTAATCTCAGGAAGTATTTAAATCCCACGCTTTGATATAATAGGTTAAGGTGAGGCCAGAGAGAAGTCATTTGTTGTAAGAGTAATGTGATAGTAGGTTGGACTGATGGAGTTGCAAATTCAAATTAGTTTTCTGTTATTTCTTTTTCCTTAACTAACATCGAACACAGCCTGGACAGCAGACCTTAAGAGAAAAGCATTACCAGGCATAGCTACCAATCCCAGGGAGATCTAAGAGAGGCAGCTCCCCTCCCCCTCACTTGAGGAAAGGAGCGTTCTGATTCTATGGCAGTTGACATTGGGCAGGAGAAGACAGTTTGGGGCAGAAAGGTGGCTAAAAGAAGAGAAGCAGCGTGAGCTTTCTGTCCTGAGTTAAAATGTTTCCCACGGTAGAGAAAAGCCGGGAAGTGAGTTATAAACATGGGTGTGGGATTTGGAGACAAGCTGAATATTGTGTCTACCTCTGAATAATTCTTAAGAGAGAAAAACCAAAGTTTATATAATTGTAGGCCAGGGGGAGAGTAAGAAAGGGAGAGATTATTTAAAAATATATTTTTTGTACTTTTTTTCTTTATATTGGCTTATTCATAGTATTTGTATAGATAGAAAGCATTGTTAAGCAAGGTTGGGTGGGGTAGGATTTGATCTAACTAGGAATACTGTACCTTGAGAGATGTCTACAGAAAAAGGAAGTAAGGATAAACTGGAAGAGGCAGAAATAATGCTCAGGAGGTTTCTGGACCCCAGCTTTGAAAGACTATCTGAAAGGTGCCAACTAAAATGTCTTTAGAAATTGGCTGTCGATAAAGTCCCTGTTCAACTTGAGATGGTGTCTGTTCTTAATAAGCATATACACTATCAAGAACTTGGGTTTTATTATTTTTACTTGTTTACCGTCTTGGGTTTTTAATTTTTGACTTTTGAATCCATCTTCATTCTTGTCTGTCTCTATATTGTTTCCTTTTCTTTCTTTTCCCTAGAGTTGCCAGTTGGTATCCATAGCTTTTTGCCAGAAAAGACTGATTCAGGCTGCAGTAATGAAATGATAAAACAGCAGCATTTTTTCTTATTCTGGGAACTTTTACATTTGTCTCTAATGAGGTTAGAGAATTAGAATTTGGGAGGGGCAGAGGGATAAGACCTTATCTGGCTCTGTGATTCTAAAAGACTCATTAGAGCAAATATAAAAGCCATTTTCCTAGCACACATAATGGTGTTGTGACATTTATACAGGGTCGTAAGTGACCCTTCTTAGGGGGTGGGGTCACAGAGTGCATATTTCAGTTCCCCACAGAGCAGCCACTCTTGGGTAATATCTAGAGTCACACACCCCTACCCCTGTGTCAATTATCCTGTCATTTCTTCCACCATCAAAAAAATCCAGAGGATGGAGTTCCCATCGTGACGCAGCAGTTAACGAATCCGACTAGGAGCCATGAGGTTGTGGGTCGATCCCTGACCTTGCTCAGTGGGATAATGATCTGGCGTTGCCGTGAGCTGTGGTGTAGGTCGCAGACGTGGCTCGGATCAGGCATTGCTGTGGCTGTGGCGTAGGCCAGCAGCTACAGCTCCGATTGGACTCCTAGCCTGGGAAACTCCATATGCTGTGGATGTGGCCCTAAAAAAAGACCAAAAAAAAAAAAAAAATCCAGAGGAGGGAAAGGTTTTAAAAAAAAAAAAGGACTATATGGATTCAATTGGTAATATGAGAAAAGAATATTTTAATGGCTTGAGAAAGATTTTTTTGGTCATGAATTTCAGGTAGAAATTCCTAGAGGATTCTCTTTATATCATGAGACAAATTAATCCTGCCTTTATGTAATATTTAGGCATCATTAAATACAAATCTGTTAGAGATTGCTTCAGACTTCACCTCAAGAGTAAGGTTTAGGAGTTCCCGTCATGGCTCAGTGGTAACGAAACCACGGGTATCCATGAGGACTCAGGTTCGAACCACCTCAGTGGGTTAAAGATCCAGCATTGCCATGAGCTATGGTGTAGGTCTCAGACTCAGCACGGACTGGTGTGGCTGTGGCTGTGGCGTAGACCGGCAGCTGCAGCTCTGATTTGACCCCTAGCCTAGGAACTTCCATATGCCTCAGGTGCAGCCCTAAAAAGACAAAAGAAAAAAAAAAGTAAGGTTTAACTAAGACAGCATTTAGGGACTTGGTTATTTCAGTCTTTGGGGATATTCCCCCTTAAAAGTTTTGCTAAAGAAAATGTAACATTCAGCAGACATAATGGAACATATACTATGTAAGCAGCATTTTAGCCCATTTTGTGATAGATACATTAGCTATTCAGAGTGGCTTTCCATTAGCTAAAAAATGGGTTGCTATAGCTCCTGACATTTTCTCAAGGGAGTTCCATTTAAAAAAAAAAAAAAGCGTCAGAAAAGATTATGAATCAAACTAGACATTGAAGAAAAGTTTCAGCTCTGCTTGGAGTTGCCACAGAATGATACCATGAGACTGCACTAAAATTCAAAGCAAATCTGTACAAGGTGTGTAGTTTAAAATACCTTTCAATGAGGCCAAATGTTTGAAGCTGTCAAAGAACTGATTAACTTTTTTCGGTCATGCAGCACCTAGGAAGAACATAACATTAATGTTTATTTTAGGAGATTATAGCAGGGAGGAATAGAAATGTTGCGTGGGCAGGAGAATAAACTAAAATTTTTTTCGTAGAGAAAAATACTGTGGTTAAAAATAGAATCCAGGGAACATGCTAATTAGAAACACTTGATAAAAACTAAATTATTAATTAAGCTGGAAGAGAAGACCAAGGTAAAAGGAAGGAAGTATTAGAGAGGTTGCTCCTCTCCGTTAGTTTTGGAAGAATGATCTCCAATTTTATGTAAGGTACTGTTAGGTTTAGTGATTAATCACATTAGCACAGTAAGAAATTTGACTCAGTAGTGCCAATAAGCCATACGGTAATATTATTCATTATGTGTTTTTATTTGGCCTTGGAATGTGTTTTTTGTACTTATCTCTCTAGGGCTTTATTTGATAGTCTGGGAACTTATTTCAAACACTGTGAAGATCTGACTCAGGAAGTGCTGGGACACAGTCCAGTGTGTTTATCCTGACCCCTGTTCAACTTTTTGCTGCAGTCCACTCCAGACTGGGAATAGACAACTCTCCTCTGAGGCTGAGGCCAACCAGACTATGCAACATTCTCTTCTCTCCAAAATTCTCTGGAACTGGGGTAGTTGTTAAGTGCTTGAATTTCTAAGGGATCCTTGAAAAGCTATGTAAAAGGAATAAATAAATGGCTCAGTAGTCAGGCAAATAATTGATCAGAAAGATATCATTAAATTTAAAATGAAGCTTGTAGGGAATTCAGATCATCCACCAGTGGATAATGGAAATTTAGGATTTATTAAATGAGAATCTAACTAATTTTATTAAGTATGTTTTCTATGAAGTTAGCCGATTTTTATTTTAATGAGACACTTTGAAATTTAAAACAAAATTAAAAAAAGCCTTTTGAATGACTTGGAGCCCAGAATCCTGATGGATATAGTCCTTTGAATGTTTACTATTAAGGGTTGGTTTTGTTTTATTTGTGCTTGTTTTTCTTTGAATACCAATTCTGTTTGTGGTTATGCATTTTTAAATGACTAAAGGACCTACTATTTAAATAAGCTATGTTGAGTTGCTTGGTTAACATAATCACCTCCTGATTTTGTGGGGAGGGTCTTGCTTGTAATCTGAATTTTTATGACCTTATTTGTAATCTGAATTGGGGAAGGCACACCTGTGTTTTATGGCCGTTCCCAGGCTAGGAATCCAGGGATTGAATCCAAGCCACAGCTGTGACCTGTGCTATAGCTGTAGCAATGCCCAATCCTTAACTCACTGTGTTGGTCTGGGGATCAAACCCACGCTGCCACAGAGACAACTCTGGATCTTTAACCTGCTGCGCCACAGCAGGAAGTTCTGTAATCTGAATTTTTTTTTTATGTATCACAGTTTGTTGTTTTTGGTTTTTGGGGGTTTTTTTTAGGGCTGCTCTCTCAGCATTGACCCCAGGCTAGGGGTCAAATCCGAGCCATATCTTCCAGCCTATACCACAGCCACAGCAACTCAGTATTCAAGCTGCATCTGCAACCTACACCACAGCTCACAGCAACAAGCAAGGCCAGGGACTGAACCACAGCCTCATGGATACTAGTCATGTTTGTTACTCTGAGCCGCAATGGGAACTCTCCCTTTTTTTAAGCAATAGGTATCTGCAGACTCATGTATGATTTCAAATCTATTTATGAACACTTTAAAAAGATTATTAACGGAGTTCCTGCTGTGGCGCAGAGAAAACAAATCCGACTAGGAACCGTGAGGTTGCAGGTTCGATCCTTGGCCTTGCGCAGTGGGTTAAGGATCTGGCGTTGCCGTGAGCTGTGGTGTAGGTTGCAGACGCGGCTCGAATCCCGCATTGCTGTGGCTGTGGCTGTGGCTGTGGCGTAGGCCAGCAGCTACAGCTCCTGTTAGACCCCTAGCCTGGGAACCTCCATATGCCACAGATGCGGCTCCAAAAAAGGACAAAAGACCAAATAAATAAATAAATAAATAAATAAAATATAAAGACTATTTTAAAAAAGAGATTATTAAGATTTGTTTTCCCTACTCTGTCTATAAAATAATTTTTAATTTTCCCTCTTCTAACTTCATTGAGCTAACATCACTCAATAGTAAACACACATTTGCCTCAGTACAAGCTGGGGAAAGCCTTAACAAGGAACTGTTACACCAGTGTGTTCTGATCATTTCGTTAACATTGAAAACCTTTGATTATTGGGGTGCTTAGTACTCAACAGCTAGATTTCCTGAATGTTCATGTTGGATTACTAGTGTATATTTTGGTTTTGATAATTATTCTTGTTTTCCTTCTCTGCTCTAGTTGAGTGGATCGCAGCGGTTACCATTGCTGCTGGGACAGCTGCAATTGGTTATCTAGCTTACAAAAGATTTTATGTTAAAGATCATCGCAGCAAATCTATGGTGAACCCTCACATCCAGAAAGACAACCCCAAGGTAGTACATGCTTTTGACATGGAGGATTTGGGAGATAAAGCTGTGTACTGCCGCTGTTGGAGGTCCAAAAAGGTAAGAGAAACAAGTTCTTTACAGCAAGGCCATCTCTAATATAACATTTCTTTTAAACTATCCTGCCAAACTGAAATCGTCAGACATTGTTAAGATAGCCTTTTTCTTTTCTTTCTTTTTTTAATGGATTCTGTTTTTCTCTCTTTTCCATATACTTTTAAGGAATATATTTACTAAAATGTGTAATGACCAGGCAGTAAAATTACGTCATACCCTCATTGAGTTCAGGTGAATGTAACCATACTCCTGGCCAAAGAAGAGAGAAAAATCACTTTATTTATTCTTATAATTTCCTCCCTAAGTGGGTCTTGGCCTCCCCTATGCACCTAAACACAAAGAGAAACAGAAAAGGTCATTTTTTTTTTCCCTGAGATTTTCAGCTCCTAGATTCTAGGACAAGTTTAGAAATATCAAGAGAAACTTTGGAGAAATTATCCCTGAAAATTCCTTACGTGGTGTGTGTGTGTGTGTGTGTGTGTGTGTGTGTGTGTGTGTGTACACAACTTATATCCTAAGTTTTCTTTAAGCTGCAGCTTCTGTATTTAAGTATCTAACCCAGGGTTTTCTCTATCTTATTTTCTTTTGTGAGAATGGCATTATATCAGGTTCCATTTGGAAGTGTCATCTGTGATAGGTGCATTGTTTAGGCAGTGATGACTGCCAGTGATCTAAAGATGGTAAAACGATCTCCTAAGTTCATATGGAAGAGCTTCATACATTGAGTGACTTTAGAATTTCTAGTGTATTTTGAAAAATGCAGTGAACTACTGTGTGTGCTGTCACTGTTAGTATTTAAATAAAATGGACTTCACTAAAGATGACACTCAGGGAGTTCCCATTGTAATGCAGCAGAAACGAATCCAACTATTAACCATGAGGATGCAGGTTCCATCCCTGGCCTTGCTTAGTTGGTCAGTGATCGGACATTGCCCTGAGCTGTGGTGTAGGTCACCAGACATGGCTTGGATCCTGTTGCTGTACCTGCAGTGTAGGAGGGTAGCTGTAGTTCAGATTCAGCCCCTAGCCTGGGAAATTCCATATGCTACAGGCCTAAGAAAATAGACAATAAAAATCTTGTATCTTTCTGAAAACATGTTGTATCAGGGACCTCTCCAGCAGTTGAAAGCCATTATCACAAATCACACCTCACAAATGAGGAGGTCATATACTAAGTACTGGAAAGCACTAACCCCCTTCTCTAGATACAGTTGACATTATATAATGCAGTTTTTGCTAAAAAGCACAAAACAAACAAAAAAATAAACACCTGTAATAGGTTTCATTCTCTTGTTTGTTTGGGTTGGGGTTTTTTTGGTTTGTTTGTTTGTCTGTCTTGGGTTTTGTTAAGTTTTTAGGGCCACACCCGCGGCATAGGGAAGTTCCCAGGCTAGGGGTCCAATTGGAGCTGCAGCTGCGGACCTACACGTCAGCCCACAGCAATGCTGGATCCTTAACCCACTGAGCGAGACCAGGGATCGAACCCACAACCTCGTGGTTTCTAATCAGATTTGTTTCCACTGCGCCACGACAGGAACTCTGGTTTCATTCTTTTGTTGCTCACCAAAATATAAAAAGTGATAGCTTTTGAAATTAGGGAATGTCTAAGTCAGAGTTGTAATAGGTCTTTAGTCAGTGATCTTAAGTAGTTCATTTAGCATCTGTTATATATACATGCATCAGGGTAGTTAAATAGTAAAACAGCAGGTATAGTAGGCACAGTGCTAGTGCACCTACTATAAAAGGAAGAGCTTGTTACACTGTGGGTAGAATTTTCCAGGAAGGCATAGTGATAGACACGAGAGTTAGATTGCCCCTGGAAAGACTGGTGGCATTAGAATGCAAGTATTGGGGAACTCTTTCTCAGAATCTATGGGAAAGGACCCATATGCACAAAGATGGGATCAGTGAAGAAACTAGTCTTGTCCTTGCACCTCCCTCCCCTCAGGAGTAAGTCCAAATTGAGGAGTCTTGAGTACCTGTATGAGAAGTTTTGTGCCTCCCAGCATGGGGTGGGGGTGGGAGGATCCTTGTTAGGAATTTCAGAGATAAAGATATACTACACTAGAGTGCTGGCTGTGAGAATGGAGAAAAAATGAACAGATACATGAAACATTTTGGGTGACTGATTTATGTGCAAGATTGGAGGAGGAAAACTAAAGCTCATTGAAGTATCTAAGCATGTAGGATTCCAAGCAGTGATGCCATCAACAGAAAGACGGGATTCAGGGTAAAAGCAGATTTTCCAGAACAGCCACGAGGAGATCACTTTCAAAGAGTGACCTTGAGGTGACATTTGAATATTTCCATTCCATTGTACAGCAGGCAGTCTGAAATGTGGGACTAAAGTTGAGACATCAGGGTTAGAGATAGCCATCAGCAAAACTGATGAGTCAAGTGTAGGAATGCAGCAGATCCTTGGTACAGATAAAAATCAAAGGCCAAGTATGAAATCCCAGAGAATCTTCTCCATTTTGTAAAGAGGAAAAAGAACCAAAAAAGGAGATGAAATGGGCCCCAGAGTTAGAATAAAACTAAGAATATCGTGGCTTGACAGTGGGAAGGGGAAAATTTCAAAGAAGGTTTGGTTGCGAACTTGTGCAAAAGACTAGGAGGTAAATAGACTGTTACAGTAAGACTGTTGGATTAAACAATTAGGCAGTTGACCTTTTGGAGTCATTTCAACAGAATAATTAAAAGCTGTGTCAAAAAAAAAGAAAAGAAAAAGCTGTGTCCAAATGACTTACAGTATGAATTACTACTAAAGCAATGTTAAAAGTGTGAATATATGTTAGATTTTTGGTAAATGTGACAGTGAATGGAAAGCAAGAAATATGATGGTTGCTTGAGTGAATTCTGAAGCTTAGCTTTGAGGCCAAGTATAAGATGTTTGCTTTGGTTGGGCATTCCCAGAGGGCCAAGCGTCAGTAAGGCAAACATGGACTGAGATTTCAAATATTTCCGAATCACAGATGGACACAAGCTTGTGGTGTAAATGTTTGCTAGACTTTATAAGTCAACAGGACATTCCAGGATTATTCTTTCTTCCTACAGTTTAGAGTTTTCATATGGTTAAGCTGGAGATGGCTGTTTCTCATAGGTAGGCTTCAAGGAAAAGAAGGCAAGACCAGTCATATCATTTTCAATGTTCTTAATGTCTTCTTTCTTTTGAAGCTTATCTTTTATGTCATTATTCATCCTCTTTGCATCTACGAATTGTCAATTCTAAATTTTCACTGAATCTTGGGCACTTTTTATTCCCACGTGAAGTGATTCAGCGTTCAATTTGAATCTTATTCAAGGTAGTGGATGTGCTTATTCTCCAGACATGTTTGGAAAATCCCCACATTCCTGAGGTTCCTAAGGTTGTCACACAGATGCCAAGTCACCCACTTACATGCCTGTGCACAGAATGCTTGTAACTGCCACCTTTGATTAGAGGTCCATATTGAGTTTATGTTCAATAGTTTTTTTCCTCATACAAACCAGTTGAGTTAGTAATGTAACACAATTTAAACTTCTGTTTTAAAATAAGTTATTGTGATATAAACATTCAATTTTAATTCATTCTTTTTTTTATTGAAGTATACTTGATTTACACTATTGTGTTAATATCAGGCATGCAGCATGGTGATTCCATTTTGGGGTTGGAGAGGTTTGAAGATTAATATACAGTCACTAGTAACCTGTTGTGTATTTCTTAAGTTTTGAGCCATTTTCTTAGACCTAGTGAATCAGACTCTTAGTCATACGCAGAAACTATATGTTTTTAACCCACTTCATTCCTCCTATTCCCCCTTGCCCCCATGGGTATGCCCTCTGCTGTTTGAGAAACTGACCCATTTCATAGTATTTCACAAAAGAGCTGTTTATAAGTGAAGTGAGAAGGAAAGGAGCCAACAGAAAGGAAATGATTAGAGCAACTACAGGAAAGATACTATTTGAGACAGTGATGTGTTGACAGAGGGTGGAAGGAAATGAGAATACAAGCACAGATTTGAGACTCAGCCTTAAAAAGGAAGAGATTGTCTTACTTTCGAAACAAGGTTCAGGAACTTTGATGTCAGGGAAAGAGCATTATATTATGCAAGAGTCTTACTAGGTTCCCACTCCTCACTCACCTCAGGTAGGTTGTAGATTATGTCACTTGCTAAATTGTGTGGGAGAGGCAAGATGAGGGTAGGGAATTAAGAGCTACAACCTACTATGTATAAAATAAATAAGCTACAGGGATATATTGTATAACACAGGGAATATAACCAGTGTTTTATAACTGTAAATGGAATATAGCCTTTACAAATTCTGAATCACAGAAGTTCCCGTTGTGGCTCAGTGGTTAACAAACCCACTAACAACCATGAGGATACGGGTTTGATCCCTGGCCTCGCTCAGTGGGTTAAGGCTCTGGTGTGTTGCTGTGGCTGTGGCGAAGGCCGGCAGCTACAGCTCCGATTCGACCCCTAGCCTGGGAACCTCCATATGCCATGGGTGCAGCCCTAAAAAGACAAAAAAATAAATAAATAAGTATTGTTAATCACTATGTTGTACACCTGAAATTTATATAATCTTATACATTAGGTATACCTCAGTAAAAAGATAAAATTGAAATTAAAAAAAAAAGTAAGAGGAAAGATGAGCCAGTTTATATCAGGAGATCGACTGAAATTGAAGTCAAATGTAACTGTAGACTCATTTTCTTTCCAATTTCAGGATTTGGATTGGGTATTTTTGTTAGTGGTGGGTTTGTTTTTGTTTTGGAGTGTATGTGTATGTGAGTTAAAGTTTTCCTCCTATTAATGGTTTGAAAATGGGTTGCACTGACCCCATTTCTTTGTAAAAACAATATTCTGAACATTGGTTATGTTGCTTGTCCACATAAAGACAGTCTTGTAAATCTTAATTTTTCTTACATATTTTCCTATTGTATCTACTACTTTATTAAAGTAAGTCCTTAAGGTATAAAATGTCATATTCTGTCACCTAGTTTCAAAGATCGCTTTCCTTTTGTTTTTATCTCAACCAAAGCTAGCTTGTTTCTCAGAGCAATTTATGGTAATGAGCCAAAAGGCCAAAACTAATTACAGAGTTTGGAGATGGAAGGTTTTTAAAAAAAATGATTTTGTAATTTTTGCAGGTAGAGGACATAAGCCAAGGAGGAACATTTATGTATTTCCATCTCCATTTTTTTTTTTCTTTTTATAGCCGCACCTGCTGCACATGGCAGTTCCCAGACTAGGGGTCTACACCACAGCCACAGCAACACAGGATCTGAGCCACCTCTTCTACCTACCCCATAGTTCACAGCAGCACTGGATCCTTAACCCACTGAGTGAGAGCAGGTATTGAACCAGGATCCTCATGGATACTAGTCGGGTTCTTAAGCCACTGAACCACAATGGAAACTCATATTTATTTCCATCTTGAATTACCCTAAAAACAAAAACATCATAACTTGGGAGGTGGGACCATTAAAAAGAAAAAATCTTGTATTCCTTATGAAGACTCATCACTGTTGCTGGCTTTCCAAGTGAAGAGCAAGAATCTCTAGAGTGGTTTTTTGGTTTCTTGGGGGGATTTTGGGGTTTGTTTTTGTTTTTGTTTTTGTCCTAAACATTTATTCTAACTTCTTCTCCACGCCCTCTCTTACCTAATTTTAAAGATATTTGGAATTTGTAGTTTTCTAATTGGGGCAACAAATATGGTAGGATATTTTCATACAGGAAATTCAGCCAATTTAATTCACCAATTTTTCTACAGGACTTGTTAATAAACAGACATTGACATTTTAGAACAAACATTAGAAACATCTAAGAACTAAACTTAAAGTATTGATATTACATGAACTGAATTAAGTGTACCCTTTGTGTTTTTTGTAATGTCAGCTCTTTACCTGACATTTTTAATGCATTTCAAAATTTTAAATGAAAAAGGCTTAATAAAATTCTCGTTTTCATTAGACTATTAAATACAAAAACTGCTGGTACTTCCTAGATTATGTTTGAAAGTACGTATCTACCATGTATGTGTTTTCTTTCTCTTGCGTAGAAAGGTAAAGAATGAAATAAGACAGTCTCCGAAAAAAAAAATTGTTATGTAATTTACCATTTGAGTTTTAAATTCCAGGTAATTATCATTCTTTCATTTATATTACATTGAGATTCATGAATTGTAATAAATATATTCCATTAGCGTATACACTGTATTCTTAAGAAATTGCTAGTCGTATCTTGAAATAACTCGTTTTGGCTCTTGGTTGGAAAAAAAAAGGTTTTGTCTTTTCCTTAACTTAAAATGAGAAATTACTAATAAATGAATATGAAAATGCCTATTTTCACATAAAGTTTGGGAGACGAATGTAACAAGTCAGTAGTTCCTGGGGTTAAGTGATATAGAAAGTACTATTTATTTATTTATTTTTTTTTAGGGCTGCACCCGCGGCATGTGGAGGTTCCCAGGCCAGGTGTCTAATCGGAGCTACAGCTGCTGGCCTACACCATAGCCATAGCAACGTGGTATCCGAGCTGCATCTGCAACCTACACCACAGTTCACGGCAACGCCGGATCCTTAACCCACTGAGCAAGGCCACGGATCGAACCCGCAACCTCATGGTTCCTAGGCGGATTCGTTTCCACTGAGCCACGATGGGAACTCCTAGTTGTTTACTTTTAAGACTATGATGAAACATGTGAATTGCAATTTTTAGGCAAAATCAGATCATTATAAAAATTATATTCTCAGTTTCGGAGTTCGTGCTGTGGTGCAGTGGGTTAAGAATCCGACTGCAATGGCTAGGGTCACTGTGGAGGCAAGGTTTGATTCCCCACACCGGGAAGTAGGTGAAAAGATCTGGCATTGCCACAGCTGCAGCTCAGATTCAGTCCCTGGCCCAGGGAACTTCCATATGCCATGGGTGCAGCTTTGAAAAAAAAAAAAGGTTATATTCTCATTTTAGATGTATGACTTTCTTAATCTCGTTTCTATATTTCTCTACAAACTCCTCCCTTATTCTTTATTCTATTTGTGAAAGAAAATAATTTGAGAAAATATATTAATTTTCTGGTATTTCCAACATAAGATAAAAAAGAAAAGTTAGGAGTTCCCATCGTGGCTCAGTGGTTAACGAATCCGACTAGGAACCATGAGGTTGTGGGTTCGATCCCTGGCCTTGCTCAGTGGGTTAAGGATCCGGCGTTGCCGTGAGCTGTGGTATAGGTTGCAGACGCGACTCGGATCCCACGTGGCTGTGGCTGTGGTGTAGGCCAGCAGCTACAGCTCCTGATAGACCCCTAGCCTGGGAACCTCCATATGCCGTGGGTGTGGCCCTAGATAAGGCAAAAAGACAAAAAAAATAAATAAAATAAAATAAAAAAGTTAAACATGCTGTTTCAGTAAGTTGACTTTTTAATATTATGAATATTTCATTTTTCAGAAATGTTTTTGTAACCTCTGTGCATAAAACCGTACAGTGATATGTTTTATGTGTGCTGTTAAAAACAAAGATTTTTACAATGGGAATTTGTATTATCACTGTAAAATCGTCTGTGTTTATTAAACACATGCCACTTTGAAAAGCTGTTCTTTGCTGTAGAATATGTTTTAGTGTAATTTTTTAATGGCCTGTTTCTTTCTCTATGCCATGTAAACACTGAAAGCTTGGGTTTATGTTTTTGTTCCGAGGACTTTTTTTTTTTTTTTTGTCTTTTTACCTTTTCTAGGGCCACACTTGCAGCATATGGAGGTTCCCAGGCTAGGAGTCTAATCGGAGCTTTAGCCACCAGCCTACACCACAGCCACAGCAACGCGGGATCCGAGCCACATCTGCAACCTACACCACAGCTCACAGAAATGCCAGATCCTTAACCCACTGAGAGAGGCCAGGGATCGAACCGGCAACCTCATGGTTCCTAGTCATATTTGTTAACCACTGAGCCACAACGGAACTCCAAGGACCTGGTTTTAATATGAATATACTGTACCACAGCTTATTGACAGTTATGTAAATTTTGTATGCATTATATTGCTACCCCAAGATAGAATTTATACCTGAAAATATAAGATATACCTTCAGTGTTTCTGTAGTTTTTAACTAATTTCCTCAGAATTATATGCAGATAGTAAAACTAAAATTGAATTTCAGGGAGTTCCCGTAGTGGCTCAGTGGTTAACGAATCCGACTAGGAACCATGAGGTTGCGGGTT
The DNA here is from genome assembly GCA_004024745.2 of Catagonus wagneri. Classification (NCBI taxonomy): domain Eukaryota; kingdom Metazoa; phylum Chordata; class Mammalia; order Artiodactyla; family Tayassuidae; genus Catagonus; species Catagonus wagneri. The sequence continues at coordinate 12,855,856 of PVHT020003785.1, forward strand.
CGATCCCTGGCCTCACTCAGTGGGTTAAGGATCCGGCTACAGCTCCTATTAGACCCCTAGCCTGGGAACCTCCATATTCCACGAGTGTGGCCCTAGAAAAGGCAAAAGAAAAGACAAAAAAAATTGAATTTCAGAGTTCCCATCGTGGCTCAGCGATAACGAATCTGACTAGGAACCATGAGGTTTTGGGTTCGATCCCTGGCCTTGCTCAGTGGGTTAAGGATCCGGCGTTGCCGTGAGCTGTGATGTAGGTCAAGGATGCAGCTCAGATGGCTGTGACGTATGCTGGCAGTTACAGCTCTGATTAGACCCTTAGCCTGGGAACCTCCATATGCCTTGGGTGTGGCCCTTTGAAAAGCAAAACAAAACAGACTTATCAGAAAATGCATGAGACCTGAGTGTGAAAAACACAAAGAGAAGTAAAATTAGACTTGGCCAAAAAAAATTTCAAGTTTATCTGGAAGGATAAATTGGTAAAGTTTAATAAAGTTAGGTAAAGAATAAATAGGGAAGGTTTAGCAAAGTAGAACATGTGAAGGAAAACTAGCCCTGTCAAATACTGAAGCATATTTTAACTCAGTTGTCGTCCCAGTGTACCAAGCTGATGAATATGACCGTGTAGAACCTATAAATGGGCATTTTTATAGGTAGAATTTATTTTAATAAAATTATGAATAAAGGTATAACAATTTAGGAGGCAACTGCCTGTAATAATAATGAAGCAACAGGATCTTAGAACATCATTTTGCAAATTGTGCTCTTGTAGAACACTGGATATCAAAGTACATGTCCGCTCTCAGTTTGGAGTTTGAGAAGTTTGGAGTTAAAATAGTGTTTTTTACAGCAGAACCTCTTTAAAAATAGTAATGTATGCTGTGAATCAAGAGAGATGCATGTATTTTTTTAAACACTGAATGAAACCAAATCAGAATATTTGGCAGGACTTTTTTTTTTAATAATTTTTATTTTTTCTGGAGTTCCCATCGTGGCTCAGTGGTTAACGAATCCGACTAGGAACCATGAGGTTGCAGGTTTGATCCCGGGCCTTGCTCAGCGGGTTAAGGATCCGGCATTGCTGTGAGCTGTGGTGAAGGTTGCAGACGCAGCTCGGATCCTGCGTTGCTGTGGCTGTGGCGAAGGCTGGCAGCTACAGCTCCTGTTAGACCCCTAGCCTGGGAACCTCCATATGCCACGGGTGCGGCCCTGGATAAGGCAAAAAAATAATAATAATAATAATAATAATAATTTTTATTTTTTCCATTATAGCTGGTTTATAGTGATGCGGGACTTCTTAATTCGCAAAGCAGACTCTGGGAAACACTGTGTTAAAAATTTAGTTTTGTCCCTTTCCTCCCACTGGACACAAAAATGTCCATTTCATCTAAAATGTGAAATCTTAAAACAGAGTGTAAATTTATCACATCTCTAGGAGAAGGAAGTCTCCATGAAGGATATTAAAAAGGGAAATACTGGTATATGTGTATGAAAGTAGAGAAATTAAGGATATGAACCAATAAGGAAAATAAAGTGTTGTGGGGGGGTTGCTACAAAGATGATCAGCAAAAGGATAATGAACATTGATTTTAAATAAATGAACTTAGGCTCTCACCAATAAATAGGCTATGGACATATAGTTCACTAGAAAGGAAATGTAACTAGTACATAAACAAGGAAAAGAGTTTCAACATCCATAATCAAGTATCACAGGTGGAAATGCAATTAATGATCTGTGTTATCCACAAATCAGTTTCTTCCTCCTCATTCTATACGTATGCCATTTAAGAAAACTTATATAAAGTAGTTAAGAAAAATCTTTTTTATTGAGTTGTGTTATTTATATAGATTACCCTACATCACCCCTGCTCTGCCAAATGTAATACTGATTTTGCAATTAGATATTTCACATTCTTTCTCTTTTAGTTCCCACTCTGTGATGGATCGCATATAAAACACAATGAAGAAACTGGCGACAACGTGGGACCTCTGATCATTAAGAAAAAAGACACTTAAATGGACACTCTGGATGCTGCAAAGCAACTTGTCATGTTTCCTGGTCGTTTAATTAGAATGATTCACTTCCCCTGGGTTCTAGATGTGGTACGTTGCAAACTACAGCTTTCATAGTCAAGGCTTTTGCCTTACTTGTTGAACCATCGTGGTGCACATCTTGTTTAAAAAAAAAAATGGAAAAAGTAAAAACCAACCTCATGGCCTTTGGGTTATTTTGGTCTTATAAGGATCCGTTTCTTTACATTTAAAAATAACCTTAAAATATAGTTGTATGGTGAAGTCAACATTAAATTTTTCTCAAAATCATGTATGTGCAGATTGTACTTACAGGTTTCAAAGAAAAATTATCACCATTTAATATTACTTGGTTAATCTAGAAAGTAAAGTGGATGTTATTAAGCTACATTCATCTCTTATAACAATCCAGGAAAAACTATTACGACCTTGGCTTGCTTCTTGATAGTGATAATGACACTGAGAAAATACGACTTTTGTGTTTTCGATCAAAATGAACTTTGAATGTTAATTCTGCTTATTTATAAGTGGGCCAGGTCAATAATAAAGGGACACTAACTTCTTTGTATTCATCTTCATGGATATCTAATTGATCCATTAAAAAAACAGTAGTGGAAATTTAGACCAAAGTGATATTAAAGTCCTCATGAAGGATGTCTTAAAATGTAATGTTCCAGAGTTCCAAGGAGTGGCAAGCACTTGAACCAGGGACACTAAAGGAATTGGAGCATATTCAAGCCTCTTGAACCCAAAGCCACAGACCCATGACAGAAATAGTAGTCGTGAGGCTAGATCAAAGGCATGGGATTTCCTCATTCTTGATAATCAGACACATGACTGATTCTAGTAAAGAAATTATTTCAGGGACAAAAATAAGAATATCCTCTTTTAAACTGTATAATCTTTTTTTTCAAAGCAAAAAATTGGGAATTCCTACTGTGGCACCATCGTTTAAGGTCCTGACATTGACACAGCCGTAGTGTAGTTTGCAGCTGTGGCTCAGATTCGATCCCTGGCCCAGGAACTTCCATAGGCCACAGGTGAGGCAAAAAAAGTGTCTTTATAATATTCAAAGATTCAGACCAGAAACACTGCACTTCATTGCTGACTCAGAAAAAAAGGATATGAAAACTGAAAATAATTAGGAGAAATAAAGAAGTAACACAGGGTAGTTAATATATTTTTTAAGAGAAATTAGGTTTTCGCGGTTTTATAGGTGAGCAGGGAAATGAGCTCCGTTGTGGCTCAGCGTGTTGAGAACCTGCCATTGTCTCTGAGGTTTTGGGTTGGATCCCTGGCCTTGCTCAGTGGATTAAGGATCTGGCATTGCTATAAGCTGTGGCATGGGTCACAGATGTGGCTTGGATCCAGTGTTGCTATGGCTATGACATAGTAGCCGGCAGCTGTAACTCCAGCTCCTAGCTTAGGAACATCCATGTGCTGCAGGTGCAGCTGTAAAAACTTAAAGAAAGAAAATGCAAAAGTGACAAAATACATATGTAGTATAGACAAACATAGTTTGAAATTGACAAAAGTAACAGGTTAGCATCCTCATCCTTTCTTTGCAGACACTTGAATTGTCAGTAGTAGTCAATTACAAGTTTCTACTTGGTAGAATCCACAATTACCTTAGAAGTCACAGGTATCAATGCAACCAAGCATCAGTGTTGCTGTATAAAGTAGGACCACTGATATTCTTTAAATATATGGCTTTGTTTATTATGGTAAAGTTGACCCCAAAGTTGTGTGTACTGGCTTTTAAGCTGTCCATATGACTTAGCTGAACTTGTCTTTAAGGCATATCTTCAGCACAAAATCTAAATGCTACAAGCTCTAATTCTACCTATAAGATTCTTAGAGTGAATTTTTTGCATGCCTTTCCCCTCTTCTTGAAATGATCGTGATTGAAAGCAATAGAGAGGATCCTGCTTTTAAAAATTGGGGGTGGAAAATTTGAATTCAAAAGTATTAGGAGTCATGTATTTTTATAGCTAGTGGGAAGGGGGAAAAAATTAGTATCAATTCTTACAACTTTTTTCAGTGATTTATGTGGGTATGTTTATGATGAAATTGGAAATGATCCCTTTATTGTGAAATGCGGTCCACTGTAGCATTTTGAAAGTCCAAAATAATTAGATAAATGTAGTTTCATGGTCATATTAAAATTCTTTCTTTTAGGGTCTTTAAATTTATTTGTTTTTTACCCATGTGGATTTCAGAGAAAAATTTTACATTCCCAGGGAAAACTTGAACTCTTCCTCACCTAGGTCCAACTTTTGCTACATTTCTTTGTTCAGAAGGTAGTGCTTTAAAGTTGTCGTCATGCAAGCAAGCCAACCAAAATTTTTCTTTTGGAATCATCTCTACCCAGCAGAGTTTAGTTCGTCTAATTTTCTTTGTCACGGAATAAAATCTAAATGCAGTTAGAATTACAGTGATGTTTTTACACAGAAATCATGTACAATTACTGTTCTCACTTAAACACCCTAAACCTTCTAATTGCTTTTCTCATTTGATTAAGAAATCAAGCAAGTGGGACTCCCCCACACCATCACCATCTTTTTTTCTTTATATCATTTATGTTTCAATGATTTCTGCAGAAGAAATTGTAGTAATTGAGAGTGACATACACCTCTTCTTGCAGACATTTATTAAGCATGTGTTATAGACCATGTAATTGAGAGCAAAACATTTTCGAGAATTAAAAGCTCATAGTTTGGATGACGTCATTTGTGACATAGTTATAATTAAGGTAATTTATGATTTGGGGTTATTTTCCTTGACAAATTATAACAGGTGCAGTCATGTACATCAAGCCTTTCTACAGAGTAGGTGGGCTTAATGGATTTTACATTAGTTATGAAGGATTTTAAGACGAACCTTGATTAATCTTCCTAATTAGCAACATGTTTAATGCTTGGGTATCTGTTGAGGGTGTTTTACTCTACTAGTTGCGAGAAGCTGTGCTTTCCTTCCCTGGTTGTAACACTAATTTCAGGCAAAGCCACTTACCTCTTAGCTCTTTAATTGAAATGACTGGGCAAAATGGCTTTTTTAGGCATTTGTTCTCAAATTCTAGGCCAAGACTACAATTTCACCATCCATAAAGGGGGAAATAAAGGAACGCTAGAAGGTTATCAACTTGAATTTTTACTATATGGTTATTCCAACTTTTGTGGTATTCAAATATCCTTTTATGAAATGTTGATGGTAGTATTAGTTGCTTTAAATATAATCCCTTGGCAAATAAAAAGTTGGCAGCCCTATATTGGTCCCCACTTGTTTTTTTAACTGCTCCATGAGATCTAAAACTGAGAATCACTAAGCCAAGGTTTTTATCTGAAGTTCTGGGACTTAGAAATTATTGTATAAAGGTATTAAGACAATATGGTTTTATTGATTTTGATACTTAGTTTGTATATGTGAAATTTTTCATATGTAACTATTAACACAATACAAAATGGTTTTTACTTCCATTCAATTTAGCACCATGAATCCAAACTAAGAAATGTGCCAATCCATCCCAGTCTCTTCACAGCCTCTGACTTTAAATGATTAAATAAAATACACAACATCAAGATTTGCAAAGGTTAATTCCTGAGGAAAGTATTTTCTGTGGACCTAAAAAGTACTTCATTAAACAAAAGAATTGCGTAAATGAGCTGAAGTTGCCAGGAATCATGCCCAAGGGGAAGACTAGGAATAAAAATTTAGTTAGTAAATGGGTGAATATCATTCAGACTATAAATTAGGAGTATTGGTACTGTGTTAGCCCTAAGATCTCTGAACAACAAAAAAGGCAATTTAGTCTCCAACATGGAACTGCATAGTGCCAAGCTGAGAATGTTGTCAGCTAGACATTGTGTAAACTGGATGTCCTTTCTTCACTTGTAGTAATAATACCTGTTTCGCTGAGGATAGTCTATTTCTAATTTTTCCAACCTGTCACAGGTGAGCAGAAGTCAATTTCTGTCCAGAACCGGCTCTTCAATTGCTATTTCAAAAGTTTTCATTTGTTAAGTATAGAGTTTTATAGATTCCCAGCTTTATCTTACTTTTGAAATGATTCTGAACATTGCCTATCACCTGCCCGTACATGCTGATTACTCTAGGGTGAATTTTTCTGCTGGCAATCCTGCCAACCAAAATTTTCATTTTGAGTTAGGCAGTGGTTCATCTCACTCCTTATACAAGATAGGAGAGATGATGTCGCTTAGGGCTGTATCAACCATTAAACTCAGCTAAATCTGTTCAATTTATTTCAAAATCTCCCAGCTGTGAAAGGTAAATTTCCATTTATGTACTCCAACTCCGCACAGCAATCTGTTATCCTAAACTTTTTATGGTCATGCCTGCAGCTTGCAGAAGTTCCCCGGCCAGGGATGGAATCTGTGCCATAGCAGTGACCCAAGCCACGGCAGTGACAATGCCGGATCCTTAACCACTAGGCCACCAGGGAACTCCTATTCCTAAATTTTATTTTTTCATTAAAGTATAGTGATTTACAGTGTGCCAATTTCTGCTGTACAGCAAAGTGACATATATGTGTGTATATATATATGTATGTGTGTGTGTGTGTATATATGTATATATATATATATACACACATTATTTTTATATTATTTGCATCATTGTCTATGACAGGAGATTGGATACAGTTCCCTGTGCTATACAGTAGGACCTTGTTTCTAAACTTTCTTAGCACAGGTTCCCTCTCCTCATTCTAGGCAATAAGTCTGTGTTTCCCTTTAATACTTTAATACTATTACCATTTCATACTTTTAGGATTGGTCGGTCTTATCTTTCCAACTTGCAGTCAGCTCTGTGGCATCACATGAACCTTTATCTCTTCACCTCCACAGCCCTTCCAGCAAAGAGCATTTTGATCATCACTTAAGCAACTTCATCCCTTTCTCACTTGGTACTATTTCTCTTAGGATCCAATGAGAAGATGCTTCTAATACAAGCTAAAACATTGCCTTTCCATTGCTGATTACTGCTTCTATTCTGACGCTGGACACCGCCTAGTGTAGTCTCTTTGGAAATGAAAATATTAAATCATAAATTAACATTTCTTGGAGTTCCCGTTGTGGCTAAGCGGAAACGAATCTGACTATTATCCATGAGGAGGCAGGTTCCATCCCTGGCCTCACTCAGTGGGTTAAGAATCCGGCATTGCCGTGAGCTCTGATGTTGGTCGCAGATGTGGTCTCAGATCCTCGGTTGCTGTGGCTGTGGTGTAGGCCGGCAGCTGCAACTCCAATTTGACCCCTAGCATGGGAACCTCCACAGGCCGCGAGTGCAGCCCTAAAAGAATCTGACTTTAGTGGCTGAGGTCACTGCAGAGGTGCTGGTTCCATCCCCACCTGGTGCAGTGTGTTAAAGGTCCAGCACTGCCGCAGCTGTGGCATGTCACTGCAGTGGCTGGAATTCAACCCTGGCCAGAGAACTTCCATTTGGCATGGATGTGGACATAAAAAAGAAAGAAAATGTTTCAAATTATGATCATTACAATATACCCACTACCCCCAAAACAGTTAAAAGTACCTAACAGGTTCTCAGTAAATACCTGTTTTAATCAATAAGATATTTAATGTAATTTTAAAGGATAAAAAGATAATTGCCAAAAAGTCAGTATTTCTGTCTTGTTCTGTTCCCAAATCCTGATTATCTTTTTTTTTTTCAAATTTGTTCCTCTACATCCAGTATTACAGATCTTTTTTTTTTTTTTTTTTGCTTTTTGGGGCCACACTCACAGCAACGCCGGATCCCTGACCTACTGAGCGAGGCCAGGAATTGAACCCACAGCCTCATAGTTCCTAGTCAGATTTGTTTCCACTGTGCCACGACGGGAACTCCAAGAAACCATTTTCTTGATCCAGAACTATTGTTTGGTCACAACTATAGTCAACCAACCATAGTTTTGCATATGCATTTGCTAGGATTGTTACACCCTTTGTTTAACATTCAGAACAAGAAACTGGAAAAGAATAGAAGCAATAAATACACCACACACTAAGATTAGAAATAAGCTGAGAGAAGTAACCTAAACATTCCTACATTTTTCCTCCTTCTCCTTTTGTCATTTAGCCTCTGTAATTATTATCTGCCCCAAAGGATGAAAAAGCCTAGTGAGAAATGCAGTTCTGAAGTTCTGAACATTCCTATGTAGTTGTTACCATTACCACCAGGGGGAGGCCAGGTCACACATTCTATGGCAAAGTAATAGATGTAGTGGAGAAAAATCTCTTTTTTGTAAAAGTTTATCATTAATATTTAATCAGGGTTAGAAAAACTAAAAAAAAAAAAAAGATTAGAAAAACTGCAGCACTAATGGGAGTGTACCACTTGATTTCAAAGAAACTCATCCAGCTAAGTTTTTAGTAGTGTCTTAAGAAAAATAGGAGAATGTACACCCTAGGGCAGGATCAAAATGCAAATAATAAACAGATCAAAACAAGTGGATCTGAGACTGTTTTCATCGGTAGGCACAGAAAAATGCACACTTGCAGGGTAAGTGCTCCAAGAAAGTCCATGTGTAATATCAAAATTTCTGATATCACATTGCCTTCAAATACATCTTAAATGATAGGAAACATTTAAAATAATACACTTCTCAAGTGAAGGACATTCCTCTAGTCTTAGTCTTCTAATATTCCAAAGAGTAATGAGAATTTTTTTACCCTTCTTAGTAAGAAGGATTCGATATGCTCATAATTCTTTGGGAAGGTGAAGTGAAGAGTCAGCTCTCTTTCTGTAGTTATATATGTGGTAAATATTTTTATATGAATCAGCTGCAAGTCAAAAAGTCACTTTACAAAAGATAAGTATGTAGTTGCAAAAGAAGTTATCATGTCTTTGTGAAGATGTGCCAGCAGAAAGTCCAGAGGGAATCAAAAAAGATAAAGGAGGCCTTTGGGTTTCGGTAGTTGGAAAGGACTGCATGAGAAAGCCAAACATGAACTGAGTCTTAAAAAACGCACAGTAAGGACAGGAAGACCCGTCATAAGACCTCTGTTCAACTGCACTAGCACAGATAAACAAATTGTTTCACCTCCTCAAAAATGTTTGAAACGGGTAAAGCAATAGAAGAAAAGTTCAGGAGTTCCCACCGTGGTGCAGAGTGTTAAGAATCTTACTGCAGTGGCTCTGGTCACTGAGGAGGCTCAGGTTCAATATCCCACCCAACACAGTGGGTTAAAGGATCTGGTGTTGCCACTGCAGCTCAGATTCAACCGCTGGCCCAGCGTGGCCAACCTTCCTCCTACACAAATGCCATCAAATTTTCTTTAGCCCCACTAATCACTTGGGCAATCAATTCTAACTCAAATGACGTAATAAGAAACCATCTCTTTGCTTGTTATTCCATTTGCTGATACACTCTCCCTTAATCTTTTTGTGTATGTAATCTTACTTATGCTCAATGTCCATCTCCAATGCTATTTCCTCTGAGAAGTTAATGACAATATCTTGTTGCTTTTGCACTTCCAAACACTAATATACAGATATGCAGTCATTCAAGGAACAAAAATGGATTTCTCGTGGTGTCTCAGCCGAAACGAATCCAACTAGGAACCACGAGGTTGCGGGTTCGATCACTGGCCTTGCTCAGTAGGTTAAGGATCCGGCGTTGCCGTGAGCTATGGTGTAGGTTGCATACGCGGCTCGGATCCTGCTTTTCTGTGGCTCTGGTGTAGGCTGGCAGCTATAGTTCCTATTAGAGCCCTAGCCCTAGCCTGGGATCCTCCACATGCCGCACGTGCGGCCCTAAAAAAAATGACAAAAGACAAAAGGAACAAAAAATGGAATATCTTAACAGATACTTTGGATACAAACATGTACTTAAAACAGCTCTTGACTTTAAGACAATTCCAGCCTAAGAGTTCCTGTTGTGGCTCAGTCGTTAACAAACCCGGCTAGGATCCATGAAGATGTGGGTTCAATCCCTGGCCTTGCTCAGTGGGTTAAGGATCCAGCATTGCTGTGAGCTGTGGTGTAGGTCATAGGTGCAGCTCGCTCCTGTATTGCTGTGTCTGTGGCATAGGCCAGCAGCTACAGTTCCCATTCAACCCCTAGCCTGGGAATTTTCATATACTGTAGGTGCAGCCCTAAAAAGGCCAAAGACAAAAAAAAAAAAAAAATCCAACCTACTTGGAAAACTAATAATAACTATAAGTCAAAATAATTATAGCTAAAATAAAAATATATGGAGAGTACACTGGTTCGATCAATTCAAATTCTGTTCTTAGAGATTACAGAGAGTTTGAGACAATCTCTCAGGAAAAATAATGGCATTTCAACTGGTACGTGATGTTCCCAGTCAGAAAATAAGAAGGTAGAAATTATAGACTCGGGGTGAGGGGGAACCCGTGGGGGGTGGGCGAAAAGTGAAGAGGCATTAAGTTGTGTAGTGTGCTAGTGTCACATGAAACTGTGGATTCAATGCAGTTCTTCATGACCAAGACTGACTACCCTCTACCACCATCACCCGTCATTCCCAAACCATTCTCTAGGATTCAACTATTGCAATCTAATTTTTTTTAATTTTTCTTTATTAACATATAGTTGATTTACATTATTGTGCCAATTTCTGCTGTACAGCAAAGTTATCCAGTCATACATATATATACATATCCTTTCTTATATATCTTACATTACCCTTTCTTATATACTTTCTTTTTTTTTCCCCTCTTTTAATTTGGGCTCTTGTTAGCAATACATTAGCATCCTTAATGGGAAAAAACAACCACTTACACAGTAACTCAAAAACAAGTCATTTAAGAAAGTAATATAGTGTACAACAACTACCAGGGAAAAATAGGTCCTTTAATTTGATTCTGTTGGCAAGGCTGGGTTTATCCTGAATTTTGAGAGACTCTGTCCTGAATGGATGATGAAACATTCAAGTAAAAGGTAAGGAGCCAGAACTGTGAGTTTCTGAGGGATTCTGCCTCAACAGAAGTTCAGGAGTAGCCACAGTTCTCCAGTTTACTCCAGTGTTGTGATGTTTCTAGGACAAACAGCACAGTTGCCTTTTGAGGAGTTTTGACAATTCATCGGCCTCAGGATTCAGGTCTTATAATAAAACATTCTTCCCATATTAAAATAGACTTTGTCCCACAGGGGTAGGTTTTTCATCGCTTCTCCATGCTCCGGGATTCAAACTTGGCTTCCAGTTTTTTTGAATATGCATCCAACTTGTAGGCTGCCTGCTCAAGAGCTGCTACCTGCTCCTCAATTACACTGATCTGATCCAGATAAGGCTGTAGTCCAGCATACTTCTGGCTTAAGTCCTTTAAGTTTCTACTAATGTTTATAGCAATATCTTTCATTTCAAGATACTTCAAACTGGCCAGCTTGTTCATATTTTCCAGAAGCTTATAATGTTCACTGGTGGCCGTCAGTGCCCCAGTCAGGTAAGTCGCCAATTTGGAGAACGTGTCCCGGCAGAACTCATTGATGTCAGCTTCAGGTGGCTCCTTTGCTTCTTCAGCTGTCTCCACCGCGGCATCATCTCGGTGGGTCGCGAGAACTCCCTCGGCTGCCACCACCATGCCCGGCCAAGCTGCTTCCGGTCTTATATACTTTTTATATTACTTCCCATCATGTTCTATCCCAGGAGACTGGATATAGTTCCCTGTGCTATATATACAGTAGGGCCTCATTGCTTATCCATTCTAAATATAATAGTTTGCATCTACTAACCCCAAACTCCCAGTCCATCTCACTCCCTCCCCTGCCCCCTTTTTTTAAAATGGCCGCACCCACAGCATATGGGATTTCAGGGATTTCAGGCTTCGACCTATGCCACAGCTGCAGCAACTCCAGGTTCTTAACCCACTGTGCCACAGTGGGAACTCCTCCAGTCGAATTTAGATCCCAGGCCAAGCTGCTTTCTCTTTTAAGAATGCCTCCCAACACTTTTTTTTTTTTTTTTTAATAAATACAACTTCTCCAAGAATCGAAGAATCAATTCAGACAAATTCTGCCTCCTCTGGGGAGCCATCCCTACTCCCTCAGGATTAGTGCTCTTTCTTTGTAGCCCACAGATTCTGTTTATTTTCCGAGCCCTTATTACACTTATAACAAGCCTTTTCACTTAAGCTGTGATGTCTTTTCTGTTTCCCTGTTACCTGACATGTGTTGAATGAGTGAATGAACAAACAAGTGAATGCATGGATCCTCGGTAATTACCGGAAACTCTGATAGGCGAGGGGAGGGAGAAAAGGGTGGAACGGGACATAATTCTTGCTCTTAAGGAGTTTACAGTCCGGAAAAGTCATAAACGGTGTTATCAGTGGCTGAGGATAAAGGGAGAAGAGGCAGAGAGCACTGAGTTGTAGGAGCCACTGGCAGATATTGAAGGGAGATTCCTTTTGTGTGTCCCCAGCACCTGCTTACACAAAGAACTGGCAGATCCATGGCCAAAGGAGCCATGAGCAGATTTTGCATGTCCCTTTAAGCTAACATCAAAATAGCAGAAGATTTTATACGATTAGGTAGATTTTTGGCTTCATTTGAATAATTTGGGAACATGAACCGCAGTCTCAGAGCTGAGGAACAGCTTCCTCTTTTAGAAAGTCATTAATTCTCACATTTGCCAGTCATTACATTATATACATTTATTTCAGTTAAGGACTGTGTCACTTTAAAGAAAAGTATAAGGTAAATAACTGCACAAGCAGTCTTTGGATATGGCTAAAAAGTGAAGGTAGTATTTAAATGATGACTCAAGGCCGTAGAAAGCAATGCAGTCTTTGCCACTGCCCACCCCCATCCTCACCTACAACCAACAATTTTGGTCAAATTGTACTTATGAGCTGGTCATAACTATCTATAAGGACTTCACTGTATATTGCATACTTTATAAATTGTCATCTCTGTAATTATTTTCCAGAATTTAATCTCATCTGATATTAGTATCATATCTTTTATTTTTATTTTCCAAGAATATTTTTGTTCATCCTTTTATCTACAAATTTTTGGGGATTCGTACCCATGGCATGTGGAAGTTCCTGGGCCAAGGACTGAACCCACACCACAGCAGCTACCCAAACTGCTGCCATGACAATGCCAGGTCCTTAACCCACTGCACCACAAGGGAACTCCCCTGAGTAATTTTAATTTAGTACTTTCTCTCTGTGCAGAATATACACGGAGAAGTGCTGTTTTATAATGCAGCCAGATCCTTTTATAATCATAGGTCTTAACGTATTTACATTTATGGGTACAATAGTTAGATGAGTCAGTTCTATCATTTTTTATGATTTTTTTTCTTATTTTTGGTTTTTTTTAAAGTAAATTTTACTATACGCTCTATGCTTATTTTGTGTTGGTATATGTTTTTCTTATGATAATTTTGGGAAGTTTGTATTTTTATCTTAGTTGTTAATTTTATTACGAAATAGGCTTTGTCCTCTATTTGTTCAGATAGTGTCTAACTGCTACCTCTTCAAAAATCATGACACGAGCATATTTGCACTTCTTTCTCCCTTCCTTCCCTCTCTGCTGCCAAACTAAATAGACATCTGAGGCAAGGAAGTTATGGGTGGAAGAATAGCAATTGTAAAGACCTGGAGTAAATTACTCTTAATGGGAGTTCCCATCATGGCTCAGTGGTTAACAAATCTGACTAGGAACCATGAGGTTGCAGGTTCGATCCCTGGCACTGTTCAGTGGGTTAAAGTTCCGGCATTGCCGTGAGCGTGGTGTAGGTCACAGATGCTGTAGTATAGGTCGCAGATGTGGCTCGGATCCCGCGTTGTGGTGGCTGTGGCATAAGCCTGGGGCTATAGCTCCGATTAGACCCCTAGCCTGGGAACCTACATATGCCGTGAGTGCGGCCCTAGAAAAGGCAAAAAGACAAAAAAAAATTATTCTTAGTGTTTTTATGTATGTGTTTGAAGAATAGCAAGCAAGCCCCTGGGGCTGGAACTAAATGAAAGAAAGGAGGGGAGGTGATAAGGTCAGAAAAGTCGTTGGAGTATTTGTCTTTTACTAAGATCACATGCTACTGGAGGTTTTTGAGGAGGAGGCCGACATCTGATTTGCATATAACCCAGCCTCTGTATGGAGACTAACTGCAGAGCCACAAGCACAGAAACCTGGAACCCCTTTGGGAGGCTACTGCGTAACCCAGATGAGGGAATTGCTGGTGGCTCCATCTAGGGCCAGGTGGTAGCAAATTGGTCAGACGCAGGAAACATTTTGAAGATAGAATAGATTGGATTTGCTGATGGACTGGATGTAGTATGTGGAAGAAAGAGAAAGGATTGCTGCAAGGCTTTTGACCCGAGCATTTACTGAGATGTTCTCCAGATTGCTGTAGGAGGATTGCAAAACCTATTATTAAACCCCAAATTAGCAACCTCAGATCGTTAAACCTATTATTAAACTACAATAATAATTGAAATGATGTGATAATGGAGCATGAATTTACACACCAAAAAAAAAAAATCTAAGAAAAGAATAGGAGCTTAGAAAGGACATTAAGTCAAATAAGAATTTAAAGTAAAAGTGGTATTTCTAATCATCATAAAAAGGATAAACAATTCAAAAGATTATGCTGAAACAACTAAGTAGCCAGTTGTGAAGAAAGAATAATGTTGGATACTTGCCACTACCTGATATCTTACAATAATTGCTAATCCTCCCCCAAAATATAAAGATTATAAAGAGACTATGAAGTTCTGGAAGTAAAGCCAGGACAATGTTTTTTAACTCATGAAGTGGGAAAGACTTTTATAACACAAAACACAGAAGACATAATTTTTAAATTTATTTTAAAAAACAAGCATTTCCCATTGTGGCTGGGCGGTAACAAACCTGACTAGTATCCATGAGGACTCGGGTTTGATCCCTAGCCTCGCTCGGGGGTTAAGGATTCAGCATTGCTGTGAGCTGTGGTGTGGGTTGCAGACCCGGCTCTAATCCGGAGTTGCTGTGGCTGTGGCCAGCACCTCCAAATCTGATTCAACCCCTAGCCTGGGAACTTCCATATGGTGCAGGTATTGCCCTAAAAAGCAAAAAAAAAAAGGTGGGGGGGGGTAGGAAGAGGGATGGACTGGGAGCTTGGTTTAATAGATGCAAACTATTGCATTTGGAGTGGATAAGCAATGAGATCCTGCTGTATAGCACAGGGAACTATATCTAGTCACTTATGATGGAACATGATGGAGGATAATGTGAGAAAAAGAGTATACATACACACCAAAAAAAAAAAATCTAAGAAAAGAATAGAAGCTTAGAAAGGACATGGGTCACTTTGCTGTACAGCAGAAATTGACAGGATACTGTAAATCAGCTATAATGCAAAAAAATAAAAAAATTTTTTTTGTCTTTTTAGGGCTGCACCCACAGCACATGGAGCCTTTCAGTGCTTCTTCTAAGATATGAACCAATAGCCAATGATCACCAGGCTAAACCAACTACAGAGGATTAACTTTGGAGTTAATAGACACATTATAAACTCTAAGACAAATAAATGTGATACAAGAAAATAAAAAGTTATGTATGGCTCTGCTGTGTATAATATTTATCTGGTTATAAAATTAAACCATTGGAGTTCCCGTCGTGGCTCAGCGGAAACGAATCCGGCTAGGAACCATGAGGTCGCGGGTTCAATCCCTGGCCTCACTCAGTGGGCTAAGGATCCAGCGTTGCTGTGAGCTGTGGTATAGGTTGCAGACGCGGCTCGGATCCTGCTCCTGCATTGCTGAGGCTGTGACGTAGGCCGGCGGCTGTAGCTCCAATTAGACCCCTAGCCTGGGAACATCCACATGTTGCAGGTGCGGCCCTAAAACAACAAAAGACAAAAAAAAAAAAATTAAACTATTAATTTTTTACTTCACCCAAACCGGACATCTATTTTCTCTTCAGAACATGCTGCACAACTGGACTGTTAAAACTATGTTCAACTGTGTCACTGGAAGTCCTAGTCAGTGTGAGAGGAGAAGGGGGAGAGCGGGAAGAAGCTAAGATACTTAAGAGGTAAAAAGTCCAAAAAGGACAAATACAATTCTAGGTGTCACTTGGTAATTTTCAGTCTTAACTGAGACTTTATAATTAGTCTTGACTTTGGGGTACACATGGTACCCTAAAGATTGCAGACATGAAAATTTTGTTACAATTAGGATATATAAGATCACACAGCATGGCTGGATACAAGATCATGATACCGAAATTGATTATATTCTTATAAACTAGCAACAGATAATTACAAAAAGGCCCAGAAATCAATTTAACAAAAACTGCAAAGATCTTTATGGGGAAAAAAGTACACCAATTTTAGTGAACAAGACATAAGAACCTGAGTAAATGGAGCTACAGGATGATCAAGAATGGTAAGACTAGCCATCTCAAAAATATCAGTTTCTCAAAAAACAAAATAAATAAAATAAAATAAAATAAGGAGTTCCCATCGTGGTGCAGAGGAAACAAATCTGACTAGGAACCCTGTGATTGCGGGTTCGATCCCTGACCTCACTCAGTGGGTTAAGGATCCGGCAAATGCCGTGGCTGTGGTTGTGGCCAGCAAGTGCAACTTGATTCAGCCCCTAGCCTGGGAACTTCCATATGTCGCAGATGCAGCCATTAAAGGGAAAAACAAGACAAAACAAAGCAAAACATAAAGTCCAGATAAGTTAAAAATTAAACATAAAGTGCAAGCTTTAAAATGTTTAGAAAAAATATAGCAGCATTTTTAATGACATTTAGATAGAGATTTCTTTTCTTTCTTTCTTTTTTTTTTTGTCTTTTTGTATTCTTTACGGCCACACCCATGGCGTGTGGAGGGTCCCAGGCTAGGGGTCCAATCAGAGCTGTAGCCGCTGGCCTACTCCAGAGCCACAGCAATGCCAGATCCGAGCCGCATCTGCGACCTACACCACAGCTCATGGCAAAGCCGGATCCTTGATCCGCTGAGAGAGGTCAGGGATCGAACCCACAACCTCATGGTTTCTATTCAGATTCGTTTCCGCTGCACCACTACAGGAACCCCAGATAGAGATTTCTTAAACAAGATCTTAAAAGCACAAACTCTGAAGGGGAAGTTCTGATTACACAGATCACATAGATTTACAATTGTGCAAGAATTTTCAAACTTCTGTTTCCACAAAAGATAACCTATCTTGTATCCAGAATATATAAAGAACTTCTACAAAGTCATAAAGAAAGAAAAGATAGAAAAATTGGCAAAAGATGTGAAAAAACAATTCACAGATGAGGACACCCAAATGATCAATAATTAGGTAAAAGATGTTCAGTCTCTTGAGTAACCAGGGAAATGCAGATTTCAGAATAATAATCACATGATATTTATCTTATTATCAAAAAAGGCTGGTAATACTGAATGTTAGGAGAAAATAAGAGAGTGAAGTTGGCACCATCAGCTTGGAGTTCAGCTTGGCAATATCAAGTGATGTTGGAAATGCATATACCATGACCCAGCAATTTCACTTTTAGAATTTAACCCAAAAAAACTTCTGCTCAACTGTAAGATCCACAGAGCAAAAGCCATTATTGACGCATTATTAGTAACAGTAAAAAAAAAATGGAAGCAATCTAAATGTCCACGGACATGAACTACTGGATAAGTTGTGATATTTTATTTGAAACAATTAAAATTGCTTAAGCTCTATGTGCATGACAATGAATAAAACTCGAACATATTTTTATTGAGCAAAGAAGTTACAGATAAAGTGATACCATTAATGTACAACTTTAAAACACAAACCAATATAGCCAAAATTTTAATATCTATATGCATACATATTATGTATCTAATATTATATAACCAACATTATGCATAGCTATGTATTCATAATTGTGCAATAAATTCATAAAAGCATATGCTGGGGTCACACAAAACTTCAAGAGAGGAGCTACCTCTTCAGAAAGAAGTAGGGGAATGAAATGTCTTTAACTGTAATACTAAACACCTCAAAATATAAGCATTCATTATATCTGGGTGACAGGAATAGGACTGGGGATCTTTTCTATAATTTTGACATTTTCTGTATGCTAAAAATATGTCATAATTTAAAGAGAGAAGCAGACAAACTTGATCTAGTACCAGAGCTTTAGTCATCACCAGGAAGAAATGATTTCAAGTAACACACGATGTTTCTACTCACATTTTTCATTGAGCCAAATCTCCACTCTTCACATGGGCTAATGCCCAAGGTTTGCTGGGGAAAACTGGCAGTGAAGAGAGAGAGGGAGAGAGGGGGTGAAATTCTGTAAAGATAAACTCAAAGTACAGTTTCTTTAAAACTCTAGGAGACATAGTGGTGGAGGGCCTGGGTGGGCAATTTTTTTCTCACATTTCTTTATGGCTCCTGGTAGGTACTAAGGCTGTGAAAATGAGGAGGAGCCTCGGTAACGCAGTTTAAGGCCAAGGAGACAGACATCCTTTCAACGTGTTTGGAGCTGTGCTGGTAGGAGGCTAATATTAACAGCACGAAAGGCTAGCTTTCTTTTAGGAACTCCACCGGTTGTCCAGAGCACAGAAGGAGCCTCGTCCTCATCGGTTGTCCTACATTCAGAATCTGAAAGCCCCTGGCCCCATCTGATAATCCAAGCAATAGGAACAATTTAAACTCCAGGAATGAGGGATGAGCAAAGGGATTTAAAAGAATGGAGCAAAGGAAGAGAAGGGAGACAATAGATTGGGCCCAAGGAGAAAGGTTTTTGGACAGTATGGGGAGATTGGTCATACAGAATATTCCTAGAGCTGGGAACTGAGATCTTGTCTGAACACTTTGGACAAGACAGGGAGGGATGTTTCACACTCTCCTGCACCATACACATGCCCCATTAGGGCACTGAGGACTGCAGAGAACAGAGTACCACCGAAGTGCCGTAGGCATCCAGAACATGGATGGTTCCTTGGGGAGTCGGGTGAAGACAGAGGTGCCAGGGCTCACTGCAAATGACAAGTACCCAATGGAAGCAACTCTCCTGTGGGTGCTGAAGGTAGCGGCATGATGGCACCACGCCTAGCGACAATATTGGAGTCAGGGACACACAGATTATACATACTGATAGAGGGTTTCAACGGAGGACTGTGGAGAAGCCTGTGGGGGCGGTGGGGGGGGGATTCTATAACGTGGAGCTGGATGACAGCCATGCTCTTGTCTGTGTTGAGTCTGTGCTCCTAGAGGAGCCTGGTTGTTTGTCTTTCTTATGTGTTGTATGATCTGTTCCTGGAGTTGTTTTTTAGTTAGTTAGTTAGTTAGTTAGTTAGTTAGTTAGTTAGTTAGTTAGTTTAGGGCCCAAAGTGCAGCATATGGAAGTTCCCAGGCTAGGGGTCAAATTGGAGCTACAGCTGCTGGCCTACACCACAGCCACAGCAACATGGGATCCAAGCCACATCTGTGATCTACACCACAGCTCACGGCAATGCTGGTTCCCCAACCCACTGAGCGAGGCCAGGGATGGAGCCCAAATCCTCATGGATACTAGTCGGATTTATTTCTGCTGCGCCACACAGTAACTCCCTTGTGAAATTTTTATACTAGATGAGCAAACTGTAGAACTTGGATCAATATTTATTATACAGTAGATTTCCTTTAATACTTCTGTGTGTATGCTGTGTGTGTGTGTGTATGTGTGTGTGTGTGTGTGTGTGTTGTTGTTGTTGTTTGGAAGGAAAAGCAATGATAGCATTTCAGTACTTCTTTCTAGGCAGCTCAAAACCAGAAAAGAAGAGGGGCATTTGGCCCAGTGGTTGAGCTTTGGCTCCGCTGATCCCAGGAAACTATAATAATAACCTATGGGGCTTGTGGGCAGGGACACTAGCAGGGCTAATGTTCAGGCCAGGAAGCACCAGGATGAGCATTCCAGATGTTAAGTTACTGAAATTCCTCTGAACCTGTTGGCAAACGGCAACTGCCCAGAGACGACCCCCAAATGCTGCCGCAGGTTTCGTGTATCTTTTCCCAAACCCCTCTTTGACCCAGTTCCCAGCGACCTAACAACAAAAGAGACCACAATCCTGTTCCAAGGTTACAATCCAAAGGAATGAATAACCAGAAAACGCTCTCTACTCCTTCTGCCTTAGCTTTTGCATCCTTTCTCAAACTACGTTACACCCTCTCCCATGGATAAACATCTTTCCCCTCTCCCTTTCTACGTCCATGTAGAAGTTGGCACTTAAATTTTCTCCCTAAACTTTGATCCACTGAGCCTGACTTCTCAATATAAACTTCATGAAACTAAGCCCCTAGGAACTGCTGACACCAGCCCTGGAATCCTTTATTTGCGAAATGCCCAGCATGAAGGCTTCATCCTGTTTCTTGGAGGCCTTGCATCAGCCTGTGCAGCCCTTTGAGAGTGACTGAGTTAAAAAAAAAAAAAAAACAAAAAAAACTGAAGGGTGAAGTTTCTCCAAAAAACTCTTCCTCCCAGTCCCTTTCCTTCCTGTCCTCATATTTTTACCTTATTTTCTTCACCATTAGGTCTTCATTCCCTGATTTCTCTCCATTAGGCAGAAGCTTTAAAAACAGGGACTGCCATGCCCTGGGATGCAGACTTGGATGTACTGGCCTTTAAAATGGTCCTTTCGGAGTCAGAAATGAATCCGACTAGTTTCCATGAGGATGCGGGTTCGATTCCTGCCCTCGCTCAGTGGGTCAGTGATCTGGCATTCCTGTGGCTGTGGTGTAGGCCAGCAGTTGTAGCTCTGATTAGGCTCCTAGCCTGGGAACTTCTATATGTAAAGGGTGCTGCCCTAAAAAAACAAAAAAAAGGAAAAGGTAAAGTGGTCCTTTCATCTCCCTAGGAGTAGGAATACAGCCTACTTCTGTTCTCTTTTCTCTTCTTTTTTTAAGCAATATAAGGGATGGTTTCTTTTTCCCTAATTTATTTGGCTACTTTCCTCTACAAAGTATTTTGTCATTTCCAGGACACGTGAATTTTATAAAATGCATTTTGCCCAAAATAGACATTAGGAATACTCTTTAAGTGAACAGTATGTATTCTATCAGAGCCTGCTAAAATGGGGTCAAGTCCCAGTATAAAGCATTTTAAAGGTGAAATAAAAGCAAAATTGAAATCTCTCATTATTTCAATAGATGAAATGAGATATGTAAAGTCTTCGCCATCCACAAATAAATAAGTAAATTTTCTTATAAGAACTAACCAGGATTTGTTTTGTTTTGTTTTGTTGTCCTTTTTTTAGGGCCACACCCACAGCATATGGAGGTTCCCAGGCTAGGGGTCTAATCAGAGTTATAACCACCGACCTACACCACAGCCAAAGCAATACCAGATCCGAGCTGCATCTGTGACCTACACCACAGCTCATGGCAACGTCAGATCCTTAATCTACTGAGTGAGGCCAGGGATCGAACCTGCATCCTCATGGATGCTAGTCGGATCCGCTAACTGCTGAGCTACGAGAAGAACTCCCAGGATTTTAAATTTAGTATCTATCCTACTATATAGCACAAAATTCCATTTTTCACTCAGTACCAGACAAAGATGAATGCTAAATTCATTTACTCGAATGCTAAATTCAGGTAAAAAAGGCTATTACTTGCTGTATTTCAGTAAAAGAGAGAACACTCTGGGCTAAAACTGGCAGATAAGTCAGCTTAGTTCCTCTCTCTAAAACAGGGAAGAGGAGGGAGTTCAGTGGAAATGAACCTGACTGGTATCCATGAGCACTCGGGTTAGACCCCTGGCCTCACTGAGTGGATTAGGGATCCGGCGTTGCTGTGAGCTGTGGTGGAGGTCGTAGACACGGCTCGGATTCTGAGTTGCCGTGGCTGTGTCTTAGGCCGTCAGCTGCAGCTCCAATTTGATCCCTAAAAATGTTCGGCCCTAAAAAGAAAAAAAAAAGAGAGACAGAGACAGAGAGGGAGAGAGAGAGAGAGAGAGTGAGAGAAAGAGAAAGAGAGAGGAGTTTCCTCTGTGGTGCAGTGGGATGAGCAGTATCTCTGCAGCACCAGGACACAGATGTGATCCCTGGCCCGGCACAGTGGATTAAAGGATCTGGCAACAAGGATCTGGTGCTGCCGCAGCTGCTGCTTGGATCTGATCCCTGGCCCGGGAACTCTATATGCCACTGGGCAGGCAAAAAAAAAGGAAAATTTTTTTTAGAGAAGAGAGTGAAGAAAGGAGATACTTCAAAACAAAAATAAAGAAATAAAAGGAATAAGAAGAGAAAATGTATGTGTATCACTTACTATTGTTGCAAAACAATATTATCAGAAAATTAACAGCTTAAAACCACACACATTTATTATCTCACAGCTTCTGCAGGTCAGGAGCTTTTATTTCAGAGTCCCATGAGGCCGAAATTTAGGTGTTGGCCAGGTTTTGTTCTCATCTCAAGATTTGACTTGGCAAGGATCTGTTTCAATACGGGCCTGTTGGACTGAGGTCTTCAGTTTCTTGCTGTCAGCAGAAGCCGTCTTCAGTTCCTGGCTGGTTGCTGGCCAAAGGCCTCCCTCAGTTTCTTGCCACATAACCCTCCTCAACATGGCCTTTGCTTCATCAAGGCTATTAAATGGGCATTATGCTTCATGTGATATAATAACAGAAGTGACATGCTGTCACCTTTGCAGTATTCTATTGGTTAGAAGCAAGTCACAGGTCCCAGTCACAATCAAGCAAAAGAGGTTATACGAATGCATTGATACTACAAGGAAGTAGGGATCATTGCAGGTCATCCTTTTTTTTTTTTTTTTTTTTGCCTTTTAGGGCTGCACCTCTGGCATATTGAGGTTCCCAGGCTAGGGGTCTAATTGGAGTTACAGTTGCTGGCCTACACCACAGCCACAGCAATGCCAGATCCAAGCACATCTGCGACCTACACCACAGCTCACCAGCAAAACTGGATCCTTAACCCACTGAGCAAGGCCAGGGATCAAACCCACAACCTCATGGTTCCTAGTCACATTCATTCTGCACCACAATGGCAACTCCCTTTGCAGGTCATCTTAAGTCTGTCCACCACAGGGAGCAAGGACATCTAGGCCTCCAGACTTATTTGCCTCTCTAGAAGCCTAAAAGAAATCTCTGAAACTAACACCTCTGAAAATTATTTCCCCGTTTCTTTACCTGCCAAATACATAATCATACTTCAAAACCTAAATCAAATATTTATTTGGTGATAAGTTTGGGTGTTGTTTCCACATGTTCTATTACTCCCTCCTCTGCCCTCCTCTGTCATTCTATAGTATTTTGTTCAAATATCTAGTAGAGATAGTGCTTAACAGTGAGTTATTATTACCTATTTATGTATCCCTTACATACTTCCACCTTTTGAGGGCATGGTCCTGTACTATTCATTAAAATAATAAAATGTAGGCAAGTGATTGCTACACTGTAGACCAGAAATAGGGGTTCGCTGATTAATTACTATGTTAAATATCTCAAGATATGTTATAATAAGTCCTGGATAAATGACATAAACAGTAAGTACTATAAACATTTAGAGGAGTGAGAAGTTAAATTTATTTCATGTGACAATAGATATTATAATTGGACTAGGAGGCGAATAGTACAAAGAAAACAAGGCAAGGTTTACTATAGAGAGAAAAGTTAATAATAAAACTATGTCAGGAGCTGATCTGTTCCCAAACTTACTGGAGTTTCTTGTCATTACAGATTGTTGGTTGGGGATTCCCATATTTGTTGATGTATGGGACCAAGTCACCCTTAATGTCTTTTCCAAACTTCTAGTGTATAACTTTATAAAGTTACTGGGTGTTTGCTGCCAACTAGCATCTCATCTATGTCTTCTTCTTGGGTTTGATAGGAGATCTTTTATTGGAGGACATGATGAAGAAGTTGGAAGTAGAAAGAGTTCAAGGGCTTTTTCAGCAAAGTAAATGCAAGCCTGCATTCAGATGATCAATTCACTCTACATTATGCAACCTGTCTGCTGGGGCGGGTAGGGGTTCAGGCATAAGATTTATCATTTACAAATGCGGTAACTATCTGGCTGGGTTTGCACTAACCATTTCATACAGAGAAGGAAAGAAGTGAGAAGAGGAAACTGGGACACCAGATGCTTTAAACTTGAGTTTAGGTTGGTAGGGACCCATTAAAGTGGCTTTCAGGAGTTCCCATCATGGCGCAGCAGGTTAATGAATCTGACTAGAAATCATAAGGTTGTGGGTTCAATCCCTGGCCTTGCTCAGTGGGTTAACAATCCGGTGTTGCTGTGAGCTGTGGTGTAGGTCGCAGACGTGGCTCGGATCTGGTGTGGCTGTGGCTGTGGCTGGCAGCTGTAGCTCCGATTGGACCTCTAGCCTGGAAACCCCCATATGCTGGGAGTGCAGCCCTAGAAGAGGGAAAAAGACCAAAAAAAAAAAAAAAGTGGCTTTCAGCAGGCAAAATCTGAGATAATGACAGGGAAGGGTTTTTAATGAACATTTTCCAACATTGGCATCCCCCTAGCTTTTCCTATATAACCTACCTCCCTTTTCCTGGTCCCTAAAATACCTTTCTCCCTCTGAGATTTTCTCTCCACGCCCCAAGAAGCCCAAACGCTCTTCCTCACTGGTGCCCCTCCAATTCCTTCGCTTTCTCTCCATTGCCAGCTACCCAAATTTTCCTTAGCTGATCACTTCGATTGTGTTAATTTTCTCAGTATGCTTACCCAACCCTGACTGTTGCTGGAATCTCCTGCCTGTCTGAAGACTGGGACAGCCAAGACCCTAAACTTTCCTGTTCCAGACTTTTCAAAGCTTTGAGAGGAACCTTGGAAAAACACAAAATGCCTCTTCTTTCAAGATTTCTCTGCACTTTCTACCTGAGTGAAAGCGAGCTTTTTTTTTTTTCTTCTTCTCTAGTGTTTGCAATATGTCTCTGTTTCTCGCCACCACCGTCCTTTTTCCTCCTCACTGTTTTAAGTTATGCTCTGAATATAGCACAGGCTCCAGAAATATGGGCTGAAATGAACTGAATATACTTTCATGGTAGGCTGCTTTGTTGGACTCAGCAGACAGTACAAAGCATTAATGGATCAATCTTTTGTTTCTACAAGAAAATAATTTGGTTTCAGATAAGTTAAAAACCATTAATGACAACCTCAATGAAGGGTATTTTGTCACTATATTTAAAAATTAAGGAGTTCTCGTTGTGGCACAGCAGAAAAGAATCCAACTAGGAACTAAGAGGTTGCCTCGCTCAGCGGGTTAAGGATCTGGTGTTGCCATGAGCTGTGGTGTAGGTTGCGGACACGGCTGGGATCTGTAGGTCCAATTTGACCCTTAGCCTGGGAACCTCCATATGCCATGGGTGTGGCCCTAAAAATTTAAAAAAAAAAAAATTAAAAACTGATATACAATTTGATCTAGAAACTCCACTTCTAGGAATTTATCATACATATTTGCTTAACTTTAGTAAAGGATACATATTTAAGGTTGTTATTATATGATGCACTGTTTGTAATGGCAAATCAAAGGAAATAACTTAAGAGTTAAAGACAATAGGGTTTAGACAATGAAATAAAATGCAGCCATTAGGAGTTTCCTGGTGGCCTACTGGTTAAGAATCCAGCATTGTCACTGCTGTAGTTTGTTTCATTTCTGTAAAATAAAAATAGTAAAACCTCCCACATGAAATTGTTGGGATGATTGATTCAAGCAACACATGAGAAATTGCCTGTCCCAGCATCTGACACACATGAGTACCAGACATGAGTCATGCTCCCACCCTGGGTTCTAACAAAGAAATTTGCAGGAATCCATTAGTATATCTTTATTTATGATACCATAGGTTTAAAAAAAAACAACTAATTTTTAAAGATGGTCAACATAATGCTCAAATATTTGCATACCTGATATGCAGAGTAAATCATTTTGTCATTGCTTTTAAACACCTTCCTTTTTTTTTTTTTTTTTGCTTTTTAGGGCCGCACCAGTGGCATATGGAGATTCAAATTGGAGCTACAACTGCCGGCCTACACTAAGCCACAGCAACTCGGGATCTAAGCCGCATCTGCAACCTACACCACAGCTCACGGCAATGCCAGATCCTTAACCCACTGAGCAAGGCCAGGGATCGAACCCGCAACCTCATGGTTCCTAGTTGGATTCGTTTCCACTGCGCCACGAGGGAACTCCCTAAACACCTTCCATTCTACATGACAAAATTGGTTTCAGTAATATTGTAAAAAATAAATGAGTAATAATAATGGCAAGAAAAGAAATGCAAATGGAAAAAAAATTTTCTTTTATTTGACTTCATATATATAAGCATGCTGGTAAAAATAAACACAAATATTTCAGTAAAATAATGGAAAAATGCACCAATGTTTTTTACTTACATTAATGTAGTTTTTGAAAGAAAGAGAAAGCACCTACATACTGGTCTATGACAGAAATGAATAACATTACATTTTCTGACTCAGGACACTAACTTAGAAAAAGTTGTCAATGACTTTATGAAATTGGACCTTCTTTGTATCTTCACATGAAATAGATATTACAGCCATTTGTCAATCTATCTTTTTTTTTTTTTTTTTTTTTTGGCTATGGCATGCAGCAGCTTGACTGTGAGATCTCAGTTCCCAGCTCAAGAATTGAGCCCAGGCCTCAGCAGTGAAAGTGCTGAGTCCTAATCACCAGACCACCAGGGAATTCCCTGTTGATCTATCATCATAACAAACAACATGTTTTAATAATTTTGACTTGGGAAAGTATCTTTTTTTTTCCATTATAGCTGGTTTACAGTTTTCTGTCAATTTTTCAACTGTACAGCCTGGAGACCCAGTTACACATATGTCTATAGATTCATCACAAGTGATTATACATAGTTCCCTGATGCTACAGCAGGATCTCCTTGCTTTTCCATCCCAAAGGCAATAGTCTACAACTATTAACACCAGACTCCCCTACCATCCCACTCCCTCCCCGACCCTCTTGGCAACCACAAGTCTGTTCTCCTACTCTGTCATTTTCTTTTCTGTAGAAAGGATCATTTGTGTGAAAAGTGTCTTTTACACAAAGAAAACATACAGAGAGTTAAGAAAAGCCTTAAACATGAGGATAAATTAGGAAGAGTCATAAAAATCAGATTTAAAAAATTGGATTTAATAAATTCCAGAAATTGCAATATACTTCATGTCTGTCTTCAGGAATGATTCTAGACGCTTTCAAATGTATACACAATCGAAAATTTTCTATTAAAATGTTAACTTTAGGAGTTTCCATTGTGGCTCAGCAGTTACGAACCTGACTAGTATCCATGAGTATATGGGTTTGATCCCTGACCCCACTCAATGGGTTGCTGTGACCTGCATCAGATCTCATGTGGCTGAGGCATAGGTTGCAGCTGCAGCTCTGATTTGATCCCTAGCCTAGAATTTCAGTGTGCAGCCATAAAAAGCCAAAAAAAAAAAAATCTTTACTAGAAATTACACTTTCTATAATTTACTAAAAACTTCCAAGGTTTTTCACCTTATTTTTAAAAATCTGAGAAAATGACTAATAGTAAATATTAGCATTTTTGGATCCATTGGTTTAAAATGGGTGTTCAGTGCTTGGAATTCAAACAATGACTTGATTTCTTCTACCAGTGTAAGACCAGAATCTTCCATTGTTTCTCTTGGCATTCTTGGAATTTTTTTTCTTTCATCAATGTAAATGTCTCTTTTCCTTACATTTTGTTGTTGTATAGCCTACTCCTCAATTTCTATGCACAGATCTTCAGGGAGCAATTTCATTGCTTGACGTTTCATCAGATATTATTCAAGTCTGATTTACAAATATTTTCATATTTGATTAATCTCACCTAAAATTTTCATAGCAGAAAAAAAAGATAACAAAAAATCTTTGCTTATATCTGTCATTGTTATTTTGAATCTATAGTTTAAGTGTAAAAATATGTAAGTTAGAATATTTGGCAAACTGCCCAATGACCTAAAGCAATTCTCAATCATTATGAACTTATTTTCAAAATGAAGGCATGTAGCTAAACTCCATTGGAAGCCAACAGTCTAACTGGAAATTCTCCAAATTAATTTCCATGTAGTGTGCAAAGCTATTAAAGAATTGGTAATAAAAATGTACTAATTAGAAGCTTACATATGTATTGGTAAACCCAATGGGTGATGGAAATATTCTAGACTTAGTTTGTGGTGATGGCTGCACAACTCTGTGAATGTACCACAAATTATTAAATTGTATATTTTAAGTGAATTTTATGGTAGGGCAATTATATGGCAATAAATCTGTTTAAAAAACTCAAGAGAAACTAAAGCTATAGTTTAGAACTTATCTCAATGAGAGATTTTTGAGGGGAGGAGAATGTTAGCATTGACATTGTTTAGAATTTCTGCCAGTTTTATATCATTCTTTTATTTTCCACGATGAACCCCATATAGTCTCTACCCAGGGCAAAACAGCTCCCTTGGTTCAACACTGGATCAGTTCATGTGTTGGGAATACTATGTAATGTAATTGTCATTAAATTTTACTCCTTTAGGCTCTAAACTCAGGGCAGCTATACTACAGCTGCCCAAATGCTAAACCACGGAGTAATCCAGGGGATTGTGGAATCAAGCATTAAATGACATTCAGGAATGATTTTGCAGTTCCCCTGCCTCTGATAATGAATTTTCTGTCTTGCAGTTCCTCTGTCTCTTTCTCCATTGTTCTCTCTCTCTCTTTCCCCTCCCCAGCTTTCTGTGTTAGAAATATCTGAAAATTAATCCGAGAGGCCTAATGTGCTTAAACCTGTCAGTTGCCTGAGACTTTTTAACACCAGCAGAATAAGATTTTTTTTTTTTTTTAAGGTATGAAGACTGCAGCAGCTGTGTAGGTACAACACGTATATTCACACTAGTGCCACCTCCTTTTCTTGCAAAGGCAAGAGAGACTTCAACCCAGACAGCTTTGTTTTGAGATGGGTGGGATGTTAATGTTAAGTGACTCAGTTTTTTCCCATCCCCCACTGGAGTGGTGGGCTGGGGAGACTTGAGAAATTAACCAAATAGCAGTCACTTGCATAAGTGCGCCTTTATGGGATGTTTTTGTCAAAAGCCAGACACTGTGGCTGTGTTTCCCGTTTCTATTCAATTGCCCTTTCCCATTTCCCATCAGGCAAGCATCAAAACAGCACAGTTATCTCTTAGCAAACGAAGGGCCTCGCCAGAAGTCTCAAGGTAGTTCTCCTAGTCAAATGTGCTTTGTGGTCACTGTTTCTGATCCTTTTTAAAGTTTGACCAGGCACATTGCTCCCTCATTTCCAGTCTCTTCTCATTTCTTGCCTTTTCTAATAATCTAGTGAGAGAGTGTGTCCCCTTTCTTCAGAACAGCCATGGATAGAGTTCTTTGACAAATAAAAGCCAGAGAGACAAGTGTGCAAAAGGATCTGACTCCCAGAATTGTCACCCATCTGCTCTCTTTGTGTTAGAAGGGCTGGCAGAGTCATTGCCAAATCCCACCCTCTGAGAGATCACCTGATCTCAAGAAAGAAGAGTTATTTGTTGGCGGGGCACAAACATTTAGAAAAAGCGCATTCTAGTGCAGTGGAAGGCAGTAAATCGTCATGACTAACAGCACGGCTATTAACTCAGTCACTTACAGGCTCTGTAGCCTCATGAAATAATTCCCCCCTTTTTTTGGCCATGCCCACAACATGCAGCATGTGAGACAGGGATTGAACCCATACCACAGCAGTGACAATGCTGGATCCTTAACACATTGAGCCACCAGGGAACTCTAAATTTTTTCTTTTTCTTGTTTTTATTTATTTTTCTGTCTTTTTTAGGGCCAAACCCACAACATATGGAGGTTCCCAGGCTAGGGGTGGAATCGCCTCCACCACAGCCACAGCAACACCAGATCTGAGCCATGTCTGCCACCTACACCTACACCACAGCTCACAGCAACCCCGGATCCTTAACCCACTGAGTGAGGCCAGGGATCAAACCTGCATGTTCATGAAAGCTAGTCGGATTTGCTTCCCCTGAGCCACAACGGGAACTCCTGAATTTTTCTTTTTAAATCTCAGTTTCTGTATATGTAAAATGGGACTAATAATAAGTATTTTCTGAATTGAAAGGCAGACTTTTTGTATTGCAATGTTTGTGATTAGGGTATCTAACCACCTGTGCTGTCTTATATTGCATGTATCCTAGTGTCTATCTTCTAGAGTTGCTAAGAGGCTGAAAGGTGATCACGTATAAAGTGCAGTTCACTGGTGGGAATTCTTCCATGATGGACATCTTTTCTTCAAGAAAGTAGGAGAGGCATGTTAGAATCTGTGGGAACATGAACTCTTATTCTTTTATTGAGGACATAGATTTGTGGTGGGGGGAGCTTTATTTTTCTCACCAACCTTCATGTCGGGGAGAGCTCAGCTGAGGAAGCTACCCTCTGCTCCAGCCCTGGCAGCTTGAATGGGGCTGGAAGATCTACTTCCAGGATGGCTCCCCCGATGCGGGGTGTGGGGTTGTTTTTAATTTTTATCTCTAATGTTTATCTTATTGAAGTATCTTTACATGCCATGAGGTATTCATTGCATGCTATAAAATTCACCAACTTAGAATGTACATTTCAGTGGTTTTTAGTGAATTTTTAAGAACTGTCACCATCATCAGTTTTAGAACTCTTCTTTTTCCATCTTTGGCAGCCCTGAAGCATATGAGGTTCCTGGGCGTGGGATCAAATCTGAGCCACAGTTTTGAACTATACCACACTGGGGTGACTGCACTGGCTCCTTTAACTTGCTGTGCGTGGACAGAGATGGAACCCATGCCTCAACAGGGATGGAACCTGTGCCCCAGCCCTCCAGAGATGCCAGTGTTGTGCCACAGCTGGGACTGCCTATTTTAGAACTTTTCCATTGTTCCCAAAAGTTGCTTTGCAATTGTTGACAGCTCATCTCCACTTGCATTCCCAAGTCTAGGCAACCAGTAATCTGGCTTTATTTGGGTCTTTATAAATTTACCTTTGTTGGACATTTCACATAAATGGAATCATACAATATGTAGGTATTTTGTATTTGACTCTTTTTCACTTTGCATAACGCTTTGATGTTCAAGCCATGTGTAGCACGTCAGTAGTTTGACCCTTTTTATTGCCTAATAATATTCCATTGTATGACTATACCACATGCAATTTATCTTTTCACCAGCTGATGGACATTTGAATTATGTCCATTTTTGGTCATTAATCATAATGCTTTTTTGTACATGTCTTTTTGTGGACATATGTTTTATTTCTCCGAGGCAGATTCCTAAGTGTGAAATTGCCAGGTCATGAGGTAAAATTTATGTTTATGTTAAGAAACTGTTAATTTATTTTTCCAAAGTGCCTGTACCATTTTACCTTCTCATCAGTAGTGTATAAAGATTCCACTTTGTCCTATCACCTCCAACACTTGTCTTTTTAATATGACTTTTTTTTTTTTTTTTTGCTTTTTAGGGCTCACCCACGGCAGATGGAGGTTCCCAGGCTAGGGGTCGAATCAGAGCTGCAGCTGCTGGCCTACGCCGCAGCCACAGCAACTCAGGAGCCTAGCCACATCTGTAACCTACACCACAGTTCACTGCAACACCAGATCCTTAACCTACTGAGCAAGGCCAGAGACTGACCCTGCAAACCAGTCAGATTCATTTTTGCTGCACCACAACGGGAATTCCTTAATAAGACCTTTTTTTTTTTTTAATTGTGGTTAAAAGGAGTTCCCATCATGGTACAGCAGAAACGAATCTGACTAGGAACCATGAGGTTGTGGGTTTGATCCCTGGCCTTGCTCAGTGGGTTAAGGATCTGGCATTGCCGTGAGTTGTGGTGTAGGTTGCAGACATGGCTCAGATCCTACGTAGCTGTGGCTGTGGCATAGGCCAGTGGCTACAACTCCTACTGGACCCCTAGCCTGGGAACCTCCATATGCCACAGCACAGTCCTAAAAAAGACCAAAAAAAAATTGTGGTTAAAAAAACATATAAAACTTATCATCCTATTTCTAAGTGTACAGTTTGGTACTGTTAAGTATATTCACATCATTATGCATCCAATCTCCAGAACTTTTTCAGCTTGCAAAACTAAAACTCTACACTCATTAAAGCAACTCCCCATTCCTCCCACCTCCTAGGTTTCCTGCCCCCGGAAAACACTATTCTACTTTCTGTTTCTATGAATTTGATACCTCATATAAGTGGAATCACATAGTATTTGTCTTTTTGTGACTGCCTTATTTCACTTGGTGTAATGTCCGCAAGATTCATCCCTGTGTCAGAATTTCTTTCTTCTTTAAGGTTACAGGCATGGATTTTTAAAGGCTAAGGAATGCTACCCTTATCATCCCTAGTGTTTAGCAAAGTCCCTTTTGCAGCCCCAGGTTCGGGAAAGGGAAAGGGGAAAGAAAAGGAAAGAGGAAGGAAAATAGGAGAAGGCTATTGGGAGGAAAGTTTCTGAAAAGGAGAAAGAAGTACAGAAGGGAATTAGGAATACACACTTTATTCCAACTTTGCCCACAGTAAGGCCAACCACCAACCTCCCCTTGTCAGTCAGAAGTAATTACCTTTCTGCCTTTCAAAAGATATCTGTCTATCTATCTATATATAGACACACACACACAGAATGGTTTTTTGGAGTCCTTGAAGCTTTTAATTGATTACACTGTTGCTGCTGCATTTACTGCCCATAATTTGATCCTATTAGGCTTTGCAGAAAGCACATCCAGCAATGATTCAGAGCACTTGGAAATGAGTTTGTTAAAGGGCTGTATCATGTAGACTTGTTTAACAATTTTTATAACATTAACATGCTTAATATTGTTTAAACTGGGGAGTAAAATTACTAACATCCCTCTCAGTAAGCTGTCATATAGTGTCCTAGAATACTTAGAGACTTTACAGAGCAGGGAAGTCATTTATTGCCTCTGAAGAATAGTCTTTACGTAGTATATCAGATGGAAAAATGTGCAAGTGTTGTAATATGTGCAATTGCCGTAAAATTTTCAGAGCAATGAAGTGCGGGGATGGAGCTGAAATGCTCCATCCAGAATATATTATAGCCTAATATGACAAGTCATATCAGAGGATGAAGGAACTAAATTTCTTCTTTTCTTCTCCCTTTCTCCCTCCCTCCCTCCCTCCCTTCCTTCCTTCCTTCCTTTCTTTCTTTCTTTCTTTCTTTCTCTTTCTTTCGTCTGTTTAGGGCCGCACCCGCAGCATATGTAAGTTCCCAGGCTAGGGGTTCAATCGGAGCAGAACTGTAGCTGCTGGCCTACACCACAGCCACAGTAATGCCAGATCTGAGCCACGTCTGCGAACTACACCACAGCTCACAGCAAAGTCAGATCCCTAACCCACTGAGCGAGGCCAGGGATGGAACCTGCATCCTCTCATGGATACTAGTCAGACTTATTTCTGCTGAGCCACTATGGGAACTCTGGAACTAAGTTTCCGAAAAGACTTATGGAGAGGAAAGAGATTTCCCAGCAAAGGAGAAAACTGTTAAAACAGCAGAACACATCTAATCAGGGAATAATATTCTCTCTATATATAGCTTTCTGCTCTAGGACTATCACTGCCTTAATCTTTTTTACGTTAAGAGTTCAAACTGACTTGATTAGTGACATTTTCCCATAGAAATGTTGTTTCATTTTAGAAAAGAAAACATGAGAGGAGACTGCTGTACTGTCATTGTTGCTTCTTTAAAATTTTTTATACAAATGAATTCATGTACTCTTCATATAATTTATCAAAACATTTGATGAGAAAAATCAGTGATTTCCAAACCTGTTTTTCAAGTACTAGAAGCCATTCTACCAAATTCTAAAGTAGAGTCCTCAAGTTACTGTTGTGGTTCAGTGGTAATGAACCTGACTAATATCCATGTGCATGCAGGTTCGATCTCTGGCCTTGCTCAGGGGGTTGATGATCCAGCGTTGCCATGAGCTGTGGTGTAGGCCGGTAGCTGTAGCTCTGATTCAGTCCCTAGCATGGGAACTTGCGTATGCCGCAGGTACGGTCCAAAAAAAAAAAAAAAAAAAAGTAGAGTCTGAACACAATAGCAGCTAATATTTTTCTGGAAAGTGCCATGATCCCCTCACTGTGCTAAGTACATCCCGTGCATGACCTCATTTCATCATATGAGTAGGTGCTATTAAACCAATTTTTATGAGAAAACTTACCCAAGCCCATTCAAATAGTTTAGAAAAACAGATAACTACTGAACTGCTCCAAATACTTTAGGGGGTGAGAGGGGCCACTCGTCTGCCCTCACCTCCACCTTGTCTCAGCTTCCACAATCCCAGACCTAAATTCTGGCACTTCAGTGAAATACCTCTTGACCTGAGAGTGGACTGTCCCGAGCCTGTCTGCTGGGCACCATGCTAAAAAATGAGGTGAGACAGCTGCTCCGTTTAAGAAGGGTTCTAGCTACCAGATGTGGTTAATTTCATGTGTCCACTTGACTAGGCTAACAGATGTCCAGATAGCTGGTGATGTGTATGTGTGACAGTGATCGCTAGACTGAGTAAAGACCTGCCGTCACCCATGTGGGTGCATGCCATCCAATACGTGGAGGGTCCTTCATGGAACAAAAAGGCTGAGGAACAGTGAATTCCCTCCCTCTCTTCTTGAGTTTGAACATCGATTTTCTCCTGCCTTCCAACACAGGAGGACACAGGAGCCCCCAGTTTGGGGGACTTCAGATGCCAGGACTTACCTCCTTTTACCTTTCTCTTTCTCAGGCCTTTGGCCTCAGGCTGGAAGTCACATCATAGACTTCCCTGGTTTTTAGACCTTAGGATTTGGAGTGAATGACACCACTGGCTTTCCTGGTTCTCCAGTTTGCAGGTGGCATATCTCAGCCTCTATAACCACATGAGCTGATTCCCATGATAAATCTCCTCATTGATATCTATGTACCGTATGCCCTGTTGGTTCTGTTTCTCTGCAGAACCCTGACTAATACACCAGGACTATGTAAAACTTCATTAAACTAGATTATGACTGGAGCCACTGAAGCCTTTTCCTTCTCATACCTTGTCAAACAAACAGAAACACCAAAATGTTTAAACATTCTTCTGACTTTCAGTGCTCGAAATTGGTTTTAATTAACCATTTAAGAAAAAACAAAAACTGGCAATCAGCGACTGTTTCAGCAGTACCTGATAAATCAGGTAACATCCGTTCCAGAGATGACAGAGCTGCTGGTGGTGTTCCTGACAGGGCAGTCACTCTGCTGATTTCACTGGACCAGGACTAAGTTCATGGACTACAGAGCCTGGACTCCTGACACATGCCCTGCTCCATCATGCCACACTTGCCAAGAATGCCTGAATCTTTTCACCAAACCCTTCCTTTTTGCTCAACTCTGAAAATTTCTGGCCAGATCTGCATGCCAGTTTCTCTAGAGGCTTCACAAATTGCACAGATTGTTGCTTTGACTCTTCTTGGCTAGCACACTCCACCTGGTCCCAAGAAGCTCTTCTTTCCCCTCTTTCACTTGGTCAGCGAAACTCTACAGAGACTTCTCCAATGTGCCAATTCCTTAATTCAACTTCTTCCCTTGTACCATTCTTTTTCCTGATTAACATCATCTGCCAAACACTCTGTAGTTCAAATGCTGACAACGGCTGCTCCCTATGCTTAAATATGAGTTTCTGGGAGTTTCCGTCATGGCTCAGGGGTAATGAACCCAACTAGGATCTGTGAAGATGTGGATTCAATCCCTGGCCTCGCTCAGTGGGTTAAGGATCCAGCGTTGCTGTGAGCTGTGGTGTAGGTCGCAGATGCAGCTCTGATCTGGAGTTGCTGTGGCTGTGGCATAGGCTAGCAGTGGCAGCTCCAATTCAACCCCTAGCCTGGGAACTTCCATATGCTGCGGCCCTAAAAAGATTAAAAAAATAAAAGTTTAAAGAGTTGGAAGAAAAGGGGTAAAAGAATATCAGGTGCTTGCTCTGAAGTGAATGTTTTATATAATTTATTTCATCCTTTCATCTACTCTATGGAATTGGTATTATTATCATATTATGAAGAAAAAAAAAAAGAATGGAGAGGCTAAGAAACTTGCCCAGGAGTTCCCATTGTGGCGCGGCGGAAATGAATCCAACTAGAAACCATGAGGTTGTAGTTTGATCCCTGTCCTCAATTGGTTGGTTAAGGATCCAGCGTTGCCGTGAGCTGTGGTATAGGTTGCAGATGTGGTTCAGATCCTGCGTTGTTGTGGCTGTGGCGTAGACCGGCAGGTGCAGCTCCGACTGGACCCCTAGCCTGGGAACCTCCATATGCCATGGGTGTGGCCTTTAAAAAGCAAAATAAATGAATGATAAATAAATAAACAAATAAACAAACTGAAAAAAAGAGAGAAAAAGAAACTTGACCAAAGATACACAGCTGATTAGTACTGGAATCAATCAAGATATAAATCCAGAGTTCCCAGTGGGGCTCAGCAGGTTAAGAACTCGACATAGCGTCCATGAGGATGCAAATTCCAAACCTGGCCTTACTCAGTAGCCTGGTATTGCCACAAGCTGTGGCATATGTCACAGATGTGACTCGGCTCCAGTGTTGCAGTGGCTGTGGTGTTATCAGATCTGTCCACTTAACGACCCAGGAGTTTTTTTCTGGACTTCTTGGTAATGAGCTACCTGCACCTAGTGCTTCCCCATAGTGGGAATGGCTGGGCATGGTATCACTTCCTGCATGATATCCCAGTACTATCAACATGGGAATGCAACTTCTCAAAACAGGTGGTGCCCAAGTCCAAACTGTTTTTCCTCTAATTACAAGGACACTCTCATGTTTGCCCTATAAAAAGGAAGAGCAACGTTGAGGGTAGGGTCCCATTTTCTGGAGAACAAACACAGTGGGTCAATATAGGCCCAATACACCTCTCTGCAGGATGACATGGCCTTGCTGGTGTGTTTCAGAAAACTCTCCGCCCCAACATACTTCAGGCTTCCCACTGATTGGACCATGGGTGGCTAACTAACCTAAGAGTAGTCAATCCCTACTTTGCTCACTAACTGAACATTATAGCCTGGAGTAAAAAGATGATGTATCGAGATTCTTCCTTTTTCGGAAATGATAAGGAGTACCAAAAGGCCTGACCATTTAACAGCAGGAGCAGTTGCTGGAAGAGTGTCAAAAAATGGAGTAAGAGTAATAGGAACTCATGCCTGTGCAAGAGAAGCTAAGGGGGAACTGGGAAAAGGAGGGTGGGCCAGAGTGCAGAGTAGCAAACCTCAGGAAAAAGGAAGTAAGAGAACAGCCAAACTCAAAAAAGATTTTAGGAGTTCCCGTCGTGGCTCAGTGGTTAATGAATCTGACTAGGAACCATGAGGTTGTGGGTTTGATCCCTGGCCTCGCTCAGTGGGTTAAGGATCCAGTGTTGCTGTGAACTGTGGTGTAGGTTGCAGATGCATCTCAGATCCTGCATTGCTGTGGCTGTGGTGTAGGCCAGCGGCTACAGCTCCTACAAGACCCTGAGCCTGGGAACCTCCACATGTGTGGGTGCGGCCCTAGAAAAGACAAAAAGACAAAAAAAAAGAAATATTTTAGTTTTTATGTTTATTTTTGGGGAAGGGGATGAGAGGCTTTTAAATAAAGTTTCAGATTCCATTATGCATTTCCATCATTCTTTCACTATCCTATCTCCCTAGACACTTTCTTTAAGTTACACTGGTGGATTTTTGTTCTTTGCTCTTTGTAAACATTTAGAATGCTATGATACCTACTAGTTGGGGATTCCTGGAAAGCATTCCTCCAATCCTCACATTGTAACACATTCTCATTCCCGGCCACAAAGAAGGAAGGTGGACATGTCCAGTAGGCTTTTGGACATAAACGGCTGAAATCTGGCTGAGAGTTTGGCTGGAAAGAAAGATTTTAAGTCATTATCATATAGAAAAAAAAACAAATAAGGAAATGATTTTTTATAGAGCACTTTCAACATATTAGGTACTGTGGCACCTTATATTAATATCAGGTAATTGTTACGATAACATATCTAGAAATTTTGACATGAGGAAACTGAAGCTTAGAGAGTTTAAGTAACTACAGGATCAAAACAGTGGGTACGAGTCAGAGCTCGGATTCCATTCCAGGATAGGGATCTGTCTACAAAGCCCACGCTCCAGCCACGCTTTGTGAGATCCCAGTTCATGGTAGAGATCTGAGACTGGAACTCCAGGGCACTCTGACTGTTGTTGAGAAGAGGAGCTAGTGACAAAAAAGCGAAAGTCAGAGAAGTAGAAGCCCCAACTACCCTAGTGCTCTGGAAGGTGGAGGCGGTAAGTATTTTGAAAAGAAAAAGGTGGCCAGCAATGAAATGGGTCAAAAACATCATGGAGGAAAAGGAGTGAACTGGATTTGGGAATTAGAAGCTCAAGCGCGACTCTGGTGAAAAGCGAGTTCTGCTGGTGCTGAAAGCAGAAGCCAAGCTTTATTGAGCACACACCTTCATAAGAACTGACGGAGTGAGGAGTGCGAGGAAACTAGCTGGACAGGGCCGGTACTACTGGACTGTCAAGGGAAAGGAAGAAGCCAAGAGTAAGGATGCAGCTCACAACTGGGAATTCGGAGGAGAAGCAGACATGGTAGGATTAGCATCGGATAGAAGGGACGACTTTTGAAATAGGAACTAAGGAGCTAAGGTGTCACAACTGGTGTCTTTGCATGTGGGAGAAACTGAGGCAATTCCTATATTTGAGAAGAGAGTAAAATCTGGAAAAGTAAAAAATAGCAAGATGAACTACAGCACGTCAGAAAATCTTGTACATGTTTTTCAAGCTAATGTGTTATCCTCATTTTACAGAATGGGGACTCCGCTTCGGTACCTTGCTCAAAATCCAACTGCAGAGACCAACTCAAGCCCGGAGAATTCCTAGTTCAGGCTGCGTGCGAGTCTAGGTCACATCTGTGAGCAACGCACCCCCGCCCGGGGCGGCGGCCGGGAAGAGCCGGAACTACACTTCCCAAAGTGCCCGGCGGGATGGGGCGGGGCTGGGCGGACACTGCCTCCTTCCCAGAAGCAAAAGCGGAAACAAAAGAGTCTCACCGGCGTCCCCGCCCGCACACTGGCGCCCGGGCGCTCTTGGAACAGCCACCGACTCCTGGAGCGAGCGAGAGAGCGGCGAGCCGGGGACCCACCCGGCTGAGCCAGCCCAACAGCCGGCGAGCCGAGCCCGCGACGATCCCACGACCCCGAGCCCCGAAGCCGTCCCCTGCCGGCCAGTGTCCCTGCTGTCCTCCCTGACCCATGGCGCTGAAGCGGATTCAGAAAGTGAGTGCCCGGGCCCGGTCTGGGGCGGGGGCTTCGGCCCCCTGCCCACGCTGAGCGCGGCGGTGGTCAGAGAGATGTGCCGGGAGGGAACATGAAGGGAGGATGGGCCGGGGCGGGAACCAGGGGCCGGGGATGCTGGCGGGGCCAGCGGGCACCCGACAGGTGAGGTGGGAGCAGCGGCAGGTCCCGGGCGCTGGAGGTGCTAGGAGGAGGGGGCCCGCCGTGCGCTCGCGCCGGAGCTGCCCCGGAGCCCCGGCTGGAGATCGTCCTCGGTCTCCAGACCTTCCTGAAATCTGTGCTTCTCGGTCATGCCTGGATACTGTCCTACACCCGGCGAGTTTTGACCCTTGTCATGCTGCTTTCTCCACGCTGTTTCTTAAGCCCGTTCTCTTTTATGTTCTTGCCTCCCCGGACTCCCAGGGAGGGCAAGGAAGGTATGGTGGGCCTGCAGCCTTCCTCCGCGGAGCCCTTGGGTTTGTTCTTTCTCTCCTTTGCGGTTGGCTCTTGCTCAGACGCCCGAATGGGCTGGAAAAGCCTGTTTGGGGCCGAGAAGCCTCCTGCCCCCTTCTATTTTGGTCCCTCTGCTACTGTCACTTCAGGTCACATAGCTGTAGTGAAAACATAGTTGCTGATACACAGCAAGATGACCTCCTGGCTGTGATTCATGGTAAGTCAAGCCAAGCAGGTTTTTTCCCCCTCATGATAAACTTAGGTGTAAAGTTTGAAACACAACAGAAACTACTAGAAATTTAATTGTTTGTTTTGACACATGGGTATAGAATGAGGAAGAAATGTGTGCAATCATTAAACAAATGTTTATCTATCCCAAATGCAGTGTAAGTAATTGTCTTCTCTTGCATAGTATCTATTGCTACTGTCTCTAATGTGAAAATCTTACAAAATTGGAATTGGTGCATTTTCTTTCTGTTCTCTTTTATTGTTGGGTGATTTAGTCTGTTCACTGACACAAGTTTTAGGTTTTATTGGTGTGTTTCATGTGGAGAACATTGAGAATTTGTTTTTTTTTTTTTTTTTTTAATGGGAAGTACATTCAGCAAGTTAAGCCAACAGTGGGTAGCATGTTTTGTAAGGGATTTCAGAAGAAATCGTACCAAAAAATTTTATCAGCCTTTTCAGGCATGAATCAATAGAGCAGTGACAGAGATGTATTCTTAGTCACCATTGGTGCGTCTTGTGGTATAGAGGACAGCAACTTTCCAGAACCAGCCAATTTTGGAGGGGAGGGTCAAATACTAAATCTGTGGAATATTGTGAATTTTTGTGCTTTTTAAAGTTCCTGTCGCTATAAAGCCCATAGCTAATGATCAGCATTTATTGA
The DNA here is from genome assembly GCA_004024745.2 of Catagonus wagneri. Classification (NCBI taxonomy): domain Eukaryota; kingdom Metazoa; phylum Chordata; class Mammalia; order Artiodactyla; family Tayassuidae; genus Catagonus; species Catagonus wagneri. The sequence continues at coordinate 12,896,425 of PVHT020003785.1, forward strand.
TTAGTATGTTTTCTGGTTTGAAGATAATGCAGTTACACATTTTTTTATATAGATAATTATAATCTGAAGCCCCACTCAGCATCTTTGCCATGCCTTGTGTACTTCATAATGACGATGTAATATTGGGTCACGTTTGAAGTAAACCACACACATTCTTCCAAGGAAGTCTTAGAATTACATTTCCTTCTTCCCTAGTTGTGAGAATTTTTCACTTTACACATACAATAACTTTTAAGCAGTGTAGGATTTGTCCACAGTAGACAAAGGAAATTGACATTATTTGTAAATATACGGGGCAACTATCAATCACTATGCTGAGCCAATATATTTGAATTGTATTTATAATATGGCATATACCCAAATCATATTTTCAGTAGCTCTTAGTTTATAACAGTTAAAAAAAAATTCTTACATAGAATTGATGTCAGATCTGTAACAAACTGATATTTTGGAGAAGAGATTTGGGGTCACATAACATACCACCTCTATGTGTCAGTCTTTCCTTCTGTTATCAGAAAAGTTGACTTGCATAAATCTCTTTTCCATGTTCAAACCATTCTCTCAAACTTTAGAAGGTATTTATTTTGATTCCTCACTTTTTCTCTTGCCTCACCTTCCTCCTTGATTAAAAGAGAATTCCAGAGAAGGTGTGCTGTTTGCCATATGAACAGTTACAAAGCCGTATTTGATGACATCATTATACAGATTCTCGTTGAATCTTGCATGCTTCAACAAAAGAAAATTCATGTTAATGTTTGGCCTTTCTTTTCTAAGTGTATTAAAGGAATACTGTCAGGCACCTTCCAGGTCATCTGGTTGTGATTTTCCTGTACCTGCAGTGGCAGGCTTTAGAACTGCAGAACCTCATAGAACTCTGCAGTAGTAGAGTGGAGTGGAGAGCAGGGGAACAGCTTTTAGGGTAATGTATCAGAATCACCTCTGAGAGATGTATTTCAGGCTGTCCCCACTTCTGTCCATTACTGCTGTCAGTGTAGAATCCCTCAGATGGGCTGAGGTGGAAAGAAGGCTGAGAACCACTGACATTCTGATCTAGTCTCCTTGTTAGTCAGAGGAGTCTGAGGTTTGGAGTCGAGTGCTTTGTCCAGGCTAATCTCTTAAGAAGTGATTTGGCATATTTAAGAATGTTAAAAAGTTCATGACTTCACATTTCTTCACTTCATATGAAAAGATTAAGGATGGTTGAATTAAAATTGTATGAATATACAAAGCATGTAGAGATGAGTGCTTAAAATATATTTTTACGCTAGAGTATGCTAAATGATTTAATACTCTAATTTAGACATCCAGTGCCAGTTTTGCATTTCAGCTCATAAATTTACACACTCATGCCCTATTTTTAGATACAGGGGAAGATGTTATCACAATCACCTAAATCACAAAAGGGAAAAATTTGAGTAAAGTCTAAGGAAAGATAACTAAAGCATGTCTGAAAACAAGAGGCAATTTTTCAGCTGGGTGTTTGCTATTTTCCAGAATTAATTTTGAATGTTTCTTCTATCAATACTGTTTTCAAATCTTGGTAAATTTTTTGGAAATCTTTTTTTAAATTACAAATGTTATATCACAATACTGTATGTTTTGAAAACTGGAAAGAAAAAAAAGAGAAATTTAACACAATCATCATCTTAGTATATTTATGTTTCCCTCTAGATTTTTTTATTTGATACAGAAGAAAAAGTACTAATCCCCATACTATATGATACGATCTATCTTGAAAAATGAAACAAAAGAGTTTGGTTTTACAAATATAGCAACACAGACAACTATTCCTTAGTGTATAGTTTTGTCCCCCAAATGGAATATTTGTTTAATAGTCAATTTAACTTAGAACGTATATATAAATTAAAATACAACATATGGGAGTTCCATTCTGGCGCAGCAGTTTAAGGATCCGGTCACTGCAGTGGCTCAGGCTACAGCTGTGGCGTGGGTTTGATCCCTGGCCTGGGAACTTCCACATGCCTCGAGTGCAGGGAAAAAAAAAACCAGAAAACAGTGAATTTATTTTGAACTGCTGAATTTTTGAATTTGTACAATTCCACATTAAACTGTTTATGTCAGTCTAAAAATCCTTAGGATCCTTCAAAAACAAACCAAAAAACCCCCAGCCCTTTGTGGCTAGAGCATCAAATGGGAGAAGAGAAGCAGCTCTGGTTTCTGTTCCTAGTTCTGTGACTTACTAGCTTGTTCTCTTATCCATGCAATGATACTGCTGATAAGTACAAGCAACACTTACAATATATAATGGTAACTCTGTGCTAGACACTGTATTAAGTTCATGAGACATATTCCTTAATTTAATCATTAGTAGGCCCAAGAGGTAGAAATGATAATTATCCCCATTTTAAAGGTGATGAAACTAAGGCACAGAGATGTTGAGTAATGTACTCAGAATCACATAAGTAGTATGTGGCAGTGCTAAGTCCATACCAGGCAGTTGACTCCAGAGTCCCTACTAAGTATTTCAGTATATACAGATGGACTCACATCTCATCTCTTGTACTTAGTGAAAGACCTAGAGTCAGAGGAGTCTATGGATGTGAGTGTTTTGCAAACTAGAATGTTCTATACAAATGTAAAGTGGTATTATAATTAAACTTTGGCATATTTAATCATTTTCACTGACACAGCACTCAGTGTGTTGATTATGCATTATAAATTTCTGCTCTAATGTGCACTGGATCAGTTAACATGGTAAAATAATAATATAACTTTGTTGATCTTTGTTCCATCACTTAAAATTTTTCTCCTCCAAGATTTAGAAAAATTGGTTATAATTCATAAATCTTCTGTCAAAAGTATTATTTCATTTTGAAGTTTTCATTTGAGAAAATGATCTAGCCATTTAGTTCCTATAATGACTTTGAATAGTAGTTAACAGTTCAAATTGCATGGATATGTTACAAAGACTTCCAGGTTACAAGACTAAGTATAAGACTACAGGTGTCTTCAGTAGAAAAGGATATGAATTTTAAAAGGAAGGAATGCAGTATTTATCGTTGTTGGTGGATAAATAAATAGTTTGCCTTGAGATGAAAGTGTTCTTTTTTTAAAGAGCCACTGTGTGAACTTTTCTGCTTTTAAATCTTTGTAATTAAGCTCAATCTTCCTTTTGCCCATTTATCATGACTTTTCTTCCTTTATCACAACAAAGGTATAAAAAGACAAGATAAGCTATTCTGGTTTAAAAATTCTGAGGTTCCTTCTCTGTGGAAATAAAGAGCATAGATCTAAATAAGGTTGTTTGTGCCTATTTCAGGAAGCTCGGCATATATTATAAAACCAAACCTAGCAGGATGTGGGATTGCCTCCAGCCAAGCAGAGTAGCATCCTTACTCTTTTTGGTTCCTTGAAATACATGTAGAAAACATATTTAATGAGCATCACTAATCAAAATGATCAGCCTAACATTTTCTGTCAAATGGAGTTAATGATTATCTACCATGTATCAGCTCCCCCCCACCCCATCTTTCAAGAGTGGATGAACTGATATTATATTTAATTAAAAACGAGCATTGGCGTTTTCATCATGGCTCAGTGGTTAACGAATTCGACTAGGAACCATGAGGTCGCGGGCCTTGCTCAGTGGGTTAAGGATCTGGCGTTGCCGTGAGCTGTGGTGTAGGTTGCAAACGTGGCTCGGATCCTGCATTGCTGTGGCTGTGATGTAGGCCAGCAGTTACAGCTCCGATTAGACCTCTAGCCTGGGAACCTCCATATGCCACGAGTGTGGCCCTAGAAAAGGTAAAAAGACAAAAAAAAAAAACAAAAAAAAAACAAGCAATGACATATTTGTCCTCTCTCCTGAACCCTGTATGGTAGATTAAAAAGATACTGGAATATAGTATAACCCAAATTTCCAGGGCTTGGGGGTTAGAGGGGGTCCTTAGGCTACCTCAGAACAAATGAGGCAAAAAAGTTTCTATTTCGGGCCTGTTTTGGTCTGGATGGCCTCTGAGAAGCTGGATTTAATTTAATTTGGTTCTAGTATGAATCTGTGAAGGTTGCGTTACCCCACATTAGACAGTGTAAGAGGCTCCTATTCAGGAGTTGTCCTTAGTTTGGGGAGGAAACTGTCCTGAAACAGCCTGTCTGGTGCTGCCCATTGGATCTCCGCCATGCTCTGCAGCTTCCTGTCTTAACTCTTTCTGGATGTTCCTCCCACTGTTCTCTATTCACATTATCCTGTTTGTGTGGCTCTTCTCCTTCACTTGACAGCACATTGCCTATTAGGTGGATCCTAGTCTCCTTGCAGATTTAGGAAATCCTTTCTAATAGCAGTAAGGGGGGGGCAAGGCGGGGAGATGGGTCCTTCACCTTAAACTTAGCAGTAAAATTAACCTGATAGTTCTCACTTTAGGTGGCCACTCGCCTTTTGTGAGCAGTTTGGATTGCTCTAGAGGAAAGCCTTCAGACTGTGTGGCCTGAGCTCATTGTTTTTCTCTATACCAGGAAAACTTGCTTCCCACAAGTTTTGATGCGTTGTGTTTTCATTTTCTTTTAGTTGAAATTATTTCCTAATTTCCTTTTTGATTTCTTTTTCGATCCTTGGGTTATTTAGAAGTATATTATTTATTTTCCAAATAACTGGGATTTTACAAAACTTTTTGTTATTGATTTTTAATTCAATTCTGTTGAGATCAGAGAATAAGTGTTATAATTTGACTCCTTTAAAATTTTTGAGACTTGTTTTATGGCCCAAAATGTTGTCTGAATTTTTTACTTATGCAGTAATAAAACCCTTCTGGTGTTCAACATAGTTTTTGAATGAACAATGTTTAATCATTTCTAGTCTTCATTTTGCCAGTGTCTGGTTGGTGCCTATAGAACCTAAGCTATGTTTAAAGAATGAGTGCTAAACTAAGGTTTACACCTTCCCAGTGTCTTCTCCCAGTTTTGTGAGCTTTCAGAATGGAGTGACAAAATCAGTTGAGGGGATTACAAACTGCATTTCAAAAAATGGAATAGGAGTTTCCTTCATGGCTCAGCGGAGAAGAATCTGACTAGCATTCATGAGGATGCAGGTTCGATCCCTGGCCTTACTCAGTGGGTTAAGAATCCAGCGTTGCCACAAGCTGTGGTGTAGGCCACAGACACAGCTCGGATCTGACTTTACTAGGCCAGCGGCTATAGCTCTGATTCAACTCCTAGCCTGGGAGCCTTCGTATGCCACAGATGCAGCCATAAAAAGACAAAAAAAAAAAAAAAGAATAGAAAATATTAATGCTTTGATATGCTAATGGTGGTATTGTTTCATGAAACCTTTGTTTTAGTTATGTATTTGTGTTCCTGTGTGTGTGTGTGTGTGTGTGTGTGTGTGTGTGTGTGTACTGGGTTGTGGCATATACTGTTTTTCTTGTTATGAATTGCTTTAAGTAAAATTTGAAAATCATTGTTCCATAGCATAAACTCTTTAAGTAAAATCAGTATTGTCAAAAATACATGCCATAGGGAGTTCCCGTTGTGGCCCAGCAGTTAAAGAATCCTACTAGGAACAGCTCCAATTAGACCCCTAGCCTGGGAACCTCCATATACTGTGAGTGCAGCCCTAGAAAAGGCAAAAAGACAAAAAAAAAGATATATGCTATATTCATATAAATACACATATATGTATATACATGTATATATAGAGGAAACAGGTGAACATGTATACCCATATACAAACACACATATACATACACAGTCGATGTAAAATATTCTAGTCTTGGAAACATTTCTCTCTCTTTTTTTACCCCCAAAGCAAACTTATCGATGGTTTTACTATGAATTACTCATGGAAATTTGTTAAGAGAGAAGGTCTAAAAATTAGATGCATTCAGCTTGATCTGTGCATTGCTTTGGGTTTGTGCTTTTTTGTTTTTTTAAGTTCTGTTGAATTATAGCTGATTTACAATGCTGTGATAATTTCTGCAGTACAGCAAAGTGATTCAGTTATACATATACACATACCTAAAACATTTTTATTTGATACAAACTGTCAATGCTCATTGTTTTCTACTATAAGTAGCAGCATTTTATAGTTACTGATATACAACTGCAATATTCAAGAATAATACTAGAGCGGAGTTCCCGTGGTGGCTCAGTGGTTAACGAATCCGACTAGGAACCATGAGGTTGCCGGTTCGATCCGTGGCCTTGCTCAGTTGCTGTGAGCTGTGGTGTAGGTTGCAGATGTGGCTTGGATCCCGCATTGCTGTTGCTATGGTGAAGGCCGGCAGCTACAGCTCCTGTTAGACCCCTAGCCTGGGAACCTCCATATGCCACGGGTGCGGCCCTAGATAAGGCAAAAAGACAAAAAAAAAAAACAAAGGAATAATACTAGATGATACTAAGAGAAATTAATTTATCATTCAAATACTTATTGAGTGCCTACTCTATGCCATTTATTAGGGATAGAGGTGTAAGAAGGTAAATTTGGTAAATATTGGTAGGTAGGTTTGTGTTTTAAGTAGGTTTTGAGAAATATGCTGCCAGGTTTTTTCTTTCTCCCTGAATCACCGTCTTTCTTGATTACTATGAAATAAATAGTAACTTTTGATAATATAGCAATTAAAGTGCTTTATGTTGCATGTTGCATAGTGTGACAATTCTATATGTATTTGAAAAGTTGTATGTAATTTCCTATCATGTTTTTCTTGCCTCTCAAAGTGTCTTTGAACACAAACACTCTCAGAGCTTATGAAATAGTATTCATTTCTAACCTTTTCTAGGATATAAGTCTCCTGGGGAAAATAAGAGTTTTTTTTCATTTCTTCACTCATCACACTTTTGTTTCTCTTGAGCATGGCTGAAAATGTGCAAATGGCCTTAATTCAATACTTGGGCATTGTTGGCTCCAATGTCAGTTGAGAATAATGTGCTCTAGTTATTGCAGCCTTGAGGTGAGTATTGTTTTAGGGTGGGAAGAGTGCTGGAGTTCAAGTCAGATGGTCTGAGCCTTTGTCCTGGCTTTGGCTCTGTGACCTTGACCAAGAAACTCAGTCTTTATTTTCTTTATCTAGAAATTTAATGGGTTGAATTAGATAACTTCTGTGTCCTTTCTGATTTATAATTTTAGACATTCCTAAATAATGTCATTTGCTGTTTTCTTTTGGTTCAGCAAACAGCAAAAATGGTCACAAAAATAAATATTGAGCAGTGGCATTGTGTTCTACTGCTATATGAAACTTGAAATAAAATTCTGTTTATTTTAAAATGTCAGAATTGAAATAAATATGGGCATCTTAACGTATAATATGAGATTAATGAGTTTGTAAAGATGTTTTGCTTTTGATTAAAGAGCATTTATTTGTGATGCAGATAAGATTTATTTCTGTTTTTGTACTAGTAATATAATGTGCTTTTCTAATTCCATTTAACACCTCTCTGTTTCACAGGTATCTTTTCTACTGTAAAGATTTTTTGTCCACATATTTAGACAACTGCCTTATGTGTAGTAGATTTTTTTTACATTCAGAATTAATGCACTTATGGAGCACCTTATGTATATAAAGCATGTACAAAAGTGTAATAAGGAGATACATAGAAAAATAAGATATAACCAGCATTATCTAAGAAATTTAAAACTATTAAGGGTATGAGATGTACCATAACAACTAGGTAGACTTAGGAAAATACTAGAAGGAAGATACAACATACTTGAGCAGGAAGAGAGTCAAAGGTGGGAGAGGCCAAATCTATTTGGAGAAATCAGAAAAAAGTCTATGGAGAAGATGGACTTGGATATAGGTTTGGAAGAATGGGAAGCATTTTTAAAGGCAGGGAAACCAGGTTCATAGGGAAGCTACAGAAATGAAGACACTAGAAAGTACGTGGCTTATTTGGAAAGGAACAGTTAATCCTGCTTTGGGGAAGCATTAGAAAACAGTAGACCATAAAAGTTCATCCTGTGGAGGGCCTTGAAGACCCATGCTGAGAAATGTGTGTTTAATGTAGAAGTTGGGAGTTCCCGTCGTGACTCCGTAGTTAATGAGCCTAACTAGTATCCCTGAGCATGCAGGTTCAATCCCTGGCCTCGCTTGGTGGGTTAAGGATCCGGTGTTGCCATGAGCTGTGGTGTAGGTTGCAGATGCAGCTCGGATTTGGCATTGCTGTGGCTGTGGTGTATGTAGACTGGCAGCTACAGCTGCAAGTCAGCCCCTAGCCTGAGAACCTCCATGTGCCACAGGTGTGGTCCTAAAGAAAAAAGGAAAAGACAAAAAGACCAAAATAAAAAAGAATAATGTAGAAGTTGGGGGAAGCCACTGAAGGTTTTTGAGTAAGGAAATAACATTATTAATCCTATTGCTGGGGATACATTCTTGCCCTCATAGCTCATAAGATACTTTATCGTTTCCTTTTTTTTTTTTTTAAAGGGCCGCACCCTCGGCATATGGAGGTTCCCAGACTAGAGGTCAAATTGGAGCTACAGCTGCTCGCCTACGCCAGAGCCACAGCAACGCCTGATCTGAGCCACGTCTGAGACACCCACTGAGCAAGGCCAGGGATTGAACCAGCAACCTCATGGTTCCTAGTCGGATTTGTTAACAGCTGCGCCACAATGGGAACTCCTGATACTTTGTCGTTTCTAATTATAGACTTGTATGTCATGAAAAGGGAAGTACAGAGTGCCATGGGAATATGGTAGGGACTCTTTGGAGGGTTCGAGGAAAGCTACTTAAAGGAAATGATGTTTAAGATGAGACATGAAAATAGAAGTAAAGCAGATGAGGTGAATGTGTGTGTGCTGCAGGGGGTGGTGATTAGAAGTCTTCCATCTAAAGGGAAATCCTGTTTGAAACTAGAGGCAAGATAGATTTTGGGGAACTGAAAGTCATTATGACTGGTGGAGAGAGCATGGGGGGAAGGTGCTTGCACATATGGGGTTGGAGAGGACTCAGATTCTGGAAGCCATTTTAGAGATTTATAAATCTTCTATTAAGACTAATGAAGAACATTGAAAAGGTTTGACGTGGTACCTTAAGATGATTTATTTTTTTGGCTGCACTTGCAGCATGTGGAAGTTCCCAGGCCAGGGATCAAACCCTTGCCACCTCAACGGCCCAAGCTGCTGCATTGACAATGCTGAATCCTTAACCCATTGCACCACAAGAGAAATGGGAGGACAGCAGGTCAGTTAAGACAGCATTGCACTTGTTCAGGTGAGATCCAAGAGAGTCTGAGCTAGCATGGTGGCAGAAGACATTCAGATGGAAGGATATGTAATAAAAATTATAGGGTGTGTACCACCTGGCTTTTTTGAGTTAGTGTAACCCACCACACCTACTCCTGCTTGGCCCATCAAGTCACATCTCTAAGGCTCAGTAGTCTGGACAGTATCTTCAGACTGTCTATTGCCCAGTCTGTGTACAGATTCTTTAATAGTGTCTCCTTGGTTCAAACCTTTGGTTTCTTATCCTGAAATGTCTTTCCTTTGGCTGTTCTCAGCCTTTTCTGCCCTTTGGATCTGTTTTTCTATATGCTGGGCCTGCTTCTGGGACCCTTTCAGTGGGAGAATATGGACTGAAGGAGAATCTGAACAACTTGGTACTGATTAATGTAGTGGGTGGAAGGGTGGGGTGGGACATGAAGGGAAGAAGGAATCATGGTGATCCCAAAGTTTAGAGTCAGTTTCCTGGAATAAGTGCTTTTTTACTGTAATACTTAATAAAGTTGGGATAAAAAACGTTATCAAGTAGACTCAAATATAGTTTTTATTGGGAGTTCCCTTTGTGGCTCAGCAGGTTACAAACTCGACTAGTATCCATAAGGATGAGGGTTCAATCCCTGACCTCACTGAGTGGGTTAAGGATCTGGTGTTGCCGTGAGCTGTGGTGTAGGTCGCAGACATGGCTCAGATCTGGTGTTGCTGCGGCTCTAGCGTAGGTTGGCAGCTGTAGCTCCAATTTGACTCCTAGCCTGAGAACCTCCATATGCAGCGGGTGCGGCCGTAAAAAGCAACGCCCCCTCCCCCAAAAAAAATCTTCTCTTTAAAAGGAAGCCATGTTTTAAACTAGAGTCAAGATAGCATTTGGGGAAATTGAAAATAATTATATTATGGTTGCTGTAGAGAGCACTGGGGGAAAGTGGTTACAGATCCCAAGGCATTGAGTGTAGTGTCCCTAATCCTGACTTTAAACATTTATTCTAAATTGTGATCTTTACGGTTCAGATTCAATAAATATTACTCTGATGTGGCCAAGTCAGTAGTGTCATTGCTTTCTTTGTCTTCTTCTTTTGTGTGAAATTTGGCTGCATTATCATTATTTTTAATAAACAGTCTTTGCCAGAGATACCTGATCTAAAGAGACAACAGAGCAGCCAGGACCAGTTTGTTGAAGTGAATTTGGTTCCTATAACTTAATTAATTGGATGTTGTCAGCATTTAAAAGTCTTCCAGAAAGAATCTTCATGGTTTAAAATAAAGATGTTATTTAATTCAAGGGCTTAGAGAGGTTCTGTATTTCAGAGACATTGATGAGAATTGTTTGACATCTCCCTATTGAAATAGCTCGTCAACTGGATAAGGAGATCAGAGCCTGAACTGTAAGCCCATGAAATGTTTATTTACAGACAAACCAAATATAGCTCATATATCCCTTTAGAGACAACATCAAAAATGCAGTCCAGTAAGAATCACTGTCTTGTTTTAAGAGTTTTGAAACAAAGATGGTTGTGTCATGTTAATTAATTGCCAGTTGAGCCAGAATTTTTGAAATAATGCTTTCATATGCTTTGGATTCAGTAATTTAGATTTTAGACTGTAAATCAGTCCCTATGCATGGGCTGTTTAATGTCCTTTACAGACACCCAGTGGGGTATATATTATATCTATTATGGAGATTTAGACCTTCTGAATGTTGAAACTAGAGAACAAACAAAGCGTTTTCGTCTGGTCAGCACAATTTTTTAGAGAATATTTACTGCATGGTGTCATATTAAGCCTGGTGGTAAATAAGGCAACTCTAACTTGTTAGCTTTCCTTCACTGTTCAGATTGGGCTGTTACCCTTCTGGGAGCTGAGAGATTAATGCAGGCCTCTCTTCTCTTACATTCCCTTCTTTGTTTCCTTTTATTTGTTTACTTTCTTTGAATTAGGCTGCCTCATCTACTTTTAGATTTTAAGTCCCCTAGAGGCAGGGACTGTGTCAAGGCTGGTTTTATAGAAAACACTCAGCATATTGTGGAGGTGTTATAAACATGCCATCTGTGCCAATTTAAAATTCAGTTTGAGGCCTCTCAGTACTTTTCTTTGTGTCTAGTTGGCTATAGAAATCTGAACTAGAATAGAGGTCCTTAGCCATATAAGGCTGTATAAATCCATTAAGTACATGTTTTTGTGGACTCAGTGCTTTTATAGTGCCAGTCATAATATAGGGCAGTATCTTGTAATCTACCTTTCATCACTATATCTTATATTTTTATTTTGAAATTTAAATACCCTAAATAGGTTTTTTTTTTTTTTTCTTTTTGCCTTTTAGGGCCACACATGCGGTATATGTAGGTTCCCAGGCTAGGGGTTGAATTGGAGCTGTAGCCACCAGCCTAAGCCAGAGCCACAGCAACACCACATCCAAGCCATGTCTGCCACTTACAGCACAACTCACAGCAACGCCAGATCGTTAACCCACTGATCAAGGCCAGGGATCGAATCCGCATCCTCATGGATGCTGGTCGGGTTCTTAACCACTGAGCCATGACGGGAACTCCAGAATTTCTTTTTTTTAACATATTCTGGATGTGAGCCTTTTGTCAGTTAAATGTATTGCAAATGTCTTCTATTTTATGGCTTACTTTTTCACACTTTTAATGTGTCTTCTCTATGAACAGATAGATGTTCCTTTTTTTTTTTTTAAGAGCCACACCCACAGCATATGAAAGTTCCCAGGTTAGGGTCGTATTGGAGTTACAACTGCCAGCCTCCACCACAGCCATAGCAGTGCCGGATCACTGACCCACTGAGCGAGGCCAGAGATCAGACCTGCATCCTCATGAATGCTAGTTGGATTTGTTTCCGCTGAGCCACAAAGGGAACTCCCAGATAGGTGTTCTTGATTTATTTTATTATTATTATTATTATTATTGTTATTATTTCTTTTTAGGGCCGCACCCGCGGCATGTGGAGATTCCCAGGGTAGGGGTCTAATCGGAGCTACAGCTGCCGGCCTACACCAGAGCCACAGCAACACAGGATCTGAGCCATGTCTGCGACCTACACCACAGCTCGCGGCAACGCCAGATCCTTAACCCACTGAGCAAGGCCCGGGATCAAACCCGCAACCTCAAGGTTCCTAGTCAGATTCGTTAACCACTGCGCCATGACGGGAACTCCAGTGTTCTTGATTTTAATCAAATCCAGATTTTCTCCTTTTCAGTTATGGTTAATCCTCTTTCTGTCCTATTTGAGAAATCTCCGAGTTCCTGTTGTGACTTATTGGTAACGAATCCTACTGGTATCCACGAGGATGCAGGTTCAGTCCCTGGCCCCACACAGTGGGTTAAGGATCTGGCGTCTGAGCTGTAGTGTAGATTGCAGATGCAATTTGGATCCCACGGTACTGTAGCTGTGGCATAGGCTGGCAGCTGCAGCTCTGATTCAACCCTTAGCCTGGGAACTTCCATATGCCATGGGTATGGACCTAAAAAGACAAAAAATAAAATAAAATAAAAGCGCTATTTTACCTTTCACATTTAAACCTTCAGTCTATGTAGAATTGATTTTTGTGTGTTGTTTGAGCTAAGGGAGGTTAAAGTTCATTTTTTTTTTTTCCTATACAGATACCCTATAGGAAATAGATGCTAGGTTGACACAGCACCATCTGTTGAAAAGAGTTTTCCCTCCACTGGAATGTCACTGTCTTCACTTTTGGGGTTTAATTAATTAATTAATTTATAGTCTTTTTAGGGCTGCACCTGCAGCATATGGAGGTTCCTAGGTTAGGGGTCAAATCGGATCTGTGGCTGCTGGCCTACACCACAGCTCACAGCAGTGCCAGATCCTTAACCCACTGAGCAAGGCCAGGGATCAAACCTGCATCCTCATGGATGCTAGTCAGTTCCGTTACTTCTAAGCCATGACGGGAACTCCTCTTCACTTTTAATTTTTTAATTTCAGATTTGCTCCCCCCCCCATTTTCAGCACATGGATGAAGTAAAGTTAAAATAAGTGCTCATGGTCCCACTCAGATGTCAAGCACCATCACTTTTACTTCTACATGGGCAGTGCTGTTTGAACTCAGAAAACTAAATATAGAACTACCATATGACCCAGCAATCCAACTCTTGGGCATATATCCAGACGAAACTTTCATTGAAAAAGGTACATGCACCCCTATGTTCATTGCAGCACTATTCACATTAGCCAAGACGTGGAAGCAACCTAAATGTCCGTTGACAGATGAATGGATTAAGAAGATGTGGTATATACACAATGGAATATGACTCAGCCGTAAAAAAGAACAAAATAATGCCATTTGCAGCAACATGGGTGGAACTAGAGACTCTCATACTAAGTGAACTAAGAAGGAGAAAGACAAATACCATATGATATTACTTATATCTGGAATCTAATACATGGCACAAATGAACCTTTCCACAGAAAAGACACTCATGGACTTGGAGAACAGACTTGTGGTTGCCGAGGGGGAGGGAGTGGGATGGACTGGGAGTTTGGGGTTAATGGATGCAAACTATTGCATTTGGAGTGGATAAGCAATGAGATCCTGCTGTGTAGCACAGCGAATTATATCTAGTCACTTGTGCTGGAACATGATGGAGGATAATGTGATAAAAAGAATATATATATATATTTATGACTGGGTCACTTTGCTGTATAGCAGAAATTGACAGAACATTGTGAATCAACTATAATGGAAAAAATAAAAATCTTTAAAAAAGTAAAAAAAAATGCTGTTTGTCTATTCAAATTTGTAATAATATGCTAAGCTGGGTTTTAAGGGTATGTCCATTGCTTTTTTGTGCAACTTTCTGTATGGAAGGTTTGTAGAGCCCTGGGGCCCCACTTACGTTGAAATCCATGCGAATGGCACCCCTCGGAGTTGGCGCATTTGGCCAGTGGGGCAAAATGCAGCAGTCCTGAGTGCTGCTTATATTAGCTGGTAAATTTAAAAAAAAAAATACCTTTTCTGTCCTCTAACAGTCCACGTTTTAACAAATGAGGGTTAAGACTTGGGGTGTGCCACAAGTTTAAAGGGGTAGAGTAAGGAACTCTTAGGCAATCCATGTGGCTTTTCAGAATTTCCCAGCTCTTAGAACCTTTTTAATGTTTTATATTTAAGTTCATTTTTTATTTAGAAAGTAGTTTGTTTCAGTTAAGACATTTTATGCCAGTTTCCTCGTAGATGATACTTCTGTCCTAGGAGAAATTTTTTTTTAGGACTCCCTTGAGTATTTTAAACATTAATGAACATATTCAGAAGGTGGCCTTCGAGACTTGTAGCTACCATTACATGTATTTTCTTGGAAACACAACTACTTTAAAGTTTCTAGCACCTCTTTCCAAATCTGTTAAACTCTATCTTATGAAATTACTTTTTTCCACAAAAATTTTTCCTTGAATTTCTTGCCCCAGTTTAATCATCAGCAAATGTTACTGACCACTGACTTGAGTTTTTTTTTTTTATTAGCATCATAATCTTATACCATTAAAACAAGTCTTTAAAACATTAGGAGTGTAGAGTTGGGAGGAGAGTATAAAATCAGAATCATGGTCCCTATTAGAAAGGATGTGGAAGTGCTTAATAAACTCCTGCTATAATTAGTTCATCTGGTTAAATTGAGCTTGGAACAAGGAAGAAAAAAACCTGTGTCCATGCCACAGACTGCAGCTCTGTCTATGGGTAGCTCTGTCACCAAGGATTGACAGTATTTAGAAGACAACATTGAGACTAGGTCAGCTCAGCACTAACCCCTAACTCCTTTTGGAAAAGCAGCCCAAAGCTATATCCTGAAAGTAGGTCAGCAGCATCTTAAATAAACAATAAGGATGGAGTATTTAGAGTTTTGAGGTCTTCTAAATCAGAAAAACCACAACAAAAATATCTAATAAGAATATCATATTCTGTAAATTGAAATTAGTAGCAGTGGTATGTGTTTTTGATACCTTAATTAATATTTTGAGATTGATTTCTAGATGTTATTTTATTTAAAAGGCCACACCATTGTTTTTAAGTGACTTGCACTATTCTCTCTTCATACTTGTTATTAAGATTTTTTACTATATGCAATCTGTACATCTACTTAAGGGAGTAATTGATTCAGATTCGATTGCCAAATCATTTGCATTTCTTTCTTTTTTTTTTTTGTCTTTTTGCCTTTATCTAGAGCCGCACCCGCGGCATATGGAGGTTCCCAGGCTAGGGGTCTAACAGGAGCTGTAGCTGCCGGCCTTCGCCACAGCCACAGCAAAGCAGGATCCGAGCCGCGTCTACAACCTACACCACAGCTCACAGCAACGCCGGATCCTTAACCCACTGAGCGAGGCCGGGGATCGAACCCACAACCTCATGGTTCTTAGTCGGATTCAGTAACCACTGAGCCACGACGGGAACTCCCAAATCATTTGCATTTCTAAAAAAATAGAAATTTCAGATATCTGTGCTCTGCTGATCACACTTTCTTAAATTGTATTGATTAATTCAGACAATATCAAACACCTTATATTGTGGAAGAATCCATGGATAAAATGCATAAAAGTCCTAGTTTTAGAATAGCATTCTTTCAGGAGGTCTGTTAGGTCAAAATTAATTTTGCAGTAAAACTAAGATATATTTGCCTTTTTCATTCTCAGTTTTCTCCTGGGTGTACAGTGAAGTTTTCCAGTTTAATGATATGTGAAACTGTAACATTGAATGCATGAACAAATGTGAAAATTTAGCTGTCATTTATAAGCGTGACTATAAGGAGATCTGAACATGTATGAAACAATGCCAGTCTATCCCCCCCCCCATTTGGACAATTACTACTATGATGTGAGATTACTGGGTTGGAGACCATATGCATTTTTCACTTTCATAGTTACTGCCTTTCAGAAGGTTCTTGTTCAACCTAACGCTCTCTTCAACAGCAAGTGACATACTTTATTTCCCATCAAAACCATGGATTCTAATAGGTTGAGAGTGATTTGGTTTGGGTAATGGCTTTATGGGTGTTTGACTATTTCTACATTGCTTTCTCAGTTTTTTTGCCTCCAAAGCACTGTTTTGCTTTGCTTTTTATAAAACACACGCACAACTTAATTAAAAATGAATAGTTTGGGGAGTTCCCATTGTGGTGCAGTGGAAATGAATCCAACCAGGAACCATGAGGTTGTCGGTTCAGTCCCTGGCCTTGCTCAGTGGGTTAAGGATCCAGCACTGCCTTGAGCTGTGATGGAGGTTGCAGACACGGCTCGGATCTGGTGTTGCTTTGGCTATGGTGTAGGCCAGCAGCTGTAGCTCCGATTCAACCCCTAGCCTGGGAACTTCCATATACCTCAGGTGTAACCCTAAATAAAAAAAGAATAGTTTTAAACTCTTTGTCTTTTGAGATCTTTTGATTTTAATTAACATGGGATAATAGCATAACCATGCATCTTGGATCTTAAGAGGATCCTATGGACTTGAGCAACTTATATAATTCAGTTTTAATTCTTTTTTTTTTTTTTGACTTTTTGTGTTTTTAGGGCCACACTTGTGTGGCCTATAGAGGTTCCCAGGCTAGGGGTCTAATCGGAGCTACAGCTGCCAGGCAATGCGGGATCCAAGCCACATCTGCAGCCTACACCACAGCTCACGGCAATGCCGATTGTTAACCTACTGAGCGATGCCAGGGATCGAACCCACAACCTCATGGTTCCGAGTTGGATTTGTTTCCGCTGCGCCACAACAGGAACTCCCTCAGTTTTAATTCTTAAGAGAAAGGTAGAGAGAAGAACAAAGGAAGAGATTACTAATCTCAGCATTTCCTTTTGAAATAACATAAGAATCACTAAATTTTTAATACTCATATATGGCAGTGATCCTAGAAATAGATAACCAAAAATGCCAGTTATACTAGAGAAAGCATACATCAGGTAATAGGGTGGTTTCTGAAAAACTTGGAGTAAACTAAATCAGAAAGGAGAATTTAACAAGTAGAAGTGATCCTTAATTTCTTGTGTCTGTCTAGAAGTACACTGGCTTAAATTTTGTAATTTTTGTTTTATATTTTCACCTTCCATTTTTTGGTGGGCAAGGGAGGATATATATTGTGTCTTCTGTTTTCTGTTGGTCGTTCTATCTGTGCATATGCACCATTGTTTCAGTTACATATTTCCAAACAATTTTTTTTTTTTTTTTTGGCATTTTAGGGCCACACCCACAGCATATGGAGGTTCCCAGGCTAGGGGTTGAATCGGAGCTACAGCTGCTGACCTATGCCACAGCCACAGCAACGCCAGATCCAAGCCGCATCTGGGATCCACACCACAGCTCACAGCAATGCTGGATCCTTTACCCACTGAACGAGGCCAGGGATCAAACCCGCAACCTCGTCCTAGTTGGATTCGTTTCCACTGTGCCACGACGGGAAGTCCTAGACATATACTTTGACGAAGAGATAGAACATTAGAAATTTAGACTCTCCTAAAAAGTCTGCGTAAGATGTGTAATTCTTATCAGAGTACTGTGTCATTAATAGTAAGTAATGGTTGATGTGACTATTAAGAATGTTTGACATGTTGTCAGCTGCCTCTTTCCTGTAATAAGTGAGCTTTAAATAGACAACTTAAGAACCTGGCCTTTGCAGGAGTTCAGTTGTTGGATTTTACCTCCCTCTCTCTCTCTCTCTCACTTGTCCTTAGTTCTAACTTCTAACAAGAGGTAGAATCAAGACACAAAAATACAGGTACAAGATAATGATTATTTTCCTTTACTATTTTGAAGGGATTTGAAAGAACTGTCTGACATTTGAAATTTCAACACAGTTTAAAGCTACTGCAAGTAAAATATGATTTGAAGGTTTTTTGTTAGTAAAGAAGTAAGTGTATTAATGTATATGTGGTTTATTACTCTGTAAAATATGTATACACACAAATATTTAAGTTTTTTAAACCACAATTAGAGGCTATCATTTTCCAGTTAACTAGATTTCTAATTAAAATAAGGGCAAAGAAATTCCACTTACCCATTTACGCTAATGTTTAGAAAACTCAACATGATGAATCTTTTCAAAAGCAATCTCCTAAAACCCCAAATTAGAAAACTGTTAAATAAAGCACAGTCATTCTAAAATGAGACTATGACTTGGGAACTCCTCCTCCCCCAATCATTTAAACTGGTTAAATAATTATATTCTGCTGCTAGAGAACTGGATGGTCATTATCAATTCCATATTATCTTCACCTTTATTTGAATGCCAGCCCTATGCTAAAGACTGCCATACATTTCGTATGTGTCATTTCACTTGTTTGTCATAGAAACTGTGGGTGAATGTCATAATGCCACTTGTCATTAAAGAAAACTAAGGCTCATAGAGAAAAACAAAGTTTTGCCCCAAGATCGGGTGGCAAGTGAGTGGTGGCATCTGGACTTGAACATCAAAACCATGCTTTTTTTTAACCACTATCACTGAAATCTTCCTCTTCATTGTTTAACTGTACCTGTACCAAAGAAGCTGCTAACTCTGTTAGTTAATTTTTGTCAGGAAAAGAAGCACAGCACCAGCTGTGGGGGATAAAAGCAAAACAAAACAAGAAAAGCGAAAATGAAAGTACCGAGGTGTACTGGAAAAGACTGGAAGACTTGGGAGGAGAACTGAGTTTGAGTTTGCACTTGACTCGGTTGGCTACTTAGCTCATATATCACTTTCTTAGGACAACCTTTCCCTACCACATCTTCTTCCTTGTTTGTCTCTATTAGAGCACTGAACTCATTGCTATAATTACGGTATTGCAGTGATTCTAAAGTGCATATCTTTTTCATTTTAACATTTCTGAAATCTGGATGTGTCTTGTAATTGTTGGTGTCTTAAAATTTAAATGGCAGCATTTCTTCTTTTTTTTCCGTTTTTTTTTAGGGCTGCACCCGCGGCATATGGAGGTTCCCAGACTAGGGTCGAATTGGAGCTACAGCTGCTGGCCTACGCCATGGCCACAGCCACGCCAGACACGAGCCGCGTCTGCAACCTACACCACAGCTCATGGCAACGCTGCATCGTTAACCCACTGAGCAAGGCCAGGGATCAAACCCACAACCTCATGGTTCCTAGTTGGATTCGTTAACCACTGTGCCATGATGGGAACTCCTGGCAGCATTTCTTCTTAATTATTGGTACATAAAATAAGGATGTGATTTACAGTCGATGGCATCTTAGATTTGATGAATGTAGTATTTGTTTACATGTGTTCCCATGAAAATGTTTACATCATTCCCACAGTTTTAAATACCAGGTAGGAGTTTCCCTCATGGCTCAGTGGAAACAAATCTGACTAGTAACCATGAGGACGCAGGTTTGATCCCCGGCCTCACTCAGTGGGTTAAGGATATGGCATTGTTGTGAGCTGTGATGTAGGTCGCAGATGTGGCTCGGATCTGGTGTTGCTAAGGCCAGCTCCGATTAGACCACTAGCCTGGGAACTTGTATATTCCACAGGTGCCTAAAAAGCAAAAAAAAAAAAAAAAAAAAAGGAAAAAGTCTGAGCTTAGGGATTACAGTGGCTACAGCTCCAATTCAGCCCCTACCTAGCCTGGGACCCTCCATATGCTGTGGGTGAAGCCCTAAAAAGGCTAAATACGTACATACATACATACATGCATACATACGAGGTATATACAGGGAATTCCCATTGTGGCTCAGTAGGTTGAGAACCTGACTAGTCCAGACTAGTGTCTGTGAGGATGTGGGTTCAAACCCTGGCCTCACTTGGTAGGTTAAGGACCCGGTGTTGCTGCAATCTGTGGAGTAGATCATGGATTCAGCTCGGATCTGGTTTTGCTTTAGCATAGGCCAGCATCTGCAGATCCAGTTTGACCCCTGCCTAGCCTGGGAATTGCCATATGCTGTTGGTGTAGCCCTATAAAGAATGAATACATACATACATACATACATATATACATACATACATTCCAGGTATATACAGTGATTTCTAGTCTAATCCTTTTTTAAGCTCCCACTCTGTATGTTTAACTAAATTTTTCCTTGATATCACAGGGGTCACAGATTCAGTCTATCAGCTTTCCAAATCAACATGTCATCGTCTTTTTTTTTTTTTTTGGCCATGCTCACGGCATGTGGAAGTTCCTGGGTCAGGGACTGAATCTTCCCCAGCAGAGACCTTCACTACTGCAGTAACAATGCCTAGTCCTTAACCTGCTGTGCCACAAGGGAACTCAACATGTCTTCTAGTATTCCCACATCTTAGTAAATAGTACATTTGTGAAGCTAAAAAGCTAGCAGATTCAGCCTTAAAAAGAAAAAAAAAAGGAAAGAAAGAAATTGTTGAAGTCAGGTCTATATCTTATATATTATATATCTAGCACTTCCATAAATTACCTCACATTCAATAGATACTAAAAAATATTTTGCCTTAGGTATGTTAAAGAAAAACGTCCCCAGGGATGTTAAATGAATTTTAATTCATTTAATTTTTTTTTAAGATTTGGAGCTGTCTCATGTAATTTAATCCTTCATTTCATACTCTTCTACATCTCAGTGACCAAGGACATTTTATATTCCCACATTTGAATAGAACAGCCTAAAATGATTTTTAAATTAATAGTTTGTCTTTGTGGATTATTATGCTTATTTCACTGGAAAAGAATTAACCTCAAGTATTTTGCTTTGTTCCAGGAATTAAGTGATCTACAACGTGACCCACCTGCTCACTGTTCGGCTGGACCTGTGGGAGATGACTGTAAGCTTTGCTCTCTTGCTAGGATTTTGCTACCATTAATAATACAGGTTTGAACAGTTGTTAATGACTCCAAAACTCCTTTGTTTGTTTCAGTGTTCCACTGGCAAGCAACTATTATGGGGCCTGTAAGTATGATTCATATATATGAAATTAATCCCTGCAGCCATACTTCATTCTTGCCATTTCACCTTTGATCAGATGTTTGTAGCTAAAGTTGAATTTTTTTTGTATTCTGAATCACTCAGGAAGCAAAATATAAGTCAAGGATTTAGGGTGATTTTCTAGAGCCATGGTGGCAAATATTCATTTAAGGTCACATTTACTTTGCCAAATCCTTGATCGTTATGCGTAGTAATGGATCACCCACAATTTACAGCCAGGCTACGTATTTGCTTTCTTTTTGTTTTTAAACACAAAAAGCCATTTGTTCAAAACGAAGCATAATTATTCTTACTTCAACAGTTTTAGTAGGTTAAAAATAAGTTTAGTTACCTCAATAATGGAATTACTACAAGTAACAAGCACCATTTTGCAATAAATTTCATCACTGTTCCTGTGTGAAGAGAGAATCAGTAATATATTACAGTGGCCCTGTTGTTGCCACCATGAATTTGCCTCTTTTGTTGCATTGTCCTACACTAAAAATTACCTGTTATTTTATGACTGGCTTCTCTTAATAGTTATTACCTTTGTTAAGAGTATTCCTTTCTGGAGTTCCTGTCATGGCACAGCGGTTAACGAATCCAACTAGGAACTATGAGGTTGTGGGTTTGATCCCTGGCCTTGCTCACTGGGTTAACAATACGGTGTTGCCATAAGCTGTGGTGTAGGTCACAGATGCGGCTCAGATCTGGCATTGCTGTGGCAGTGGCGTAGGCTGGCAGCTGTAGCTCCAATTTGACCCCTAGCCTAGGAACCTCCATATGCCATGTGTGCGGCCCTAAAAAGCAAAAAAAAAAAAAAAAGAAAAAGAAAGAAGTATTCCTTTCTATACCTGAGAAGCAATTTTGACTTTTAAGTAGGCTTTTCTTTGGGCAAAAATCTGATTGCATAAGGATGGGCATTGACAGCTCAAATCTACTCTCTGGCTAGGGGTACATTTGTAACATGTTTCCATGAGCATCATTCTCTCCTCCCTCCCCTGGAAGAGCTTCATTTTGTAAGCTATCATATTGCCTCATGTTTAACTTTTAAGAAATACAAGTTAATGAATTTTCAGAGTAGGAGTCCTGGGCAAGTGACTTAAATTTTTGTATTAAAGTTAGTTTTTTATTTTATTTATTTTTTTTTCTTGTCTTTTTGCCTTATCTAGGGCTGCACCCGCAGCATATGGAGGTTCCCAGGCTAGGGGTCTAACAGGAGCTGTAGCTGCCGGCCTTTGCCACAGCCACAGCAACGCGGGATCTGAGCCGCATCTGCAACCTACACCACAGCTCACGGCAACGCTGGATCCTTAACCCACTGAGCAAGGCCAGGGATCAAACCCGCAACCTCATGGTTCCTAGTCGGATTCGTTAACCACTGAGCCACGACGGGAACTCCTAAAGTTAATTTTTTAAAGGGTGAAGTACAACATATTTATTTAACGAGTTTTAATAAGATTCTAGTTATTTGTTATTTGGGAGTTATCCTGTGGTGCCACAGGTTAAGGATCTAGTGTTGTCACTGTGGCAGCTTGGGTTGCAGCTGTGGCATGGGTTCGATTCCTGGCCCAGGAAGTTCTACATGTTGCAGGAGTGGCCGAAAAAAAAAGGAATCTAGTTTGTTTTTCATTGCTTACCAAGAACCTTCAAAGTAATATTTCCAGTTCATCCTTACTGTTTGAATTATAGCCCTTCAAGAATACTTCTTAGGTGAATCACATGTAACAAATGGTTACAATTATGTAACTCATACCCCTTTTATTTTAGCAACGTAAATATGCCACTCTATGGTATCATTTGAGTATTTCAGAAGACTATATCTGTTGGTTGTAATTAACTTAAATCTACATTCCTTATAATCTTTGATGAACAAGAATTAAACTAGGTATATAGTACTAATAGTTATACAGGACAGTCTTCTAATGTCTATGTAGAAACTTACAGAGGAAGTAATAATAGCCTTGCTGTTATTAATAAAAAGTTAATATAACATAGTACATTTAATTAAATATAAAGGGATTAAATAGAATTTAAGGTATTTTTGTTATTTCCCCCTTAAAAAGTTTTTTTTTTGTCTTTTTAGGACCGCACCTGAGGCAAATGGAAATTTCCAGGCTAGGGATCAAGTTGGATTTGTAGCTGCCAGCCTTCGCCACAGCCACAGCAACGTGGGATCTGAGCTGTGTCTGACCTACACCACAGCTCACAGCAACGCCAGATCCTTAACCCACTGAGCAGGGCCAGGGTTCGAACCGCGTCCTCATGGATACTAGTGGGGTTCATTAACTGCTGAGCCACAGTAGGAACTCCTTCCCTTTTTTGGGGGGGGACAACCCTTTTTTTTCTTGCTTGTAACATAAATATTTCCTGATTGCTATAAGACATATGGCCAAATTTAAATTCCTCTTGCAGGAGTTCCCGTCGTGGCACAGTGGAAACAAATCCGACTAGGAACCATGAGGTTGTGTGTTCAGTCCCTGGCATCGCTCAGTGGGTTAACGATCCAGTGTTGCCATGAGCTGTGGTGTAGGTTGCAGATGCGACTCAGATCTGGCGTTGCTGTGGCTGTGGTGTAGGCCGGCGGCAACAGCTCTTATTAGACCCCTAGCCTGGGAACCTCCATATGCCGCAGGTGCGGCCCTAAAGGGACAAAAATAATAATAATAATAAATAAATTCCTCTTACAAAGTTGATTCCTAATTTTATAATTCTATGAAATTGAATTTATCTAATTTTGTTTGGGGCTTTTTTGCATTTTCCATGTTATTTTATAAACTAAGTGAAGATTTGAGGTCTAAATTATATCACAGTGTCACTTAGCCTTTTCTTTTTATAATTTGGTTGTTTCAGTTCATCTCCATTCATGTGCCTTCAAGCACCATCAAGACTTTAGTTTTGTGGAGTTCCTTTCGTGGCTCAGTGGTTAACGAATCCGACTAAGAACCGTGAGGTTGCGGGTTCGATTCCTGGCCTTGTTCAGTGGGTTAAGGATCCGGCGTTGCCGTGAGCTGTGGTGAAGGTTGCAGACGTGGCTCAGATCCCGCGTTGCTGTGGCTGTGGCAAAGGCTGGCAGCTATAGCTCCTGTTAGACACCTAGCCAGGGAACCTCCATATGCCGCAGGTGCGGCTCTAGATAAAGGCAGAAAGACAAAAAAAAAAAAAGACTTTAGTTTTGTAATTAAGGAGGTTAAATACTAGCCCCATCCATTTTTTCCATACTGATTACTGCTGCCAAAAATTATTCTTTCCTCACAGCAGGCTTGTGTGTATACTGATCTTTAAAAATTTATGCTCATAAACAGGTTTGTTTGGGTAAGTCACACCACTGTGTGTCCAGTTTTTGTTTTGTTTTGAGCTATGATGTCGGCATAATTGTTGGAAAATCCTCCTTCATGCCTGCAAAGAGAAACCTGTTTTCAAGGTTAAATGATTTGAACTTATGACAAAATGGCATTTCTTTCTTTAAACTGGTAAATTTTGGGGGAATCATTTTAGGTTACCACTAATAAATATAGTAATCAAACACTGATACAATTATTTTGTAATTTCAGCCTGATAGCGCGTATCAAGGTGGAGTCTTCTTTCTCACTGTACATTTCCCGACAGACTATCCTTTTAAACCACCAAAGGTATCTTTATTTTTATGGTTGATGTGACTCCTCTGTCAGGGATTTTACTCTGTTCAATATTTTCATGATGTCAAAAGAACATGGGTAGGCTGGCATGTTCAATCTTTTCTATAAAACCACTGTATCTAAATTATGCTTTCTTACTCAAATATTGTATTATGTCTGTACACAAAAGGCAGTATCTGTTAGGCTATAAATTAGCTTCCCTACCTGTCTTTCCCTCTTCATTAGATATATATATAGCCCAGGGGAGTTTTATGGTCAAGAATTAGACTTTTCCATTCAAGGGATTATTTTTCCTAGGTTGGCCCTTCCTTCTCAGTTTTTAAGTACTCAGTAAACATTTATTGAACACCTGCCATGTTCTGTCGCATTGGGGAATATACAAGTAAATATGACACAGTCCCTTTATTTAGTGTGGTGGGAGAGATTAAAAGCACGTTCTTATTAAATTTAGATTAGATCTAAAGAGGAAACAAATGATGGGGGTATATCAGTGCGGGAGGAAATCATTAACAAATTCTGTCACGCAGGAAATAATTATTTTAGGTTTTTAAAAACACCCGACTAGGGAGTTCCTTTCTGGCTCCTCGCGTTGTGGACCTGGTGTTTTTGCTGCTGCAGCTTGGGTTGCTACTATAGTGTGAGTTCGGTCCATGGCTGGGGAATTTCTGGCATGACCAAAACAACATTGTATATGAAATGATACAACAACTCTTACGGAAGATTAGAATTTTTGGTGAATTTCTTAGGACAGGTTATAAGCCAAGGCCTCTCAACTTTCTTCTGGAATAGGGTCAGCACCCTATTTTTAGATCCAGGTGTCCCTGTTAATCAAATTAAGAAAAGTCTTGCTTTGAGTGATGATAAAAGCAATGGCGCTGCTGAACCAGTCATACCAGCTATTATAGACTTATTTATCACACTTTCCAAAATACTTCTTAATTCCTTTGAGTGGGGGAGAGCAGGAGACTGATTATTTGCTTTCACATTATTCAGTAGCTAAAGCTTTGTGAGCATAAAGTAGATGCTCATCCAGTTTGTGTTGAATGCATTTCTCTAAGCTCACATAAAATTGGGGACATTTTACCCTGGAGCAAATTAATTCTGTTTGGTTTCATAGTTATGGGTTGTCACAGTTTCGTTGTGTTTTGTTTTATGTCTAGATTGCTTTCACAACAAAAATTTACCATCCAAACATAAACAGTAATGGAAGTATTTGTCTCGATATCCTGAGGTCACAGTGGTCACCAGCTCTGACTGTATCGAAAGGTAATTTCCTTTATCAGATTTATAGTTGTTGATAACAGTGAGACAGGAAAAATACAGCAGAAGTATCTCAGAGACAAAATTTAAAAAAACAATTTACTGTTTTCTTCTGCTTTGACATTGTTTTGTTTTCCTGTCTTTTATATTACTCTTGTTTGAGGGGTTGATGGGCAAATCTAAATGATGAAATGTGAGAAATTTAAATGTTAGAGCTAGGAATTTGGCGATAAGCCTGTTGACGTTTTACTCCTTTTGTTTGGGCTTTATCTTTAAAGAGAGAGAGACAGAGCCAGAGACATGCAAACACCCACACAGCAGTAAAAATAAGATTTTGGGACCAGTTGTCCCATCCATTAGATGGAATTATTTATTGACATAATGAGTAAAGCTTTTACATCTACTTCACTTCATCTAAGAAGAAATGTCAGACTAAGCAGATAAAATAAATGATTTTAAATGAGAGACATATTGAACACTTTAGAATAATGTAGCACATGTAGAGTTAGTCTAAACTTCAAATCTATAGCATCACTGTAAGGACTGATACATAATCCATGCAGATTCTCAGCTTTCACAAATGTATATAGCACTGTTCTTTGCTAAATTATGAGATGTACATATAGGGCATCTGAAGCTGTTTTGTTTCATTAGCCAATGCTGTTTGCTTTGCCAGCCTCTTAATTTTGTCATGTTTCTCTAACAGGAGAGAACTTGAATTATTATTTCGAATTAGAAGCATCTGCCCCTGAAAGCAACTTCGTAGTTTTCTTTTTATAAAATTTAAGAACACTGTTTTTTCTTGAAGGATTCAGGAGAGGAATCCATGGTCATTTAATTTTTTGTTTAGTTTTGTTTTTGTTTTTTAGGGCCACACCTGCAGCATATGGAGATTCCCAGGCTAGGGGTCGAATCGGAACTACAGCTGCTGGCCACAACCACAGCAACGCTAGATCCAAGCCGTGTCTGCGACCTACACCACAGCTCACGGTAACACCAGATCCTTAACCCACTGAGCAATGCCAGGGATTGAACCTGTATCCTCATGTATGTTAGATTTGTTAACTGCTGAGCCACAACGGGAATTCCTAATAATTTTTTTTTAATAAATGTTTCTGGGAGTTCCCGTCGTGGCTCAGTGGTTAACGAATCCGACTAGGAACCATGAGGTTGCGGGTTCGATCCCTGGCCTTGCTCAGTGGGTTAAGGATCTGGCGTTGCCGTGAGTTGTGGTGTAGGTTGCAGACGTGGCTCAGATCCCACATTGCTGTGGCTGTGGCAAAGGCCAGCCAGCTACAGCTCCTGATAGACCCCTAGCCTGGGAACCTCTATATGCCACGGGTGCGGCCCTAGATAAGACAAAAAGACCAAAAATAATAATAATAATAAATGTTGTCTGAATATGTAACTTGAGGTCTTTTGTGATTTTTCTTGACCACACCTACAACATGTGGAAGTTCCCAGGCCAGAGATCGAACCCATGCCACAACAGTGACAACACCAGATCCTTAACCTGCTGAACTATCAGGAAATTCCTATAACTTATTTTTTAGATGTTAAGGGAGTTCCCTGGTGGCTCAGTGGGTTAAGGATCCAGTATTGTCACTGCTGTGGCTCAGGTCACTTCTGTAGCACAGGTTCAGTTCCTTTCCTGGGAACTTCTGCATGTCTTGGGTATAGCCAAAAAAAAAAAAAAAAAATTCGTGTAGATTCTAGTGTCCTTTTAAAAATCTTTCACATAATAAAACTGTAACACACTAGATAAAGGAAAGATACTGTGTCATAAGGTTATTCAGTATACTCTTTCCTGGAGTGGTGTCACAAAATGAAATTCATTTGGCATATGCAGCCAAACACTTATACATATAAAATAAAGAGCAGACTACCAGCTGTTGAACACTTACCTTCTAACATTGGTAGCTCTTGATAGAAAATAATGAGTATTGTTGGCTTCTGGAAACTGTCCTTTAAGAACAATTTCAAACAGCCTCAATTTCCTCATATGTCAAATGAGAATTATAACAGTAACACTACATATGGTCACAGCAACTAGCACATAGTAAGCACTAAAATGAATGTTACCTATTGTTACCTTGGAGTTCCCATTGTGGCTGAGTGGGTTACAGACCCATATCCATGAGGATGTGGGTTCAATCCCTGGCCCTGCTCAGTGGGTTAAAGATCTGGCTTTGCTGTGGCTGTGGTGTAGCACAGCAGCTGTAGCTCTGATTCGACCCCTAGCCTAGGAACTTCCCTATGTTGCAGATATGGCCCTAAAACTACTACCTTTTCCCTTATTTTTAAAGCATTGGATTTGTGTGCTTAATAGTGAAATCAGGGCAAAGGGCTCTTGGCAGTAGGAGTAGGGAGATGAGGAGCTTCCCTTTTGCTTACTTTAAAAGGTAGCTTATACTTTCCATTTTTTTGTTTGTACATTTTTTCACTTTTTAATATTTTAAGCATCTTATTTTGCTTTTTATCGTGAGTTTAGTCTGAAAACTTTCTGGAGAAGGAGCCAAGACAATTTACCCTCTTGGTTTAATATACAGGCTTGAAATTTCATTGGGCAGATGGAAGATAAAGATGATGAATAAAATATTAGTTTTTCTTTAGTCCTTAACACGCCTTTTCCATATCATTTAAGAATCAACTCTGCTTTAAAAAATTCACTCTTGGGTTTGTAAGAGTAGGAAAAGTTAAAGGAACATAGCAGAGGACGGTGAAGATGAAAGTTTGTTTCAAAGATTCCAGGTATCCTCTCAGAAGCAGTGGCGTGTAATTGAAGCAGACAAATCAGAAACCAGACCTCTTGTTCCCTCCTTTTTCAGATACTTGAATTTTTAAAAAGTGTAGCTATATGCATTAGTTAGTATTTTGATATAACATGGTAAGAAACAAGAGTTTATATTATTTTTAAATGCATTTGGTACAAATAATGTACATGGAAAAAAAAAACATTGAAAATAATCTTACAAATCTTTCTTCATTAACTCTAAGCCCAAGTATAAAAGTACATGTGGCTCAGTGGTTAACGAATCCGACTAGGAACCATGACGTTGCGGATTCGATCCCTGGCCTTGCTCAGCGGGTTAAGGATCCGGCATTGCCATGAACTGTGGTGTAGGTCCCAGATACGGCTCGGATCCTGCGTTGCTGTGACTGTGGCGAAGGCCGGCAGCTACAGCTCCTGTTAGAGCCCTAGCCTGGGAACCTCCATATGCCGTGGGTGCGGCCCTAGATAAGGCAGAAAAAAAAAAAAAAAAAGGAAAGTACATGAGCTCAAGCTCCTAAAATAGTTTGGAGTATTAACTATAATTTGATTGCTTTACCTTGAATTGATTAGAACACAGATTTTCTGCATCAAAATGGAATAAAAAGTGGGCAGGTTTCTCATTAGAAGTAAAAAAGTATCTCTAAGAAATATCTAAAGGCTAGGATGCTATTCTAATTTTTTTTTTCAGTTATGTACCGTTTGGGGTAATGTGTGTTACCTAAAAATATTTTTGTAGAAAACTCTTTTAATTTAAAGATCGTTAATAGCCATTTTGAAGGCTTAAATTTTTAAAATAAATAGAAATTGAAATAGAATTTTAAACTTCAAAGTCATAATTTTGTATTATATATGGTAATTTTGTAATAAAAAATTTAAAATATTTTCTACTATCTAAAGTTAATCTAAAATGAATATTCGTTTTATATTTTTCTTTATAAATTTATTGCCTGTTTAGTAAAATTACTTTCACATGTGTAATTTGTAAAAGTAGAAAGTTCATTACCTAATATGATGTTCTCGTTTCCATCTAGTTTTATTGTCCATATGTTCTCTACTTTGTGACCCTAATCCAGATGACCCCTTAGTACCAGATATTGCACAGATCTATAAATCAGACAAAGAAAAGTAAGTGCTTATTTTAGTTTCTTTTTGGGTGCATTTCTCTGCAATGTGAAAACATAGGTATTATTAATGTATTTAAGTATATTTAGTTATGCTTATTATGTTTACTTTAAGTTTGTTTGGAGTTCCTGTTGTGGCGCCGCAGAAACGAATCCGACTGGGAACCATGAGGTTTCGGATTCGATCTCTGGCCTTGCTCAGTGGGTTAAGGATCTGGCATTGCCGTGAGCTGTGGTGTAGGTCGCAGACGAGGCTCGGATCCTGCATTGCTCTGACTGCGGTGTATGCCAGCAGTTGTAACTCTGACTGGGCCCCTGGCCTGGGACACTCCATATGCCGCGGATGTGGCTCTAAAAAGCCAAAAAAAAAAAAAAAAGGCACCGCCCCAAAAAGTTTATCTTTCCTATAGAGTAAACCTTTCTTTTTATTTTATTTTTTTATTTTTTGCTTTTTAGGGCTGCACCCTTGACACGTGGAGATTCCCAGACTAGGGGTCTAATCAGAGCTACAGCTGCCGACTTACACCACAGCCATAGCCATGCACCCAGATTCAAGCCACATCTGTGACCTACACCACAGCTAACGGCAACACCAGATACTTAACCCACTGAGTGAGGCCAGGGATCGAACCCGCAACTGGTTCCTAGTCAGATTTGTTTCCACTGTGCCACGACCAGAACTCCATAAACATTTCTTTTTAAACTTTGTAGTTTGTTTACAAAAAATCTTGTTCCTTCCCACTTATTATTTATTGTTTAATAGTGTTTGTGCTGTATTTGCATAGTATATATAATTTTCTCTACGTCTATAATTCTAGGTAGTAAATTTAGAATTAAAAAAGTTGAGGAGTTCCTGCTGTGGCACAGTGGGTTAAGAATCTTACTGCAGTGACTCAGGTCATTGCAGAGATGCAAGTTTGATCCCTGGCCTGGTGCAGTGGATTGGTTGTTTCACAGCTGCGGCATAGGTCCAAGCTGTGGCTTGGATCCAGTCTCTGGCCCGGGAACTTCCATATCCCTAGCATGCAACTGTAAAATTAAAAAAAAGAAATATAAATAGCCATCAGGTGTATGAAAAGATGCTCAACATCACTAATCATCAGGGAAATGAAAATCAAAATCATGAGATAATACATCACAACTATTAAAATGGCTATCATCAAAAAGCAAGAGATAGCAAATATTGGCAAGGATATAGAGAAAAAGGAACTCTTCTTTTGTTCATTGTTGATGGGAATATAAGTTGGTGCAGCCACCCTGGAAAACAGTATGAAAGTTCCTAAAAAAAAATTAAAAATAGAACTACCGTATGATCCAGCAATACCACTCAAGGATATATCCAAAGGCAATGAAGACAGGGTAGATAGATATCTGCACTCCTGCGTTCACTGGGAGTACGGGTTCGATCCCTCGCTTGGCACAGTGGGTTAAAGGATCCAGTGTTGCCACAGCTGTGGCTCAGATTCGGTCCTTGGCCGGGGAACTTCCACATGCCTTGGGTGCAGCCATTAAAAAAGAAAAAAAAAAGTTGGTAATTGGAAAATATTGAATATTGTATTCCTTATCTCCTCCCTAGAGGAGAAGTTATCCCTAACTACCCCCTAAATTGACCTATTTTCAAGCTGCTTTATCTTGCTGGCACCATTGTTTCATTTGCATTTTAAAGGTAATGACTATTCAGGGTTGACTTTTGTAGATTTCTGTTAGAAATTGGTTTCTTTATTTTCTTGTTTATAATTTAGGTATGCTTTCATATAGATTGTAAAGAGATCCATTGGTTTAAAAAAAAAAACTTTAAGTTTTTGTTTTATTTATGCATGAGCCTAAGTCACATTGACCTAATAGCTGGCATATGTATGATGATTGCAATTAAGATTGAAAAGGTAGAGTATACAGGTTTACATAGATCTTCTAAAATATTTAATTCGTATGTTTTTTACTATATCCTTTTGTATGCCTACAGATACAACAGACATGCAAGAGAATGGACTCAGAAATATGCAATGTAAAATCAAAAAAATTTTCATATATACCAGAGTACTGTAAAATCTAGGTTTTTTCAACATTAGCAGTAAAATCGAGCACTGTTTACTGTTTCATTGTACCATGAAAACTTTTGATTTTTACCCATTTTAAATGTATTTCTGAAGCAAGACAAAAGAAACTTCCAAAAATATCCTTAAGACTGTGATGAGAGCATTTATCATTTTGTATGCATTGAGAAAGACATTTATTATGGTTTTTAAGATACTTGGACATCTGCATCTTCAGCTTACGGGATCTACAATGCATCTGAAAAGCAACCAAATTATTTTTTGCTGAAACTAGATGTTTTTACATGAAAAATACTGTATGTGTTGTCTAAGATGTCAGTTTTATAAATCTGTATTCAGATTTCATTCTTTGTTAGCTCACTTTATAATTTGTATTTTTTTACTGTATAGACTAAATATATTCTATTTACATGTATGTCAACTCATTACTTTTTTCCTGTGAACAGTATTAAAAACCCCAACTGATAATGAAATGAATTAACTGTCTGTCTCCCTTGTCTTAGAGTATTCTGTAGATTGGCTACAGATTTCTTAAATCTGAAATGATCTTTACACTGTAATTCTCAGTATACTGATTATGGAGAAACACTTGTTTTGATTTTGTTATACTTGACTTAACTTTATTACAATGTGAATTAATTGCACTGCTAAATAGGAAGAGGTGTAACTTTTGTTTGTTGCTATTCACATCTGAATTTTTTTCTGTATAGGCAATATTATATTGACACTTTTACAGATCTTAATGTAGCTTTTTCCATATAAATAAAATGCTTTTTCTACTATTTGTCTTGATTACTTAAAAAGATTAAAAAATTACTCTATCAATAAGTAAGGATCAATATTCTATATAAGATTTTGCATGAAAATTAACTCCAAATTGTGAGAATGAGGTTTGTTGTATTTGGCATTAATCACCATTAATTATATAAATTTTATTGCTTCAGATTTATATCTGTTTGCTAAATTCTCTATCTAAAGGGTGATATACATTGGTTCCTTGTTATAGAAGAAAATTTAAAATAAGTTGGGGTTTGTCTTGGATCACATCTAAAATGGATTATTTTCGAAAGTACTGAGATGCAAGTAAGGCAGTGTCACCCACACTGAAGAAAAGTCTTTATAGACCTAAAGAATAATTAGGCTAAATCATTAAAATGCCCCTCTAGATGTAACTGATACTGTATTTCTTAACATTTTAAAATCTAGAATTTCTAAAATAGAATTTTAGTGCCATCACAGTTTGAAAGACATCCATTTTTTACCATAGAAGTTATATGAAAATTCTAAAATGACACTTTTCCTGTTATAAATTGTCAGTAAAAAGTGGTTTAAAGAAGCAGATTTTAAAGAAAACTGGAAATTTCTAATGTTTTAACTCGGAAAAAATATATCTCTAATTATTAGCATGCTTACCAAACCTAAGTGTCATTTTTAAGAAAAGTTGTAGCTCTTCTGATTATTGCAGTAGCTGTATAAGTGTATAAAATCTGTGATGGATGTAGTCATTAGCAAAGAATTTAAATCACTTAAGTATTTTACCATGGTTCATTATTATTAAAGCACAAAATAGCCCGTTGTTAGAAAATGTGTCTTTATAAATGAATGTAAAATAATTAAATGAATTGTGAAATGGATGTTTAAGAAAAATAGGTTTAAAAAGTAACTATATTCAGTGATGTCTTGAAACAACCATATCATGAAAAACACTTTACTAGCTATGTTATTATAAGCTACATTGGCCCTGAATTTGAACACTCAACATCATTGGATTTAATTATTTAGTGGATTTTGATAATAAAGGGTTTTGTTTCTTGAGTATCTTTCACTTTTTAAAAAAGTTTTATTTGTGTGGCATTTATTTTTGAAAGTGTCTTTTTCTTTATTAAAGTTTTTAAAACTTGCCTTAGCTCTTGTTTGCCTTTGCTTACATCTGAATTGTACAACCACACTTCTGAGGAGTGAACACAAATTCTCGTAATTAATTAAAGATTTTAAGAGTTCAGGAGTTCCCATTGTGGCTTAGCAGGCTAAGGAGCAGACATTGTCTCTGTGGCCTCGCTCAGGGGGTTAAAGATCTGGCATTGCTGCAAGCTGCCTTATACACATGCCTATGTAAACCATATATAATTATTCACTTTCCGCTTTCATTTTTACCCCCACCCCAACCCCTCCATGAACTCTCTTAAGGAAAATTTTCCTTAGGGAAATTTTAAAATTTACCTTGTCAACTACTTAAGCATTTTCAAAGGATCAAAAGGGCTTAGATGAGAAGCATAAACACAGAGCACAAGGGCGACCCTAAGAGTTAATGTTCCGAAGAGGAGCTTTTTTAAAATTTAATAAAAACAGTACCAATTGTAGTTTTTCATTTCTCTTATTTTTTCACTGTGCTATGTTTATCTTTGTACTTGGCTCAGTCATTGATATTTCACAGGATCCTGCTCTCTCACAGTTCTATATTTTTATTTTTATTTTTTATCATTTTGTCATTTTAGGGCTGCACTTGCAGCATGTGGAGGTTCCCAGGCTAAGGGTCTAACAGGAGCTGTAGCAGCCGGCCTATGCCACAGCCACAGCAACGCGGGATCCAAGCCACGTCTGCAACCTACGCCACAGCTCACCGCAACGCCAGAGCCTTAACCCACTGAGCAAGGCCAGGGATCGAACCCGCAACCTCATGGTTCCTAGTCAGATTCGTTTCGGCTGAGCCACGACGGGAACTCCAGTTCTTTATTTTTAAAGTGGAAAGATTGGGGACATTAATTTTCCTCTCGGATTAAGACAGATTCTTGGTGAAGCTATTTATATCTTATTTGTTTTTTTGGTAATTTGAACTGGACTCAAAGTTTAGTCGATGATGTGGTTTTGTTTTATTTTTTGGGGGGCCATGCTTGCAGCACGTGGCAGTTCCCCGACCAGGGATTTGACCTGTGCCACAGTAGTGACCCAAACCACAGCAGTGACAATGCCAGATCCTTATCCCATTGCACCACAAAGAGTGCTCTCAATGATGTTTTAAAGTTTGAGATCTGCAGTACAAAATTCATTGGTCCTGTTACTTATTTTTATTAGGACTAGCCATGGAAAAATGTAATTAATACTCTAGCCATGGCATCTAAGTAGAGCTTCAGTGTATTCAAATTGTTGACTTTGGTCTGTTAAGAGACGTATCTTTGCAGTTTGTTTAATTTTTTTTTTTCTGTCTTCTGTCTTTTTAGGGCCGCAGGTGCCACATATGGAAGTTCCCAGGCTAGGGATCTAATCGGAGCTGTTGCTGTTGGCCTATGCCAGAGCCACAGCAATGCCAGATCGAAGCCACATCTGTGACCTAAATCATAGCTCACAGCAACACCGGATCCTTAACCCACTGAGCGAGGCCAGGGATCGACCCCACAACCTCCCGATTCCTAGAGGATTCGTTTCTGCTGTGCCATGATGGGAACCCCTGTTTAACTCTTTTAAATGATTATTAAAAATAACATCTGAATTTTAAAAGTTTACTTCTATTGCTATCTGCTGTAAACTATGATTTCCATTTTTTTTTTTTTTTTTTTGTCTTTTGTCGTTTTAGGGCTGCACCTGCGGCATGTGGAGGTGTCCAGACTAGGGGTTGAATCGGAGCTACAGCTGCTGGCCTACACCACAGCCACAGCAATGCCGGATCCAAGCTGCGTCTGCGACCTACACCACAGCTCAAGGCAACGCCAGATCCTTAACCGATCGAGCAAGGCCAGGGATCGAACCCAAAACCTAATGGTTCCTAGTCGGATTCGTTTCCACTGAGCCACGATAGGAACTCCAAGCAAAAGTTTTTTTTTTCTTTAAAGCAGATTAATTGAAGTTTAATAGTCCTAAAATTTGATGCAGGTTATTTGTGAAATTTCTCTTTTTTTGCAGTGCTTCTCTTTTACTTTTCTGACAGATGTACAAATAAGGCGGCAGGTAGAAATTCATTTAATTTTACTTGTAAAAATTCCTGTATATAGGAATTCCATTGTGGCCTAAAGTTTAAGGATCCAGCTTTGTCATTGCTATAGCGTGGGTTCAATCCTTGGCCAAGGAACTTATGCATTCTGCAAGCACGTCCCCCCCAACAAAAAGAAGTAAGAAAAATTAAATTCTTCTGTACAGATAACCATTTCTACATTTTTTTAAACTGACATCTGCAAACTCTTGAACTGTATATTGATACACTTTGGGTTTTTGTTGTTTTCGTCTTCTATTTAGGGCTGCACCCACAGCATATGGAGTTTCCCTGGCTAGGGGTCTAACAGGAGCTGTAGCTGCCGGCCTACACCACAGACACAGCAACGCCAGATCTAAGCCACATCTGTGACCTACACCACAGTTCACAGAAACACCTGATCCTTAACCCACTGGTCAAGGCCAGGGATCGAACTGCGTCCTCATAAATACCAGTCAGGTTCATTAACCACTGAGCCACAGGGGGAACTCCCATTGATAAACTCTGACCGGGAGTTTTTTCAATAGTAGTGATAACTGAAAACTTATGAGCAGCTGATATTTTTGGTTGTAGAAACCATTTGTAGCGCAATAATGTCTTCGTGATAACCTAATAGTGTTTTACCACTTATTATGTTTCATGAGCCTCTTATATATGTTAAGAATGTGCTTTTAAATTTAAATGAACTGACCTAATAGGAAGAGGAAATATTCACCTAAAAGTTCTAGTATTTGGAGGCATTTTTGTATAGTAAGATAACTTTTCTTTGAAGATTTATTTTAGCGCTCCCTTAGGTTCTACTACTATAGAAGGAGGGATATGCCTTTCTTACCCAAGGAGGAAGTTGCATTTATTATGCTAGCACATGTACAAATTTCCTCATATCATTTGCTTGATTGTGTTAAAATCTTTTTAGTGCAGAAGACCACTATGAGTTGCATGTGAAATATTTTATTGTAAACTCTTATATACATGTTGTGGGGAACAACTGTGACACCACTTGTATTAGCACTCCTGATACACCCGTTTTGGCAGACCCGTGACCACCCACACATTTGGTGTGTCAATGGAAGAATTCACAAGACTGAGCATATGGTCGTACTCCCAGCTAAGATTTATTACAGTGGCACAGCAAAGATCCACAGCTGCATTAGTAAGGGGAAAAGACAGATCAGGCACAGTCTGGAGGAATCCATGTGCAGGCTTCTTAAGCTCTCCCTGAAGGGACCACACAGAGTGCATCTCCCTGTAACAGTGAAACACAGGCACGGTTTGAAATGCAAAGTTCAGGAGTTTTATTGGGGGCTAAACCCTGTGGGCAAAGGGCGCTCCCAGAAGACAAGGAGGTGTTCACTGAAATCACATTGTTTATTTAAAAAGTCTGGTCAGTGTCGAACAGCAGATACAACCTTACATCGCATAGGGAAAATTTGAAAAGCCACGTTCCTAGACACCAGCTGAGGGCCAACCTGGTCAAGCAAGCCCTTTGAAAACTCAGGGCTGGAGTTCCCTTCCTGGTGCAGCGCTTAATGAAACTGACTAGGAACCATGAAGTTGAGGGTTCAATCCCTGGCCTTGCTCAGTGCGTTAAGGATCTGGCATTGCCATGACCCATGGTGTAGGTTGCAGACATAGCTCGGATCTGGAGTTGCTGTGGCGCTGGCGTAGGCCAGCAGCTACAGCTCCAATTAGCCCCCTAGCCTGGGAACCTCCATATGCCGCGAGTGCGGCCCTAGAAAACTAAAAAAGACAAAAAAAAAAAAGAAAAAAGAAAAGAATACTGGCATCTGATGAAAACAAACATTATTGATTAGATTTATAAGAAATTTACAGCAAGATTTATCAAAAAGACACTTTAAAACAACACAAATATTTTTTAAATATCCAAAAGAACATCTGAAAGAACAAAAACATTCCAAGAAAATATAAAAAAAGTTATTTCAGAAATCAGCTAAAATGTAACTATAAGGAATTCTATCCTGTACTTATCCTCTAGGAATTCTATCCTCTATCTTGATACTCTGTTGAAACTTGATTCTGCCACTGGACTTAACTGGGGATGGATAGAAGGAAGGCTGTGTCTTTGGACCTTGTACATAGTATGTACTCAGAAAAAACAAAAACTTGTTTCTTCCATGACAGGTTGAGAGTTTGAACACATGACGTGTAAATTCTCTTTCAAGCCTGAGAGTCTGCGAAGAGGAAAGTGGTGATAGTTGCTTACCAGTTCAGATAAGTGGGTTTCATCCATTCTAGCACCAAAGGGCCAATTTTTCAAAGCTACAGAAAGATAGAATCAGCTCAACATTACACTGGTAAGAATTTTCTGGAGTTCCTGGCTCAGCGGAAACGAATCTGACTAGGAACTATGAGGACACAGGTGAAATCCCTGGCCTTGCTCAGTGCGTTAAGGATCTGGCATTGCCCTGAACTGTGGTGCAGGTGGCAGATGCGGCTCAGATCTGACTTTGCTGTGGCTGTGGTGTAGGCAGGCAGCTACAGCTCTGACTTGAGCCCTAGCCTACAGCTCTGATTTGACCCCTCCAGATGCCTGCAGGTGCAGCCCTAAAAAGACAAAAAAAAAAAAAAAAAGAATTTTCTGACAGTAACAGCTATCCAACAAAAGAAAGGCTGTTTCAAGAGGTGGCAATCCTTGAAACAATTGGAATGTAAAAACTAGGAGTGCCCTTAGCTTTAGTTTAGATCTTCCCAAACTCTTTCATGCCTTTGCCCACACAGAAAATGGCTGTGCAGAACACATTGACCAATATCTTAAGGTGTACTTCTCACAGTTTTCAGGGCTTTGGTTGGGAATATTCTGATCTAGTCCAACATCCTCATCTGCAGAAAGGAGAAGTTAAATCTCAGAGGATGCGACATTCCCCGATTAAGATGTTAATACTGGGGCTAGAATTCTAGTCTCCAGACTGCTAACTAGTCAATGTCTCCTCCCCACAAATTAAGCAGGGTTGGATGTCAAGTTTGAAGTCTGGGTCAGCTATAGCTGCAGTGGATGGGAAGATGGTCTGGATCAGTATTGCTTTAAACGTGGCCCCATGACCACTTGTTAAACCTCGAGGAACTTGTTAAAAACGCGGAGACACGGGACACTGAATCAAGCCCTGCGGCAACGCCAGGGAATCTGCATTCAAAGGTCTGAAACCAAGCTCCACCCCACTGTCGGCACTAACCTCGACTCTGAGCTCCAGCTTCTCCTTGAACTTAGGGACTCCGCTGGGCGCAAAGCACCCAGCAACCTGACCTCAGGGCAGCATGGGCGACACAGCTATTTGCGGTAAAACTGTCTGTTACGTACTAGCCCTCCCCACAGTCACAGGCAGACTCCAGCCAGTGCTCCCACCAGCTTCCTGGCTCCGCGGCGGAATACGCTGAGGAAACGGGGGCCGGGGGCGGAGAGCGTTCAGCAGCGCCCCCTCGAGGCCAGGGCCTTCCGCGCGCGAGCCGGGCGGCGGTTTCCCTTCTCCGCCCCCGACCTCCTCCTCCTTCGTCGTAGAGCCGCCCACCAAGGAAGCCACTACTACGCCTGCGCCTTGTGCCTTGCCCCCGCCCGCCCCCTATCTAAACCGGATGTCGACTGCTTTCCCATAGTGCCTCGCGAGTGGCGGGCATGATAGCCAGCTCTGAAGAGTCGCTTGCAGGTTCAAGTCGTCCTTGTCCGGGTTGTTCTCTTGTGCCGGGGAGCTGTACGAGATTGGGGCCGGGTCAGTGCTCTGTCTGCGGGTGCAATGGCGCTTCTCCGGGGCGTGTGGGGCGTGCTGAGTGCCCTGGGAAAGTCAGGAGCGGACCTCTGCGCGGTTTGTGGAAGTCGACTGCGCTCTCCCTTAAGGTAGGACTGCTTACCTTACGCCGCAGGAGGCCGCAGGGCTCAGGATGCCCTGCGGTTGTAATGTAGAAACTTTGCTTTGTGTTCCCCGAAAAAGGTCAGGGCCACCTTGGCCCTATAATTCAGACCTCGACCTTGCCCAGGGCATGGTGGCTTTGAGACAAGGCCTTACTCCATCAGTACCCCGTGCCTTGCTTCCGGCCACCAGCTATCTTCCCGCTTCCTCCCCTCTCCACTGTCCAAACTTGGAGCACTCGGTTTGGCATCCCCTGGGAATCACCCAGAGTCTCCCGCCTTAATCAAGGCACTGAGAAGGTGGGGCCCAGGAACTGGATTATACATGCTTTCCTTCATTTTCTGCCGTTCCTGAAAGATAAGGGCTTGGAGACTTCTTTACAAACTCTTCCTTCTGGCTAGGACAGGATTTTAATGTCACAAGCTTTCTTATCTAAGGTTAAATATGTAGCATTTTGATGACATCTCATTTGACATCTGTGTTCATATACGTGTGAATATGAGCACTTAAATGCTTAACATTGGTTATTTTCTTTTTATTTGTATGTAGTTTTGCGTATGTACCAAGATGGTTTTCATCCAGCTTGAGTGGCTTTCCAAAGAAGCCTATGACTTCATATGTTCGATTTTCTAAAGAACAGCTACCCATATTTAAAGCTCAGAACCCAGGTAAGTAGTTTTGGGCTTTGTACTCTTCTCTTATGTAATAAAGAGACCAGTAAGCAGTTAAACTGCAAATTTAATTTTCATTACCAAAGCATCCAATGACTGCAAAAACATAACCATTCGGTGTGATGGTCTGTAAAATAGCTGATATAATTTTTACCAAATAAAATGCCTTATTTTATTATTATTATTTTTATTTTTATTTATTTTTTTAGGGCCACACCCACGGCATATGGAGGCTCCCAGGCTAGGGGGTCTAA
This sequence comes from Catagonus wagneri, assembly GCA_004024745.2. Lineage (NCBI taxonomy): Eukaryota > Metazoa > Chordata > Mammalia > Artiodactyla > Tayassuidae > Catagonus > Catagonus wagneri. Next base: position 12,937,050 of record PVHT020003785.1, read on the forward strand.
TTGGAGCTACAGCTGCTGGCCTACACCACAGACACAGCAAAGCGGGGTCCAAGCTGCGTCTGCAACCTACACCACAGCTCATGGCAACGCCGGATCCTTAATCCACTGAGCCAGGCCAGGGATCGAACCCACAACTGCATGGTTCCTAGTCAAATTCGTTTTGATGGGAACTCCAAAGAGTATTTTTAAAATAGCAGCAGGTAGAGGGAAAACACCCAGGAAAGAGAATGAAAAACCTGAGTTTGGGGCCTAGTCGCCATTAGTCTAGAGGTCCATTGATGAATCATTTTACCTCTGGCTTAGCTCCTTCTGCCACTGGGAATTGTTAATGAAGTTGCAATGAAATAACTTATGTGGCTGTGTTATGTAAACTTTAAAGTTCTGCACAAGTTACTGTTAATTTCAAGAGCTTTTTCACTGAAAGTTTTTATCTTTAGTTCCTGAAAAATTTCCAGTTAGGAGGTTTGTTGACTTCTTGAAAGGCTATGGGTCATTATTTGTGTTATAGTGTAAAGATAATGATTAAACTAGTAATAGCTAACCTTTGCTTATGATTTCTAAAGCCTCTTTATGTGCAGTATATCACAGGGCACTTGTGAAAATCAAATGAGCTATAATGTTCTCACATCATAAAGAGCTGGTTTAAGAGACATGGTTAAGCATTCACAACTTTTAAAATGTGGGAGTTGAAACTAAAAGTGGTTTGTTAAAATGATACCCTGTCATTCTAATTAAGATGAGGAAGAAGGGCATTCCCATTGTGGCTCTGTGGAAATGAATCCCACTAATATCCAAGAGGATGTGGGTTCCATCCCTGGCTTGTTCAGTGGGTTAAAGATCTGGCATTGCTGGAGTTCCCTTCATGGCTCAGTGGTTAATGAATCCGACTAAGAATCATGAGGTTGCGGGTTCGATCCTTGGCCTTGCTCAGTGGGTTAAGGATCCGGCGTTGCCGTGAGCTGTGGTGTAGGTTGCAGACGCGGCTTGGATCCCGCGTTGCTGTGGCTGTGGCAAAGGCCAGCAACTACAGCTCCTGTTAGACCCCTAGCCTGGGAACCTCCATATGCCGCAGGTGCGGTTCTAGATAAAAG
>PVHT020003785.1:12949238-12984393 GCA_004024745.2 Catagonus wagneri
TCTTGTGGCTGAGTCTCTGTGCTACAGTTACTTTCCAGTCTGTGGGGCCTCCCACCCGGGAGGTATGGGGTTGCTTCTATGGCGTAATTGCTCCTCCTACCTCTTGATGTGGTCTCCTCTTTGTCTTCTGGAGTAGAATATCTTTTTGAAAGTTTTCAGTCCATTTGGTTGAAGGTTGCTTGGCATTTGGTTGTAGTTTTTCAGATTTTTTTTTTAATTAAAATATAGTTGACTTATAATGTGCCAATTTCTGCTGTACAGCGAAGTGACTCATACATATACACACAGACACACACACACATATATATATATTCTTTTTTTAAATATTATTTTCCATCATGATCTATGCCAGGAGATTAGATATAATTCCTTGTACTGTACAGTAGGACATTATTTATTGGTTAGATCAGTATCAAGTACTTATATTATTATGATAATGTAAATTCTACTCATAGCTGAGCTGTTCCATTTGGTATGATTGTTTTCCCTTTCTTGCAAAACTTTCCCTGAAACTGATTATGTTGTGGCTTTATTTTATAATTTGCTTAGTTTTTTATGTATATACTATCAGTAATTCAACCCAAATTCTTGAATGTTTACCAGCTTTGAGGACACTTAGATGCATTAGATATTCTTTCAATTTCAGTCTGAAACCTCTGATTTGTTCTGGTTTGGTTGCCTTCTGTGCCTAGTGTGGAGCTGACATCCTGGGGTGCTTTTGTTTCTTCTTTTGTCTTTCTTGGTTTACTAATTCTGTTATAGCATTTTCCACAGTAAGAGTACATTGGAGGTTAAGTTTTGAGTTCTTACATGTCTAAAAATGTCTCTACTTATATTGTTTGATCGATCGTTAGTTTTGACATAGAATTTTAGGGTGGAAATTACGTTCTTTAAAAAAAATTAATTTTTCAAACAATTAAATTTTAAAAATACACTCCTGTGAGTTCCCTTTGTGGCTCAGCTGTTAAGGAACCCGACTAGGATCCATGAGGATCCGGGCTCAATCCCTGGCATTGATCAGTGGATTAAGGATCCAGCGTTACTGTCAGCTGTGGTGTAGGTCACAGAAGCATCTCAGATCTGGTGTTGCTGTGGCTGTGGCTGGCAGCTGTATCTTCGATTCGACCCCTAACCTGGGAACTTCCACACACCGTGGATGTGGTCTTAAAAAGCAAAAAAAAAAAAAAAAAAACCCTTTTCTCTTATAGTTTTTAAAACTGCTTTTAGAAGTATAAAGCTGTTTTGATTGTTGGTCTTTTGAATGTGATCTGGTTTCTTTTCTCCCTCTTTTTCTTTGTTCGAACTGTCTGGAACACTTGTTTATGCATCTTCTGAACTGGTCCTCTAATTTTCTTAACTTTTCTGACTTGTTTTCTCTTATCCTTTTTTGCTTTTCTTTCTGAAATATATCTCCTGTTTTCAGAATGTTACCATTGCTCCCAACTGTACTGGGTATCCACAGAGTAAATATTTTACCCTTTAGAGAGAATGGATGTCATGTTCTCTGCCCATGGTGGGGATTTAACCTTTTTGAAACAGACTTTCACTGGGTCCTCATGTTTCAGCCTGATCTTTACCTCTATTTTATACTTAACTATCTGGCGCTGCAATTCCTAAACTATTTGGAAATTCCGCATTGCAAGTCAATTTGACTTTTTGGCTTTCCCCCCTGCCAGCTTGGGAATCAGCCTTCTTGGGTTGGGTAAGGTGGTTATCATTTCAGCTTCCAAAATGCTGTTTTGGTTGTGCCCTCTCCTGTTGTTTGTCCATGTGGTTTTTATGCCCAGGAAATTTTAGCCGTTTATTTTTTTTTTTTATGTATTCTTTACAGTTCTAAAGGTTTGGAAGTCCAAGAATAAGGCACCATCGGGCCCTCTTCTGGTTCATAGATTGCACCTTCTCACTGTGTCCTGACGTGGTGGAAGGGCTCATTTAATGGGGTTTTAGGAGGGAGCAAAAGTAAATATCTTTCTGTCTGTAATTTTTTTTCATGAATTAATTTTATGTGAAAGGTAGATTATTTATGCATGCAACTTCATAAATTATTATTCAGCTCATTGAATATGAAGCTTTATAGATTAAATATAAACAAAAAGATAGAAAGAATCGAGAGCATTAAAAGCATTTCTTTCCAAAGCTAACAGAGCTCTTATTTAGTGAATAACTGTCCCTGAATATATTAAATGTGTTTATGAAGGTAAGTTTAAAATATTGAAAACATAATGGTTATGTAGGCTTGGATACTATCTACCTCTGTATTTGTACATAGGGAAAAAAAATCAGTCAAGGTTCTGGTCAGATAGTAAATGTTCATGGTTTTAACTCTTCTCCTTAAAATCACTGATGATACCCTCTGGGCTTTAAACAGACACTTTTCAAACCATATCCCTCTTTCCCTCACATTCTTTTTCTTCCATCCCTATGTCTCTTCTCTGCCTCTGCCCCTCATTCTCCACCCACCCATTTTCCCCTTCAAGTCTGATTTCTCGTAAAAGTGGCACAGGCTATGTGAGGTGTACTAACTCTCCTCTCTGCCTCTCCTCCATCTGTGGGATTCTTGCATCCTTTTAATTTTATAGATGAAGAACCAAGCCTAAGGGAAGTAATATGACTTTTTTGAAGTCACATAATTAAGTTCAGCTAAGTAGAATAAGAACTAATGTTGGGGAGTTCCCATCGTGGCGCAGTGGTTAACAAATCCGACTAGGAACTTTGAGGTTGCAGGTTCAATCCTTGGCCTTACTCAATGGGTTAAGGATCCGGAGTTGCTGTGAGCTGTGGTGTAGGTTGCAGACGCAGTTAGGCTCCTGCGTTGCTGTGGCTCTGGTGTAGGCTGGCAGCTGTAGCTTCGGTTAGACCTCTAGCCTGGGAACCTCCATATGCCGCAAGGGTGCGGCCCTAAAAAACAGCAAAAAAAAAAAAAACAACTAGTGTTGGATTGTTCCTCTGTGACTACACTTAAACATGTTGGCACAGATTTTAGAATAAAACATTAATCCATAGAGAAAATAAAAACACCTAGTATTTGAAGTTAGTCTGTGACAGAGTATAGTTTATACTTGAATGTTAATATTTCCCTTTTTTTTTTTTTTTTAGGGCTACACCCACAGCATATGGAGGTTTCCAGGCTAGGGGTCAAATCAGAGCTACAGCTGCTGGCCTATGCCATAGCCACAGCAACACCAGATCTGAGCTGCGACTGTGACCTACACCACAGCTCAGAGTTGTTAACCGCTGCATCACAACTGGAACTCTATTGAATGTTAATATTTCTGAATCCAAAAGATACTATGCATAGCAAAAGAACTGTCAACAAAATGAAAAGCCATTGTACCAAATGGGAGAAGATAATTTGCACATGAAACAAAGAACTCATACAACTAACTCATTTGAAAAAAAAAAAAGCAGTCTGTTTAAAAAATGAGCAAAAGATCTGAATAGTCAGTTTTCCAAAGAAGACATACACATGGCCAACAAGTACATGAAAAGGTGTTCAATATAAATATCAGGGAAATGTAAATCAAAACTACAGTGAGGAGTTACCCTGTGATGCAGTGGGTTAAGGATCCAGTGTTGTCACTGCAATGGCTTGGATCACTGCTTGACGTGGGTTTGATCTAAAAAGGAAAAAACATCTGCAGTGAGATATCACCTCATACCTGTTAGAATGGCTAGTAGAGTTAGGGTTAGAGTTGGACAGGAATTCCTGGAGTTCCCGTCCTGGCTCAGTGGAAATAAGTCTGACTAGTATCCATGACGCAGGTTCAATCCCTGGCCTTGTTCAGTGGGTTAAGGATCCAGCATTGCTATGAGCTGTGGTGTAGGTCGCAGACGCAGCTCGGATCTGGCGTGCTGTGGTGTAGGCTGGTGGCTACAGCTCCAATTCAACCACTAGCCTGGTAACCTCCATATGCTGTGGGTGCAACCCTTAAAAAAAAAGAAAGACAAGAATTGCCACTGTGGTTCAGTGGAGTTAATGATCTGGCTTGTCTCTCTGGAGATGCCAGAGCCACAGCCCAGGGCAGTAGGTTAAGCATGGGGCATTGCCACAGCTGTGGTGTAGGTTGCAGGTCTGGCTTGGATTCAGTTCCTGGCCTGGGAGCTTCCATATGCCGTGTGGGTGGCTGAAAAAGAAAAGGATAAAAAAAAAAAAGAGAGAGAGAGATCAGAGTTCCATAGTGGCTTAGCAGGTTAAGGATTTGGCATTGTCATTGCTGTGGCTTGGATAGCTGCTGTGGTGTAGGTTTGATCCCTGGCCCAGGAACTTCTGCATGCTGTGGGCACGGCCAAAAATCAAAACAGAAAAGGAAAAGAAAAGACAAATAACAAGAGTTTGAAGATGCAGAGAAAAGGGAACTCTTACGCACTCTTTGTGGAAATGTAAATTCATGCAGCCACTATGGAAGACAATCTGGAATTTCCTCAGAAAATTAAAAATAGAACTACCATATGATTCAGCATTTCTTTTTTGGGTGGTTTTGTTTTAAGAAGATGAAAATTCTAACTCAACAAGGTAGAAATAACCCCATATTCATTGCCACTTTGTTTGTAGTAGCCGTGACATGGAAGCAATCTTAAGTGTCCATTGATAAGTGAATAGATAAAGAAAATGTATGTGCAGTGGAATATTATTCAGCCATTTATAAATAAAGGAATCTTGCCATTTGGGACTACATGAATGTTCCTTGAGAATGTTATGCAAAGTGAAAGAAGTCAGAGACAGAAACATAAGTCCCAGGGATGTAATTTACAACGTGGTGACTCTAGCTAATGTGGTATAGCATATTTGAAAGTTGTTAAAGAGTAGACCTTAAAAGTTCTCATGACAAGAAAAAAAATTATAAGGTAGATGAATGTTGACTTACTGTGATCTTTGCAATATACACAGATATTTAATCATTATGTTTTATACCTGAAATTAATAAAATGTATATAGAGTTTCCATTTGTGGCTTAACAGGTTGAGGACCTGACATTGTCTCTGTGAGGATGCAGTTTCAATCCCTGGTCTTGCTCAGTAAGATGCAGATGTGGCTTGGATCTGGTGTTGCTATCGTTGTGGTATAGGCCTCAGCTGTAACTTCTATTTGACACCTAGACAGGGTCGAATAAAAAATAGATAAAAAATAAGGACTTCCCTTCGTGGCTCAGGGTTAATGAACCCAACTAGCATCTATGAGGGTGCGGGTTTGATCCCTGGCCTTGCTCAGCGGGTTAAGAATCCAGCATTGCCATGAGCTGTGGTGTAGGTCACAGACACGGCTTGGATCTCACGTTGCTGTAGCTCTGGTGTTAGGCCAGCTGCTATAGCTCCAATTCGATTTCTAGACTGGGAACCTCCATATGCTGCTGGTGCGGCCCTAAAAAGACAAAAGAAAAAAGATAAAAAAATAAAGTAATGTTTTATGTTAGTTATATCTCACGATTTTTCTTTTTATGGCTGTATTTGCGGTATATGGAAGTTCCCAGGCTAAGTAAGGATCCAATGAGCTGTAGCTGCCGGCCTGTACTGCAGCTCACTGCAACACCAGATCCTTAACCTGATGAGCCAGAATGGGAACTCCCATTTTTGTACATTTTTACAGTTTAGTAGTTTTTTTACTTAGGAAAAATTTTAAGAAATTAGTGCATCTTTGCTGGTGATTCTTGATATATGAGTTTTTGTTGTTGGAATGAATAATATCTAATCACTAAAGTTCTTATATCTGGTACTTAACACCTGTTATTTTACAGGTAAAGCTGAAAACTATTCATGAAAACTGGAAAAATCTCTCTAATCCTCAGAAGCAAGTAAGTAGTATGGTTTTAATCTCAAGTGTGTAGTTAGAATCTATGAGACTATATTAGGGTGTTTTGATTCATGTAAGAACAATCTTATATTACATAGTTAAAGTATTTTAAAGTTATTTTCATAGTCTTGGAACCAATTTGGCTTTTTTCTTTTAGTAGTTTTGGACTGCAAATAAAATTAGTATTTAAAACAGTGTCACTTATAATTTAGTGTCACTTGATAGAGTGATAGTCACATCCTGCTTCTGCTCCTTTTGCACATGCCAAGCCTTGAAATTGTAACAACTTCAGTAATATTTAAAAATCTTTATCTCTAACCTTTTTCTCTCTCTCTTTTTTTTTTTTGCTTTTTAGGGCTGTACCTGTAGCATATGGACGTTCCTAGGCTAGGGGTCTAATTGAAGCTATAGCTGCTGGCATACAACACAGCCACAGCAATGCCGGATCCTTAACCCACTGAGCGAGGCCAGGGATCGAACCCGCAGCCTCATGGTTCCTAGTCGGATTCGTTTCTGCTGAGCCACGATGGGAACCCTTCCTCTAATTGTTATAACCCAAAATATTCTTTTCTACTCCCCCGTTATACATGTGGAATAGTATGGTAATTTTTTTTGCCTTTTTGCCTTATCTAGGGCCCCACCTATGGCATATGGAGGTTCCCAGGTTAGGAGTCTAACAGGAGCTGCAGCTGCTGGCCTTCACCACAGCCACAGCAGCGCAGGATCCAAGCCGCGTCTGCAACCTACACCACAGCTCACAGCAACGCCGGATCCTTAACCCACTGAGCAAGGCCAGGGATCAAACCGCAACCTCATGGTTCCTAGTCGGATTCATTTCCACTGAGCCACGATGGGAACTCTTCCTCTAATTGTTATATCACAAAAACATTCTTTTCTACTCCTCCGTTATACATGTAGAATAGTATGGTAATTTCTAGTGTACATGTAGGGAAAGCATGCCAGAAGTTAATTGCCAAGATTCCTCTAAAGAAATCATTTTAATGATTATACTTTTTCTCAGGTATATATTCAACTTGCTGAAGATGATAAAGTTCGTTATTATAATGAAATGAAATCTTGGGAAGAACAAATGGTTGAAGTTGGGCGAAGTGATCTTATCCGTCGCTCAGTGAAATACTCGGCAAAAAATGACACTGAGGAGTCTTAAAATAGAAGATTGAGTTTGTAATGGACAGACACAAAAAACCAGTTAGGTCTCAATACCAGAAGCTGTTGTAAAATTAGAAAGGATAAAGTTGGTAAACATTTTATATTTAATTTCTTTTCTTTAGCCCATGAACTTTTGCCAGCCAGTTCAATACATATGTATTGATGTCTTGCTTTGGAAAACCCAAACAGAAAAGAATTCATGCAGAATTTATGTTGTGTTTAGGAACTACTAAGCATCAAAATAATTCATGAGATGTAGCAGTGAATCGTTTTACCTTTGTTGAAGGTAAAGCAGACTATGAAGATTTTTAATACTTGACTATGGAGTTTTCTTGTTTCCTTATATTATGGAGTCAAGTTTCCTATTCAAAAGTGTCTCAAATTTTGTAGAAGCCACATAGTGTTCTATGACATAATTGTGTATTTTTAAAAGAGCATCCAGAACTCATCTTGGTAAATTTCAGATGCGAGGTATAACTCATGTTGTAGTCAGAGTTGACGGTTGTACATGGAGGGGTTGCTGGTGCAACTTTTATAAAAGTGAGAAATTTATAAACCTTTTCTTCATTATCTTTTTTCCTAAAGTACAAACTAAAAAATTATGTACCAAATCTATGCATATTGTTTTATATTGCATAGAAAAAAAAATTAAGTGTTTCCTAATTATATGTTTAAAGGTGAAACATTTATTTTACAGCTTTCTGGGGTTTTATTAAGATTTTCAAGACATACAAAAGTTAATATGAAATTCAGTTCCATAAATAAAGTTTTATTGAAACAGCCATACTTATTATTTTACTCATTGTTTATGGCTGCTTTTGTGCTGACAGAGCTTACTAGTTGCTACAGAGACTCATAGCCTGCAAAGACTGACCCATATAGTGTGGAATGAGATTCTCTTAAATTATGATTCAGTATAATGAATCTTATGAGTTTTCCAGTTAGCACATAAACCCTACCATCTTTTGGCATTTGTTTATCCTCTTAGGAGAGTCAAGCAGAGGTTTTCAAAAATCCACACTACCTTTTTGAGCAAAATAATTCAACTGTCAGCATCAGTTCGCAAGAATAGGATAACTTACTTTAAGTTTATATTTTGTAAGATATGGGAGTTCCTGCTGCACAATGGATTAATGATCCAGCTTGTCTCTGGATCAGTACAGGTTCCATCCCCAGGGTTAAAGGTGCAGCTTTGCCACAGCTGTGGCTGGGATCTGATCCTGGGAACTTTCATATGCCACAGGTAGATGTGCAAAAAAATCTGTATATTCTAGATCTTCAGAAATGAAAATTTTTATTGTTTGTAGATAGAAAATAAGTGCAAAGTCACGACAAAATGACTGAACTTGGCAAAGGTAGGAACTGTAGAGAAAAATAGAGCTTAAGAGGGAGCTTAAGATTTATATAAGGTTGGATGTTTTCAAGCAATTTTCCTCTTGCTGGGAATATAGGATGAAACCTGCTATTAGGTTAAGTAGGCACCATGAATCTGAGGCTAGAGTATTTTGGGGAGGAAGGGTTAGTGAAGAAAAGGACGTGCTAATGTATATCACAAGCCTTTTCTCAGTTAGGTTTCCAGGAGAGAATTAAGTCCTAATTCCCTCATGGTACTAATTTTGGTGTCATCCTTTGGAGAATGGGGGAAATAATCAATCAAATCATTTACTGTGCTCTCTGCTTCAGGTGAGCCCAGGGAGCACATAGGAATCAGTGTTTGTGAGATAAAGAAATGGCTTGTGTAAGTACCTGCAGAACAAATGTAGCATAGAATAAAAATTTAAAAACACATCTTTGCAATTTCAGAGCTCTTTTAGCATTTAACATGAGTGAAAGGAGATAAGGCAAAGTCATTTTATGATATCTTCTTTTTCTTTGTTTCTAAAGGAATGTGATCGTTACGACTTTATTAGGATAATCTGATTTCACACCTTTCTTAATAAACCTCAGTACATGTTTAAGACTGATATGCCATATATCAAATGCCATCCAGTTTAACATTATACACAAATGTTTTATTGTTATAAAGAATAAGAATTTCCATCAGTGACCAGTGGCCAGTAATATAGACTTAACTTTAGAATTTCCTTAACAGAGTAATTTCTGTAAAAGCAAAGGAAGAATGTCAGGGAAAAAAAATGCTGAAAAAAGGAAAGCAGTGTCCATGCTATTCTGAGCAGTTGGTCATAAAGAGATCTTTAGGAGTTCCCATGTGGCTTAGCAGGTTAAGGTTCAGTGTTGTCACTGCAGTGGCTTGGATCACTGCTGTGGTGCGGGTTTGATCCCTTGCCTGGGAACTTCTGCATGCTGTGAGTGTGGGCAAAAAAAAAAAAAAAAAAAAACCGAAGACGTTTATACTTTTGTTCATTAGAGTACCAGTATTAGGTTTTTAAAAATAATTTGATGACAGGAAAGGGGTATATATGATTATTTTACTTTCTGATGTTTAAGGGATACTATGTGCAAATTCAGCCTACTGTAATCATGTGATTTTGCTATTGTTTTGGCTAACTCTTTTTTTAGAAATGCCTTTTTTTTTAAACAAGGGATATACTTTTTAAAAATAGTTGCTGTGAATGTGTATATTTAAATTTCTGAATTAAAATGTTATTATTACAAATGGAGTTAAAGTAACTAGAAATTTGTCTTGATTTTTCTGACATATACTACACCTAAAATTAATCACAACTAAGTTGTGCCAACAGGTTAGTTACATCATTTAACTATATAAAAACTTCCTGTAGTGTGGCTTCAATTCCTGGCTCTAGAACTTCTGCGTGCTGTGGGTGTGGCTGAGAAAAATCCATCTATAACTTATAGTTGGCCTGCTGTATACACACTTCCTCTAAATATACAGTTCTGCATCTGTGGATTCAGTCAGGCATTGGTTATGTAGTACTGTAGTACTTACTGTTTTGTTTTGTTTTGCTTTTTCCCTTTTATGGCCACACCTGCGGCATATGGAATTTCCCAGGCTAGGAGTCTAATTGGAGCTACAGCTGCCGGCCTACACCACAGCTCATGGCAACACTGGATCCTTAACCACTGAGTGATGCCAGGGATCGAACCTGCATCCTCATAGTTCCTAGTTGGGTTCGTTAACCACTGAGCCATGAAGGGAACTCCTGTAGTACTTACTGTTGAAAAAAGCCTACATGTCGGTTAGATTTACACAGTTTAAACCCATGTTGTTCAAGAGTCAATTACACATAGTTTTGACTTCCATAATAATAAAAAAATAAAATGGTGCCTTAGACCACGTGGAATTAATAGATACCTATAGGACATTTTGTTCAAAAACAGTACTCAAATATTCCTTTGTAGTGCACATGGAGTGTTTCCTAGGATATATCATTTGCTAGGCCACAAAAAAGTCTCAACATATTTAAGAGGACAGAAATTATTTATTTTGCTTTTTAGGGCCGCACCTGTGGCATATGGAGGTTCCCAGGCTAGGGGTTGAATCAAGGCTACAGCTGCCAGCCTATGCCACAGCAACAGCAATGCCAGATCCAAGCCGCGACTGCGACCTACACCACAGCTCACGGCAGCTCTGGATCATTAATCCACTGAGCAAGGCCAGGGATCGAACCCGCAACCTCATGGTTTCTAGTCGGATTTGTTAACTGCTGCGTGCCACAACGGGAACTCCTAAGGGGACAGAAATTATATCAAGCATTTTTTCCAACCACAACTGTATTGAAGTAGAAATCAATTACAGAAAGAAAAATGGGAAAAACACAGGCACATGGAGACTAAACAACATGCTATTAAAAAACGATGGGTCAATAAAGAAATCAAAAAAGGACAGAGTTCCTATTGTGGCACAGCAGAAACAAACCCAACTAAGTATCCATGAGGATGCAGGTTCGATCCCTGGCCTCACTCTGGTGTTGCCATAAGCTGTAGCGTGCGCTGCAGATGCAACTTGTATCCAGCTTTGCTGCGGCTGTGGTATAGGCAGGCAGCTGTAGCTCTGATTTGACCCCTAGCCTGGGAACTTCCATATGCTGTGGGTGCGGCCCAAAGAAAAAAGGATTAAAAAAAAATGCAAAAGGAAGACAAATGAAAATAACACAGCTTTCTGGGAGTACCCATTGTGGCACAACAGAAGTGAATCTGACTAGGAACCATTAGATTGTGAGTTCGATCCATGGCCTCACTCAGTGGGTTAAGGATCTGGCATTGCTGTGATTGTGGTGTAGGCCAGCGGCTACAGTGCCAATTAGACCCCTAGCCTGGGAACCATGCTGCGGGTGTGGCCCTAAAATGACAAAAAAAAAAAAGGAAAAGAGGGCTGAAATAAAACTAGAAAAGAGGTTACAGCCTCTATCACAAAAATGCAAACAATCATAAGAATACTACAACCGATTACATAGTATTCCAGACTGAATCAAGAAGAAATCAAAAATCTGAACAGAACAATGACTAGTACTGAAGTTGAATAGGGAATAATTAAAAAAAAATAACTCTCTCAACAAGCAGAAGCCCAGGACTACTAATCTTTTTCAAACTATTCCAAAAAAGTTGAAGAAAAGGAAACACTTCCATACTCATTCTATGAGGCTAATATTAACCTGATACCAAAACCAAAGATACTACAGAAAAAGAATATACCAGGCCAATAACTTTGATGAACACAGGTGCAAAAGTTTTTTCTTAACATTAGAAAACTAAATTCAGCAATACATAAAAAGAATCATACATCATGATCAAGTGGGATTCATACCAGGGATGCAAAGATGATTCAACAGCTGCAAATTGATAACATGACATGCTACATTTACAAAATAAAGGTTAAAAATCACATGATCATCTCAATAGATGCTGAGAATACATTTGAGAAATTCAACATTCATGATAAAACTTCTCAACAAAGTTGATATAGAGGGGTCATACCTCAACCTAACGAAAGGTATGAGCCTTATGACAAATCCACAGCTAACATACTCGATGAAAAGCTGAAAGCTTTTTCCTTCTCTAATAACGGGAACAAGACAAGGATCCCACTCTTGCTATTTCTACTTAGTGTAGCATTCAAAGTCCTAGCCACAGCAGTCAGAGAAAGAAAATGTATCTAGATTGGAAGAAAGTAAAACTGTCACTATGTACAGAAGACATGACATATATAGCATAATATATATTATATATAGTATATGCTATATATATAGGAAACCGTGAAGACTCCACCAAAAACCTGTTAGAACTAATAAATGAAGTCAACAAATTTGCAGGATAGAAGATTAATATACAGAAATTTGTTGCATTTCTACACAATATAATGAACTATCAGAAAGAGAAATCAGGGGAGTTCCTGATGTGGTACAATAGGTTAAGACTATGGCATTGCTGCAGCTGGGGTAGAGGTCACAGTTGTGGCTCATATTCGATCCCTGGCCCTGGAAGTTCCATAATGCTACAAGTGCAGCCAAAAAAGGAAAGGAAAAAAAGAAATCAGGGAAACAATCCCATTTACAGTCACATCAAAAAGAATAAATTACCTAGGAATAAATTTAAGCAGGGAGGTGAAAGACCAAATAAAGGTGATACAAATAAATGGGAAGATATTCCATTTCATGGATTCAAAGTATTAGTATTGTTAAAATGTCCATACTACACAAAGCAATCTACAGAATAAATCAAACTCATAATATTTTCCAAAGAATCTGAACAAGATTCTAAATTTTGTGTGGAAACACAAAAGGCTCCAAATAGCCAAAACCATCTTGAAAAAAAAAACAAACGAGATGTCACGTACCCTGACTTCAGATTATACTACAAAACTACAATAATCAAAACAGTATAGTACTAGCTCAAAATCAGAAACATAGATCCATGGAACGAAATAGAGAATACAGAAATAAACCCAAACACATACTGTAAATTAAAATACGATGAAGCAAGAATATACAATGATGAAAATAGTCTCCTCAATAAATGGTGTTGGAAAAACTGGAGACCTACATGTAGAAGAATGAATTAGAATATTTTCTCACACCATATGCAAAAACAAATGCAAAATGGATTAAATACTTACTTAAATGTAAGATTTGAAGCCAAAAAATCCCAGAAGAGAATGTATGCAGTATGTTCTTTGACATAAATCGTATCACTGGTTTTTTGGATCTAGCTCCTCAGGCAAGGAAAACACAAGCAAAAATAAATAGGACATAATCAAACTTAAAAGCTTTTGCACAATAGGAGTTGTGGCTCAATGTGTTAAGAACCTGACTAGTATCCATGAGGATGCCCCAAGAGGGGCATATCATTTGATGTAAGCTGGAAGTAATAGTAAATTGTCATTTTTTTTCAATAGGCATTTTTTTGTTGTCTTTTTAGCGCCGCACCTGTGGCATATGGAGGTTCCCAGGCTAGGGATCTAATCAGAGCTGTAGCAGCCACAGCAAGGCGGGATCCGGGCCGCGTCTGCAACCTACACCACCAGCTCACGGCAATGCTGGATCCTTGACCTGCTGAGCGAGGCCAGGGATTGAACCCCAAACCTCATGGCTCCTAGTTGGATTTGTTTCTGCGAAGCCACAACAGGAACGCCTCAATAGGCATGTTATTGGGTGTGTGTATGTGTGGTATGGGAGGGGTGTCAAAGATTTTATCCTAGGGAGACTTCCTTATGCTGCTAGAAGTCTAGAACCTTGCTAGAGTTTAGTTGTCTCTGCAGAGTTCTAGATGGAATCATCACATACACTTAGTTTTTCAGTTCTTAGTAACCACAACAGTTTATTACCAGGAGACAGAACCCACACAACTATAACACTTGGTGTTTCTGCCTGAAATGAGTAGCAGATTTTCATCGACAAGTCACCAACTGACTTTGAAAGAAATGATGTGACTGGTCACTGATCATGATGTGCATCCATTGTTTTTTCCTTTAGAAACATTTTTATTGTGGTAAAATATACATAACATAAACTATACCCTTTTAACAATTTTTAGGTGTATTCAGTGGCGTTAAGTACATGTACAATATTTTGCAGCCATCACCACCATCCACCTCCAAAACTTTCCCATCTGTCCAAACTGAAACTTTGTACCCATTAAACAGTAACTCCCTGTTACTATTTCCCCCAGCCCTTGGTAACCACTATTCTACTTTTGATCTCTATAACTGTGACTCTTTTAGGCACAGTACATAAGGGCAATATTTGTCCTTGTAGCATATATCATAGTTTTGTCTATTCTAAAGGTTGAATAATGTCCCCATTTTATATATTATACACACACATACACGTGTATGTGTAACATTTTGTTTATCCATTCATCCGTTTGTTTTTCTTATTTGGCTACACCCGAGGCAAATGGAAGTTCCCAGGCCAGGAATGGAATCCAAGCCGCAGCTGTGACCTATATTACAGCTGTGCTTCAGCTGCACCAATGCCAGATCCTTAACCCATGGCACTGGACCAGGGATCGAACCTGTGCTGCCACAGACAATACCAGGTCCTTAACTCACTGTACCACAGCGGGAACTCCTTCATTCATTTGTTGATAGACATTTGGGTTGGTTTCACCCTTCGGCTATGGTTACTAATGATGATGTGAACATTATACAAATATCTGTTTAAGTCTCTGCTTTCAATTCTTTTTGGCTTATACCTAGATTTAAAATTACTGGATTATATGATAACTATGTTATTGATGTAGTAGTTTGTAGACTGAAGAGCTAGCAGTCAAGTTTGCATATTTTTTCTTTCTTTTTTTCTGCTGCATCTGCGTGGCATCTGGGAGTTCTCAACCCAGGGACTAAATTTGAGCCACGTATGAGGGCTATGCCGCAGCTGTGGCAATGCCGGATCCTTAACCCACTGCCACAGTGGGAGCTCTGATACACAGCTTTTGACTCCAAATGACATATATTGGCTCACTGAATTTGTTGCCAAAACTGTCCACCAGTGCCGAATAGAAACACGCAGACAGTGTGGAGTGAAGGAGAAAAAGATAGCTTTATTGTTTTGCCAGGCAAAGAAGGCTAGAGCAAGCTAAGGCCTTAAAGACTGTGACCCGCTTTTAAGAGGTGGTTTAATAGTTTTGGAGGTGGAAAATAGGGCCATTGATAAGGATCAGGGTAGAGGCAAGCTTGCATTGTCTCTCAGAGCTGGTGTTTAGTGGCCCCAGGACTGGTTCTGGCGATCCTTCTTTGCAAAATGAATGCTTCATCCAGTAATTAACATCTTCCTTTTGTTGGGGGTTTTAGTTCTGCAGAAGGGCTCAAAGATATTTTTATGTATATTCCTTGAAGAGAAACCAGGACCCTCCTGCAAGTCTCTTGACTGCTCCTCACTGGTCTTTGCCTCTGCTCGCTTTCCTGATTAGCTACGACTTGAACCTGTCCTTAAGAATTCAGGGAAGGTCATGGAGGGTGAAATTTATTCCCTAAAAACAAAAAAATGGAGGACAAAGAAAGGCTTTTGTGCCCAGGAACCCCACAGGGCCCTAGTGTGGTTACAAAATTCTTTCAAATTTCCATAAGGAAGACCTGAGAAATACATTGACCAAGAAAATGTTTAATACTGTTTACTGAAATAGTTATGGCTTGAAAATACCATTTGTGTAAAATGTCAAAAGGCTATGTACTGTTACCTAAGGGAGATCAGCTGTATGTGATAGTCTTTTCCCGCAGTTTGTGTGTATTTTCACTCATCTAACACTTTTTGTGTAGAAGTAATTTTGAGAAGCTGGCGTCATCACATTTTATAATGATTACTACTACTGCCAACACGACCAGCACTAAGCTTCTGTGCCTTCCTGTGGGAAGCCCTGCGGTCACAAGGTTTGTTTTCAACTACTGCACTGTGGGTCTCCTCCAGTCTTCTGCCCACATCAGGCTTGGGACTAACTGCCTCACACTTCCTAACACCAGCCCACACGGCTCAGGTCCCAGTGAAGCAGAATTTTAACTCAAGTAGTCAGTGTAGGAGCATGGGCTTCGATGCATTCTTTGATAATGGCTATTGATTTAACATTTGTGGCTTAAGGGCTCCAGGGAGTAATATCCCCACAGGCCTTGTTTACAACAGGGAGTGTACCTGCGCCGGATGGACATTAATCCTTAATCCCCTGGACTCAGTTTTGGGGAAGAAAAGGGCAAAGAAACTGTGAGACTTATGGGACATTTCCACCCCTAAAACCCCTCTTGGACAAGGACTGATACAGGTAACTGAGCAAGGCCAATGGGAGAAAAGCACATCTTTCTGGACCCCACATTGGTACCCCTTCATCTTCAAGGGATAAAAATCCCTTTGGAGTTCCCATCATGGCGCAGTGGTTAACAAATCTGACTAGGAACCATGAGGTTGCAGGTTTAATCCCTGGTCTTGCTCAGGGGGTTAGCAATCTGGTGTTGCTGTGAGCTGTGGTGCAGGTCGCAGACGCTGCTCATATCTGGCATTGCTGTGGCGGTGGCGTAGGTCGGCAGCTGCAGCTCCAATTAGACCCCTAGCCTGGGAAGCTCCATATGCCACGAGTGATGCCCTAAAAAGCAAAAAAATAAAAATCCCTATAGGACGCTAGAGAAGGGGGGCTCTTCTCCCCCTCTCCCAGCAGCCCTGGGAGCTATTTGCTTTCCTTTAATAAAGACTTCACTTGCTTGCTGCCTGTGTGTTCGCAGAGTTCATTCTTGGACTGTGCGAACAAGAACCCGGATTCCAGTAACCTCTTTCTCGGATCACCACTGCCAGCTCAGTGGCGGGGTGGGGATGGTGCATCTGAGGCCCGCTGGTGCCAACAGGCGCTCTGGCGCCTGCACAGCCCTAGTCTGGGCACCAGTGGGGCCAGAGTGCCCTTGGGTTCTTGGCAGGTGTGAAGGGCTGGCCTGCTCTGCCAGAGTGAGAGGTTCGAGCCTTGATCCTAGCCTGCTGGAAGCGCTGCGGTGGGTTTTTCTGGGCTGGTCTTTGCACTTATCGGCGCCTGCGGGTCTCCGAAAGCCGCAATAGTATTGGCAGCCACCATTGTGACGTCGCCACGCACTCCCACTCTAATAGAAAGGGAAATAGAGACTAAGAGGCCAGCAAGTTCCCAAAGACTGCATAGCCCCCAGGAGGCTGTGCTAGGAGGCACATCCACATCTGCTTCCTTCCTAGAAAACAATTATCTGTAAATATGGCCTTGCATCCCTCCTGGCACTGAGCCAAAGGACATTGTTGCCTTGTGTAACATGGCCTCATCATGGGGCACTTGGATTTATGGGATTCTTGGTTTTTCTTCAGGGCTCTGGGATCATGGTAAATAATGCTTAGTTCTGGGCCTGGTCTAAACTGTTCAGTCTATGTGTTTTCAAAGGTCCTGATTTGAGTTTATTGAAGGACCCACCCGAGATCTGGGTGCACTGGGAGTTCCAGGATTTGGGACCCTCATGTATAGGTTCCAGCTAAAATGATTCTGTCCCCTAGGTTCAGGTCTTGGTTCCTAGGAACAAAGCCGATCTTGTGAGGTAAAGAGGAGTCCTGTCTGTAAAATGGCTCATCTACATGGAGATCTACCAGGGATGCAGAACAGAGGAGGATCAAGGCCAAGAAGAGCAGATCCTAGATTTCCATGGCTGGTAGCACTGTGATCCTTGTGCTTCATAAGACACCCTTCAGATTGTGACAACCTGAGGTTTGAGCCAAGTGTCTGCAGAGGTAACCCCGGCTAAAGTGAGGGGCAAGTCTACCCAGGAAATTATACTTTTGAGTATTTGCGAGAGCGTAGTCTGGGAGAAAGAAACACCACCTACCACTAAGAAAATGTCATATCAGGAATTGCCATTGTGGCTCAGCAGTAACAAACCTGACTAGTATCCATGAGGACGCGGGTTCAGTCACTGACTACGCTCAGTGGGTGAAGGATCTGCCGTTGCCATGAGCTGCGGCATAGGTTGTAGAAGTGGCTTGGATCTGGCATTGCTGTGGCTGTGGTGTAGGTCAGCAGCAGCAGCTCTGATTCAACCCCTAGCCTGGGAACTTACATATTCTGCAGGTGCGGCCCTAGAGGGAAAAAAAAAAGAAAAAGAAAATGTTATCTCAGACTTTCCTAACAGCCTTTGACTTTTTTTCAGTTCCTCCACACTTTCCAGTTCCTGAGGGGGCCTCACACCATGCCCTTTATCACACGTGGCAGTGAGAGACGTGGGTACTTCCTCCACCCTGATTTCACAGAGAAAGTAGTGAAGGAAAGAGACCTTCCTGGATTGTCTGTTTCTGCCTAGCCTGAAAGATGCAAACCACTGAGCCCAAGAGGATGAATGTCCCGGTTATCCCATTCTTGGCAGCCTATCCAAGAGTCAGATTTTCAGACATAGTTAGTCAAACCCAGCCTCTATCAAAAGACTGAGAAACTATTGCCAAGGCAGTTAAAGATCAATAGTGACTGGAAAATCAGTGTAGCCATCTGCCTGTAATTGCTCCTCAGAAGAAGCAGGACACTTTGTGCCAAAGGAGAACTCAGTCAGTTCAGTTTTCTAGGTCTTATAGACCTCTTTCTGCCGGTCCCACTTGATCCAAGCATGGAACCAGGGAAATCTGTAAGAAAGGATGGATAGTCTTTAATATTATGAATAAATTGTGCAGCAGATAAGTTAAAGTTATATTTTCTGGCAAATGCTCCCCCACTGTCCCTTCACATTTCAAACTGTCTCACGTATTGGATCTGCCTGGTCAGGGTCACCAGTAAACTTATTATGACAAATGTCATTGATCCTATAGTATTTGCCTTAATTGAGCATTCTGTCCAGGTGACACTCATGTCAGCCCCTCCTAGAAAGTGTTTATTGGTTTCTGGTGTCTTCCTCTGTGATTATTTCTTTTCTGTTTTCTCCATGGACTCTTCATCCTCTTCTTGCCTCTGCTCCCCGCAAGGTGTCCATTATTGGTCCCCTGTTGTCCTTCTCTCCTGGTCTTGCTGAGTGATCTCCTTTCCTCTCTGGGCATGTACATTTGCTGGGATGCTTTTCTGGCTCTCTAGCCCAGACCTCTCCCCTACCTTAGACCCAGTTGGCCAGCTCCCTGCCGGACATCTCTGTGTCGCTCTTCTAAAGGCCCACCAGACTCTATGATCCAAAAGAAAAGTTGTTATTAAGAGCCTCCCACCTTTCTCTTTTATTTCCCATCAGATGACGTACCAGCCAGCCCACACACAGCACTTAGAAATAAGTGCTTTGACCTTTACCTGCTACCCACACATCCAGTCAGCGATCAAATCTTGTTACTCCCAAGTTGTTAATATTTCTTTCTTTTTTTGAAATTGAAATAAAGCGCACACAAATCCTCAGGGTACAACTTGATGAATTTGTTATATACTCTGCAGCTGAATAGCTATCCCCTAGCTCAAGATAAGGGGAATTTTTCTGTACAAAATGTTTCCTTGTTTTCTTGCTAAGACTTGTCTTATCCACTCACTCATACCATATGTGTGTCTCCTTTGGGATTCTTATTTCTATTGCAGTTGCCTCTTTGTCTAGCCAAATGCCAGTACCAAACTGCCTTATAATATTATAACTTTATAAAAATTAATAATATCTGTAGATATAAGTTTTCCACTTTGGTTCTTCAAGATTTGGAATTCTCTTGCAGCACAATGGGTTAAGGATCCAATGTTGTCACTGCAGTGATTTAGGTCACTGCTGTGGCATGGGTTTGATCCCTGGCCTGGAAACTTCCACCTACCACTAGAGGAACAAAAAAAAAAAAAAAAGATTTTATTTTAATTTCTTTCCCACCCTTACCCTGGGAATCTTCTGGAATTTGGTATTACATTGAATGTATAGATTGATTTTGGTAGTTTGGTTATATTAATATTGACTTGAATTTTCAACTCATGCACATGGCATTTCTCTTCATTTACTTAGGTCTCATAATTTTTCTCAGCAATCTTTGATAATTTCCATGTGTACATCACATAGAAAATTATACTTATAAGAAGTTTCAGATGGAGACATAATTTTCATCTTATACTTCTTTCTTTTGATTTATTCTTAGGTTGTTGAGAAATTTTCCCTGTATTCGGATGCTAGCATGTAGAAATACAGTCAATTTTTGTATATTGAACTTGTTTTCAGTGACTTTACTACTTATTGACTCTAATGTTTTATCTGTAGATTATTTCGCTTTTTTTTTCTTTTTAGGGCCACACCTGTGGCATGTGGAAGTTCCTGGGCTAGGGGTCAAATGGGAGCTGCAGCTGCCAGCCTGTGCCACAGCAACAGCAACACAGGATCCGAGCCTCAACTGCAACCTAAACCACAGCTTGCGGCAATGCTGGATCCTTAACCCACTGAGCAAGGCCAGGATTAAACTCACATCCTCATGGACACTAGTTGGGTTCTTAACCCACTGAGCCATGACGGGAACTCCCTATTTTTGGTTTTCTACTCACGCAATTATATGTACAACTGATTTTTAAAATTTAGTAATATTTTCTGTGAAGGCACAGCATAACGTAACAATTGGCACTTTATTTTCAAATGACCTTGTTCCAATTTAGGGTGGCCTTGGGGAGTTGGGTAACCTCTTTCTGCCTCAATTTTCTTATCTGTTAAATGGGAAAAATAGTATCTATTTTTAGGTTTGTCCTGGGTATATAAGATAGTATATATTTAGAATTATGGAAGACATTTTTCTAAATCACTGCCCAATGAATTTTAACTATCTATTAATTACCTAAACATGAGATTTCAACAAACTCCGTTTGATAATCCTTTCTTTTTTTTTGTCTTTTTGTCTTTTTGCCTTTTTTAGGGCCGCACCCACGGCATGTGGAGTTCCCCAGGCTAGGGGTCTAATCAGAGCTGTAGCTGCCGGCTGATGCCACAGCCACAGCAACGCAGGATCTGAGCCGCGTCTGCGACCTACACCGCAGCTCACAGCAACGCCAGATCCTTAACCCACTGAGCAAGGCCAGGGATTAAACCTGCAGCCTTGTTGTTCCTAATCAGATTCGTTAACCACTGAACCACAGTGGGAACTCCAGATAATCCTTTCTTGTTGATAGAGCTATATTGTCTCTTACTGTAATTGTGGTTTTCTTTAACTAAATTATCTTGTAACAGTTTTTCTTTTTTTTTCCTTTTTCTTTTTTTCTGTCTTTTTCTAGGGCCGCACTCACAGCATATGGCATATGGAGGTTCCCAGGCTAGGGGTCTATTTGGAGCTGTAGCCGCCGACATATACCACAGCCACAGCAACGCAGGATCCACACAGCTCACGGCAACACCGGATCCTTAACCCACTGAGCGAGGCCAGGAATCGAACCCGCAACCTCATGGTTCCTAGTCAGATTCGTTAACCACTGAGTCACGACGGGAACTCCCTGTAACAGTTTTTCTTTTATCTACTTGGATATATATAGATTTGATTTTACCATTTATCATTACACAGTATCTACTTTGCCCCACTGAAGTTTAAGGCTGCAAATTCTAAGAATCTAATACAAATAAGACTATGCTTGTGTCTCTTTTATTTGCATTTTCTTGTAATTTTTTTTTTTTTTTTTTTGTCTTTTTGCCTTTACGTAGAGCCGCACCTGCGGCATATGGAGGTTCCCAGGCTAGGGGTCTAACAGGAGATGTAGCTGCCAGCCTTCACCACAGCCACAGCAACGCGGGATCCGGGCTGCGTCTGTGACCTACACCACAGCTCACGGCAATGCCAGATCCTTAACCCACTGAGCAAGACCAGGGATCGAACCCGCAACATCATGGTTCTTAGTCGGATTCGTTAACCACTGAGCCACGAAGGGAACTCCTTCTTGTAATATTTTGTCTATTCCTTCTTTTTAACTATTCTTTACTAGATTTTTTTTGAGAAACAACAAATAACATTTTTTTAGACCAATATGGCATTCTGTCTTGAATAAGAAATATATCCATTCACATTTCCTGTGGTAATTCACATATTTGGTTTTATGTATCTGTCTTAGTTTACTAAAAGTTTTATTTATTTATTTGCCTTTTTAGGGCTGCACCTGCAGCATATGGAAGTTCCCAGGCTAGGGGTCCAATCCGAGCTACAGCTGCTGGCTTACGCCACAGTCACAGCAATGCAGGGTCCAAGCCGAGTCTGCAGCCTACACCACAACTCACGGTAACATCGGGTCCTTAACCCACTGAACAAGGCCAGGGATTGAACCCATATCCACATGGATCTGACGAGGAACCCATATCAGGTCCCAGCTAGGATCCATGAGGATGTGGGTTCAATCCCTGGCCTTGCTCAGTGGGTTAAGGACCTGGTGTTACCGTGAGCTGCAGTGTAGTTGCAGACTCGGCTTGGATCCTGCATTGCTGTGGCTGTGGT
Source organism: Catagonus wagneri (assembly GCA_004024745.2). Lineage (NCBI taxonomy): Eukaryota > Metazoa > Chordata > Mammalia > Artiodactyla > Tayassuidae > Catagonus > Catagonus wagneri. The sequence continues at coordinate 12,971,481 of PVHT020003785.1, forward strand.
ATAGGCTGGCAACTGTAACTCTGATTAGACCCCTAGCCTGTGTGAACTGAAGTTTGGCACTTGCCAGCCTCTACATGGAGTAAAATATGAGCCACTGCATCTGCCAACCTGCAGCACCCCCTGAAAGGAGCTCAAGGTGGAGACCAAGAGTGAGGCACTCTGTGCTTTGAGAAAACTGGAAGAACAAGTCTTCAGATAGCTAGATATTTTTAGGAGAAGATTTTATGAACGCAGTTCTTGCATCTCCTCATATCTAGAAAAAACACCAACCCATCAATGATGACTAATGTCTATGACTGGTAGTAACCCTCCTGAGACCAGCAGCAAACCTCTGTGAAATGTGTGCATGGCTGCGTGCACCTCCCCCTTCACCTTTGTCACTTATATCTCGATATTCCCTCTTTCCTCCTTGGGCCAGTATTTCAGAGCTATCTAAAATACTGCCTCCTGGGCTGTAGTTAGTGGGCAAAACAAAAGATGTCATGATCATCTGTGAGAGCAGCCACTCCCAAGGTTGGGCCAGTGAGCCCTGAGGGAACTCAGGGAAGAAACAGAAGACTGGCCAGCAACTGAGGTGCATATTAAAGGAGTGATTCCAGTCTTCTGTAAATCTGGTTATCTGTAAATCTTTTGTTCCTACTACCTCCCCTTTGTTGCAAAAACTCATATATCCTAGCTCCTCCCTCCTTTCCTCAGAGCCATTTCTTAGGGCTACCTGAGACCCTGTCTCCTGGGCTTAAGTCCTAATTTCACCCTAAGTAAAACTTAACTCAACTTTCAGGTTGTATTTTTTTTTTAGTCGACACCTAGGAACTTCCATATGCTGCATGTGTGGCTCTAAAAAGACAACAATAATAATAATGATGCCGGAAAGATGTTACCAGAATCTGGGTTCTTGTTCACGCAGTCAAAGGAGGAACTCTTCGAACACACAGGCAGCAAGCAAGCAAAGTATTACAAGAAAGCAAATAGCTCCCAGGGCACTGGGATGGGGGAGAAGAGTCCCCACCCTCTTTTGTCCTATAGGGGTTTATATCCCTTAAAGATGAGGGAAGTACCAACATGGTGTCCAGGAAGATGTGGTTTTCTGCCATTGGCCTTGCTCAATTACCTATATCAGTCCTTATCCAACAGGGGTTTTAGGGGTGGAAATGTCCTATAGGTCTCACAGTTTCTTTGCCCTTTTCTTCCCAAAAACTGAGTCCAGGGGATTAAGGATTAATGTCCATCCGGGCGCAGGTACACTCCCTATAATAAACAAGGCCTGTGGGGATGTTACTACCTGGAGCCCTTAAGCCACGAATGTTAACTCAATAGCCGTATCAAAGAATGCCCCTCCACTGACTACCTGAGTTAATATTCTGCTTCAATAATGATGATAATAATAAGTATAACATAATGCAGTATATATCATAATTTATACTATTAATTACACTTTTTTCAGAATCTTTACTTTTTTGGCATATTCAAATTTGTCTTTCATATTTCATTGGTAAATTGGTAGTTTTTGGATTTCCAGTTCTCACAGCTACCAACCCACAACTAAATATTATAACTGAGTTTATATCTAACATATCAGGATCACTCTGCTGCTCCGTGGTGTAGTGATTGCTGCTCCTCTTCCTCCAGTTCATAGATGACCTTAGAAAGTTGTAATCCTCAACTCATTACTCCTCTCCAAACCCGTGCTCTATGTTGCTAATTTACCCAGGCTCTTTTATTATGGGGAGCCTCTTCTGTTTCAAGACGTCTTCTTTATGTTATATATTTCATTCTGTTCATATTATCCGTCTAGTTGTAACCCTCCTCTTCACCTTCACCTTGCTTGAGACTTGTTTGGCAGCTTGTTAGTACTTCCTTAGTGTTTTCTATGCAGAGATTACAGAAACGACTTATTCTGCAAAGTCCTGCTCATTTGAATACATCTAGTTTGGGACCTGTCATATGAAAGACATTTACTTATATATAATATTCCTGAATTGAAATTCTTCTCTCATAATACCATTATCTTTTTGCTTTCACCACAGCATAGGGGAGATCTGAAGCTATTTTACTTGTTTTTTTTGTTTGTTTGTTTTGTCTTGTCTTTTTGCCTTATCTAGGGCCGCACCCGCGGCATATGGAGGTTCCCAGGCTAGGGGTCTAACAGGAGCTGTAGCTGCCAGCCTTCACCACAGCCACAGCAACGCAGGATCCGAGCCACATCTGCAACCTACACCACAGCTCATGGCAACGCCAGATCCTTAACCCACTGAGCAAGGCCAGGGATCAAACCCACAACCTCATGGTCCTTAGTCGGATTCATTAACCCCTGAGCCACGACGGGAACTCCCCTATTTTACTTTGTGAATTAGCTGTACTTTCATCTGGAAGCTTGTAGGAATTTATCCTTGTCATTCAGAATTACATAAATGTATGCCTCAATGTGTCTTTTTCATTAATTCTGGGTTGGTGATTTTCTTCCTTTAGGTATTTCACTCCATTCTCTTCTTGCTTACATAGATTCTGATGAGAAGTCTGTTATAATTCTTATCATTTTTCCTTTGTAGGTAATGTTCAGACCCCACCAACGCTCTGCTGCCCCTCCCACCCCTCTTTAGGCTTTTTCCAAGATCTTTTGTTTTTTGTTCTCTGCAGTTTAAATATGATTGATGAGTTTGGGTTTTGTGGGTATTTATCCTGCCTGATAGTTGCTGAGCTTCCTGGATTTGTCATTAATTTTGGAAAAATTTTGGTTACTATTCCTTCAGATGTTTCTTCTGCTCTGTTCCTTCTTCTGGCATTGTAATTATGTATATATTGTGCCTTGTAATATTGTGCCACAGTACTTCAATGTTCTTTTTTTTTTTTCATTCTTTTTCTCTTCACATTTTAGTCTGTGAAATTTTTGTTGACCTCTTTCCTTTTTCTTTTCTTGTCTTTTTCTTATCTTTTTTTTTTCTTTTTGTCTTTTTAGGACTACACCCACAGCATATGGAGGTTACCATGCTAGGGGTTGAATGGGAGCTGTAGCTGCTGGCCTACACCACAGCCACAGCAATGCAGGATCTTAGCCTCGTCTGCAACCTATACCACAGCAATGCCAGATCCTTAACTCAGTGAGCAAGGCCACTGATGGAACCTGTGTCTTTGTGGATGCTAGTCAGTTGTTTCCACTGAGCCACGACAGGAGCTCCTTGTTGACCTGTTTTCAAGATCACTGGTTCTTTCCTTGCGGTGTGATGTGCCCATCAAAGCACTCCTTATTTCTATTGTGGTGGTTTTAATTTTGAGCACTTACTTTTGATTTTTTCTAGAAATTCTAGTATTCTGCTTACATTACTCACTTGTAGTTGATTGCTGTCTAATTTTTTTCATTCATCTCTTTAACATATTAATCATAGTTGTTTTAAACTCCCTGTCTGATAATTCCATCTGTGTTGTATCTGAGTTTAGTCCTCATTATTTCTTTACTTTTCCTGAGTGTTTTTTCTTGCTTTTTTGTTAAGTCTTGCAATTGTTTGTTGAGAGCTTGACATGTATATTGTAATGGAACTAAGATAAATTTTTAGTATGAGGATTTATTCTGGCTAGGAGTTGAGCTGTATTTAATGTTTATTGTAGCTGTAGATGCCAGAGCCTTCAAATTCCTTTAATGTTCTAGTTTTTTACTTTCCCAAATCACTGGTTTTTAAGCTTTGGCATCTCATACCAGGAGGGCTTATTAAAACACTGTTAAGTTCCACCTCCAAAGTATCTGTCTCTGTAGATGCCTTAGTTATCTAATGCTGAGTAAGAAAGCACCACAAGATTTATCAGCTTAAGATAAGAAACATTTATTATCTCATGTAGGGGGTCTCATGGGACTGAAGCCATCTGAAGGCTTGGCTGGGGCTGGAGGATTTGCTTATGTAATGGCTCACTCTCGTGGCTGGCAAATTAGTGTTGATATTGGCAAGAGTCCTCATTTCCTCCCCATGTAGACCTCTCTGAGGGGCTGCCTGAGTGTCCTCATGACATGGCAGCTAGCTTGACCCAAATAAAGTGATCTATGATGGACCAAAGTGGAAGCAATCATATTCTTCTATGACCTGGCATCATTAGTCATACTCTGTTATTTCTGCAACATCCTAGTAGTTACAGAGGTCAGCCATATTTTCTGTGGGAGAAGACTGCAAAAAGGCATAGATCCTAGGAGGTGAGAATCACTGAGGACTGTCTTGGATACTGGCTACCATCGTAGGTCTGGAATGGGGCCTGAGAATTTTGCATTTCTAACACGTTCCCATCTGATGATGATGTTGTTGACTTATGAACCACATTTGGAGAGCGCTATCCAGATCAGGAGTGTCCAATAAAAGCTATTGGAATGTGGGACGGTATTAGCATATCTGTGTTCAGATATTTGTGTTTTATTTATTTATTTATTTTTGGCCAGCCTATGCCACAGCCACAGATCTCGGGATCTGAGCTGTGTCTGTGACCCACACCACAGCTCACGGCAATACTGGATCCCCAACCCACTGAGTGAGGCCAGAGATCAAACGTGCATCCTCATGGATACTAGTTGGATTGATTTCTGCTGTGCCACAATGGGAATTCCCCAGATATTTGTATTTTAAAACAAGAATGAGGGAGTTCCCATTGTGACTCAGTGGGTGAAGAACCTGACATAGTGTCCATGAGGATTCAGATTCAATTCCTGGTCTTGCTCAGTGGGTTAAAGATCCAGTGTTGCCTCAAGCTGCTATGTTAGTCACAGATGTGGCTTGGATCTTGAGTTGCTGTGGCTGTGGCATAGGCCGCTATCTGCAGCTCCGATTTGTCCCCTAACCTGGAACTTACAAATGCCAGACGTACAGCCCTAAAAAGAAAAAAAGAATGAGATTTCATGTACATATAAATATATACACAGTCATGTTGGATGAGTGCTCAAATTTTATTGTATTTTATTTTTTCTTTTTAGGGCTACACCTGTGACATATGGAAGTTTCCAGGCTAGGGGCTGAATCTGAGCCCCAGCCAGAGCAACTGCCAGATTCGAGATGCATCTGCCACCTACTCCTTAACCCACTGAGGCCAGGGATCAAACCTTCATCCTCATGGATAATGGTAGGATTCTTAAACTGCTGAGCCACAATGGAACTCCTCACATTTTAATTAAGGGGCAAGGAGTTCCCATCCTGGTGCAGCGGAAACGAATCCGAATAGGAACCATGAGGTTGAGGGTTCAATCCCTGGCCTTGCTCAGTGGGTTAAGAATACGGTGTTGCTGTGAGCTGTGGTGTAGGTTGCAGATGCGGCTTGGATCCTGCATTGCTGTGGCCATGGTGTAGGCCAGTGGCCATAGCTCTGGTTAGACCCCTAGCCTGGGAACCTCCACATGCTATGGGTGTGGCCCTAAAATGACAAAAGACAAAAAAATAATAATTAAGGGGCAAATGATCAAATATTTTGGAACCCTTAGACTATAGGAACATGTCCTCAATTATAATCTTGCTCTTGATTATATCTTTGAGGCTTTATCTTAAAATATCTTAAATCCTTTTTTCCTACCCTATAGTTCCATTAACTTGTCAACTATTTTTTAATGCTTCCATGCCTTCCTTATATAGTTGGCCCATATTTATAAAGAACACATGATTTATGTGTCAAAACTTAATACCTTAGTCCTCAATAAAACTCAACCTGATGATACAAAATATAATTTAACTTTCTCCCCTTTGCAACTACCTATTTACCTTTTGGAGACTTTTTTAACATTGCTTTTATAAAATTGTTGCAAACATTTATGTTTAACTATGCTTTCTGGGATTTCCCGTCGTGGCTCAGTGGTTAACGAATCCAACTAGGAACCATGAGGTTGCGGGTTCGATCCTTGGCCTTGCTCAGTGGGTTAAGGATCCGACATTGCCGTGAGCTGTGGTGTAGGATGCTGACACGGCTCGGATCCCACGTTGCTGTGGCTGTGGTGAAGGCCGGCAGCTACAGCTCCTGTTAGACCCCTAGCCTGGGAACCTCCATATGCCACAAGTGCGGTCCTAGTAAGGCAAAAAGACAAAAAAAATATGCTTTCTGACCTGATTATAAATTCCTTGAAAGCAGGATTAATCTTTTCGTCTTTGTAGTTCCAGAAATTGAGACATTTCCTGGCACACTAGTGGGACCTCATGTACTTTTTGTATAAATTAAGAAATTAATACACTGACAGGTCCTTATACCATGATTCCTCATTTTCCCACAACATATAGTACTGACAGAGGGATCCTATATTGCATTTTCTCTTCAACTATTAACTGCCAATACGACAAGGTGTTATATCCCCAAAGTATTGCATGCTATCCAGTTCTGGTCGCTATAGATTGAACACAGATGTGCTTTTTCAGGGGCCTGTGTCATTTGAGGACATGACTGTGGGCTTCACTCAGGAGGAGTGGCAGCATGTGGACCCTGATCAGAGGACTCTATAGGGATATGACGCTGGAGAACAATACCACCTCATCTCAGTGGATAGGTTTTGCATAATTTATAAATCCAAATAATATTTGTTTCCTTTTTAGCAGCTGATATAGGTGCTTCCATCGTAGACATTCGTGATTTATAGATTTTTGTTTTGTTTTGTTTTGTTTTGTTTTAGGGCTGTACCTGTGGCATGTGGAAGTTCCCAGGATAGGCGTTGAATCATAGCTGCAGCTGCCGGCCTATGCCACCGCCACAGCAATGCAAGATCCAAGCCACATCTGCGACCTGCACCACAGTTCATGGCAATGCCGGATCCCTGACTCACTGAGAGATGCCAGGGCTCGAACCTGAACCCTCATGGATACTAGTCGCATTTGTTTCCACTGCACCACAACAGAAACTCCTGATTTATAGATTCGAAATTCGGGAATCAAAGGTGATTCATCTCTTTCATGCACTATGAAGAACACTTGTGTTCTCTTCCCAGCAAAATATTCAAGTGGGCCTATTTTCATGCATGTCCTCCTTTAAAGATCCTGAACCTCAAGCCATCTGTCCAAGTCCTATGTCATTTCCCATTTACAGCGTTACCAGTCAGGAGGTGATTTTCAAATTGGAGCAAGGAGAAGAGCCATGGATGTTAGAGGAAGAGTCCCAAAGTCAGAGCTACCCAGGTGAGTTATTGAGCATAGAGGTTACTGTAACCTGGGAGAAATCAGATCCCAGGGAGTTGGTTCAGATGCTGGCATCTTTCATATTTTTTAGGAATTTTTTTTAGAGGTAATTGAGCTTTGGAAGTGACAGAATAATTGGCCTTCATGCCTCAGGTGCATATATCACACTGGCAGATAATAGCTAAATAGTTTCTTTTTCGGTTTTCTTCCAAAAATTCAATCATGCCTCTCTCATGTTAGATTGATTATTCTTCCTACATTGATTTCATTTGTCTTCTTTTAGTCATGTATTATGTATTCATTTAATAGGTATTAATTTGATACCCACTATATGCCAGGTCTGTTTATATGCTGGGGATGCAGTTGCAAACAACATAATGACTGAATTTTAGTGGCAAAAGAGAATGACATGTGGTGCTGATTATGAAAGTGTGATCAGAAAAGAGCCTCTCTGAGGTCAATATTATTTTTATTTTTATTTATTTTTTGCTTTTTAGGGCCATACCCATGGCATGTGGAGATTCCCAGGCTAGGGGTCGAATCAGAGCTGTAGCAGCTGGCCTAAGCCACAGCCACAGCAACTCAGGATCTGAGCTGCATCTGTGACATACACCACAGCTCACGGCAATGCCAGATCCCCGACCTACTGAGCGAGGCCAGGGATGGAACCCACACCCTCATGGATATTAGTTGGATTCGTTTCTGCTGCTCCACAATAGGAACTCCCAAGAGGTCAGTGTTATAATTAACACAGATTTTAATTGAGTGAGGCAGCAGATTTTGAATGTTCCAGCCAGATGTTATATACCCTGTGCCATGAACTTGAGGCCAGAGTGTTTAGTGTGTGCAGGACAGGATAGCGTATGCCAGGCTGGATAAGGGTCAGAGAGTTAGAATTGATGTCAAAGAGATAGTTGGGGCTAATTGCTTTTACTGGCTATTGAAAGTGCCTTAATATTTTTTCTTTTTTTGGATGCACCTGCAGCATGCTGAAGTTCCTGGGCCAGGGATCAAACCTATGCCATAGCAGTGACCTGGGCTGTTGCAGTGACAAGGCTGTATACTTAACCCACAAGGTAACTCCAAAAGCACCTTAAATTCTAATTGAGATGGAGCCATTGGAAAGTTTTGAGCAAAGGAGCACATGTACTAATCTGAGTCATGTATATCTCTGGCTGCTATACAGTAGAAATGCTGACAGAAGGGTGGGGAGGAGAGGAGAGGAAAGTCAAAGATGGTAGTTAGCAGTGTGAGGGCTCGTCGTGCCTTATACTGGTTAGAAATAGTGAAAGTAAAGTGGCATGGTTGGATTCTGGATATATTTTGAAGTTATAGCCAAAACAGGATTTGCCGTTAGAGTGGATTATAGGTACCAGAAAAAGAGGAAAATCAGGAGGGAGTTCCTGTCGTGGCGCAGCAGAAACGAATCTGACTAGGAACCATGAGGTTGTGGGTTTGATCCCTGGCCTTGCTCAGTGGGTTAAGGACCGGCATTGCCGTGAGCTCACAGAAACGGCTCAGATCTGGCATTGCTGTGGCTCTGGCGTAGGCTGGCAGCTACAGCTCCGATTAGACTCCTAGCCTGGGAACCTCCATATACTGTGGGTGTGGCCCTAAAAGGACAAAAGACAAAAAAATAAAATAAAATAAAAAAAAAGAATAATCAAGAGAAAAACTGAAAGTATTTTTTTTTCTTTAGGTACTGGATACTTAGTAATACTTTTCACACAGATGGGGGAATTTGAGGAGAGCAGTTTTGGGAGAAAATAAGTAAAGATATGGGTAAATTTAACCAAATATTATTTGTATAAAATACAATCTCCAGATTACAGTTATTCAACTCATGATTTTTCAATGGTGTGAAAGCAATACTCATTCACTGGAAATTGTACTTTGAATTTTGATCTTTTCCCTGGGCCAGTGATATGTGGTAGGATACTCTGTTGTGGTGCTGGGCAGTGACAGCCAGTTGTACCTCTCAGTCAGCCACATGATCACGAGGGTAAACAACTTTATAATTATTCTGTACCCATACAACCATTAGCATAATACTCAATGAATTACATGAAAGGTGCAACACTTTATTATAAAATAGGCTTTGCATTAGATGATTTTGCCCAACTGTTGGCTAATGTAAATGTTCTGAGCACATTCAAGGTAGGCTAGGCTAAGCTATGAGGACTGGTAGTTTAAGTGTAGTATATGCATTTTCGATTTTTGATATTGTCAACTTAACAAGAGGTTTATGGGGATATAACTGAATTGTAAGTCAAGGAATATCTGTAGTAGTACTGTTCATTCTTTTGGGTATAAAAACAACAAAAATATTCAAAAATGATGTAAGTAATTTATCAGTTGATGGGATTCATGTTCTAAAATCCTTTTATTGTTTAGAAGAGATGTTGAGTTAAATATAAACGGTAAAATTTAATGATTAAATGCTGTAAGAAAGTAACTTCTAAACTCTTTTTTTTTTGTCTTTTTGCCTTTTCTAGAGCCGTATTCGTGGCATATGGAGGTTCCCAGGCTAGGGGTCTAATCGGAGGTGTAGCCACTGGCCTACACCAGAGCCACAGCAGTGCAAGATCCAAGCTGCGTCTGTGACCTACACCACAGCTCCCACTGAGTGAGGCCAGGGATCAAACCCGCAACCTCACGGTTCCTAGTTGGATTCGTTAACCACTGAGCCACGACAGGAACTCCAACTTCTAAACTCTTGAAAGGAAGAAACGTAAAAGAAAAAAATGAAAATATATTGGATTAAAACAAAAAAGAACAATGAAAAAGAGAGCGAGAAGCAAGTAAAAATTAGAACAAGTGGAAACTGTAAGTGAAATGGAGGAAACTCACCTAGATATTTTAGTAATTACAACACATTCAAACCGACTAAACCCTTTTGTGAAAAGATAGATACTGCCAATTTGATTTTTACAAAGGTAGGTATATGGTATTTGAAAAGTACATATGAAATATAAAAAGAAATAATAGATTCTATTCCATTGTTGGAATATAGAAAGGAATAATGATATATTTCAAATATTAAACAAAATAGGATATTAAACCTTGGTATACCATCAGGGTTCCAGTGTACCCAATTTTTGTTTTTGAATTTCTATTTTTATTTTTTATTTTTTATTTTTTTTTGTCTTTTTGCCTTTTATGTAGAGCCGCACCCGCGGCATATGGAGGTTCCCAGGCTAGGGGTCTAACAGGAGCTGTAGCTGCCGGTCTTCGCCACAGCCACAGCAACGCGGGATCCGAGCCGCGTCTGCAACCTACACCACCGCTCATGGCAACGCCGGATCCCTAACCCACTGAGCAAGGCCAGGGATCGAACCTGCAACCTCATGGTTCTTAGTCGGATTCGTTAACCACTGAGCCACGAAGGGAACTCCATGAATTTCTATTTTTGAAATTAAAAATTTTTTTTTTTTTTGGCTACAGTATGTGGAAGTTCCCAGGCTAGGGATCAAATCTGCACCACAGCCATTGCAGTGACAACACCAGATCCTTCACCCACTGTGCCACGAGAGAACTTCATGTTTCAGTTTCCCTTTTTTTTTTTTTTTTGGGCTTTTTAGCGTGTGTCAGTTGTCTTATTAAGCTCTCTGAAGTATCAATTGTGATGAAAGTATGTTAGAAGTCTGGAGACCTTATTTGTTGTTTGTTTGTTTCTGTTTTTAGCTTTCATTGAATATGGCTGAGAATTTAGAATTTTTATTTTCTACCTTTAACTGCAAAGAGCAGAAAAGTGACATAAGAAGACTTTTCACAATTATTTTACAATTATTAGACAAACCAGAGATGAGTGTAGAGCGACAGGTAGAATCACTCTAGACAATGGACAATTGATTGTATGAGTGAAATTCATATTCTAAGTTTTATTTTATTTTTTTATCATATTCTAAGTTTTAGATGATAGTATGCTAGGTGAATAAAGATGTGTCTCTGATCCTGTTCTAAGAGTAGCTTGAGGGAGTTTCCATTGTGGTGCAGTGAAAATGAATCCAATTTAACCATGAGGTTGCAGGTTTGATCCCTGGCCTCGCTCAGTGGGTTAAGAATTTGGTGTTGCCGTGAGCTGTAGTATAGGTTGCAGATGAGGCTCGGATCCTGACTTGCTGTGGTTGTGGTGTAGGCTGGAAGCTGTAGCTCAGATTCGATCCATAACCTCGGAGCTTCCATGTGCTGTGGGTGCAGTCCTAAAAAGTCAAAAAAAAAAAAAAAAAAAGCTTAAATCGGGAGTTCCTGTTGTGGTACAGTAGAAACAAATCGGACTAGGAACCATGAGGTTGTGGGCTCGATCCCTGGCCTCGCTCTGGTGTTGCCGTGAGCTGTGGTGTAGGTCACAGATACGGTTCAGAGCCTGTGTTGCTGTGGCCGTGGTGTTGGCCAGCAGCTGTAGCTCTGATTTGACCCCTAGCCTGGGAATTTCCATATGCCATGGGTGTGGCCCTAAAAAACAAACAAAAATAAAAACAAAAACAAGTTGTCTATTTTTGAATGTCACATTTAAGAAAAGCAGGTATAACTGACATACAACATTTCAGTATGTACAACAAAATGATTTGATATTTGTATGCATTGCAAAATGATCACCACAATATACATTTCTGAAGTGTCAAACCATTGTGTTTTATTGCCAGATCCCCCATTTTCCACTACTACAAGTTATTTATTTTTTCAGAGCTAGTGGAATGAGGCAGTATGCCTTTGGGATTACTTTCACAGCAAAAGGCTGGGCTAGAATAAGACATATGAATGTCTTCCTTTCATAAGAAATATGTTAATATTTATAACCTACAGTAAATTATTTTCATTTTTAGACTTTTTCATAATTGACTTGATGGAGAAGAGCCAGGGAAATGAAAACCAGCATTGGTGGAAAGCTGATTTTGTCCACAAAAAAAAGTGACTAAAGAGAGAAATAGTGTCGACAGGTTCCCTGTAGGATAGAGACAGTGCCCCCCGTTTCTCCCCCCCCCCGCCGCAATGTGCAATGTGACTGTTCACCTTGGAGACCTGCTGGGGACATGGGTACAGCCCATCACAAGATCTACACCCTTTCCCGGAATGCGGAACATAGATTAACCACCTACAAGGATTAACTACCCTCTGTTCACAGGACTCAACCATCTACCCCTTCCCACGTACCCCTCCCTTGACCTTCCCCTCCTCCTTCTTTGTCATTCCTGCCACAAGTTCCCACCGTGAACTCTAGCCAGCTACAGATTCCCGCCACAGATCCTTTATAAGCCTAGCACCTCCTCACAGTCAGGACTGGCACCATCTTGAGCTCAGACCGTGCCCCTCTGATGCCTTAAGAAATCTCTTTTGGGGAGTTCCCGTTGTGGATCAGTGATTAACGAACCCGACTAGGAACCATGAGATTGCGGGTTCGATCCCTGGCCTTGCTCAGTGGGTAAAGGATCCGGCGTTGCCGTGAGCTGTGGTGTAGGTTGCAGACTATCTCGGATCCCACGTTGCTGTGGCGTAGGCCAGCGGCTGCAGCTCTGACTGGACTCCTATCTTGGGAACCTCCATATGCCGCAAGTGCGGCCCTAGGAAAAAGACAAAAAAAAAAAGAAATCTCTTTTGCTTTACCAACTAGGCCTTGAGTGTTCCTCCCTCTGCAAGCCTAACAAGTATATTAGGAAAAGTATTTTCTTGGGACACAAACTCTGTTTTATCAAAGAAAATACCTTGTAAATATGACTCATATGGGATGAATTTGAATTTTGTTTCAGAATTAATTGTTGATAAAAGAAACTCCTTTGTTTTTTTGTTTTTTTTTTGCC
>PVHT020003785.1:12984493-13055669 GCA_004024745.2 Catagonus wagneri
CATTTTATGGCCGTGGGTTTATGGCCGCACCCACGGCATGTGGAGGTTCCCAGGCTAGGGGTCTAATCGGAGCTGTGGCCACTGGCCTGCGCCGCAGCCACAGCAACGCAGGATCCGAGCCGCATCTGCAACCTACACCACAGCTCACGGCAACGCCGGATCGTTAACCCGCTGAGCAAGGGCAGGGATCGAACCCGCAGCCTCATGGTTCCTAGTCGGATTCTTTAACCACTGCGCCACGACGGGAACTCCAAAAGAAACTCCTTTGTAAGGCAACTTGATAAGTTTAATGTCCATGTGAAATTATTCTGTACAAAGCACAAGAATTCTCATTCTAGAGAGAAACCCTTTGAACACGATAGAAATGGAAAAGCCATCAGTCAAAGTGAGGGCCTATTTCAGCATCAAGATACTCAAACTCTGAAGCTTCCTTTTGAATATAATGAATTTGAGATAGCCTTTAATGAGGGGGCAACTTTTTTTTTTCTGTTTTTAAGAATTTTTTTTTTTTTTTGTCTTTTTAGGAGCACACTCGGGGCATATGGAGGTTTCCAGGCTAGGGGTCCAATCGGAGCTGTAGCCCCTGGCCTATACCACAGCCACAGCAAAGCAGGATCCGAGCAGCATCTGTGACCTACACCACAGCTCACAGCAACGCCGGATCCTTAATCCGCTGAGCAAGGCCAGGGATCAAACCCGCAACCTCATGGTTCCTAGTTGGATTTGTTAACTACCGAGCCATGAAGGGAACTCCTCTTTTGATAATTTTCTAATTTTGTTGTTTATTTTTTTACTGTTGAGTTTTGTATTTGTTCATTCTGTTTATTTTTTCTTTGTTTTTATTGCCTGCCTGCCTGTCTGGATTACTTGAATATTTTTTAGAATTCCATTTTTATGTATCTAAAGGGTTTTGAATATATCTCTTTGTATAGCTATTTTAGTGGTTGCTCTATGTATTATATATACATATACCTTATTAACTTTGCTCTCATTTTATCAGTTTGAATGAAGAATAGTAACCTTACCTCCTTTTACATCCCTTTTTCCTCACTATAATCAGACATTATAATTTGTGTTTCAAGTGTGAAATATAACTTGAAAGAGAAGGAAAGTATTATTTTTACTCATATTTTTTATTTACTATGTTCTAAGAGTCCTTCCTTAATCATTTGTTTTTTTAACTTTTTATTTTTAAATTTAAAAAGATTTTAAATTTTACATTTTTGTTTAAAGAACTTCTAGCCATTTATGAGGGCAGATCTGAGGGTAATGAATTCTCTCAGTAATCCTTCATCTGAAAAATCTTTATTTTCCCTTTGTTACTGAAGGGTATTTTGGATGGTTACAGAATTTTTTTTGTCTGCACCTGCACGTGTGGAAGTTCCCGAGCCAGGGATCGAACCTGAGAACTGCAGTGACTGGAGCCACAGCACTGACAATGCCAAATCCTTAACTGTTAGGCCACCAGGGAACTCCTGGTTATAGGTGTTTGTATTGGCATTTCTTTTATTCCAGCACTTGGAAATTTTTGTACCACTTCTTTCTGGCCTCTATAGTTTCTAATGAGAAATCTATTATCATTCAACTTTTTCCCTTATAAGTTAGGTGTCATTGCTCTCTTGATACTTTCCAGATTTTTTTTATCTTTAGTTTTCAATACTTTGATTATGATGTATCTTGATATAGATTTCTTCAAGTTTATCCTATTTGGGGTTTACTCATTTTCCTCAATGTTTATGTCCTTTACTAACTTTGGAGAATTTTTAGCTGTTATCTATTCAAGTATTTTCCAGTGCTACTTTCTTTTTCCTCTCTTGTGACTCTGATAACATAAATGTTAAAATTTTAAATTTAGTTGGTCAGGTCCCTGAGGCTGCTTTTTTTTTTTTAAGTCTCCTTGTTGTTCAGATTGGGTAATGATGCTGCTGTGAATGAACTTTATTTCTCTCATCATTGGAAAAAAGAATAGAGGTTATATTTTACAAGAAAATGTTTTCTGCAAGAATAGTGATAGAAATCATCATATATGATGGCATTTCTGCAAACTATTAAGTTATGCGTTTAATGTTAAGCACGTTAATCTAAGGGAGTGGGTGGAAATGCTGTGTTAATCATTCTTTTGGTTTGTGTTTATTTTTCTGATTTTCTGAAATATACATATTTATATGTATATTTAATGTTTATAGTGTATTTAATTATTCAATAATTATTTAATATATAATATAGTGTAATTATTTAACATATAACTATAATTAATATAATTATACATGATATATACATATATAATTAGTAATATATATAATATATAGTGTATTTTGTATACTTCTTGGAAGCTAGTCTTGTAAAACGCATGAAAATAAAGAACATTCACCATTATTTTCCATTCCTGGGAGAAGCCATGCTATTCCTGTGTTTTCCATTCATAGGACAGATCTCGGGTCACCGCTTCTGACGTTAATGTTACCCTGCCAGCCTTCCCGGGTCTCCTGGCGCTGGTTCCACCTGCAAATGCTTAGCCCTACGCGCGTTTCCCTGGCAGCCCCCTAGGCGCATACCCTTCCCGCTGGGGCTGATGGGAAGTTACACACATGGGCCCCCTGTGCGCATGTGTGTCGGGGGGACCAGCGTTTCACAGCTCGGCTGAGTCAGGGAGTTGGTGGTGATGTGTCAAGGTCTAGCCGCAGAGCTGCGCGACCAGCGCGGAAGGTTGCTGGGTGAGTGTGGGTTGGAGCGGGGTGCGGGACGGGCTCCAGAACGGCGTACATACAAAAGGCGGAGTGCTGGTGGGGAGCTTGTGACCCAGCGCCAAGACCCTGAGGGTTTCCAGCCGGCTGTCAGGCCTTGTCCACCAAGGGTTGTGGCCTTGGGCAAGCGCCCTGAGCCTCTGAAAGCTGCCTGGATTCACCCGTTGAAGGAGACCTGGCTCTTCAGCTGGTTTCTCTGAATTTCAAACGTGTGTGAAGCATTGGGCCTAGTGTTTCGTGTTTAATGATTAAGCAGCAGTTGGTTTCATTTGGTATCTCTTGACTTTTCACAACAGTTTGTTTTAGCAACTAAGAAAACAGGCCTGGAGAGATGAATGACTTACCCAAGTTCACACACCTTGCAGGTGAGGGAGTTGGACTGAAGGCCAGATGTGCAAATCAACTGTTGCTGCCAATAGGACACTGCCTGGAAGCCAGCGCTGAGTGCTCCCAGGTGGCACAGGGGCCTTTCTGCCCTGTGTAGCCCTGGCTTCAGAGCCTGCAAGTTTGTGGACTTCTCCCAAACCTTACCAGCCTGTGTGTTCAGCAGTCCTGCTTGAGCCTAAAGAAGGTGCAGTCTTGGGAGCAGCCTTCCAGAGTAGCCAAATTGGGGGCCCTGCATGAAGATTCCAGCTAAATGGTTTTGTCCTATAGGCCCCGAGTTCCAGTTCCCTGGGAACAAAGCAATTCTGGGAAGATAAAAGGGAAAGAAGTGCATGAACCAGAAACCCACCAGTAAGAAAACACCCATGAGAACTCCTGCAGACCTCTCACAAGAGCTTCAGAGCAGAAGTAGAAGAGACCTCCAGAGGAACAGATTTCCAAGGCCAGAAGCAATTTTTGATCTCCCTGACCTAAAATGAGCATGTCTTCAAATGTCATGTTAGAAATCACCATAGCTTTGTAAAGCGGAAGGTCGAGACCCAAGTTTCTGCCGAGAGCTAGGCTGCCTTGAACAGTGAGTGAGGGGCAGGCTGCACAGAAAATGCTACTCCTTGTTGGGTGCTTAGCCTGGGGGAAGCAGAAGGATCACCATAGATGAAGAAGTTTTATATAGCTCCCCAAACAGCCCACACTTCTTTTTTTCTCCACTCACATTTTCCAGATCCTGAACTTGTATGTGATATAGCTATGTATTTAGCACGTAGATATTTATTTTATTTATTTTTTTTTGTCTTTTTAGGACTGCACCCACGTCATGTGGAGGTCCCCAGGCTAGGGGTCGAATCACAGCTGCTGCTGCTGGCCACAGCGACATGGGATCCAAGCCACGTCTGCGACCTACATCACAGCTCACGGCAACACTGTATCCTTACTTAACCCACTGAGCGAGGCCAGGGATCAAACCTGCGTCCTCATGGATGCTAGTCAGATTCATTCCCGCTAAACCATGACGGAAACTCCAGCATGTAGATATTTTAAATCTCTTTTCATTTTGAACTTGGAATCACATCTTGGTAGTTCGGGAATGGTCTACAAGGTTTATCTATTTCTGGCTTATTTAAGAGATAAAACCTGTGGAGCCTGATAGAGTTAATGAATCATTACAGGTCACCCCTTTGTTACTGATCAAGACATAGGAGTTTCTTGGTTGTCTCCTATGTACATTTAAAACCAGTTTCTTATCAAAAGGTTATAAAATTGCAATCAAGTTAGGGTAGATTTAAAAGATAACTCATTAAAGCATTCATTCTCTTTTTCAGAGTTTCTGTGTATTGTTCAACTTCAATATTTCCATTATTACATTAATAGAAAACAGGCAATGCAACCTCAGTAATTCCAACCACATCATCTTAAATAAAACAGTTTCTTTTTCTTTTTGGGCTGCACTCATGGCATATTGAAGTTCCTGGGCCAGGGATCAAATCTGAGCTGCACTTGTGACCTAAGCATCCTTAACACACTGCACCACATTAGGAATTCCAAGAAAAATTTCTATGTTAGTATCTTGTAATGTATAAATTGATTGTATTTTAAGATTTTTTTTGTGCTTCATAGACATAAATTATTGATGTAATCAGTGGATGTGGATGTTTACTTTCACCCAGTTAAAATGTGCATATCTGTACATTGACATTGTCTTCATATTGTTGAAATTGCCTGTTCTGTGGAGCATTTTAGAAAGGTAAATCCAGGATCTGCAAGGCAGGTCAGATTCTTCTGACTTGGTTCTTATTTCCTTCTTCCTCAGCTCTACCTTTACACTTTTCTACACTTTTCAAAAACCAGCAGAAAATGAGCAAATTCCAGGTGAGTTTATTATTTTCAACTCTATTCATTATGCCTTCTGTGATGCTTTTAAGGGTTAGTAGATTATTATTATTATTATTATTGTCTTTTTTTTTTGCCTTTATCTAGAGCCGCACCCATGGCATATGGAGGTTCCCAGGCTAGGGGTCTAACAGGAGCTGTAGCTGTCGGCCTTCACCACAGCCACAGCAACGCGGGATCCGAGCCGCGTCTGCAACCTACACCACAGCTCACACCAGATCCTTAACCCACTGAGCAAGGCCAGGGATCGAAACCGCAACCTCATGGTTCCTAGTCGGATTCATTAACCACTGAGCCACGAAGGGAACTCCAAGGGTTAGTAGATTAGATTGGAAATATAGAAATAAATATAAATCAGCAATGGTAATAAACAGCAGATCAGAATTCTATAGCATATAGATCTGTACAAGTTTTATGATCTTATAGAGTTATCAAAGTTGGGCTGCAAATTTGTTCCTAATCTTTCTATCTTTCTGATCAAGTCGTGGCAAAGTACAGACATCTGTTAAATGACTTACATTTTCCATAAAAAGAAGCCATATTGTTAATGGGGAATGAAACGTTCTTACCATTAAAGTCTAAAACAGTTCCTTTCTTGCCCTCTGTGTGGATGATGAAGTGTACAGCCTTCTTTCTAATAACTTCCTTAAAAGACATTCAGCCTCTTTTATAAGGCAGTTCTTCAGTGGGAACAGAGGGCTCTAGAGCTAAGGGAGAACTCAGTGAATACAGGTTTTCAGAGAATAAAAATGTGATGGTCCAGCACTATATGCTGTTCAGTATGGTAACCATTTGGCATATATGGCTATTTAGTTTGAAACAATTAAAATAATAGTTCCTGAGTCACATATCAACATTTTAAGCACTCAGTTGCCACATGTGGTTAGTGGCAATCTGCTTTAGACCTTTTTTTTTTTCTGTTTTCTTTTTAGGGCTGCACATGCAGCATATCCAGGTTTCCAGGCTAGGGGTCGAATTGGAGCTGCAGCTGCTGGCCTGTGCCACAGCCACAGCAATGCAGGATCCTAGCTGTGTCTGACCTCTGCTGCAGCTTGCTGCAACACTGGATCCTTAACCCACTGAGTGAGGCCAGGGATCAAACATGAATCCTCACAGACACAACGTTGGGTCCTTAGGTCCTTAACCCGCTGACCCACAACACGGCTCCTCTAGACCGTTTTCTAATATTCCTGCTTGATCCAGGGATGAAAAGGAGAAGAACTGTAAGGAATAATCGAGTGTATTTCCTTATTGATTATTTCAGTAAACGATTTTTTCCCCATTAGGCTGCATTTATTGAGTGGCATAGACAGTTCAGAGTTATACTCTTTGGCACTTATGTCCATAACTCTGTTTTACATTTCTGACCATTCTTGCTTCTTCCTTTACATTTGCCATAATCTCTTTTGGTAAAGGTCACAGTCAAGTGCTTATGTTCAGAGGATGGCTGTTTTCTGTACCTTCACAGACACTGTAGACCATTCTCTCCCGAGAATCTTCTGTTGGTTTCTCTGACACCACCCCACTGGCTTGTGCTTTTATCGGCTTTTCTGTTTTGTGGCGCTTTCTTCATTTTTTTGCCCTAATCATTATTATCCTCAGGTGCCTATCCTAGTTTCTCTGCTTCTTGTTATTCTCTTCCCTTACAGATCCCATCCTCTCTGTGTTTGTAGCTGAGGAGCACCCGTGCGACTCCAGAGTCTGTCTTTCCAGCACACCTCACTGCTGGTCCCTGTGTGTAACTTGCCTAAAAACACATCAACACAACAGATGCAAAATGAAAGTACCTGTGCTCCTTTACTGTCTGTCAAAAAAGACAGAAAGACAAAAAAAAAAAGATTAATTTCTTTTATCTTTTTTTGCTTTTTGGGGTCGCACCTGTATGGAGGTTCCCAGACTAGAGGTCGAATTGGAGCTACAGCTGTTGGCCTACACCACAGCCACAGCAATGAGGGGTCTGAACTGTGTCTGCAACCTACACCATGGCTCGCGGAAATGCCGGATCCCCAACCCACTAAGCAAGGCCAAGAATTGAGCCTGCAACCTCATGGTTCCTAGTTGGATTCATTTCTGCTGTGCCACGATGGGAACTCTGAATTTCTCTGTTTATATTTTTTCCTATTTCTTCTGACCTTGTAAGAATCTGTTATATAATTTAGATAGTAATCTTTTTTCTCTTATTTATGTTATAACTACATTTCCCCACTGTGTCCCTTTTTTTAAACAAGCTAATAAAATTTTAAATTGTGATGTACTCAGTGGATTTTTTTTTTTTTTAGGGCTGCTCGCACAGCATATGGAGGTTCCCAGGATAGGGGTCTAATCGGAGCTACAGCTGCTGGATTACAACAAGACCACAGCAATGCCAGATCCAAGCCACATCTGTGACCTGCACCACAGCTCACAGCAATGCCAGATCCTTAACCCATTGAGCAAGGCCAGGAATCAAACCCATAACCTTGTGGTTACTAGTCTGATTCTTTTCTGCTGAGCCACGACGGGAACTCCCTCAGTGGATTTTTAAAATGTCTTTTAAAAAGGCTGTTTGTCTTAACATGATTGTGATGAAGAGTCCTTAACGTATTAATCACAGTTATTTTATTTTATTTTGCCTGAGGCATATCGAAGTTCCTGGGCCAGGGATTGAAACCATGCCACAGCAGTGACTCAAACCACAGCAATTACAACACCAGATCCTTAAGCTGCTGAGCCACCAGGGAACTCCTAATCATAGTTATTCTAAATTCTCTGTATGATAATGCCAATGTCAGTGTCATACTGGAGTCTGCAAAAACAGAACAAAGCAACTTCAGAATGTCTTCTTTTCTTGCTTATTGGCATACCTTGTAGTTTTTTGTTGAAAGCTGGACAAGTATCTGGTAATAGAAACTGAGGCAAATAGCCTTTAGTGTGAAGATTTATGTTATTCTGGTTTAGGATTTAGGCTTTGTTTACTGGTTGTTGTAGCTATAGGTGTCAAAGCCTTCAGTTTCCTCTGGTGTCTATTTTTGTCTCCCCTCGACTCTGAGATTCCTTAAAAACGCTGTCTCAGCTATAAGTCTGTGTCTTGCAGCTCTTTTTGTTATGATTCACTGTTACTCTGCTGGAGGTGTGGTGGTAAAGGACGGAGGAGGGAAACCATTGTATTATCTCATGATTAAATCTAGTTTTTAATGGGCCTGTATCCTTGAGGCTGACATTTTCACAAGTGTTTCTTCAGCAGCATAGCTTTTTTCCCCTGCCTCCTACCCCCTTCCTTGGCTGAGAGTTCTCATTCTATTTCCTTGAAACCCTAACCTTCATTAACTCACCTCATGATTAATTCTTTTCCATCTGTCCCTTTAATTTACTGGAACCCTATTTATTTACATGTTAGCTCTTCTGGATGTGTCAGTCAATACCATTGTCTTTATGTACTAATTACTTAGCTTGGAATTCTTTTCTCAGGATTCTGCTTCCTCTTAAATGGAGACAGTCATCCCTTTTCATGATCTAGGTTGTGCATTCCTGAGTACGTTGATAGACAGGCTGCTAGGACCTTTCGAGCACGTGTCTCCCAAACAGATAGTAAAGGCAAGTCAGTTTCTACCTTTGTGGTAGCTAATAAGCTGGAACCCTGTTCCCTTTTTTTTTTTTTTCTTTTTTCAGTAACAGGTCCTTTAATTGGACAAAGAGCTTCCTTGGTAGTTGAAATCCCGTTGTCTATTCATCTGCCACACTCCAGTGGCCTGTTACTTTTTATATGCTCAGGAAAGAAGGCTGCACTTCCCATGTGATAGCACTTGGCTTTCTTTTATGTTTAGGAGATTTGCACAATATTTCACTTATGTTCATTTTATTTCAGGTTTTCAGTTAAGAATTTTGATTTTGTTTCTCACAATTCAGGAGTCAAATTTTTTGAACGGTAGTGTTTGTTGAAATCAAATATTATTAGTATTATGACTGTTATGTTTATGTGGATATGCTTATTCACTCTTTTTCCAGTTGGGTTAAATTTTGGGAATAGTTGCTATTTTTCCCCTTGGTTTTATTGAGAAGTAATTGACACATATCATTGAATAATTTTAAGGTGTTCAGCATTTTGGTTTGATTTACATATATTAGGAAATGATTACCAGAATTCCCGTCATGGCTCTGTGGAAATGAAATGATTACCACATAGATTTAGTTAACACCCATCATCTCATATAGCTACAATAAAAGGAAAGAAAAGAAAAAAGAGACATTCTCGTTGTGTTGCAGCGGAAGCGAATCTGACTAGGAATCATGAGGTTGTAGGTTTGATCCCTGGCCTCGCTCAGTGGGTTAAGGATCTAGCGTTGCCATGAGCCATGGTGTAGGCTGCAGATGCGGCTTGGATCCTGTGTTGCTGTGGCTGTGGCATAGGCCAGCGGCTGTAGCTCTGATTGGATCCCTAGCCTGGGAACCTCCATATGCCACAGGTGCGGCCCTAAAAAGACCAAAAAAAAAAAAGGGAAAAAAGAAAACAAAATTTTCTCCTTTGATAAGAACTCTTAGGAGTTCCCGTCGTTGCACAGCAGAAACAAATCTGACTAGGAACCATGAGGTTGCAGGTTTGATCCCTGACCTCGCTCAGTGGGTTGGGGATTTGGCACTGTCGTGAACTGTGGTATAGATCAAAAACGTGGTGCGAATCTGGTGTTGCTGTGGCTCTGGCAGAGGCTGGCAGCTATAGCTTCGATCGACCCTGAGCCTGGGAACTTCCATATGCTGCAGGTGCAGCCCTAAAAAGGCAAAAGTAAAAAACAAAACACAAACAAAAACAAAAACTCTTAGGATTTACTCTCTTGACAACTTTTCCTATCTGTTATACAGCAGTGTTAACTGTGGCCATCATGTTGTGCATCGCATCCCTAGTACTTACTTATTAACTTTTTGACTACCTTCTTCCAATTCTTCCTCCCTCCACTCCTTGCCCCTGCTAATCACAAGTCTGATTTCTTTTTCTCCTTTCTTTTTTTTTATATTCCTCATTAAGTGAAATCATACACTATCTTTTCTCTCTCTGACTTACTTCACTTTGTACAGTGCTTTCAGAGTCCATCCATGTTGTTGCAAATTGTAGGATTTCCTCATATTCTATTGTTGAATAATATTCCATTGTGTCTGTCTATTATCTATCTATATCTGCCTATCTCTGCCTCACAACTTCTTTATCCATTCATCTGTTGATGGACACTTAGGTTGTTTCAATGTCTTTGCCATTGTAGGTAATTCTGCTAGGACCGTGAGGGTTCAGATATCTTTTGATGAGTTAGTGTTTTTGTTTCCTTTGGATATATTTTAAGAAGTGGAGTTGCAAGATCATATGGTAGTTCTATTTTTAATTTTTTGAGGTTCCTTTATACTATTTTCCATTGTGGCTATACTAATTTGCATTCCCACCAGCCGTGCTTGAGGGTTTCCTTTTCTCCACATCCATGCTGGCTTTTATCATATCTTGTGTTTTTGACAATGGCCATTCTCATTGTCATTTTAATTTGCATGTCCCTAATGACCAGTGATGCTGAGCATATTTTCGTGTACCTACTGGTCCTTTATATATCTTCTTTGGAAATATGTTTGTTCAGGTCCTTTGTCCATTTCAAAGTTGAGTTATTAGTTTTTGTTTGTTTTGTTATTGAGTTGTATATTTTGGATATTAACCCCTTATCAGACATACGGTTTCCAATTTTTTTTTTTTTTTGTCTTTTGTCTTTTTAGGGCTGCACCCACGGCATATGGAGGCTCCCAGGCTAGGGATTGAATTGGAGCTATAGCTGCCAGCCTACCCCACAGCCACAGCAATACCAGATCTGAGCAGTATCTGCAACTTACACCACAGCTCACAGCAGCACCAGATCCTTAACCCACTGAGCGAGGCCTGGAATCAAACCTGCGTCCTCATGGGTCCTAGTCGCGTTTGTTAACCACTGAGCCATGACGGGAACTCCTCCAAATATTTTTTCCCATTTCATTCTTTCATTCTTTCTATTTTATTTTGTTGCTTGTGCTTTGCATGTCAGATCCAAAAAAAAAAAAAAAAAACCATCATTACCAAGACCCATGTCAAGGAGCTTTTTTCCTGTATTTTCTTCTAGGAGTTTCATGGTTTTAGGAGTAGTCAAAATTTTCTCTTTCTTTCTTTGTTTTTAATTTTGAGAATTATTTCTTGTTCTCAGATGGTCCCTGTGATTAAAATCAGTCTTAGGCAGTTTTCTACTCAGGTATGTTGACTTATATTTAACATGTTAAATTGTAATTAAAAGCAGATTTTCTTTCATTTCTTGCTGTGGTTTTTGTATTTTTTTATGTTCACTTATTTTGATTATTTTAGTGCTTGCTGATATGCCCTTGGTTTTCCTAAAATATCTCTGCTTCTTCCGTTTCTATTCATTTTTTTAGTAAGTGAAGAGCTGTATGTTTAATGTGGGTTGTCAATTTTATTTTTACCTTACAGATACATTTTTCTTCCCAAATGGCACCCGAATTTACCTGGATGCTTATAAAGATACCTTGGGAGGTGATTTTCTTTTTACATCATGAATGTGGGACCAAAATACCTTAATGTCTTATTTTACAGGATCATTTATTTCCAGGAATTGGCAAACATATTTTGTAAAAAGCCAGACAGCAAATATTTTAGGCTTTATGGGCCAAAAGATAAAATCAAGAGTGTTATATAGATACTTACTGAACAAGAACGGAAACAAATTTCTACCACCTTTTTTTTTTTTTTTTTTTTTTTTTTTTTTGGCCTTTATGTAGAGCCACACCTGCGGCATATGGAGGTTGCCAGGCTAGGGGTCTAACAGGAGCTGTAGCTGCTGGCCTATGCCACAGCCACAGCAACATGGGATCCGAGCCACATCTGTGACCTACACCACAGCTCACGGCAACGCCGGATCCTTAACCCACTGAGCAAGGCCAGGGATCGAACCCGCAACCTCATGGTTCTTAGTCGGATTCGTTAACCACTGAGCCACAAAGGGAACTCCTCTACCACTTTTTGTTGATGAAATTTAAAATATTATAATGATGATTGGCTGTTGTGTTTTATATTATAGATCTAGAAATGAGAATAATGGAGTTCTTTTGGGTTGATAATATTTTGTTTACTTAGTATTCTTTGTTAGTATTTTGTATCAAAATCTATAGTAGATTGTCATCTGTTAATGCTGAACTGTAATGAGCTTTGACATATTTCCTCTTTGAAAATGTCCTTCAGGGGTCCCGTCTTGACTAGTATCCATGAGGATATGGGTTTGATCCCTAGGCTTGCTCAATGGGTTAAGGATCTGGCATTGCTGTGAGCTGTGGTATAGGTTGTGGACGCTGCTTGGATCTGCCATTGCTGTGGCTATGGCGTAGGCTGGTGGCTACAGCTCTTATTCAGCCTCTAGCCTGGGAACTTCCATATGCCGTGGGTGCAACCCTAAAAAGACAAAAAAAAAAAAAAGGAAAGAAAAAGAATGTTCTTCACACAGATAGGTGCTTTCAATTACTGATATCAGTCCACAATATATAATTTCAATTTATTAGCAAATTCCTTACTTGTAAACCGTTTAGAGAATTCTTATAGATTCTTCTCTTTGTATTTGCCTTTTACTCTGTCATTGCATTGCAGATTAATCACTTCTAACTGAAGATTTAGTTGGAATCTTGTTAAACAGATTTTGAACTATGAAAGTGTCATATGACTTGCACTGAGGTCTAAAAAATGTCACTGAAAGTAATTGGAGATTAGAAAATACATCTACTGTAGATTTAGAAATGGAGATCTCATTTTTTTTTTCTGGCCATGCCTGCAGCATGTGGAGGTTCCCAGGCCAGGGATCAAACCCACACCACAGCAGTAACCCAAGCCGCTGCAGTGACAAAGCTGGATTCTTAACCGGCTGCACCATGAGAGAAATCTGAGATCTCAGTTCTTGCTTTGACTTTTGACAGCACAGAATGTGCAGCTTAACTTTACTTGTGATTCTAATAATACTGAAATGCCTAGTGTGGTGTAAGATTTGCATAAGTGCTATTTTACTTTGTAATTTTAGGTAGAATTCATTAAGAGACATTATCATGTCTTCAGAAAGCTAATTTCCAAAGCTATTCAGTGTTTGATATAATGGATTTTGAAGGACGGTCTTCTCATTCGAAAGCATTTCAATTTCAGTTTTGAGCTAAAAATAAATTATAAAATTTTACCACTGCTAAGCCCTGGAGTACTCTGTGGAAAGGCAAGTCAAGCTATTCATCTTCTATTTCTTTTTCTTTAAATGAACTATATTTGCTTACAATATTGTGTTAATTTCATTTATACAGCAAAATGATTCAGTTATTTATGAATATATATATGTGTGTATATATACATATATATTCATGTATATGTGCGCGCACACACACACACACACACACACACACCTATAATGGGAGAGAATCTGAAAAAGAATATATATCAAGGAAAGTCATTTGATCATTTGTTTTTTTTTTTTTTTTTTTTTGGTCTTTTTAGGTCCCCACACATGGCATGTGGAGGTTAGCAGGCTAGGGGTCAAATTGGAGCTGAAGCTGCCGGCCTACACAACAGCTCACGGCATCACTGGATCCTTAACCCACCGAGCAAGGCCAGGGATCGAACCTGTGTCCTCGTGGTTGCTAGTCAGATTCATTTCCACTGAGCCATGGTGGGAACTCCTCATTTGCCTAGTTTTTAAATTGAGTATTGGATGTTGCTTCCAGTGCCCTCAACTCTGTTGGCAACTCTTCTAAAGTTTGTAATAAAGCAAGTTAATTTTTTCTGGATACATTTCCTTTTTAAAAAAAAATAATTTCTGGGAATTCCTGTTGTGACTCAGTGGTTGACGAATCCAACTAGGAACCATGAGGTTGCAGGTTCGATCCCTGGCCTCGCTCAGTGGGTTAAGGATCTGGTGTTGCCGTGAGCTGTGGTATAGGTTGCAGATGTGGCTCGGATCCCGCGATGCTGTGGCTGTGGCGTAGGCTAACGGCTACAGCTCTGATTAGACCCTTAGCCTGGGAACCTCCATATGCTGCAAGTGCGACCCTAGAAAAAAAGGCAAAAAAAAAGACAAAAATAAATAAATAAATTATTTCTATGTATTTATTTGCTTGTTTGTTTGATGTCATCTTTGACTCATGAGATTTTTTTTCTTTTTCTTTTTTGGCCACCCCGTGGCATGTGGAGTTATGAGTCTAGATCAAATCCTAGACTCAGTTGCGACTTATGCCATAGCTGTGGCAGTGCCAGATCCTTTAACTCACTGGGACTGAACCTGTGTCTTGGTGCTGCAGAGACACTGCCTATCCTGTCCACAGCAGGAACTTCTGAATACATTTATTTAGCTAGTTTTATCAAATAAAAGTTAATTCACCATTGCTAAGTTGCTTCCCTGCTTATCTAAGAAATGAGTCACTTTGGTTGCAACCTCATTTTCATTTTTAATTTTTTGTGAAGAAATTTTGCTGCTATGAGATATGTTTTATTGTCAAACTCACTTGATTGGTACTTTGCTGTGAGTTGGGAATATTGCTGGGTTTTTTTTTTTTTTTGGCTGTTGTCATTTTAGGGCCACACCTGTGGCATATGGAGGTTCCCAGGCTAGGAATCTAATTGGAGCTGTAACTGCTGGCCTGTGCCAGAGACACAGCAATGCAGGATCTGAGCCGCATCTGCAAACTACACCGCAGCTCTCCGCAATGCCGGATCCTTAACCCACTGAGCGAGGCCAGGGATCGAACCTGCAACCGCATGGTTCCTAGTCGGATTTATTAACCACTGCGCCACGACGGGAACTCCAAGAATATAGTTGTTAATGCTTAGTCTGGTGATGTCAACCTATGTGGTGCTCTTTTTAGCACAGCTGTCCTGTCCATTGCTTAGTATACACAATACTTTGCCATCTAATTTGATAAGAAAATAATACTCTACCATGCTTTTAAAATGTGACATTCAAAGTCTGCCCTTTTTTTTTGACATGATATAAAAAAACTAAAATAGGAGTTCTTTTGTGGCACAGTGGGTTGGGCATCTGGCGTTGTCACAGTAGCAGCTTGGGTCACTGCTATGGTGCAGATTTTATCCCTGGCATGGTCCACATGCCACAGGAGTGTAAGGAGTATGCTCCTAAAATTATTTTCAGACCTGAAGATTGGGCTGTGCTTAGGCATTATATATTAAGTCACCTTTCCACATGAAATGTGTTAATATTTATAAGGTATGATAGATTATTCTCATTTCTAGAATTCTGGAAAGTTGATGACCTGATGGAAAAGAGCCAGGAAAACCAAGACCAGCATTTATGGGAAGCTGACTTCGTCAACAATAAAATACTAAGGAGAGAAATAGTATATTAGGAAAAACATTTAAATGTAGACACAAACCTGCTCCAATGAGAAAAATATCTGATAAGACCTGTGTAATGAATTTGAATTATATTTCAGAATTATTACTTATAGAAACTCCTTTGTAAAGAAGACTGGTGAATTTAGTGTATGTGGGAAATTGCTCCTCAGTACAAAGCCTGATAATTCTCATGCGAGAGAAAAAGCTTTTAAATATGGAAAGCTGTCATTCAAAATGAAGACATCTTTCAACATCAGGATGTTCAAACTCTAAAGCAATTTTTTGAATATGTGAATGTGGGAAAGCCTTTCATAAGGAGGCAGCCTTCATTACCCGAAAGAGAGCATGCCCATGGGAGAAGCCCTGTGAATATAATGAACGTATGAAAACCTTTTCTGATGATTTGAACCTTTTTTGTACATTAGAGAACTCTTGCAAGGAAGAATCACTGTGAATTTTTTAAAAAAGATTTTATTGGAGTTTCCATCGTGGCCCAGTGGAAACAAATCCAACTAGGATCCATGAGGTTGTGGGTTTGATCCCTGGCCTCGCTCAGTGGGTTAAGAATATGGCATTTCTGTGAGCTGTGGTGTAGGCCAGCGGCTATAGCTCCGATTAGACTCCTAGCCTGGGAACCTCCATATGCCACAGGTGCGGCTCTAAAAAGCAAAAATAAAATTTTTTTTATTATATTTGATTTACAATGCTGCGGCCCTAAAAAGCAAAAATAAATTTTTTTTATTATATTTGATTTACAATGTTCTGTCAATTTCTGCTGTACAGCAAAGTGACCCAGTCATACATATATGTACATTCTTTTTCTCATATTATCTTTCACCATTGTTCCTTCACAAGTGATAGGATATAGTTCCCTGTGCGGTATAGCAGGACCTCATTGCTTATCCATTCCAGATGCAAGAGTTTGCATTTACTAACCTCAAACTCTCACTCCATCCCACTGCCACCGTCTCCCCCTTGCCAACAACAAGTCTGTTCTCTGAGTCCATGAGTTTGTTTCTGTTCTGTAAATGAGTTCATTTGTGCCATATTTTAGATTTCACATATAAGCGATATGATGTGGCATTTGCCATTTTCTTTCTGACTTACTTCACTTAGTATGAGAATCTCTAATTCCATCTACATTGCTGCAGATGGCATTATTTTGTTCTTTTTTATGGCTGAGTAGTATTCCATTGTGTATATGTACCACTTCTTAATCCGTTCATCTGATGATTGACATTTAGGTTGTTTCCATGTCTTGGCTATCGTGAATAGTGCTGCAGTAAACATAGGGGGGCATTTATCTTTTTCAAGGAAAGTTTTGTCCCACCAGGAATGGGTTTGGTGGATCATATGGTAATTCTATATTTAGTTTTCTGAGGTACCTCCATACTGTTTTCCATAGTGGTTCTATCAGTTTACATTCCCACCAACAGTGTAGGAGATTTCCCTTTTCTCCACACCCTCTCCAGCATTTGTTATTTGTAGATTTACTAATGCTAGCCATTCTGACCAGTGTGAGGTGGTACCTCATTGTAGTTTTGATTTGCATTTCTCTAATAATTAGTGATGTTGGGCATTTTTTCATGTGCCTGTTTGCTATCAATATGTCTTTTTTGGAGAAATGTCTTAGGTCTTCTGCCCATTTTTCAGTTAGGTTGTTTTCTTGCTGTTGAGTTGTATGAGTTGTTCAAGCCCTTGTCAGTTGCATCATTTGAAAGTATTTTCTCCCATTCCATAGGCTGTCTTTTTTTTATTATTATTATTTCCTTTGCTGTGCAAAAGCTTGTAAGTTTGATTGGGTCCCATTAGTTCATTTATTTATTTGTTTGTTTATTTATTTATCTTTTTGTCTTTTAGGGCTGCACCCGCAACATATGGAGGTTCCTAGGCTAGGGGTCCAGTTGGAGCTGTAGCCGCTGGCCTACTCCATAGCCACAGTAATGAGGGATCTGAGCACGTCTGTGGCCCACACCACAGATCACGGCACTGCTGGATCCTTAACCCGCTGAGGGAGGCCAGGGATCAAACCTGTGTCCTCATGGATGCTAGTCGGGTTCATTAAATGCTGAGCCACGACAGGAACTCTGGCTTGTTTTTGTTTTTATTTTTGTAACCTTGGGTGGCTGACCTAAGAAAACATATGTACAGTAGATGTCAGAGAATGTTTTGCCTATGTTCTCTTCTAGGAGTTTGATGGTGTCTTTTCTTATGTTTGTCTTTAAACCATTTAGAGTTGATTTTTGTGTGTGGTGTGAGGGTGTAATTCCAGTTTCACTGATTTACATGCAATTGTCCAGTTTTCTCAGCACCACTTCTTGAAGAGACTGTCTTTTTCCGATTTCATATTCTTGCCTCCTTTGTCGAAGATTAATTGACCATAGTTGTCCGAGTTTATTTCTGGGTTCTCTATTCTGCTCCATTGGTCTGTATATGTATTTTTGTACCAGTACAGTCTTTTCTAATTTTATTTTTATTTTTTACTTTTTAGGGCCACACCCACAGCATATGGAGGTTCCCAGGCTAGGGGTTAAATCAGAGCTACTGCTGCTGGCCTACACCACAGCCACAGCAAAGCAGGATCCGAGCCACGTCTGCGATCTAAACTACAGCTCACAGCAACACCAGATCCTTAACCCACTGAGCAAGGCCAGGATTCTTTTTTTTTTTTTTTTTGTCTTTTTGCCTTTTCTAGGGCTGCACTCGTGGCATATGGAGGTTCCCAGGCTAGGAGTCTAATTGGAGCTGTAGCTGCTGGCCTATGCCATAGACACAGCAACGTGGGATCCGAGCTTTGTCTGCAACCTACACCACAGCTCACCACATCGCTGGATCCTTAACCCACTGAGCAAGGCCAGGGATTGAACCCACAAACTCATAGTTCCTAGTCAATTCTTTACTACTGTGCCATGATGGGAACTCCAGTACCAGCACAGTCTTGACTATTGTAGATTTGTAATATTGTCTGAAGTCTGGGAGAGTTTTGCCTCCTGCATGGTTTTTTTCCCTCAGGACTGTTTTGGCAATTCTGGGTCTTTTATGGGTCCATACAAATTTTTGAATTATTTGTTCTAGTACTGTGAAATATGTCATGGGTAATTTA
The DNA here is from genome assembly GCA_004024745.2 of Catagonus wagneri. Classification (NCBI taxonomy): domain Eukaryota; kingdom Metazoa; phylum Chordata; class Mammalia; order Artiodactyla; family Tayassuidae; genus Catagonus; species Catagonus wagneri. The sequence continues at coordinate 13,002,972 of PVHT020003785.1, forward strand.
ATAGGGATTGGATTAAATCTATAGATCGCTTTGGGTCCTACAGGCATTTTTGCAGTATTAATTCTTACAGTCCAGGAGCGTGGAATATCTTCACATTTCTTTGAATCCTCTTTAATTTCCTTGATTAATGTTTTATAGTTCTCAGCATATAAGTCTCACTGCCTTGGTCAGGTTTATTCCTAGGTATTTAATTTTTTGGGGTGCAATTTTATTTATTTTTTTGGTCTTTTTGCCTTTTCTAGGGCTGCACTTGCGGCATATGGAGGTTCCCAGGCTAGGGGTCTAACAGGAGCTGTAGCTGCCAGCCTTTGCCACAGACACAGCAACACGGGATCTGAGCCGCGTCTGCAACCTACACCACAGCTCACGGCAATGCTGGATCCTTAACCCACTGAGCGAGGCCAGGGATCAAACCCATAATCTCATGGCTCCTAGTCAAATTTGTTAATCACTGAGCCATGATGGGAACTCTGGGGTGCGATTTTACAAGGTATTGTATTTTTATATCCCTTTCTAATATTTCATTGTTAGTATACAGAAACACAACTGCTTTCCTTTTTTTTTATTAGTACATGGTATATATTTTTTTGCATTATTTAATGAATTTAATTGCTATTATAGGTGTACAAAAATCATCACAACTCAGTTTGATAGCATTTCCATCCCAAACCCTCAGTGCATCCCCCCCACCACCCAGATTGTCTCATTTTGAAACCATCGTTTTCCAAAGTCTGTGAGTCATTATCTGTTCTGCAAAGAAGTTCATAGTGTCCTTTTTTTAGTATCCACATGTAAGCGGTAGCATTTGATGTTGGTGTCTAATTGTCTGACTGGTTTCACTTCGCATGATAAGTTCTAGGTCCATCCATGTTGATATAAATATTGTTATTTTGTTCCTTTTAATGGCTGAGTAATATTCCATTGTGTATATGTACCAGATCTTCCCTATCCACTCCTGTGTCAATGGGCATTTAGGTTGTTTCCATGACTTGGCTATTTTATAGAGTGCTGCAATGAACACTGGAGTCCATGTGTTTTTTGAGTCATGGTTTCCTCTGGATAGACGCCCAGGAGTGGGATTGCTGGATCAAATGGTAATTCTTTTTTTGTCTTTATATAGAGCCACCCCAGCGGCATGTAGAGGTTCCCAGGCTAGGGGTCTAACTGGAGCTGTAGCCACCGGCCTTCGCTACAGCCACAGCAACACGGGATCTGAGCCACGTCTGCGACCTACACCACAGCTCACGGCAACACTGGATCCTTAACCCACTGAGCAAGGCCAGGGATCGAACCTGCAACCTCATGGTTTCTAGTCGGATTCGTTAACCACTGAGCCACGACGGGAACTCCCCAAATGGTAATTCTATTTTTAGTTTTCTGCGGAATCTCCATACTGTTTTCCACAGTGGTTGCACCAATTTGCAGTCCCACCAACAGTGTAATAGGGTTCCTTTTTCTCCACACCCTCTCCAGCACTTATCGTTTGTAGACTTTTTGATGATGGCCATTCTGGCTGGTGTAAGGTGGTACCTCATAGTGGTTTTGATTTGCATTTTTCTAATAACTAGTGATGTTGAACATCTTGTCATGTGTTTTTTGGCCATCTGTATGTCTTCTTTGTAGAATTGTCTGTTTAGATCTTCTGCCCATTTTTTGATGGGATTGTTTGTTTTTTTGGTATTAAGCTGTAGGAGGTGTTTGTAAATTTTGGAGATTAATCCCTTGTCAGTCGATTCATTTGCAAATATTTTCTCCCATTCTGTGGGTTGTCTTTTTGTTTTTTTTTTTAGGATTTCCTTTGCTGTGCAGGAACTTTTATTTATTTATTTATTTTTGTCTTTTTGCCTTATCTAGGGCCATACCCGCGGCATATGGAGGTTCCCAGGCTAGGGGTCTAACAGGAGCTGTAGCTCCCAGTCTTCACCACCGCCACAGCAATGCAGGATCTGAGCTGCGTCTGTGACCTACACCACAGCTCACGGCAATGCCAGATCCTTAACCCAGAGAGCAAGGCCAGGGATCGAACCTGCAACCTCACAGTTTCTAGTTGGATTCGTTAACCACTGACATGCCCCAGACTGTGATGCTGGAAGATTTGGTTTCTGGTGAGGACTGTTTATGGCTTGCAGATGGCTGCTTTCTCACTGTGTCCTTACATGGCTTTTCTTCCATGTGTGCTTATAGGGGATTTAAGAGGCAGGGAGACTGATAGAGATGTCTCTGGTGTCTTTTCTTATAAGGACACTAATCCTGTTGGATTAAGGCCTCCACCTTTATGACCTCTTTTAACCTCAATTACTTCCTTAGAGGCCTCACCTCCAAATACAGCCGTACTAGGGATAGGGCTTCAACATACAAACATACAGTCCCCAAATCAACCTACAGGCCACTGAATGTCCATTTCATTCCCTCCCTACCCTCCATCCCTCCCCTCCCCCCTGCATTGGAGCTTCTATCTCATCTATAAATGGATAGAATTATACATATCTGGAAGAGTGAAACTAACCCTAGAACAAACTTTCATTAATTCACTAAGAAGGCATCCCTCTATCAACTATCCAGAGAGTTCAGGAGAGGGGTATAGACCTCATGGCTGCTATTTTTAAAATAAATTTTTGCATTTATGTTCGTGAGAGATACTGATCTATGATTTTCTTGAGACATCTTTATCTGGCTTTGGTATGTGGGTAATATTGACTCATAAAATAAGTTGGAAAGTGTTTATGCTTAAAAGAGTTTGTGTAGAATTCTTACATCTTTGCTTAACTCTTTGGTAGAATTCACTTGTACCATCTGGCCTGAACCTTTTTTGTGTGGGAAAATTGTCAGCTACAAATACTATTTAATAGGGATACTCAGATTTTCTCTTTCTTTTTTCTTTTTCTTTCTTTTTTGTCTTTTTGCCTTTTCTAGGGCCGCATTCGTGGCATATGGAGATTCCCAGGCTAGGGGTCTAAAAGGAGCTGTGGCTGCCAGCCTATGCCACAGCCACAGCAATGAAGGATCCGAGCCACATCTGTGACCTACACCACAGCTCACGTCAATGCCGGATTCTTAACCCACTGAGCGATGCCAGGGATCAAACCTGCAACCTCATGGTTCCTAGTTGGATTCGTAACCACTGAGCCACAACGGGAACGCCTCTCTTTCTTCTTAAGTGACATTTGGTAGTTTGTAACTTTCAAGGACTTTTTCTATTTCAAGTAAGTTATGGAATTTATTGCATAGTTATTAATATAATTCCATTCTGCTTTGGCTGCATCTCACAAATTTTGATATATTTATTCTGTTCAAAATATTTTCAGATTTTCATTGTTACTTTCTCTTTACCCCTTGACTTATTTTAAGAGCCATTAATTTCCAAATTATGCTGACCCTTCAGGTATCCTATTGTAGCAACTTTAATATAATTCTGTTCTGGTGATAGAATGTACCTTGTATGATTTCCATTCTTCTAAGTCATTTGTAACTTGTTTTGTATCCCATAATATATATGCACTTGTGTTGGAATTTATGCTATTGTTCATGCTATTGTGTTGGAATATTCTATAAATGTCAATCAAGTTAGTCGATAGCCTTATATATTTTAATGATTTTCTGATCATTTGCATTATCAGTTACTTGAGAGTATTGAAATATCTAACTGTAATTGATAATTTGCCTATGGCTATTTCAATATAATCATTTTTTATCTCATGAATTTTGAAGCTCTGTTTTAAATGTATTGGAGCTAGAAGATAACTGCTTTACTGTTGGATTTACAAAAGCCAGAATACAGGCCTGTCCCATAGGGTCATTCACTTTCTACAGTGAGAAGTTTCCCATCTCTTGCTGGATGGTAAATCCCTGGGTAACAGTGCATAGGGATTGGGAAGGAGGGCAAATGTATATGGAATGAGGAGGATGTCCCATATTCGACTGGCCATTAATTTCACTGCTTTCTCTTCATGTTTTGCTTGTCCTCAACAGTATTAAGCATTTCTGAGCCTGGAGCCAAGCTGGCTCCTTCTTGTCCTTATCCTTAGTGTAAGCAATATTAATGGCCCCTTCTTCTGCTCTGGTAAGAAAGTGCTCCTCCTTCTATATTTCAAATTTTTTGTTGAGACCTCCTGTTTACTAGTGGTTTTTTTCTTGTTCTCTTCATTGCTTTTTTTTTTAGGGCTGCACCTGTGCCATATGGACGTTCCCAGGCTAGGGGTTAAATCAGAGCTACAGCTGCTGGCCACAGCCAGAGCCCCAGCAACAGCAATGCAGAATCTGAGCCGCATCTGCAACCTACACCAAAGCTCATGGACGGCAATGTTGGAGTCTTAACCCACTGAGTGAGGATAGGGATCAAACCCACGGCCTAGTCGGATACTAGTCAGTTTCATTACTGCTCAGCCACAACGGGAACTCATGTGGTTTTATAAGTGTAAAAAATAGTATTTTAATGCTGTTGAGGGAGATGTTTAACAAAGGAACATTTTCTAATCCTTTCTCCTTGCCATTTTGCTTAGCTGACAAAACTCTAAATGATTTCAGTAGCCCCTGCTGATCAGTTACCACATACTCCCTATGTATTAGCTTTTCCCAGCTCTACCTCTTGAACCTACTTGTTGGTATAATCTGTTCTCAGGTATCAACCCAGTACCAGTTTTACTCTCATAACTACTTTGGGCATTTTTCCTTGGACTTTCCCTGGCTCTCCTTACTTAGGGTTCAGCCTTGCATTCCATGAATGCTCAGTCATGACCCTTTCTCACCAATTAAAGTACAATGAGAAAGGTCATGGAGGTGCAAAAGTGAATTTCCATATTTCTTTTATCCCCTAACTCTTGCTATCAGGATGGGGAGTGAAGAAGGAAGAATTAAAAAGATTGTAATGTAGAAGTATGACTATATGTAACGATTCACTAGTATTTTGATCTTAAGATCTTAAACAATCCACGTAGAAAGTAATAGCACTGAATAGGTAAGAATTTTAAGAATTGTAAAATCTTGTCCCAAGTACTCAGCAAATAATCTTTAACCTAGGTTTTTTGCTAAATTAGTGATAGAATTATTGAATTCTGCAAAGGAACCATTTTGCAACATACATTTTTTTTTCACATTTCTGAAATTGGGGTGTGTCTTAAAAATCAACAGTGTTCTCTCTTTCTTTAATCTGTGGCATCTTAAGATCTGATTAAATGTGACATGTTCCCTATTGTTCTTCCTGCATTTTTGTGCACAGGTCACTGTTTTTCTAACTTGTTTTCCCCCCAAAACTTCCGTACTATAATCAGTGAAATGCTCCCTAAAGATTCTGATAACATTTTAATTGTATTAAAAAGAAAATAATGCTTAAAAGAGAATAGTAAAAGCTAAACATAGTAAAAAACATTGATAAGGTATGTATACAAGGAAACCTGGAAAAACAAGCTAGTTTATACCCACTTGAAACTTGGACTTCAGATCTACCTTCTGGCCTCAATGCACATGGATTCTTGTGATTTGGCTCCAAACCCCAGATAGGTTATATGCATTGGCCAATCAGAAGACATATGTGACAAACAGGAGTCAAATCCAGAACAGGTGCTCAGCTATAATCTTTTAAGGCAGTAGGAACTGGGAGGCATTCATCATTCTAGACATCGCTGAAGCACACACCACTTGGGATACCATCTTATGGTATTTATACAAGTGATGGTATTATGCAATGCCAAAGGGCAGATGGTGTTCAGTCACCACCCTAATCATTCCATGTGATTCACTGCTTGGAGTTGGAGTCAGATATTCTGGGACTGTATCTTGAAGGATGGCAAGTCTCAATCTGTTGCCCTCCTTCATTCCTTATTAGATATTGGCTACCTTTCCCCAAAGTTAACATATGCCTTTCTTGTTATCTATGTCCAGTTAACTGGTTCAGGTTACCTTTGATCAAAATGCACCGGTTACAACCCCACTTTCTCAAGCTAATCCATATTTTCCCCATCATTTGTCTTGTATGGTTACTAGTCATTGGTCAATAACAAATACAGGTGACTGGGCTGCCTAATGAGCACTGCTGGAGGAATCATCAGTCATTGTTTAGAAAGTCAGGGCTGCAATTAGGAGTTAACTGTATAGTAACTTCTGTTTTGGTTATGTATTTATAATCACTTTTCTTTCAGCTGTTGCACAAGCTTCTTGTCTTAATTTCTAGGGGATGAATGCCTAACCCTTTGAGGTGTTCTAGCTCCACACCCCAAGTGAATTATAAGTGATAAACTGCATATTTTAAGCTTGATCATCCCAAACATACTCTCCAAGCATTCCCCAAGTCCCAAACAGTAAATTTAATTACAGGAGTGAGAAAATGAAGAAAGGAAAACCATCAAGACAAAATGTTAAGCCATTAAAATAAGTCAAAGACCTTTAGTTCCTCCTCATGAACAATAGTTAATATTCTGAGCCACATCCTTTGAGCTGTTTTGCAGATACTGAAACCTCCATCAGGTAGGGGAAATTAACTGTATGCTGCCCACAAGCAAGTAGACCTTAGATGGGTTGGAAGCATAAGACTGATGATGTTGACTCTCAATTACCTCACCACCAACCAATCAGAAGAATGTTCATGAGCTGATCACACACCCCACAGTCCCCCTCCCTCAACCTGTCTTTAATACCTTCCTCTAAAACCCATCAATGAGTTTAGGCCTTTTGCGCACTAGCTGCCTGGACTCCTTGTTTGGCACTCTTCAATAAATGCTGCACTTTCACCACAACCCAGTGTCAGTAGATTGGCTTTACTGTGCATGGGCAAGTGGACCCACCCACGTTTGGTTTTCTAACAACACTGCAAAAACAAATGACTTATTTTTGTTGTCATACATCCAATATTAAAATGAGATAAGTTCAGAGAGAAAAAACATCAGAACTTTCTCTAACTCCTTTGTTTTGATTAATATAGAACATAAAGAAAATTAAGGAAATAAGAGTTAAGTGTTGAGAGATGAATTAAATACATTTAAATATATTTCAGCTTCATTTGATGTCTCAACAGGATATATGTACCCTACTTGACTTTAGTTTGGTGGTGGCATCATCTGAGGTGGCAAGATCTGGAAGAACCTCAACAAACTAGCTGCACCCATGAAAAAGAACCACTTATGTTCTTGAGCAGTTGCCTTTGGGGAAGCAGGGGTTCCACATCATGGAGGTGTGGGGTGTAATACACAAGTAGCTCTTCACCTTCTTGTGAGGCTACAGCCTGGAGTACATGTGTGCAATAAACAACAGATTTCCATGCACATGATTTGTCCAACCATGCCCTCAACCTAAAACATATTGTACAGTCACAGTTTAGAGAGGGCTACTCAGGGATGGAAGGAAATATGAAAACACAAGGCACAGGATTTGAAGAGAAGCCAAAGTTCCAATTTCTCAGAGGATGTGAGCAAAGAGAATTATGCTCTGCTTCGACAAATGTAAGGTTCTTGCACTTAAAAACGTTGGGTAGGATATGTAGTTCTAGTAACACTGGCTGAATGGCAAGGTACAGACGTTTTTCACTTTACCCATATGAGGAACAAGAACAATAAATTCACTGTGTGACATAACAAAGTGCTTGGTACTTAAATACTTTAAATGAATGATTTTCAGTTAGAGAACATATCTGAATAACTCTTACTACTTCCTTAGAGTAGAAAAGTAAGAGTGATGTTAAAAAATATTTATTTCTTTAGATTACGAGCATGTGATTGAAGACCTCATTTAATGAGAGTCTTTCCTGTGGACCCGCTGGTGGATGTGGAGGTTGGAGCTCTGGCTGAAGCCCTTCCCACACTTGCTGCACTCGTAGGGCTTCTCTCCGGTGTGGACTCTCTGGTGGATGAGGAGTTTGGAACTCTGGCTAAATCCCTTCCCGCACTTGCCACAGTGATAGGGCTTCTCTCCAGTGTGGACTCTGAGGTGGATACGGAGGTCTGAGCTCTGGCTGAAGCCCTTCCCACACTCATAGCACTGGTAAGGCTTCTCCCCCGTGTGTGTGCACCGGTGGATATGAAGGTTTGAACTCTGACTGAAGCCCTTCCCACACTCCCCACACTTGTAGGGCCTCTCCCCTGTGTGGATGCGCTGGTGGATGTGCAGGTTGGAGCGCTGACTGAAGCTCATTCCACATTCCCCACACTCATAGGGCTTCTCACCAGTGTGCACGCGCTGGTGGATGTGCAGTTTGGAGCTCTGAGTAAAGCCCTTCCCGCACTTGTCACATTTGTAAGGCTTCTCACCTGTGTGGACTGAGTGATGAATGAGCAGACTTGAACTCCTTGTGAAGCCTTTCCCACACTTGTCACACTTATAAGGCTTCTCATCTGCATGGACTTCGCGGTGGATGAGGAGACTCGAGCTCCTCGTGAAGCCCTTCCCACAGTGATCACATCTGAAGGGCTTTTCCTCTGTGTGGTCTCTCTGATGAAGGGCTAGCTCTGAGCGCTCACTGAAGTCCCTACCGCACTGACTACATCTGTATAGTTTCCCTGCAGTGTGGACTTTCTCACCTGGGTGACCACCTTGGCTGGTGTTACGTATTTTCCCACAGTCATAATGGCTACAGGGCTTCTCCTCTGTATGAGCTCTCTCATGACTATGACTGACCAGCTGTGATTTCCAACCACAAACGTCTTTGTGGTTACAGTCAGAGGGATCCAAGGATTCTTTCAGCTGGCCAATCTGGCAGACTGTTTCACCTCTAAGCAATGGCGAGACCACTTCTGTTACATCAGACTCAAATTTATGCTGAAGTTTCTCTGAACAATGGTCAATGGGAGGACTTTTTTCCTCTATCATTTTCCTCTCAGTGCTTTCTTCAGTTACAAACAGACTTTTGCTTTCCTGAGGGTCGTGGGGCTCATTCTTACAGAATGTCACTGTGGAGTTCTGTGTGGCCATTTGGCTTGGGGCTTTCAAAGATAAATATTCTTTACTTTCCATGTTTTTTTAAATCATCACATTGAAGAGTCACCACACTGCTCTTGTTTCTGGAAACATGAGAAGATGCTTCTCCCCACTTTTGACAGATAGAAAGATCTAGTCTGGGGTTCCTATACACCTCCCCTTGAAGATTCACAATTTAATCCTGACTCCCAGTTATTGTACTGGCCATCTCTTCCAAAATTTGCCAGAAGAAAGCTCAAGTGATAGATAACCTAAGTCCTTTCTCTTGATTCTCCACAGAATTTTCATTCAAGTCTCCTAGGGAACAAAGAGAATTTAGAGATAACAAAGGGTAAATTCAAGATTTCAGAGTTGGGGTGCCTAAGACAACTATCAAAAAGTGCAGTCTTGTCCTTATAGTCATGTCCTTTGGGTTAAAGTTAGGAAGGGAGAGGGCCTGGGTACAGAAGACAGAAGTTTTGCGTCTGCTTTAAAGCATAGCCATAAAAGTATTCATACTCTAGCCCTGTGGAGGGCTATGAATCCAACAACCTTGCCACAAATAACATTTCATTTCACTTTATTTTATTTTAATTAGATTTGCACTTAATTGGTAATCTAATAGATGCTTGCAATACAAGGAAGAAAATAGAAATCCTCTTGCCTGAGAAGCCAGAGTTTACTGGGAAGAAAGACAAATAAGTCAGCATGATAATATAATATTTTTGCTACTATAGATGCATGCATAGCCAGTCATGGGAGCAAAACGCAGGGACATTCAACTCAAACCTTAGGGAAGGGAGTTCCCATCATGGTGCAGAGGAAATGAATCTGACTAGGAACCATGAGGTTGCAGGTTCGATCCCTGGCCTCGCTCAGTGGGTTAAAGGATCTCGCGTTGCCATAAGCTGTGGTGTAGGTTGCAGATGCGGCTCGGGCTCTTTGTTGCTGTGGCTGTGGCGTAGCCCAGCAGGTATAGCTCTAATTAGACCCCTAGCCTGGGAGCCTCCATATGCAGCAGGTGTGGCCCTAAAAAGCAAAAAACAAAACAAAACAAAAAGAAACCGCAAAAAACCACCCCCTCAAAAAGTAAAAAACAAACCTTAGGGAAGATTTCTGGAGGCAAATGTAAAGAAAACAGTGAAATGTGGAGAGAAAATATGACATGTTCAGGAAAACTATATAGTTTTTTTGTGAAGGAAATAAAACAGGGAACAGTGACAAAGACTATGCCTGGAGAGGAAGATAGGAGCCAGAAAAAAGGGCTTGGTGTATACTCAGAGATTCCTCTCAGAGACGTAAAGCTATTAAAGTAAAGGGTTACAATCAGGAGTGAAATGATTGACTTTGTGATTATAACCACCGTCAGAAATGTGCAAGACTTTAAGGTAGGGACAGAGCAGATTAGAAGAAAAGTGATAAGAAGGATGGCTATGGAGAGAAAGGGAGATGCATTCTAAATCATATGATAACTGGCTAAATTCAGAAAGAGGCACCAAGAATGATCTGCAAGTTCCTTGCTTGAGTGACTAGATATAAGGGTGCTGTATTACAAGATGGGGAATCTTAATCTCCCAAGGCTGGACTGGGGAAGGGAGAGAGATAACAAACTCTGAATCTGACTTGTTTAATTTGTGGTGCTGGTGGAACATGCTTGCACTGTTCAGTAAGTAGTGAGATACATGGGTCTGAAACTCTTGGGAGAGAACTGTGCTAGGAATATAGATTTTAGACTTACCTGAGATAGTCCCCGACTTATGATGGCTCGACTTACGATTTTTTGACCTTAAGGTGGTGTGAAAGTGATATCCATTTAGTATAAACAGTACTTCAAATTTTGATCTTTTCCTGGGCTAGCAATATGCTGTACAATAGTCTCTCATGTTGGGCAGTGACAGCAGCCACAGCGCCAAGCAATATGCTTATAACCATTCTGTTTTTCACTTTCGGCACAGTATTCAATGGATTTAATGAGATGGTCAACACAATTATAAAACAGGCTTGTGTCAGATGATTTTGCATAACTTAGGGTAATGTAAGTGTTCTGAGCATAATTAAGGTAGGTCAGGCTAAGCTATGATGTTCAATAGGTTAGGTGTATTATATGTATTTTCGACTGAATAGTATTTTCAATTTACCATGGGTTTATGGGGATGTAATCCCATTGTAACTCAAGGAAGATGTGTTAGTCAAACCATTATGGTAAAGATTCTTATATTATACTACATGACACCCCCTACCAATTCAAAAAAAGAAAGGTTGCCATCACCAGAATAAAAATGCTAAGGAATTCCTAGATGTTAACGAGCAGATGAATGAGGTCTGAGGTCTGAGGGAGAAACTAGAAAAAAATCAAATGCACAGCTCAAAATATGTATAGGAAGAGGCTCCTGAAGTCCTAGAAATTAAAATTCCAAGCTCAGAATTAACAATTAAGTAAGAGAGGTTTGGAATTCCTGTCGCGGCTCAATGGTTAACGAATCCGACTAGGAACCATGAGGTTGCGGGTTTGATCCCTGGCCTCGCTCAGTGGGTTAAGGATCCCGTGTTGCTGTGAGCTATGGTGCAGGTTGCAGATGCAGCTCGGATCCTGCATTGCTGTGGCTGTGGCTGGCAGCTACAGCTCTGATTAGACCCCTAGCCTGGGAACCTCCACATGCCGTGAGTGCGGCCCTAGAAAAGGCAAAAAGACAAAAAAAAAAAAAAAGAATTGAGAGGTTTATCCTGGAAACAAGCTTATTAAATTATGTTAGGCATTTTTAATGGCTCAACTAGTTGTTACTATTAGCAGTACCACTCTCACTTGGTGGCTAAGATTAGTGGCCCCATATAAAGCTTCAAAAATAAAATAAGTGGTCTGCCAAAGGGGGGGACTCCTAATGGTATTATTTGGACTGAAGAGAGAAGCAGAAGTTGAGGTAAAGCTGAACCTGCACAATGATAGGACTGAGGTACAAAAGGAGCAATTGACTCCACATGTGCCCAGGCTAAAGCCTCAAGGTAACCTGTGAAGTGGAATTTCTGACAAGGAGGACATCTCAGAGCTGGAGACTGATGCAGGGCATGCACCAGATTACTTACCAGCCTGAAGAGGCAACCTCAAAAAAAGGGATCTGCATCACTCACCATCTGGAGTCTTATTAGATCCATCCCAAGCCCAGTCAGCAGAGGTATCCCCTGTAAGTAGAACATGTATGCACCAAAGAGAGTTGAGCATCAGCTGAGAATGTAACCTCTCGTATCATACTGTGGATGTAGGACTTTTGGGAAAAAAAGACAATTATAATAATAAAAGGAATGGGAGTTCGTGCTGTGGCACAGTGGGTTAATGATCCAGTTTGTCCCTGTGGAGGTGTTGGTTCAATCCCTGGCCTAGGTTAAGGATGTGACATTGCGGCCACTGTGGTGTAGGTTGCAGCTCTGGCTCAGATTTGATCCCTGGCCCTGGAACTTCCACATGCTGTGGGTGCAGCCAAAAAGGAAAAAAGAAAAAAGGAGACAAAAAAAGTAGAAAACTATAAATTAATAAAGAGGCACAAACTCAAGAAACAGCAAACAGAGGAAATAGAATTTAAAAGGCTTATAATTAAAATCCCAGAGAAATCTTAGAGGATCTTAAACCAACCAGTAACTCTAATAAAATAAAAAAATAAATACACTGCTATGAAGAATAATCAGAATTCTTCAAAATTAATAAAAGGATTGAAAAAGATGATAATCATAATATTTAAGATCTACTGAGGAGTTCCCATCGTGGCTTAGCAGTAAATGAACTGGACCAGTATCATGAGGATGCGGGTTTGATCCCTGGCCCTGCTCAGTGGGTTAAGGATCGGGGTTGCTGTGAGCTGTGGTGCGGATCACAGACGTGGCTCAGATCCTACGTTGCTGTGGCTGTGGTGCAGGCCGGCAGCTGTAGATTCGATCCGACCCCTAGCCTGGGAACCTCCACATGCTACAGGTGCTGTCCTAAAAAGCTAAAAAAAAAAAATCTACTGAGCCCATTTGAAACACTCAGGCACTAGTTGCATGATCTTATGTGAGAGGAACTATTAGAACACCCATTCTATATCAGAAGAAACCAAGGTTGAAATGATCAAGTAACTTGTGTCATGGGTACTAAATGTCAGGCAGTCTGATTCTAAGGCCTACGATCTAGATGGGTTGAATAGTAAAATGAACATCTGGCCAAGATGGGATATTGACGAATGCAGAGTAAAAGGGTAGGCAGATGGAAAGATAAAAGCAAAAGCCCACTTTAGTTCCCTGATGGCTCAGGAGATTAAAGATATGGTGTTGTCACTGCTGTGGCTTGGGTTGCTGATCCTTGGCTTGGGAACATCTACGTGCTGTGGGAGTGGACAAAAGCCCATCTTGGAGTTCGATGAATATAGTGGAGGTAGAATGAAGGGAAAGAAATGATCAAAAAACTAACAGAAAAAAAAAGTTTCCTAGAATTCAAGATTCAGGGCTCACTAAATGCTAAAAATTATATGTGAAACCTCAGGACTTCAAGGGAAAACAAACTTAGAAAATGCTAAAAGCACACACACAGAGAGTTCCCGTTGTGGCTCAGTGGGTTATGAACCTGATGTGTATCCATGAATATGTAGGTTTGATCCCTGGCCCAGCTCAGTGGATTAAGGATCCCACGTTGCTGTGGCTGTGGCATAGGAGGGCAGCTGCAGCTCCAGTTCAACCCCTAGCCTGGGAACTTCCATATGCCATAGGTGCAGCCATGAAAAGCAGGAAAAAAAAAATGAGAATTATACTGATAATGAACTACTAAACAGCAATATTGTATACCTGAAGATAACTGAGTAATATCTTGTAATTTTGGAGGTAAAGGATTGTGAAATTAACATTCTATTCTATACCCAGCCAATCAACCATTTTAGTGGGAGGAATAGACACTTTTTCAGATACGGAAGGATTTAAACAATTACTGAAACAATTACTCAGCAATGTGCTATAGCAAAAAAAATTAATTTAAGAAAAAGATGATATACAAGAAATAGCAAATGAGTAAAGAATAAAACAGACAAGCTGAACCAACTGTTGACATATAAAGGAAAAATCAATATTTCACCTAATCACCTAATCAACTGAAACTCTGTAAAACAGAACAGAAAGAATACTCTAAATAAAATATACTTCAAAAAGCAAGTATTATTTTAGAAAAGGGATTTAAAAAAACAAAGGAACTGTAATCATAGTATACTGTTTGCAGAAAAAAAAAATTACGAAGTCAAAGCAACATAAGCATTAATCACTGATGTGACAGATAAATTTTTGGGAAGATGGGCATGATGGGGGAAATAACATAAAAAAGAGCTAAATCCTCATCTATGATATAAAGAGGATAATAGGAAATATAAAATATTGATAAACAGAAAAAAGCAGCATATCATATAATATTTTAAAATTAAAACTATGCTGAAGTACCATTTTCTCCCTGTTAACACTGGAGAAACCCAAAGCCTTGTGAGTATATAAATTGGTATCACCGCCCCCCCCCCAAAAAAAAGGACATTTTGACAGTTAAGTATCAAAGTCACAAATGTATGCACTCAGCAGTCCAGCTTGGGGATTTTGTTCTTCAGGTTTCCTGGCATAGTTGTGAAATGGTATTTGCACATGATTTGCTCACTGTAGACAGTCTGTGATAGCAAATGACCAGAACCTGGGTGGTGCGAAGTCAGGGACATGAAAGTTTTCAGGAAATTCCCTTGTGGCTTAGCAGGTTAAGAATCTGCCATTGTCACTGCTGTGGCTTGGATCAATGCCGTGGCATGAGTTTGATCCCTGGCCTGGGACCTTCTGAATGTCACAGGTGAGACCAAAGCAAGCATAGAAACCTTGAGATCATCAAATTCAGCACTCCCATTTTACAGATGAGAAAACTAAGGTTCATAATGGTGAAGTGACTTATCCAAGGTCACAGAGGGAGAAAGGGGCTAAATGGCACTCCTGCTAGCAAACTCAAGGACAATGTCTAGTACACAGAAAACAGTAAGTACTGGTGGAATGAAGTCCTTTCTTTAAATCCAAAAATTTATTAGCGGAGTTCCTGTCGTGGTGCAGCAGAAACGAATCCGACTAGGAACCATGAGGTTGCGGGTTTGATCCCTAGACTTGCTCAGTGTGTTAAGCTCAATGGGCATTGTCGTGAGCTGTGGTGTAGGCCGGCAACTGTAGCTCCGATTCGACTCCTAGCCTGGGAACCTCCACATGGGCAGCCCTAAAAAAAGCAAAAACAAAACAAAATGAAACAAAACGAACAAACAAAGAAATCCCCACAGGCTCTTACTCAGGTCAGTCTTTGTTGCAGTTCTCAATTATTTTCTTTCTTTTTTTTATGAGCTGTGTCTGGGGCATATGGAAGTTCTCAGGCTTGGGGCTGAATTGGAGCTGTGGCTGCTGGCTTACACCACAGCTGCTGCAACACCAGATCTGAGCTGTTTGTGACCTATATACAGCTCGTGGCAACACTGGATCCTTTAACCTACTGAGAAAGACCAGGGATTGAACCTGCATCCTCGTGGGTACTAGTCAGATCCTTAACCTGCTGAGTCACAATGGGAACTCCCTTTCAATTATTTTCAAGGCACTGAGATGTCACGCTCTCAGTACTTGAGGCAGCTTACTGTCCTTTTAAACAAACGGATTTTTATAAGCACCCATGCTGTTTTCCCATGGATGTGAGGGCTATTTTTGCTAAGCAAAAAGGATGGCTTTGTTGGTGATACTGTTAAGAACTAATTTTTTTTTCTTCTTTAAAATCCAGCCTGTACATCTGAAACACTGTAAATATACTTCAATTAAAAAAAAAATAATGTCATCTAATTATTAAAAAAAAAATCCAGCCTGATACTTTATTCAAATCATTTCTGGTGTGATGACCTGTTTAGTTAGGGGGAAGGAAGTGCGTGGAGTTAGAAAAATGGGGTTTACTTCTGGCTTTACTGCTCTCTGCAATAAAAGACATGGTGTTCCCCTTTAGCTCCCTCAGAATTCAAGCCTTCCTCTGTAAAATGATGGCATCAAGGCAGAGGAGGAGCTGGCTGACCCCTTCTTTTCCAAAAATTCTATGTACTGTCAGCCTTGGTTTAACTTCCTAGAAATGGTTTTATGGAGACCAATGAGAAATTGGTCTTTAAAAAGTGCTGCATGGTAATTCAATTTCTTGTACCAATTAAACACATAGCTATGTTGATATAATCAACAAAACAATGAGAGTATACAAGATGAGCAACTCCTCTAAGTGATAAGTATGTACAGAAACATCCAAGTATGTAGAGAAATGTGTCACAATAAATGCAATACATTTTTGGATGTACAAAGATCAAAGGGATAAAAAGGGAGCGAAATTCTCTTTTTACTATGTCTGGGGGAATGATGCCTAGGAACTTTAATTCTTGGAGTTCCTTTTGTGGCTCTGCAGTTAACGATCCTGACTAGGTCTTAATTCTTAAAGAACACCTCCAATAATTCTGACGCACAGCCTGATTGCAGAGCCATTTCTTGGGAGTGATCTGGTAACTACTCTGCTGTTATTTAACAGATTTTCTCATGTTTTTAACTCTTTCATGTTTAATAAATCATTGTCAATGTGCATACTTTTTTCATACACATCATCTGCTCATGACAAAATCCACAGTTGTTTATAATTCTATTTGTTTTCTTGAGACTGCTGGATTGAGCATGTAACAACTCTGAATGATTTTCAGTGTGAGTGAGATGTCTGGCAGGAAAAGGCATGGTTTAAGACACAGGACCAGACAAAGATACTACGTGGCGTCTTTAATAAAAGAGCATAGTCCAGTGCTCTGGGGAATGGGCCAAATTCATGGAAGCAGAGTGAAAACTGAGGTGAAATTTAAATTCTCATATTTTCTGTGCAGACCCTCATGACATCATTTGATAACTAGATGCTCTTAATATCTTAATGTTCTTCCTTCCACCTACGTTTATAAAATGCTGTATGTCTCACGCTGAAGTCTGACAATAAAAAGAGAAAACAAAGAGAACCAAGACAGGACCTGACACCAGACAGACACTCAGTTAATCCCGATGTCCTTCCCAAGAAAGGAAAGAAAGTATTTCCAGGAGAGAAAGGAAAGGAAAAGACAAAGGAAAGAAGTATTTCCAGTCTCAGAGAAGAGAAACCGCAACTCACCTGGAACTCGGTCATTTCCTCTTGTCAGGAAGGACGAACTCCTGGAAATGCAGAGTTAGGGAAAGCGAAAAATCCATGTAAATCACGTCCATTTTGCAGGACACAGACTAGCCAGTCCAGCAAGACTGTGGGAAAAAAGTTACTTAGCTCCTGCTACCTTCCTTCATATACCCTCTCATGGGGTACTCTCCCTGTCTCTCCACGCTGCACCTCCCTCATCTCTCTCCACTGGGCTTCGTATCAAATACGCCAAGCCTCCCCCGCAAACCCACCAGAGTAAGAAATTCCCACCCTTCCCAGCAGCTCTAAGATGTGCCCATTTCCCCAGGCTTTGCGGATTTTTTTGCCCTCAAGTTCTAGTTAGAGCAGTAGGAGCTGTCCGATTGGATGTGTCGCCTCTCCGGAGGGATTTCGGCCGCCTGACACCTGACGGCCTGACTCATTTCTCGGATGCAGGGCCTGTGACGCACTCTCTTTTCACTAAGGACAGGGCTGTGGGGACGGAAACTTCAGTCCCTCAAAGGCCCCCTCTCGGCCCCTTAACGTCTACCAAAAATCTCCTTCGAGTAAGGGCCGCCACGGGGGTAGAAAAGGCCGGTGTGGCCAAATGCGAAGCACCCAGGCCAGCCAAGGCCGGAGCTCAGGTAGGCGAGAGGTGGGCCACTCGTAGCCGCGGCAGGCTCAGCGCTGGGGGCCGCCTGGTCTCAGGTGATCGCAGCCGATCCTGGGAACGGAGCAGCGGCCGAAGCGCGCGGGCACACGTGCGGCCCTGGTTCGCATCTCCTCCAGGACGCGCGCCCTCCCACGGCCGCCCGCCAGGCTTCCGGGTCCTTGCGGTCCAGCGCCTCCCCCGCAGCACTCCCACAACTAGACAGCCAGAAGCTTCGCTGCGGGCTGCTCCGGCTGTGCCTCCTGCCAGACAGCGCTCACCTCCCACGTGGAATCCGACACCTGGAAGCGCAAGATTCGTGACACTGACCCGCGCCCGCGCCTAGCATCCCGAACTACAAGTCCCAGAAAGCCACGGGCAGACCACGCCCACTTCCGGCGTCGCCCCGGGATTTAGCGAGGTGCGGCGGTGGAGGACAGTATCTCGTCCTCTGTCCAGGGCTGTTTCCGATTGTTGGAGGTCTGCGTCCAGTGTTTTGGAGTTATCCGTGTGTGTGTCTGTGTGTTTTAAATTATAAACGCGTAAGAATTATTTTAGGAGTACTCATTAAAGTGTATTTTCGTTTTGTTAAAGTGCTAGTGGGGTAAAAGAACGTACATCTCCCGTACTTTCGTCCTCACCTTTAAAAACCAGAAGTTCAGTCATTTAGCAAACATTATCTGAAGTCAACTATGTTTCAGGAACTGTTCCAGACGCTTAAACAAACAAACAAAAAATCACTGGGAATGTTAAATCCTAGTGGAGTTTTCCACTAGAGAGATGCGCAATTATGATAAAGTGTATAATGTGTTATATGTTATCGAAAAAGAGTTGAGTGTGCTGGTGAGTGGGTCGGGACGTGCTTTGCAATTTTCAGTGTGGGATATTGGAACAAAGACTAAGGAGATAAGGAAATCAGTCATGTGATACTCAGCAGTCAGAACCCTTTCCTAAATCTATAGAGACGTAACTATTTTACACAAACACACTTTTTAAAAAACAAAAGGGAGGAGTTCCTGTCGTGGCTCAGCAGAAACAAATCCGACTAGGAACCATGAGGTTGCGGGTTCGATCCCTGGCCTCGCTCAGTGGGTTAAGGATCCAGCGTTGTGTTGACCTGTGGTGTTAGGGTGCAGACATGGCCACGCTCCCGCGTTGCTGTGGCTGTGGCTGTGGTTCCCGCCGTTGCTGTGGCTGTGGCTGTGGCTGTGGCTGGCAGCTATAGCTCAGATTAGACTCCTATCCTGGGAACCTCCACGTGCCACAGGTGTGGCCCTAAGATGACAAAAGCCAAAAAAAAAGCAAAAAAAACCCCAGGAAAAAAACAGGTGAGGTCATGCTGTATATAGAGGCCTGCTGTTTGATCTGTAAAATTGGATAGTACAGTGTATCATAGATTTACACAGAAACCTTGCTCCCTGAGACCCTTTTAGTTCTTAGTGCCTTAAAGGGAATGGCACCGAAATTCTCCCTGGTATCCTCTCCGTTGTCTTTACACTGAATGACACAGGGATGCTCACTTGGTCACTCTAGAGTACTTTCCCTTCAAATTAATCCTGGAGATGAAAGAGCTGTTTTCTAGTCCTCTCGTTTTTGTCTCTCACCTTCTTGGTGTAGTTTCCAGTTGCTGTTGTAACAAATTACCATGAACTTAGTGACATACCACAAACATGAATTTCATCTCTTTACAGTTCTTGGAGGTCAGACGTCTGAAATCAGTTTCACTGCACTAAAGTCAAGGTGTCAGCACTGCTGGGTTCTTCTGGAGTCTCTAAGGAGGATCTGTTTTCTTGCCTTTTTCAAGGTAATTCATGGCCTATATTCTTTGGTTTGTGGCCTCTTCCTGCATCTTCAAAGCATACGACTCCAATCTCTGCTTCCCTTGAAGGTAATAAGGATAGTTACCTTCTCTGGTACAGACTCTTCCTGTGTTTCTTTTTTAAGAACTGATGTGATTACATCAGGCTCACTTGTTAATCCAAAACAATCTCTCCACATCATGACCTTTAATTTCATCACATTTACAGATCCCTTTTTGCACTATAACGTAGCACTCATGGTTTCTGGGGATTAACACGTGGACTTTTTGGAGGGCCTACAACATGTGGAGAGGCTCCTCGTCAGAGATGCTCTTCTGCCTTTTGTCTGGGGAACAAAAGATCTCTCTGGCACCTAATGTTCCCGTAAATCTTCCACATCGATTCCATCACTCTTGCCCTGACTCTCACGCCTTCTTGTTCTCATTTCCCTCTTCACCCATTTGAGAGGTGATGGCCCATAATTGTGATCAGTCCCTTTCTCCTATCTTAATTGGTTTTATTTTCCTGATAAAATATCAAATCTAGTTGAATCCAGCTCCTTGCCTATTTCACACCTGTACCTGTGTAGCAGATGTGTCCTCAGAAAAATACGGCTCTGGTGATTGGTCTCACTTTCAGTTTATGACTGATAAGGTCAGGTGGGCCCTTAATTCTGCTCAATTATCCCATTACATTTTCTTAGTCCATTCATTCTCCTAAACGACTCTCTCATAGTCTCTCCTCTTTCTTCAAGCCTCCAATAACTCCGTCTCTCCTCTCACTCACAGCCGATGACTCTTGCTTTCTATGAGAAATGAGAACTTTTGTACCCTCACACAAGCACATCTGTCTACCTCTCTCCACTGGAGCCTATATGTTCTACCTTCCATTCTGAATGAACAGCCCCAGTTTCTATTTAAGAAACCTCTGAGTTCCCATTGTGGCTCAGTGGGTTAAGACTCGAACCTACTCTCCATGAAGATGCAGGTTCATCCCTGGCCTCGCTCAGTTAATTAAGGATCTGGGGTTGCTGCAAGCTGTGATGTAGGTCTCAGATGTGGCTTGGATCCTGGGTTGCTGTGCCTGTGGTATAGGCTGGGGGAAAAAAAAGGAAAAGAAAGAAAACTCTCCATTTGTACCCTGAATCTTACCCCTTCCTCACACATGAGGGCATTCCTTTCTTTCTTCTGTATTATCAATTTTCTTTCTGTAAAAACTTGGGAGGTCTTCATTTGGCAGCTTTATTTTCTGCATGTTAAGGTCTTGGGAGGAGCACTAGTCAGGGAGCATCTGAGTCTTTAGACCTATCTGGGAAGCCCTTGGGAGACACACAGAATGAGAGGTGGAGGAACGTCTGTTTCCTCCTGGGCTTTTGGGCTCATGGCCCAGTGTTCATCCTTGCCTATGAACAGCACTGTGGAGTAGGGGTTTTTCCTCACTCATTCTTTTTAAAAGAAAGACACAGAGGATGAGAGAAAGAGGCAGTGACTTGCTCAAGGTCCTGTTACTACTAAATGGCAGAGCCAGCATCCAAACTCAGTACCTTGAGTATTGAACTGGGGTCACTTCCACTGTAGCACATTTGTCACCTCATCTTTTCAGCACATCACAGTTGGAACAGGTCAGGCTAGAGATGAGGAAAGGATTTTCTGTTGGACCGCTTGGGGCCCGCCTCCCAGTCCAGCCTGCTGGGATGATTGCTCCAACACAAAAGTGCCCCAGACTAAGCTGGGTAGTGGCAGTTGCAGATCTGGCCATACTGGACTCCTGAGAAAGCTAGAGAAACCACAGTTGGGAGTCCCCAAAGGGAGTCCAGGGCTCCTGTGTAGATCTGAGCCCTTCTCAGCCAAACTGGCTCCTGACTAGAGCAGGGGCACACAGAACTCTTTCCCTTCAGATCTCTTGGATCTCTGAGTTTCAAGAATATCTTCAGCTCTATATCTGACCTGTTACCAGGATGTCCTCAAAAAAAATAGAAATGGAGAAGGTGATTGATTGGGAGAGTCTTGTCCAGCTCTCTTTTTACCTTTTAGACTGAGTATTGAGGCCCAGAGAAAAGAAGAGAATTGTTGAAGTGCACCCAAACAAATAGGAGGGGAGGAAGGAGGGAAGTTAATCTTGCCCAGTAATGATGGGCTTTTGGTGCTCCCTTGCTAGGGTCCAGGGAGGATGCCCACAGGGCTATAAAAACTCATTATTATAGTGTACATGCTGCTAGAAGCAACTCAGCATCATTCCTGCATTTTTACTTTTTTTGTTTGTTTGTTTGTTTTTGCTTTTTAGGGCCGCACCAGTGGTATATGGAAGTTCCCAATCTAGGGGTCAAATGGGAGCTAGAATGTTGGCCTACACCACAGCAACAACAACACGGGATCCAAGCCCTATCTGTGACCTACACTACAGGTCACGGTAACGCTGGATCCTTAACCCACTGAGCAAGGCCATGGATCTAACCCATGAGGCTAGGATCCTCGTGAATCCTAGTCAGGTTTGTTAGCACTGAGCCACCACAGGAACTCCTCCTGCACTTATTCATTCAAGAGCACTCAGTGAGTATATTATGTGTATCTTGTCACAGAGATGCTGTTTCTCTTCAGGGTTTCACTTACACTGGGGATAAGGAGAGTTTTGGTGGTTTTTCAGCTTTATGAATCCTCTCTCTCTCCCCTCATCGGCCTGGTTGTGTGCTGTTGCTGCACTTTCTCACCTTTATTCACACTCCACATGTTGACTTTCTGAAAGATGTTGGGCACAGCCAACTAAGGACACTAATGAGTAGATAACACCTTAAAATGTATCCTCTCAATCCAAGGATAAATATGTCATAGGGTATCCCTAAAGATCTAGAAATCTTTAAATAAAACTTGTGGCTTTTTAGATGTTGCACTGGGATAACAGAGATTTTTTTTTAACTCATTGAATTTTATTATAGTTGTACAACCATCATAATTTTTTTAAAAAGATCTATACAGAGTGAAGAGGGTTGGGTTGCCAGAGTTAGGAAATGAAAATACAGTGTGCCTAGCTAAATTTGAATTTCAGATAAACGGTGAATAATTTTTAAGAAAATATGTGTCCCTGCAATGTTTTTTGTTTTTTTTTCTGAAATTCAAATGTCACTGGGTATCCTGTATTTTATCTGACAACCCTAGAGGAGGGTTATGCTTCCAAGAACCCCTTGGCAGACCCTAAGTAGGCAGTTACCTTCCTGTAGGCTAACCCAAAAGATGTCCTAAGCCCTGCCTTCTACTCAGTCACCTACCACAGAGAAAGAGGAACTGAGGCTAGCTGCCCAAAGCTCCTCAACAGGGTGAGTCCTGACCACCCCTTTCTGGCTCACCCTCTTCTCTGTCTTCTCTATTTCCTTCATCTTCAGTGAAAACTCATACCTTCTCCATTTCAGGAGCCAAGGCAGAGCAGCTAAAAACAGGGACTGTGGATGAGACTGTCTGGATTTATTTATTTTATTTTATTTTTATTTTTTTGCTTTTTAGGACCATACCTGTGGCATATGGAAGTTCCCAGGGTAGGGGTCGAATTGGAGCTATAGCTGCCAGCCTGTGCCACAGTACAGCAACGCCAGATCTGAGCTGCGTCTGTGTGACCAACACTACAGCTCACGGCAATGCTGTGAGGCCAGGGATCGAACCCTCATCCTCATGGATCCTAGCAGGGTTCGTTAACCGCTGAGCCAGGAAGGGAACTCTGAGACCATTTGGATTTAAACATAGCTTCTGCCAAAAGAAAACTGCACAATAGTGAACAAGTTTATCAGTCACTAAGCCCTGACTTCCTCCTTCATAAAATGAGGCTCACAATACTTGTCCCTTTCAGGCTGTTGTGAAGACTGTATGAGATAATAACGTGTGGAAGGTGCTTTTCACTATGCTGGGCCGTGAAAGTTAGCTGTTCCGTTCTCATTATTCACCTTTGGGTGGCAGTGGTTATTAGTGACATGGCTTTGGAGACAGAGGCACTACAGAGGATGTTTTGCACCCGCTTTAGGTGTGTCTGCACTTGTGCTTGCATTCTGTGGTGTCCCTCTCCTTGAATCTCTGACTTTTCATTTCTTTTATCTCAGTTAGCTCTCACAACAGTCCTGGGAAGTAGGCAAACAGATTAACTGTTTTGCACGTGAACAAACTGAGGCTACATTATTTAGCCTCTCTAAACCTTCCTCATCTGCTAAAACTAAACCAACAGCCAACCAACCAACCAACCAACCAATAAAAGCAACAACAGAAAAATAGGGAGTAGGGAAAGATGCTTATGGCAGCAGAGTTTTTTCAAAAAATTATTTTATTGAAGTATCATTGATTTACAAAGTTGTATTGATTTCTGATGTACATCAAAGAGATTCAGATGTGTGTGTGTGTATGTATTCTTTTCCATTATGGTTTATCACAGGATATTGAATATAGTTCCCTGTGCTGTACAGTATGACCTTGTTTAAACATCCTAAATATACTCGTTTGTATTTGCTAATCCCAATCCTTAGCTCTCCCACCTCCCACCCCCTTGGCAACCATAAATATGTCCACTGTGTCTGAGTCTGTTTTTGTTTCATAGATAGGTTCATTTGTGTCATATTTTAGATTTTACATATAAGTGATATCATACAGTATTTGTCTTTTTCTGACTTACTTCACTTAGTATGAGAATCTCTAGGTCCATCTATGTTTCTGGCAGCAGAGTTTCTGAATCTCCCCAAATCACTCATAAAAATGGGTTGAGTCACTAGGATAGAAGAGAAACAATATCTTCAGCAAAGCCAGAGTCAGGGTCTCTCTCTAATCTTAGAATAGGTCGGGCTAAACAACATCAGGCTTGAGCAACTATGCTGAGATAGTAAGTGTTTTGGACCCCAGAACCGTGAAACTGCCAACAAATGGCCTACCCCCCAAAGAGGGGAGCCCCACTCTGAGTGGAATCGTCAGCAAGAAGCTAAGAACACTGTTGAAACTGGGCTAAGTTTCCACAGACTCCTCTACAAGCTCCAGTTTGTAGACGAATCTATGAAACTGCAGGAAACTGAAGAAGCCAGGGCTCTCTGGAGAAATGGCTGGTTCACAGCAAAGCATAGGGTTCGTCTGGGACAGCCTGTCTGCTGGAGAGCAAGGAAAGATTAAAAACGATGACTCTCATGTCTTAAGGACCCAGGACCAACTTGAAGGGCTCCCCTATCTGATTTAAACAAACCAGGGACAAATGAAATCTGTGAGGTACCTTAGGGAGATTTGAATATTGGCTGAATATTAGATACTAAAAATTTGTGGAGGAAATGGAAACTGAAGACCAACCAAATGAGAATAAACAAAGGCAATTTATTTATTCAGAGCTTACTAATGGCAAGGGAGTCAGCCACCATCATTTGCTTCCTGGCAGACTCAAAGGCAGGCAGCCAAGTGGGAAACGGAAATGGCTTCAGGTACACCATGTTTGCAGGTTGTTGGTGAAGGAAAGCTGGAGGGGGTCAACTAGAAGAGGACATCTTATGTGATTGGTTAGGGGAGTATATTTGGTTTTCTCCCCTAGGTTGGAAGTGAGGACAAAAGTTAGGGATAGTGACAGTTATTAATCAAGACCAGACATTTGGTGGGTGATTGATAGTTTGGCTTTCTGGGCTGACTGCTAGAAATGGTGGTCTGACTTATAAGTCTGACTAATAGCAGGCTGGTTTTTTGGGCTAGTTACTGTAAAAAATGGGTTGGTTTGCTGGACTGGTTGCTGCAGATTGTTTTTATATGTGGTCTTGCCATTGTCCATTTGCATATTAAGTCTCTCAAATTATTATTATTTTTTGTGTGACAATGGTACAACATAAAAAAAATGAAATAAAATGTTTCAGGTATAGACCTGATTATTAAATAATTCAGAAAACCAAAGGTGGGGGGGAATTGATAGCTAAAAGAAAATAGGCACAGGGAGTGCCCGTCGTGGCTCAGTGGTTAATGAATCTGACGGGGAACCATGAGATTGTGGGTTCAATCTCTGCCCTCACTCAGTGGGTTAAGGATCTGGTGTTGCTGTGAGCTGTGGTATAGGTTGCAGACGCAGCTTGCAGCTTGGATCCCACGTGCTGTGGCTGTGGCTAGGCTGGTGGCTACAGCTCCGATTCAACCCCTAGCCTGGGAACCTCCGTATGTCACAGGTGTGGCCCTAGAAAAGACAAAAAAACCACAGTCTTTTTTTTTTTTTTGTCTTTTTAGGGCCTCACTGCAGCATATGAAGGTTCTCGGGCTAGGGGTTGAATCAGAGCTGTAGCCGCCAGCCAATGCCACAGACACAGCAACTCAGCCATCCGAGTGCGTCTGTGACCTACACCGCAGCTCATGGCAACAATGGATCCTTTAACCCACTTAGCGAGGCCGGGGATCAAACCTGTGTCCTCATGGATACTAGTCAGATTTCGTTTCCCCTGAGCCACAATGGGAACTCTAGCACAATCTTGATATTGATTGAATCTGGGTTATGGACACATGGAAGCCCGTTGTATTATTCTATGTTTTGTATATTTTGAAATTTTTATAACAAAAAAGTTTTTGCTATTGAGGATAGTAATAGTACCTACCTCTCAGGGTTGCTTTTAGGATTAAAAGAGTTAATTCAAGTAAAACCTTTAGTAGAGGACGGCATAAGTTGAGCCCTATCTTTTTTTTTTTTTTTTTTGCTTTATAGGGCTGCGGCATATGGAGGTTCCCAGGCTAGCTAGGGGTTGAATCGGAGCTGTAGCCACCAGCCTAGCCACAGCCATAGTATGTGGGATCCGAGCTGCATCTGCAACCTACACCATAGCTCACTGCGATGCCAGATCCTTAACCCACTGAACAAGGCCAGGGATCGAACCATTTGATCTCATGGTTCATAGTCAGATTCCTTTCTGCTGCGCCACGACGGAAACTCCCAGTTGAGTCATATCTTGCAGAAGGTCTTTGCTGAGTACTTTTCTGCCGTTTCTCATTATTAGGTGAGATATTATGTGGAATTAAACTACTCAGGCTATCTTGGTAGTGTACTTTTTCACTCAGCAGTATTTTGTCAGCACATTTATGTAACGTATGACTTGTCTCTATGTTGATATTTTTAATGGTTACTTAGTATTCTGTCGTGGATTTACTATAATTTATTTAACCATGCCTTATTAATAGTGAGAGTGTTGAATTTTATCTGAGGCCTGTGCTTATGGAAAATAGCTTAGGTTAAGAAATCCGCACAACTTTTGTCTGGGAGACAGTATAGTGTGGCATGAGATGATGGCATTTAGATTCAGTGGAGGAAAGAACAGACTTTTCATTGAATGATGCGGAAACATTATCTATTCATTTGAGATATACTTAGATACCATCTCATAAGCTGTGAACTGTAAAGAATAAATTATAGAGTATTAAAAGCAAAAAATTAAGGAACAAAGCACAAAACACAAAACTAAATGTTATGAGTTGAATTGTATTTCCATCCCCCTTTATATGTTGAAGTCCTAATCTCCAGTACTCCAAATATAACCTTATTTGGAAATAGGGTTGTTGCAGATGTAATCAAGTTAAGATGAGGTTGTTAGGTTGGGCTTTCAGCCAAAATAATTAGCTGTCTTTATAAGAGGAAATACCATGAGGACAGAGACACACAAGGATTGATGGCGACCAGTAGAACCTAGGAAGAGACAAGTAAGGTGTCTACTCAAAGTCTCAGGAGGAACCAACCCTCATGACACCTTGGTTTAGTACTTCTCCAGAACTGTGACAAAATTAGTTTCTGTTGTTTAAGCTTCTAATACTTTGTTACAGCATCTGTAGGAAACTATTGTAATTACTATCTAATTTTACATTTCATTACCCACAAAAGGAATTCCTTACCCGTCAATAGTGTCAATCTATTCCTTTTTCCCTCTATCCACCAGCAACTGTTTATCTATTTTTGTCTCTGTGAAATTTGACATATTGGAATTTCATGTAAGTGGAATCATACAAT
This sequence comes from Catagonus wagneri, assembly GCA_004024745.2. NCBI lineage: Eukaryota > Metazoa > Chordata > Mammalia > Artiodactyla > Tayassuidae > Catagonus > Catagonus wagneri. The sequence continues at coordinate 13,030,447 of PVHT020003785.1, forward strand.
ATGTTGTATTTTGTGACTGTCTTAACTTAGTATTATATTTTCAAAGTGTATTGATTATCAGCATATACCAGTACTTCATTTTATTGCCAAGTATTATTCCATTGTTTGGATATACCATATTTTGTTTATTCATTCACCAGCTGTACATTTGTGTTGTGTCCACTTTTGGCTATAATGAATAACACTGCTATGTACACTCATATAAAAATTTTTGTGTGGATGTATATTTTCATTGATCTTTGTTAGGTATCTAGGAACGGAATAATGGAATAATTTAGTAACCCTATATTTATTGCTTTGAGCAACTGCCAGCTTTTTCCAAAGTGGCTGGACTATTTTATTACTCTAGTGAATAAGGATTCTGATTTCTCCACATTCTGATGGTTCTTATCTCATTTGAAATAAGAGCCAGTGTCTTCATGGTGGACTAAAAGGACCAGCATTGTATTTGCGTTCTTTAGAACAGAACCATTTGTGTGTGTATTTAATTAACTGGCTCATGTGGTTATGGAGGCTGAAAATTTCAATGACCTGCCCTCTGCAAGATGTAGAACTTGGAAGGCCACTGGTGTAATTCAGCTGGTATCTGAAGGCCTGAGAACTAGGGGAGTAAATGGCATAAAACCTAGTTGGAGGCCGAAGGCCTGAGAAGGGAGGAATGGTGTGCTGGTGTAAATCCCAACATCTAAGTTCTGATGTCTGAGGGTAGGAGAAGTTGGATGTCTTAGCTCAAGAGGAAAGACCACTTCCTTCAGGTTTTGCATCTGGTTTGGACCCTAAATAGATTGGATGTTGCCCACCCATATTGAGGAAGGCAACATGCTTCACTCAGTTTACCAATTCCAATGTTAATTTCTTCTGGAAATACCCTCACAGATGGGTCCAGAAATAATATTTTACAAGCTATCTGGGCATCCCTTAACTTAGTCACAGTGTAACATAAAATTAGTCTTCACAAATATGATTGGGCCTTTTCTTACATCTTTAGTATTCCAACCTCATTGACCTTTTGCTGTTCCTCAAATAAACTAAGCACATTCTCTGTAGTGGCTTTGCATCTGCTATTTCGCCAGCTTGAAATATACTTCCCACAGATATACTCCACCTTGTTACCTTACTTCCTTCAGACCCTGCTCATCAAAGAGGGCAGTTTTTACAGCTTTATGTTGAATAAGAATTCTCCTCCTATCTGTTTACCTCGCTTTTGTTTAATCTCTTTCTTCCTGCTTCCCCCCCCCCCGTTTGAATGTAAGATCTTCAAGGGGGGAACATTATTTATTTTGTTCACTGTGTTAAAGGGAATTATTCTGACACTTGCTGATTCCTGCAAAGAAGACTTTATTCAAGACTACTGCAATAGGGAGAGAGCTTGAACTTAACTCACCAATACAACAGCGACAAGTGGGGATTTATAGCCAGCTGGCAGGGTGAAGGGGGTCAATGGAAAATTACTAAGAAGAAACTGCTTAGGTATCAGGGGGGTGGAGAGGGGAGAGAGGAACCTGATTAGGTATCAAGAGTGGGGAAAATCTTGATGAATTAGCTTAGCAGGATTCTTTGCTGCAGTTGGACTTAACAGGCCAAAGACAAGGTCTAGATGAGAAGAGGAGTCACAGGATCCTGACTAAAGTTTGGTCAACTAAGGAGTCCTTGACAACTGCTTTATCCTTTGCATCTAGGACAGTGAGTGGCATATTAGTGGGGCATTCGTTAATCATTGTTAGGTTGGTGAATAAATTCCCCATTCTGAGAAATTTTCTTTTAAATAAAAAGGCCTGATTGAATGAAAGAGATACATTTTTCCAGGAGTTCCTGCTGTGGCTCGGTTGCTAACGAATCCGACTAGGAACCATGAGGTTGCGGGTTCGATCCCTGGCATCGCTAAGTGGGTTAAGGATCCGGCATTGCCATGTGCTGTGGTGTAGGTTGCAGACGCGGCTCAGATCCTGCCTTGCTGTGTCTGTGGGGTAGGCCAGCGGCTATAGCTCCTGTTAGACCCCTAGCCTGGGAATCTCCATATGCCAGGAGTGCGGCCCTAGAAAAGGCAAAAAGACAAAAAAACAAAAAACGAGATACATTTTCCATCCTAAGCTGTCAAATTTCTGTGTTTTATAAGCATGTTTTTTTTTTTCTAGAAAATAATGCATTTGCTAAAACTGATTTCAATCTTCTTACATCGTCTGTGTGTGTTAATGGTGAGAAAATAATTCTTAGTGTTCTGGGTGCTATACTTTTGTGACATACTTTTTATTTGTTTGAAATCAAAACAGCATTACTTGGAAACAAATGAACAAACGATAAACAGCTCCCCCAAAGTAACCTAAAACACGTTTTTGCAGATCCAAATCAGTTTCTATCAGTGGGTGCCAATCTTAGCTGAATATTAAAATTGCTTGGGAGCTTCAAAAAATTCCGATACCAAGCCCACACCTAGACTATTAGTGCAAAATTTATGGAGCAGGGACCAAGGCACTTTTCCAAGCTCCCCAGATGATGCCAACATGTGCATAGGATGAAGAACCTGAGGCCGGATTGTATCCCAGACTACACTTCCCAGAGGCCTCAGCGGCCACTTCCGTTGCCGGTCTCCCCGCCTGTGTTTGAGTAGAGCGCGGTATCAGGTTGCTCGCGTGTAGCGATGGTGAGCGTTGCTTTGGTTGGTCTGTGCTCTTCAGCGCGTATGCCTTTGCAGCTCAACTCTCCCAGCCCTGTCCGGCTGCCGCTGGGCTGAGGCGCTGAGACCTGGTGCGTTCCAACTTTCCTTGAAGAGCGGATTGAAGGAGTAGGCCAGGAGGGACTGGCAGTTTTGAGCGGGGGCCCCAACTCTAGAAGCCGTGCTGGTCCTCGTGACCGCGTGAAGGGTTAAAGGTTTGCGCTGAGACCCAGGGGTTGAGTCTCCAACGAGACTTTCCACCCGTATTGGCGAAGGTGCCTGTCTGACTCACAATTAGAGCTTGGCTTGGAGCTTGCTTCAAGACCTGACTCGAGAGGTGTTCTTGCCGTTTCTGACCTTAACCAACTTTACCTGTCTACTTTTGTGGGGAGTAGGGAGGGTAGTGGACTTTTCTCTTTCGGCGTGCCAAGAGGGCGTTCTAGCTAGTATAGAACATGGAGGGATTTCCTCATATTTCCTTTTTTCCCAGATTGGCTTACTCAGGATTCTTTGACCTTGCCTGGGAGAACAGGTCAGGAGACAGATGGCCCCAAGACCACCAAGAGCCCATATCCAGGCAAGTTCGATTTTTCCTTTTCCTGAGGGGTCGGCAGTGTTTCAGAATGAAGCTGGGTTTATGTCTCTTTCTTGGAAAATGCCCAGTGAATGGACCAAGCTGCCTGAGCCAGTCCTGGAGTTGTGTGGCTCTACAGAGGAAGGACCCCTTTCCCCACTGTCATCCCTTCATGTCCTTCTCTCTGCCCATTACAGAGTTATTCACCAAACAGGTTATTGCTGTCCATACTTTATAGACTGCTAAAAACTGAAATGTAATTTGTGTATAAGGTATAGGTGTTACTTCAAAGACATTGCCAACTCAGAGGAGGTAAAGGGAAAAAGACATATCATAAAAAGACATAGCAAGATAGACTAATCATGAATGATACACATCACACAGCCATGGTAGTGCTCTCTTGACCTTCAGTGGTCAGAAGACTCTTTAGGGTAGGGTGGTGTTAGTGGTGGTGATAATTTCCGGTTCTTGCTGAAGATTAAATTAAATTTGCATAATTGCAGAGTTTGGGGTGACTAGGGGAAGGTGCTGCAACATGAGTGAAGCCATTATGTTGGAACCTTGAGTGAACTAGCCTCGGAGAATGTTGGAAACATTCAGCATCTAGAGTGCCAGGTTGGAATTTGCCTTTATCCTGGAGAAAACAGGATTTTGAAAGACTTTAAGAGTTTGACAGGGAGTAATCAGCATTTTGAAAGGAAGTAATAAGTAGTGGAGTATTTACAAACTAAGAGTAAACAGATATTTTTAAAAAAGGTTACTCATATTCCTAATGAATCAAATTATTTCATTTGAAACACCTTTGCATTTGTATTTTTTACATTTACCCATTTTTTTCCTTTTAATGTGTCATAGCCATTTCTTCTAGTTTGCTCCATAGTCTCATTACCACTTTTTATAGCTCCTTTTTAATATTTTGCACTCAGCTACCTGTGACCTTGAGCAAGTTCTTTTCAACTCTCTGAGACTTAGTATTCTTAGCTGTAAAATATAGATACACTATATACAGCTGTGGAAATTCAGAGAGATAATGTATGTTTTAGGGCTCAGCACTGTGCCTGGACATATTGTCACTGGTATGAATGGCAGTTAATGAATATATATTTGTCTCTGTAAATTCTAGGATAAACCCAGTATCATTTTGCATGTCTTTCCCTGTTTCTATTCATTTGTTGAATGACACATCCTTAAACATGCCCACGTGTCAGGCAGTGTTTTAGGCTGGGGAGACAGCAGTGACTCAAGTGGTCCCTGCCCTCCTGGAGCTCACATTATAGAGGATACTGACCATAAATCTAAACCTTTCCTGCTAGGTAACGAGAAATCCTGTGGAAAAAGAAATAAAGTGGGTCATGGGATCGAAAGCAGAAGAGGATGGGAGAATAGAAAAAAAACAAAACACCTTTTTGATGAGGTGCCATTTAAGCAAAGACCTGCTAAGTGAGGGATGAGCAAACACCAGGCCCAGGGGAGGAAGCTTGTTAGGTGTATTGAAGGAACACAAAGAGGGCAGCGTGGATGTATTGTGAGGGGTCACTACTCACTTGACTTTACAACTTCTCATCTTTAATATTTCGTTCCTCTGAAGCAAATCTACTTTCTGGGCATGTCATATACTTTCCCCTTTGATCCTTTCATTCACTGTGTCTCACTTCCCTCCTTGTAAACAATCTGAACTATCAGAATCTGACTTTTGAATGCCTTGCTTTCTTTCTCCAGTGAGGCTTTCCTGCCCCACACCCCCCACCTCAAGGGCAAGGGAGTCATTGGTTCCTGGATGTGCAGAATTGGGTTTGATTTTGTAGGGGTCACTGACATTTGGGGCTGTGGCTGTGGCCTTTACCCCCATTGAAGGGGGACACATGGATGCTGCTCAGCTGGCCCTGTACAGGGATGTGGTGCTGGGGAACAATGGCAATCTGGTGTCCATGGGTAAGGATTTCTTTCTCTTTGGCTCAAAATTGGTTTGCTGGATAACTGCATTTTCACAAGGCTAATGATTTGTGGTATTTAAACTCTTAAATGGGAGGCTTTTTTTTTTTTTTGGTTTTGGTTTTAGCATGAGCTTAGAGGCTGGAGTTGATGCTCCTTCCACCCCTTAGAAAGATCAGAGCCATACAGTTTAAGACACGCAGCTTTGTTTGCAGTCTAGCCCAGTTCTCTAAATTTTGCCGGTCAGAATTCCTCTGACAGTAGGAGTTTCCTGTCCTCAAGGAGGGCTGGTTTTCTAACTGAGTTTTCCTTCTACATTCTATAACTGATTTCCTTCTACTTTCTGTAACTGCATTTCCTTGATACCACCCTCTAGGCCTTCCTGACATGTCCATGCTCTTTGTAGACCCCCCACCATCTCAACTTGTCTCCAAAGTTGGTTTTGTTAGATCAACTTTGTAGACGAGTTGACACTGTGGTTTGGGATATCTCCTTGTGCTCATAACCACAGTCACGTTCCTTCTTTTTCTCTTTGAACAGGGCTTCCTTCTCTCTTCCCAGCTGAAGTTTATCACCCAGTTGTAGCAAGATGCAGAGCCATGGATGGAAGTACAAGAGGTTCTGTCAGATAATCTGCAGGTGAGTGAGGCAGGAGTTGCGTGCTCAGAACAGTGAGGAGAGGGTTCTTGGTCAGAAGGCTCATCTTACAGAGCCCATGTCTGTGCAGAAGGGCAGTGGCAGCTGACACTATCTTTCTCTTTTTAACGTCATCCTCATGTCAAATGACTTGTCATTTTTCTCATTCTTTCTACTCCTCCCTTCACAAGGGCCTCAGGCCTGTGAATTCTCACCCTGAAATCAGTCTCTTGATGTGTTTTTTTCCCTTCCCATTTCAGGTACTTGTCAGGCTACACATTGTTTCTGCCTTCTGTCCACATTCAGTGCCTTCCAAAGTCTCCCATGATTAGTTTGATGAATGGCTATTTAAACCTTTCTAGTTTTAATATCAATATTCCTGATTATACAGTGAGGCCAGTGACAGATTACAATTATAAGCATAGTTTCCTGACTATTAGATAATTACTAATTTTGGCAAAGAAACTGATGGAGAGGCATTTTCTTCCCTCTCCTGCCCCTTGCCTGCCCTGTCTTCTTTTATTTTATTTCTTTTCTGTTATCGTTTGCTTTTGGCTCTAACTTTTTTCTGTGTATACTTTGTATAAATTTATGTATGTCACTTTCTCCATGTCATCGTTCATTTCTGAATCTTTAAACATGGTTATTTCTCTCACCTAAAACATTTATCATGCCGGTGTTTCTTCTTTTAAAACTTGAATTGTCATTTTGCCTATATCATCTTCAAGGAAACATTTATAACTGTATTAACCCATGATAGATAATCTTGTTTAAACTGAGTTTTTTGTTTTTTAGATCTCTAAATTATTCTTTTTAAAAATTGAAGTATAATAGACATATAACATTATATTAGTCTCAGGTGTACAACATAATGATTTAATATTTGTATATATTGTTAAGTCATTACCACATTATGTCTGGTTAACATCTGTCACCATATGTAGTTACAAATTTTTTTTCTTGTGATGAGAATTATTAAGGTTTACTCTCTTAGCAACTTAGAGATATGCAATACAGTATTAGTAACTAAAGTTGCCATGTTTTAGGTTACATCACCATGACCTACTTATTTTATAACTGGACTTTTGTGTATGTGTATGTGGTTTTAATGCTTTTAAGTAATTCTCTTTGTTCTTAATATGTGGAGCATTCGCCCCTAAATGGTTGTGTAAATTCTTTGTAGAGTAACAGTAGTGACTCAGTCTTTCCTATGCTTTAGTTTTTCTGTTTTTGGTATTGGGTTGTGGATATATGCTATTATACAAGGGAAGAATTTAGTCCACCTCTTTTATTAAGAAATTTCTGTTCTTTTAAATTAAGCATGGATATTGAATTTTATCAAATGTCTTTTCAGCATAAATGGAGGTGATACTTGTCTTTTCCCTTTGGTCTGTTAATAGGGTAAATTTTATTCCTAATTATCTTAATAACTTTTCATTCTCAGTAGAATCTGGTTTGGTCAATGGCTTATTATGTTATTCTTTTAACATGTCAGTACATGATTCTATTTGCTAATATTTATGTTTTTGCCTTAATACAAGAAATTTGTTTTCATTTTTCTGTTTCATTGGGCCATTTTCATTGAGTTTGTTTTTTGTTTTTAATTACTTAATGAATTTTATTACAATTATAGGTGTACAAAAATCATCACAACCAGGTTTTATAGCATTTCCATCCCAAACCCTCAGTGCATCTCCCCACCCCCCAACCTGTCTCATTTGGAAACCATAAGTTTTCCAAACTCTGTGAGTCAGTATTTGTTCTGCAAGGAAGTTCATTGTGTCCTTTTTTTAGATTCCACATGTAAATGGTAGCATTTGATGTTGGTGTCTCATTGTCTGACTGGTTTCACTTCTCATGATAATTTCTAGGTCCATCCATGTTGCTATAAATGCTGTTATTTTGTTTCTTTTAATTGCTGAGTAATATTCCATTGTGTATATGTACCAGATCTTCCCTATCCACTCCTCTGTCTATGGGCATTTAGGTTGTTTCCATGACTTGCCTATTGTATAGAGTGCTGCAATGAACACTGGAGTACATGTGTCTTTTTGAGTCATGGATTTCTCTGGATAGATGCCCAGGAGTGGGATTGCTGGATCAAAGCGTAATTCTATTTTTAGTTTTCTAAGGAATCTCCATACTGTTTTCCACAGTGGTTGCACCAATTAACATTCCCACCAAGAGTGTAATAGGGTTCCTTTTTCTCCACACCCTCTCCAGCACTTATTGTTTGTAGACTTTTTGATGATGGCCATTCTGACTGGTGTAAGGTGGTACCTCACTGTGGTTTTGATTTGCATTTCTCTAATAACGAGTGATGTTGATCATCTTTTCATGTGTTTTTTGGCCATCTGTATGTCTTCTTTGGAGAATTGTCTGTTTAGATCTTCTGCCCATTTTTTGATGGGATTGTTTGTTTTTTTGGTATTAAGCTGTAGGAGGTGTTTGTAAATTTTGGAGATTAATCCCTTGTCAGTCGATTCATTTGCAAATATTTTCTCCCATTCTGTGGGTTGTCTTTTTGTTTTGTTTAGGATTTCCTTTGCTGTGCAGAAACTTTTAAGTTTAATTAGATCCCATTTGTTTATTTTTCTTTTGATTGTCATTACTTTAATAGGTGGATCTGAGAAGATGTTGCTGTCATTTATGTTGGAGAGTGTTTAACCTATGTTTTCCTCTAAGAGTTTTATAGTATCTGGTTTCATATCTAGGTCTTTAATCCATTTTGAGTTTATTTTTGTGCATTGTGTTAGGAAGTGTTCTAATTTCATTTTTTTATCTGTGGCTGTCCAGGTTTCCTAGCACCACTTATTGAACAGTCTGTCTTTTCTCCATCATATATTCTTGCCTCCTTTGCCATAGATTAGTTGACTGTAGGTGCATGGGTTTAATTTTGGGCTTTATATCCTGTTCCACTGATCTGTGTTTCTGTCTTTGTGCCAGTACCACACATTTTTGATGACTGTAGCTTTGTAGTAGAGTCTGAAGTCAGGGACCCTGATTCCTCCAGCTTCATTTTTCTTTTTCAGAATGTCTTTGGCTATTCTGGGTCTTTTGTGCTTCCAAACAAACTTTAAAAAATTTCATTCTAGTTCTGTGAAAAATGTCCTTGGTAATTTGATACGGATTGCACTGAAAGTGTAGATTGCCTTGTGTAGTATAGTCATTTTGATAATATTGACTCTTCCAATCTAAGAGTATGGTATGTCTTTCCATCTGTTCATGTCATCCTTGATTTTTTTTTTCAGCGTCTTACAGTTTTCAGAGTACAGATCTTTTGTCTCTTTAGATAGGTTTATTCCTAAGTATTTGATTCTTTTTGATGTGATGGTAAACGGGATTGCTTCCCTAATTTCTCTTTCTGATCTTTCATTGTTAGTGTATAGAAATGCAGTTGATTTCTGTGTATTAATTTTGTATCCTGCGACTTTGCCAAATTCATTGATGAGCTCTAACAGTTTCTGGTAGAGTCCTTAGGATTCTCTAGGTATAGTATCATGTCATCTGCAAATAGTGATAGTTTTACTTCTTCCTTTCCAATTTGGATTCCTTTTATTTCTTTTACTTCTCTGATTGCTGTGGCTAGGACTTCCAAAACTATGTTTAATAGTAGTGGTGAGAGTGAACATCCCTGTCTTGTTCCTGATCTCAGTGGGATTTCTTTCAGCTTTTCGCCATTGAGAATGATGTGAGCTCTGGGTTTGTCATAGATGGCCTTGATTATGTTGAGGTAGGTTCCCCCTATGCCCACTTTCTGAAGTGTTTTTATCAGAAATGGGTGTTGGATTTTGTCAAAGGCTTTTTCTGCATCTATGGAGAGGATCATATGGTTTTTATTCTTCAGTTTGTTAACGTGGTGTATCACATTGATTGATTTGCGGATATTGAAGAATCCTTGCATCCCTGGGATAAATCTCACTTGATCATGATGTACAATCCTTTTAATGTATTGTTGGATTCTTTTGGCTGGTATTTTGTTGAGGATTTTTGCATCTATGTTCATCAGTGAGACTGGCCTGTAATTTTCTTTTTTTGTGGTATCTTTGTCTGGTTTTGGTATCAGGGTGATGGTTGCATCATAGAATGAGTTTGGGAGTGTCCCTTCCTCTGCAATTTTTTGGAAGAGTTTCAGAAGGATAGGCGTTAGCTCTTCTCTAAATGTTTGATAGGATTCACCTGTGAAGCCATCTGGTCCTGAACTTTTGTTTGTTGGAAGTTTTTTAATCACAGCTTCAACTTCAGAACTTGTGATTGGTCCATTCATATTTTCTATTTCATCTTGGTTTCGTCTTGGGAGATTGTTTTTTTCTAAGAATTTGTCCATTTCTTCTGGGTTTTCCATTTTATTGGTGTACAGTTGCATATGGAAGTCTCTTATGATCCTTTGTGTTTCTGTGATGTCTGTGGTCACTTCTCCTTTTTCATTTCTTTCTTTCTTTTCTTTTCTTTTTTTGTCTTTTTGCTTTATTTAGGGCTGCACCCGCGGCATATTGAGGTTCCCAGGCTAGGGGTCTAACAGGAGCTGTAGCTGCTGACTTTCAGCACAGCAACAGCAATGTGGGATCTGAGCCATGTCTGCATCCTATACCACAGCTCATGGCAATGCCAGATCCTTAACCCACTGAGCAAGGCCAGGGATCGAACCTGCAACCTCATGGTTCTTAGTCAGATTCGTTAACCACTGAGCCACGACGGGAACGCCTCCTTTTTCATTTCTAATTTTATTGATTTGTGTCCTCTCTCTTTTTTTCTTGATAAGTCTCACTAAGGTTTTATCAATTTTGTTGATCTTTTGAAAGAACCAGCTTTTAGTTTCATTGATCTTTTCTATGGTTTTCTTCATTTCTATTTCATTGATTTCTGCTCTGATCTTTATGATTTCTTTTCTTGTACTAACTTTAGGTCTTGTCAGTTCTTCCCTCTTTAGATGCTTTAGATGTAAAGTTAGGTTGTTGATTTGAGCTTTTTCTTGTTTCCTGAGGTAGAATTGTATTGCTATAAACTTTCCTCTTAGAACTGCTTTTGCTGCATCCCAAGGGTTTCGGAGTGTCATATCTCTGATGTCATTTGCTTCTAGGTACTTTTTAATTTCCACTTTGATTTCTTCAGTGATCCATTGGTTGTTTAGTAGCATGTTGTTTAGTGTCCTTGTGTTTTTGTTTTTTTGCAGTTTTTTTCTTGTCGTTGCTTTCCAGTCGTGTAGCATTGTGGTCAGAAAAGATGCTTGAAATGATTTCAATTTTCTTAAAGTTATTGAGGCTTGATTTGTAACCCAGGATGTGATCGATCTTAGAGAATGTTCTGTGCACACTTGAGAAGAATGTGTATTCTGTTGCTTTTGGTTGGAATGTCCTATTAATATCTATGAAGTCCATCTGATCTTATGCTTTTTTCAGGGTCTGTGTTTCCTTGTTGATTTTCTGCCTGGATGATCTATCCATTGCTCTAAGTGGGGTGTTAAAGTCCCCCACTATGATTGTGTTATTGTTGATTTCTCCTTTTAAGGTTGTTAGCAGTTGTCTTACATATTCTGGTGACCCTCCTATGTTGGGTGCATAGATATTTAAAATTGTTAGATCTTCTTCTTGGATTGTTGCTTTGATCATTATGTAGTGCCCTTCCTTGTCTCTTAAAATGTTCTCCATTTTAAAGTCTATTATTTTGGCTTTTTTGCCTATCTAGGGCCATACCCACAGCATATGGAGGTTCCCAGGCTAAGGGTCTAACAGGAGCTGTAGCTGCCAGCCTTCGCCACAGCCACAGCAATGCAGGATCCGAGCCGTGTCTGCAACCTACACCACAGCTCATGGCAACGCCGGATCCTTAACCCACTGAGCAAGGCCAGGGATCGAACCCACAACCTCATGGTTCCTAGTTGGATTCGTTAACCTCTGAGCCACGACGGTAACTCTGATACAAGTATTGGTACTCCAGCTTTCTTTTGATTCCCATTTTCATGGAATATTTTCTTCTGTCCTCTCACTTTCAATTTGTTTGTGTCCCTAGAAGTGAAGTGGGTCTCTTGAAGGCAGCGCATATATGGGTCCTGCTTTTGTATCCATTCAGCCAGTCTATGTCTTTTGGCTGTGACATTTAGCACATTAACATTTAATGTGATTATTGATATGTATATTCTTATTGCCATTTTATTAACTGTTTTAGATTTTTGTTGCCCTTTTTTCTTCCCTTCTTCTCTTGTTGTCTCCTCTTGTGGTTTGATGAGTATCGTTAACATTGTATTTGAATTGATTTTTCTTACTTGTTTGTGTATCAATTGTAGATTTTTGGTTTGCAGTTACCCTGAAATTTTGATATAGGAGTCTATATATAAATGAGATTGTTTTAAGTTGGTTTCTTAATTGCATGTGCGTCTCCATTGTCCCACACTTGTGCTCTCCTCTTCTCACAATTTCTGATATTGGTAGCATAATTATGCATGAATGATTTTGTATCTTTACTGTATATATGCCTTTATTGGTGAGCCTTGTCATTTGTGGTTTTTTGTTTCTGGTTGTGGCCTTTTCTTTTCTGCCTAGAGAAGTTCCTTTAGTATTTGTTGTGAAGTTGGTTTACTGTTTCAGAAATCTGTTAGCTTTTGCTTATCTGTAAAGGTTTTGATCTCTCCTTGAAATCTGAATGAGAGCCTTTCTGGGTAATGTAATCTTGGTTGGAAGTTTTTTGCTTTCATCATATTAAGTATATCATGCCACTCCCTTCTGGCCTGCAGAGTTTCAGCTGAAAAATCTGCTGATAACCTTATTGGGGTTCCCTTGTATGTTATTTGTTTCTTTTCCTTAGCTGCTTTCAAAATTTTCTCTTTGTCTTTAATTTTAGTCATTTTGATTAGTATGTGTCTTGGACTGTTCCTCCTTGGGTTTATTTTATATGGTACTTATTGTGCTTCCTGGATTTGAGTGAGTGGTTCCTTTACTGTGTTAGGGAAGTTGTCAGCTATTATCTCTTCAAATATTTTTTCTGTCCCCTTCTCTCTCTCTTCTTCCCCTGGTACCCTGACAGTATGGATGTTGGTGCGTTTAACATTATCCCGGAGTTCTGAGACTCATTTCCTTTCAATCTTTTATGTCTTTTTTGTTCCACTTTAGTGATTTCCACTAATTTGTCCTCCACCTTGCTTATTCGTTCTTCTGCTTCCTATATTCTACTGTTGGCTGCTTGTAATGAATTTTTTATTTCAGTTACTGTATTTTGCATCTCTTCGTGCTGAAGTTTTTCTGTCTTATATTTCTTTGCTCAGTGTTTCCTGTAAATTATCAGTTTTTGCCTCCAGTTTATTTCCAATGCCTTGCATCATTTTCGGCATCAACACTCTAAAGTCTTTTTCCGGGAGGCTGATAATCCCCTGATCACTGAGCTGTTCTTCTGGGTTTTTTTTCTTTCTCCCTTATCTGAGTTGTAGTTTTCCTTCTTTTCATTTTTATAGGTTTTTGGTGTGGTGTCCTTTTTGCCGACAATGGAGGCTACAACTCTCTTAGTTCTGGTGCTTGCCTCCCCTGTGGCTGAAGTTGGTATTGGGGGGGCTTGCTGTAGGCTTCCTGATGGGAGGGACTGGTGCCTGCCCACTGATAGGTGGGGTTGATTCCTATCCCTCTGGTGGATGGAGCTTTGTTTCTGAGTGCGATTAGAGGCGGCTATGTGCCTGAGGGGTCTTTAGGCAGCCTGTTTACTGATTGGTTGGGCTGTGATCCCACTGGACTATTGTTTGGCCTGGGCCTTCTCCACATTGATCAGAGGGGCCAGATTTTCCCGCAAATGGCTACCTCCAGAGAAGTACAGGCTGATGAATATTCCTGAGAACTTCACCTCCAATGCCAATCCCCCACAACAAGCGACAGTCACCTCTGTTTCCCAGGAGATCCTCCAAGATTTGCAGTCAGGTTCGACTAGGTTTCCTATGGATATTTTGCTTTTCCCTGGGACCCATTGCAAGTGAAAGTCTGTGTGTGCCTTGCAAGAATGGGGTCTCTGTTTCCCCCAATCTCATGGAGCTCCTGCACACAAGCCCCACTGACCTTCAATGCCAGATGCTCCGGGGACTCTTTCTCTCTGTGCCAGATCCCCAGGCTTGGGGTGTGGGGCTCAGAACTCTCAGTCCTTTAGGTGAGTCTCTGTGATACAGTTACTTTCCAGTTTGTGGGTCTTCCCACCCAGGAGGTATGAGGCTGCTTATATCGTGTAATCACTTCTCCTACCTCTTGATGTGGTCTCCTCTTTGTCTTCTGGACAAACTTTTGAGAGGAGACAAACTTTTTTGAAAGTTTCCAGTCCATTTGGTTGAAGGTTATTCAGCATTTGGTTGTAATTTTGTTGTTTTTATGTAAGGTTGAGCTCCAGTCCTTTTATTGTGCCATCTTAATCCAATCTCTTGCCCGGATGGGGCTCCGCACACTCTGCTGACAGCTTTGAGAGGTCTTCATTGAGTTTTGTTGTAAATTTTATAGTAATTTTTGTGAAAACTTTGAACCTTTCCTATTTTCATTCTTTGTTGTTATTTAATTCACATAACAGTGGTTCCCTGAAGGTTTGGGTGCCTTTTTTTTTTTAACTTGTTTTTTATGGTAGGCAGCAGGGGAGAGGAATTGGCCGGTAGTTCTTTAAAAGTATTTTGGTGTAGTTTGCAGGTGTGGCTTGGATCCCATGTTGCTGTGGCTCTGTTGTAGGCCAGCAGCTACAGCTCTGATTTGACCTATAGCCTGGTAACCTCTATATGCCCCAGGTGCAGCCCTAAAAAGACAAAAGACAAAAAAAAAAGTATTTTGTCTTATATAGTAATTTGGCTAAGTAGATTTTCCTCTCTCTGAAAACAGTTTTGGTAATTAACAGTTTCCTGGGATTCCTTTTGTGGCTCGTGGAAACGAACCTTACTGTTATCCATGAGGACACAGGTTTGATCCCTGGCTTTGCAGAGTGAGTCAAGGACCTGGTGTTGCTATGAGCTGTGGTGTAGGCTGCAGACATGGCTCGGATCCCACATTACTGTGGCTGTGGTGTAGGTTGGCATCCATAGCTCTGATTTGATCCCTAGCCTGGGAATCTCCATATGGCTCAGTGCAGTGCTAAAAAAAAAAAAAAAAAGACAAAAAGCCCCCAAAACAAAAAAAAATTTCCTAAGATAATTGTCTGGTAATTAAAGTTCTCAAATTTATCTGCATAGTATTCAGCAAAGTAGGTTTTTATGATTCTAAATTTATCCTTTACATTTATGGTTACTTTTATTGTGTATATTCGTGGTTACTTTCTTATGATTTCTTAACATTATTTATTTGTTCTTTTTTTCCATGTCCCTCCCTTCATTACCTCTATTTTCTTTCTCTCTTTCTTTCTTTATCTGGCTGTGCCCTCCGCGTGTGGAAGTTCCCAGGCCAGAGATTGAACCCTTTCCAGAGCGCATCCAAGCCACTGCAGTGACAATGCCAGATCAGATTCTTAACCCACTATGCCACAAGGGAACTCCGAGCTTTAGTTTATTTTTCAGAGAACCCTTGGATGTGTTTATTGGTGTTACTGTTTTCTGTTTTTTTACTGTTTAATTCCTTCGCCCACCTTAGGTTTATTTACTTTTTCTAATCTTTTCAGTTGATTCATTAATCATTTAATTCATAGATTTCCTTTCTTGTTTGTATGATATAAATATTTAAAGCCATAATCTTTTGTTGGTGCAGTGTTTCATTTGTATTCAGTGGATGCTTATATGTACTTTTTAATTATTATTTTTTAGGTATTTTCCAATTTGCATTTTGATTACTCTCATTAAAGTATTAAGAGAGCCATAAGCTGGCCTTCCTTTTTCTTTCTTAAAATGCTTTTAAAATTTGACATAAGGGTTTCCTGCTGTGGTGCAGTGGGATAGCACCAGGACACAGGTTCGATACCCAGCCTGGCACAGTGGCTTAAAGGATCCAGTGTTGCTGCAGCTGTGGCCTTGGTTGCAACTGCAGCTCAAATCTGATCCCTGACCCAGGAACTCCATATGGCATGTGGCAGCCAAAAAAGAAAAAGAAAAAAATAACACCTATACAGAAGAGTTGATTTTATGTAAATATGCATTTTATTTTATTTTTATTTTTCTTGGTCTTTTATCTTTTTAGGGCCGCACCCACAGCATATGGAGGTTCTTGGGCTAGGGGTCGAATTGGAGCTGTAGCTGCCAGCCTACACCACAGCCAAAGCAATGTGGGATCCAAGCTGAGCCTGCGACCTACACTACAGCTCGCGTCAGTCCTTAACCCACTGAGCGAGGCCAAGGATCAAACCCGAGTCCTCATGGATACTAGTCAGCTTCATTAACCACTGAGCCACCATGGGAACTCTGATTTCATGTATATATATTTTAAATTGTAGTTTTTGAAATGAATATGTAACTAGTACTCAGGTCAAGAAACAGTAAAACACTGAAAGTACTGGAAACACTGGAAAAAAAAAACACGAAACACTGGTAGTACTCTATTAAATCATATCTTGATCTCTCCCAATCATTAGCCACATTCTCTTCTTCCCCCTGAACTAAAACTAATTTATTTTTGCCTGTTGTCATGTATGTGTGTATGTATGTGTATTTTATTTTATTTTTTTTTGCCACAACCATGGCATATGGAAGTTTCCCAGGCCAGGGATCAAACCCAAGCTGTGTTTGTGATCTGCTCCATAGCTGTGGCAGTGCTGGATCCTTAACCCACTGCACTGGGCTGGGGATCAAACCTCACAACTCAGCATTGACCTACGCTGCTGCAAAGACAACACTGGATCCTTTGTTGATTATATATGTGGTATTGCCCTTCTCTCTGTGGTTTGTTTTTGATGAACAGGTCCTTATAATTTTAATGAGCTCTATTTTATTAATCTATTCCTTTCTTGTCATTGTGTTTTTTGTACTATTTAATGAATCTTTTATTTTCTCAAGTTCATGGAGATATTTTGTGTTAACTTTTAGAAGCTTTTTATTGCTTGTATTTTACATTTATATTTACCATCATCTTAGAATTGATTTTGTCTGTGGTATGAGGTGTAGGGTTCATGTTTACTCCTCCCTACCCTCAGTGTGCCAGTGTAGTCTTTTTGTCACTGCACTGCAAAGCTACCATTGTCATAGAATGTATATATAAAGCTACCTTTGTCATAGAATGTATATCCGTAAGAGTGCCTGTCTCTTCATATGACTAATTTGCCTCCACCCACCTTTACAATCATTATCTTGAAATTTTCTCCAGCTTAATAATTGCACATTAAATATAGATCTCATCAAAGGCCATTTGAAGGATCTGGCTGTTTATTACCAGACTTCACATCCAACTTGCACTTCCTTAAAAAGTAAAGCCCTGGAGTTCCCGTTGTGGTGCAGTGGAAATGTATCTGACTAGGAACCATGAGGTTGCGGGTTCGATACCTGGCCTCGCTCAGTGGGTTAAGAATCTGGTGTTGCTGTGAGCTGTGGTGTAGGTTGCAGGTGTGGCTTGGATCCTGTATTGCTGTGGCTGTGGCATAGTCTGGCAGCTATAGCCCTGATTGAACACCTAACCTAGGAACCAGTGCGGCCTTAAAAAAAAAAAGGTCCTAGCATTTTTTGTATGGAACTTCTCATTAGACTAATACAAATATATATAACTAAAAATAAATGTGTATATATATTTTTGTGTTTAGATATAATTTTTATGAGAAAACATTCAGTAAAAGAATTGATTGATGATTGGTGATTATTGCAGATTAGTTCCATTTGTTTTTCGGAATGTCCTTGTTAGAATCATTTTGCATGTTTTCTTTTGGACCTTGTATCTATTTTGTAAACAGATAGAGAATAATCACATAGCTCACCTTTTGACTGATTTTTTTTTAGATATGTAAAAAAAAACTTAGATTATAGTAAAATCTTGTTGACCTGAGAACTATTTTGGTTCCTTAAATATTTTGTTTATTTTTTTCTCTGAGCCATTAAATGTTGGTTGTTTTCTAAATTCTCACAGAGGAATGTTATCCTCAAGTTCTTGGAGCTGTTACAGTGTTACCTTACAATGTTCACTAATGTACCACCCTCTAGGAACCTGTGCTAGTGATCCAGACTTGCTTTGTGACACTTGGTTTTCTCCCTGAACTTGTATTTATCCTCAGATCCTTATCTGTTTTCTTTTTTGGTGTTTCTTTTGTTACCTTCCGAACTTGCCAACTTCTTAGATGCTCCTTGAATTCTTTAAATACAGTATTTAAACATAACTTCCTTCCATTTCCTTAGATCTTACTTCCTTCTCTCATCTTTAGTCTTTCCATCTTTTCTTATCAAAAATCACAAGTGGGATAAATTAATTTTACATAACCTTTAGTTGTGTAGAATGGAACATTATTTTTTATCCTTATGTAGCTCTCATTTTCAGTATTTCAACCTGTTGAAATACTGAAATGTTCATAGAGAACATTTGAATATTTAAAATTTTTCTTTCAGTCCAGGAGTAGATACTTGAAATGAAGATGTTAGTACTAAAGCAAAATGCTTTTGAGAGATCTGATTTGGGAAGTAAAAAAAAAAAAATGTCAAGATGGGAAGTGGCTTGGACTGGGAAGGCAGAAGTTGCACAGAGAAGGCACACTATAAATGCAAGGAATGTGGGGAAGTCTTCAAATATTATTCCTTCATTAGTCACCAGAGAAATCATACTGGTGAGAAACCCCGTAAATGTAAAGAATATCGGATAGCCTTTATGAGAAGCTCATCCCCTTTAAATCATCATAAAATTTACATAGGCAAGAAATCTTATAGATGTGTTAAATGTGGGAAATTTCTCAGGAAACACTCAACGCTTGTTAATCATCAGAAAATTCATTTCAGAGAGAAACCTCATAAATGCAATGAATGTGGAAAAGGTTTCAGAAAAAATTCTGAGTTCTCACTGGTCAGAAACCAGAGAATTCGTACTGGTCAGAAACTCTCAAATGTAAGAACTATGGGAAAGCCTTTGCTCAGAATTCAGGCCATGTTCATCATGTGAAAATACATAGTGGAGAGAAGTCTTTTATTTTATTTTATTTTATTTATTTATTTATTTATTTATTTATTTATTTATTTATCTTTTTGCCTTTATCTAGAGCTGAACCCGTGGCATATGGAGGTTCGCAGGCTAGGGGTCTAATTGGAGCTGTAGCTGCCGGCCTTCGCCACAGGCACAGCAACACGGGATCCGAGCCGCGTCTGCAACCTACACCACAGCTCACGGCAACGCCGGATCCTTAACCCACTGAGCAAGGCCAAGGATCCATCCTGCAGCCTTATGGTTCCTAGTTGGATTCGTTAACCATTGAGCCACAACAGGAACTCCAAGAGAAGTCTTTTAAATGTAATGAATGTGGGAAAGTTTTTGGGGATAACTCAACTGTGTTGGAACGTCAGATATTTATGTGTAATGAATATGGAAAAGCTTTTAGGAATAGCTCAGGTCTTACCAGTCATCAAAGAAAGCATACAGGAGTTCTCGTTGTGGCTCAGTGGTTAACGAATTCATCTAGGAACTATGAGGTTGCAGGTGTGACCCCTGGCATTGCTCAGTGGGTTAATGATCTGGCATTGCCATGAGCTGTGGTGTAGGTTGCAGACGTAGCTCGGATCTCGCATTGCTGTGGCTGTGGCATAGGCCAGCGGCTAGAGCTCCAATTAGACCCCTAGTCTGGGAACCTCCATATGCCACAAGTGTGGCCCTAGAAAAGGCAAAAAGACAAAAAAAAAAAAAGCATACAGGAGAGAAACCTTATCACTGTAATAATTTATGGAAATAATTTTCAGGTGTAGCTTGTCCTTTGCTGGGCATCAGAAAACTCGTAATGGAAATAAACCCTATCAATGTAATGACTCTGGGAAAATGTTTATGAAGAGCTCAATCCTTATTTTACATCAGAGAATTCATACTGGAAAAAAAGTCCTATCACTTTAAGAATTGTGGGAAATTCTTCTGGCATAGCTTTGGCTTTATTTTACATCAGAGGATTCATACTGGAGAAAGGCCTATCACTATAAGACATTTGGGAACTCCTTCAGGCATAGCTCTGGCCTTATTGAACATCAGGAAGTCATAATGGAGAAAAACCTTAAGAATGTAATGAGTGTAGGAAAGTTTTTCCTCAAAATTCGGTCCTCAAGTGACGTGAGAAAATTCATAACAAAGAAAGAGCCATCAAATGCAATTAGTTTGGTAAATCATGCAGAAATAGTTTATTCCTTTCAACTACCAAAGAGGAGACATTCAGTAAATTATACACTTAAAATATTTTTTGACTTGCTATCCTGGAAAACTTATTTGTGAAGATGTTCATTGTAGTGTGATTTGTACTAGTGAAATATTTAAAGAATCTAAATGTTTATATGGAAACAGTTACTACAGAATACCATATAGCAAGTGAAAAGATTGAGGTAGAATCTTATATACAACGTAGAAATATCTCCATGATACCTTGTTAAATTAAAAAAGCAAGTTCAGAGAGTTAATATTGAAAAAAATGGCTGTACTACTCAAAGCAAGCTATAGATTTAATGCTATCTCTGTCAAATTACCTACCGCATTTTTCACAAAACTAAGAAAGAATAATCATAAATTTACTTGGAACCACAAAACACCCAGAATTATGAAAGCAATCTTGAGGAAAAAGAACAAAGCTGGAGGCATAACCCTCCCACACTTCAGAACATACTACAAAACTATGGTAATCAAAACAGTGTTGTATTGGCACAAAAACAGACATATGAATCAGTGGAACAGAATAGAGAGCCCAGAAATAAACCCACACACCTACAGACAATCAACCTTTGACAAGGGAGAGGTAAGAATATACAGTGGAGCAACGACAGTCTCTTCAGCAAGTGGTATTGGGAAAGTTGGACAACTGCATATAATCAGTGAAGTTAGAACACTCCCTCACACTATACACAAAAATAAATTCAAAATGACTTAAAGACTTGAATGTATAACATAACACCATAAATCTTGTAGAAGAGAATACAGGCAAAACATTCTCTGACATAAATTGAAGCCATGTTTTCTTAGGTCGGTCTCCTGAGGAAAATGAAATAAAAGCAAAAACAAACAAATGGGCATGGATTCACCTTGAAAACATTGTGCTATGTTAAAGAAGCCCAGCACAAAAGATGACATATTGTGTGATTCCATTTATATGAAATATCCAAAAAAGACAAATTTATAGACACAAGGGGAGATTGTTGGTTTCCAGGAGTCAGAGGATGCATGTGAAGGCAATAAGGAGCAACTAGTTATGGGTACTGAGTTTCTTTTTGAGGTGAAGAAAATGTTTTAAAAATTGATTTTGGTCATGTGGTAAGTTACAACTCTGTGCTTGCGTGAAAATACCATTGAACTGCACACTAGAAATGTGTTAATTGCATGGTATGTGAGATAAATCTCAATAAGTCTGTCTATACGAAGTATATGAATGGATATTTTACCAAAGAAGATATGTAGATGTTTAATAAGCACATTAAAAGCTCCTCCACATTGTGATATATTAGGGAAGTGCAAATTAAAACCACAGTAAGATGTTACTTCATACCCTAAAGAATGCCTGTAATCAAAATGACAGGCAATAACAAGTGTTGGGGAAGAATGTGGAGAAACTGGAATGCTTATACATTGCTGGTGGGATAAATACATTTTGGAAAGCGGTTTTCAAGTTTCTTAAAATGTTAAACATGATTTTATCATGTTACCCAGCAATTCCACTCTGAGGTATTACAAGAGAAATTAAAATATAAATGCCAACATAAATACTTGCATGTGAATATTCATAGTATCATTTTTCATAGTAGTAAAAAAGTGGAAACAATCCAAATCTTCATCAACCAGTGAATGGACAGACAATATATGGTATAGTCATATCACGGAATACTTTCAGTCATGAAAGGAATGAAATATTAATACAGGCTACAACATGGATGGATCCCAAAAACATTACAATAAATAAGAAAATCACATATTGTATAGCTCCATTTATATGAAATGTTTAGAAAAGACAAATCTGTAGAAACAAATATTAGATTTACAGCTCCGTGAAACAGACTGTAGCAGTGGGTGTGACTGCAAATGGAAATGAGGGTTCTTAGTGTGATGGAAATATTCTAACATTAGAGTGTAGAGATGGTTGCTCAACTGTAAATTTTAATTTAGCAGTGCTACTTCTAGGAATATATTTTACAGAACTAGTCACACTTAAATGCCAGGATGTTCTTTGCAGCATTGCTTGTGATAGTAAATATTTGAAATCAATCAAACTATTGATTGATTAATAGAGGATGTTTTAATAGATTATGAATCATCTATTAATTCACATAGCTCTAAATGAGGAAATGTAGAAAGAAATTCAGACTTTTTCAGGGGAAAGAGTGAAGATGTGGATCATTATGTGTGCTATGATCCTATTAAGAAAATAAGCCATATTAAGGTCCCTTTACCCTCTCGCTTTTAGAGTATACTTGCTTTAAATTTTTACACTATACACATTGAATACCACATCAGAAAGTGTCATAATTTTTCTTCAGTTATCTAATATAATTTAGGAAACATAAGAGGGGAATAGTCTTTTATATCTATCCATGTTTTTACTCTTTGTTTTGTTCTTCCTTACACTTCAAGTTTTCTTAAATTTTTTTGTTTCTGTTTGAAGACTTACTTTTAGCCATTTTTTAAAGGTCTGTTGATGACAGATTCTCTTTGTTTTCTTTCATCTGAAAGGATTGCTTTTCCATTCTTGAAAGATATTTTCACTGACAATAGAATCCTGGGTTGAAAGTGTTTTTCTTCCAGCATTTGAGAAGTGTGTGCCAATTCCCTGTGGTCCCCATTATTTCTGATGAGAAATCCACTGTTACTGAAATCATTGATTCTCTATAGGCAACTTTTTGTTTGTCTCTAGCTGCTTTCAAAATTTTTTCCCTTTGTGTTTGATTTTTTGAAGTTTGATTATGAGATTATTGTATGCCTTGGTGTGGATTTCTTTGGGTTTATCTCTCTTTTTTTTTCCTGAAGTTTGATGATGATGTATCTTAGTGTGGATATATTTGTTGGTCATCTTTGGAGTTATTCAGCCTCTTAAATCTGGAGGTTTGTGCCTTTCACCAAATTTGAGGATTTTTTTCAGCCATTAGTTTTTCAAATACCTTTTCAGCCTTATTTCCTTTTCTTTTCTTCTGCATCATCAAGTGATACAAACGTTAGCTCTTTTGTTATCTTTTTTTTTTTCCAGTCTATTTTCTCTGTGTCATTTGGATTGGGTAATTATTATTATTTTATCTTCAGGTTTACTCATTCTTTGCTCTGACTTATTAATTCTGCTATTAAGGCCATATAGTGAGTTTTTAAGTTATTTTTTCATTTCTAAAATTTCCATTTAAATTCTTTTATATCTAACCACCACTATGACATTGCATAAATTATTCAGTCTCTCTAGACTCCAGTTTCTGTCATTTTTATTTAAAACATTTTTTTTGCCTTGCTCATGGCATGTGGACCTTCCTGGGCTGGGAAACTGAACCTGCATCACAATATTTACCCAAGCTGCGTCAGTGAAATACTGGATCCTTAACCTGCTGTGCCACAAGGGAACTCCCTAGACTCCAGTTTCCTGATAATTGTAGTCCATGTTTATCAAGAAGTTTGCTGAGATATATAAGGTATAACTCAGTCTAGCAGGAAGTAAATGTTCCATAAATACTAGCTCTTATCTAAAAATTATTTTCCTACAAAAAATAACAAAGTATTTCTGACTTTGTGGTGTGTGTGTGTGTGCGTGTGTGTGTATGTGTGTGTTTGCTTTTTAGGGCCACACCTGTGGCATATGGAAGTTCCCAGGCTAGGGGCTGAATTGCAGCTGCTTGCCTATGCCACAACCACAGCCACAGCCACAGCCACAGCCACGTGGGATCCAAGCTGCATCTGCAACCTACACCACAGATCATCTCACTGGATCCTTAACCCATTGAGTGAGGCCAGGGATTAAACTCACATCCTCATGGATACTAGTCAGGTTTGTAATCCACTGAGCCACAACAGGAACTCCCTCTGGTGTGTGATTTTTATTGATTTCATTGTAAGTCCCACTTCACAGGTACATTGATGTTTTTTAGTTGAAGTGCAGTTGACCTACAATATTATATTAGTTTTAGGTGTACGTTATAGTGATTCAATATTTATAAAATTTTGAATGGTCACTATGATAAGTATAGTTACCATCTGTGGCTTTACAAATTATTACAATATTATTGACTGTATTCCCTGTGCTATACATTAATTCCCATGGCTTATTTATTTTATAACTGGAAGTTTGTACCTCTCAATCCCCTTCATCTATTTTGCTGCTTCCCAGTTTTCTCCCTCTGGCAACCACGCGTTTTATTTCTTATCTGTTCACCTTTTAATGGAACTTAAGTTGTTTCCATGTCTTGGCTATTGTAAATCATGCTGTGATGAACATAGGGGTGCATATATCTTTTTGAATTAGTTTTTTAATATTCTTTGGATAAATACCCAGATGTGGAATAGCTGGATCATAAGTTAGTTCTGTTCCTAATTTTTGAGGCATCTCCATACTGTTTTTCATAGTGGCTGCACCAGTTTACATTCCCACCAACAACATATGAGGGTACCCATTTCTCCACATCCTCGCCAACACTTGTTATTTCCTGCCGTTTTGATAATAGCCATTCTCATAGGCATGAAGTGATATCTCATTGTGGTTTTGATTTACATTTCCCTAAGTATTAATGATGTCAAGCACCTTTTCATATTCTTGTTAGCCATCTGTGTGTTTTTTGAAAACATGTCTCTTCAGATACTTTGTCCACTTTTTCTTTCTTTTCTTTTACGGCTGCACCTGTGGCACGTGGAAGTTCCCAGGCTAGGGGTATAATTGGAACTTAAGCTGCCAGCCTGTACCACAGCTACAGCCACATCAGATCAGAGCTGCACCTGTGACTTATACCACAGCTTGTGGCAGCACTGTATCCTTACCTACTGAGCAAGGCCAGGGATCGAACTTATATCCTCATGGTTACTCACGACCTCATGGTCAGGTTTTAACCTGAGCCATAACGGAAACTCCTGGGAATGCAATTTGGACTCGGGGTTTTCTCATACAATTTTCATCAAATGCCATCTGAGACTGTAGTCATAAGAAGGTTCTGCTGGGCTGGGCATCTACAGTGATTCACTCACATGGCTGAGAATTGACGCTGACTGTCTTTTGGGAGCTCAGACAAACCTGTCGACTGGAGCACTTGTCCAGCAGAACTGTGGTCTTGAAGTAATTAGAGTTTTTACTTGGCAGCTGGTTTTCTCCAGAGCAAGTGTCATGCAGAAACTTTTCAGACACTTAAAGGGCTTTTTAGACCTATTCTTGGAAGTCAGTGTAGCATCACTTCTACCATGT
>PVHT020003785.1:13055769-13088207 GCA_004024745.2 Catagonus wagneri
ATTTTTTTTTTTTTTTTGCCTTTTGTCATTTTAGGGCCGC
The DNA here is from genome assembly GCA_004024745.2 of Catagonus wagneri. NCBI lineage: Eukaryota > Metazoa > Chordata > Mammalia > Artiodactyla > Tayassuidae > Catagonus > Catagonus wagneri. Next base: position 13,055,810 of record PVHT020003785.1, read on the forward strand.
ACCTGCGGCATGTGGAGGTTCCCAGGCTAGGGGTCTAATCGGAGCTGTAGCCACCGGCCTACGCCAGAGCCACAGCAACGCAGAATCCGAGCTGCATCTGTGACCTACACCACAGCTCATGGCAACGCCGGATCATTAACCCACTGAGCAAGGCCAGGGATTGAACCCGCAACCTCATGGTCCCTAGTCGGATTCGTTAACCACTGCGCCACGATGGGAACTCCAACATGCAATAGATTTTAAGTATTGTGCTCAAACTTGACAGTTGTATAGACCCTTGTGTCCACCACCTGAAGAAAGGAATAGAACATTTTTTCACTCTGTAAGGCTGTCTTGTGCCTATTTCAAGTCAGTTCCCGCCCCCTTCTTCGATAGAAGCAACCATTACTTGATGTCTTTTTCTACAGATTAGTTTTTCCTGTCTTGTGAAGTCATATTAATGGAATTAATATACTGTGTGTGTGTGTGTGTGTGTGTGTGTGTGTGTATTTGGGTTCTCTTTTTTCAGCATAAGGAGGTTCCCAGGCTAGGGGTCGAATTGAAGCTACAGCTACCGGCCTATGCCGGAACCATAGCAATGCAGGATCCGAGCTGTGTCTGCGACCTACACCACAGATCATGGCAATGCTGATCCTTAACCCACTGAGCAAGGCTGGGGGTCGAACCCATAATCTCATGGTTCCTAGTTGGATTTGTTTCCCCTGTGCCACGATGGGAACTCCCCTATATTTGGGTTCTTTTACTCAACCCAAGTCTTTGAGATTCATACATATTATTGAATGTATCAGATGTTTATTATTATTTTTTATTGCTGAGTTGTATTTAATTATATGAACATACAACAGTTTATTACCTTGTCTGTTATTGAACATTTGGGTTATTTCTAGTGTATTGTTGTGAATGAGGATAGTATGAACATTCTTGTGTACACCTTCAGCTATTATCAGTGTATTTCTGGGAGCCATATGGTATTGTTATTCAAACGCATAGTGTTTCTAAAGTGTTTCTATGACCAGAGATCTTTGATAAAATATATCTCTCTAGGAGTTCCTGTCGTGGCTCAGTGGTTAACGAATCCGACTAGGAACCATAGGTTGCAGGTTCAATCCCTGGCCTTGCTCAGTGGGTAAAGGATCCGGCGTTGCCATTGCCGTGAGCTGTGGTGTAGGTTGCAGAGGCTGCTCGGATCCCGCATTGCTGTGGCTGTGGCGAAGGCCAGCAGCTACAGCTCCTGTTAGACCCCTAGCCTGGGAACCTCAATGTGCCGCGGGTGCGGCCCTAGATAAGGGCAAAAAGCCCCCCCAAAAAATTTATCTCTCTATATGATAAAGATTTGCTGTCCAGCTTCTTGGGATTAAGAAGCCTGCAGCTTATAGGATCTGCCAGAAGTCTATGGTTTATAGGAAGCTATAGTTTATAAGATATAGAAAAAAATGGAGTGGTATCTTTTCAAGAAAACCATTTTTTTCTACTTCATTCATCATGTTAATTACATGGAAGCTCAGGGTGAAAATTTATAGGGATGGTCAAGGCTAAAAAGGGAAATTCCCCCTTAAAATCAACTTCTCATCTCCAGTATTCCTCAAATCTCAGCTACTAGAGGTAAAAATTATTAGAGTAGATTATCCTTCCAAATTCCTTACTGTGTGTGCATGCATATGTGCATAGGAGGAAGAGGATACTGTTAGAGAAACTTTTTTACTGACTACAAATCTCAGCTCAGTAATGAGGACACTTAATGCCCTTACTAGATGACTCAGATATTGCTCTTGTTGCTGAAAGGGAGTGAAAGTCATTGTGTCTCCCCCAAACTTGTAGATAGTTGTCTGCTCTATGGCTGTAAGCAAGTTATCACTATCCCAGGTAGGAGTGGAAGACAAGTAAACCACACGACAGATTTGGAAGGGAACCTACTTTTGTAAGGAAAGGCCAGGGCTTCTGCTATGAACGTGGGTGATTTGTTAGAATAGGCTATTAGAGGCTACTGTGCATATGATACGGTGTTCAGTATGAGGATTTTTGGTTAGATTTGCCTCATGAATTCTGCCTAGTGGTCTTAAATGCAAAATAAGATTAATTTGAATATGTAGAAAAGAAAAGAATCTTGGGATTGGTCTGGGGCTGATTTTTTTTTTTTTTAAAGGCTGATGGTGTCAACTGCAAATTTAAAATCTGTACCTGCTACATAAATCTCCAATTATGTAGTAGATTAATGGAAGTACCGTGGGACATTAGGTCAAAGTAAACTGACAGAAATCAGGAACCATACATGATAATGATAATAAACAAGACATTTATTTTTCATACTCATTTGGAGGAAAGGAGAAAAGTCAGTTTGCTCTACCCAGTGATGGCTTTCAGAAAGAGTCTCCATTCTTTCCATAAAATTGGATAGGGTGTTTAATATCAGGGAATTTTATACTCTTAATTCATAAAGAGAACTTCCTTTGAAGAGAACAGTTATAGCGTGAGCCTCTGTGAGCAGCTTCGCTGGTGCACAGCCAGACTCCCTCTCTGAGTGAAGCTTTTCCCACACTGGCCACACAGATAGGGTGTCTCTCCTGTGTGGATTTTTCCATGCAGGATACAGTTCCCCCTGGTGTGGAAACTCTTCCTGCATTGTGTGCAGGCGTAGGGTTTCAGGCCTGTGTGGACTCGGATATGAACAATTAAACTTCCCTTCTGACTGAAGGCTTTTCCACACTGATCACATCTATAGGGCTTCTCACCACTATGAACTCTTCTGTGAACAGCAAGGTTACTTTGATTCCTGAAGCTTCTCTGACAGATGGCACACTCATAGGGTTTTTGTCCAGTGTGGAGTCTTTCGTGAACGGCCAGACTACCTCGTTGACTAAAGCTTTTCCCACATTCCTTGCACTGATAGGGCTTCTCTCCTGTATGTATTCGTTGATGTGTAACGAGATTGCCTTTGGCCCTAAAGCTTTTTCCACAATGGGTACACTCAAAGGGCTTCTGGCCAGTGTGGATTCTCTCATGTAATGTTAGACTACCCTTTTGCCTGAAGGATTTTCCACATTCCTGGCACTCATAGACCCTCTGTCTCACTCCAGGTGAATCGTCCTGTAGTGTCTTAGAATCAGGGGATTTTTGTTCCAGCTTCTCTCTTCTGAAAGAATTCTGGATATCCCAGCTTGAGGATCCTGTGGCCTCAGAGTGATCATATTTGTGGTGGGCTTCTGTCATCACATCTGGTAAAATGAGAGGGAAGTCATGTAAGATGCACCAATATGCTGAGTGAGAAGAATAGGGAAAAAAGAAACAATGCTTTGAGTGCTTATTATGTATCAGACATTAATACTATAAACTTTGCATAGATAATTTAATCTTGAAAACAATCTATGAGATTGCTACAGATAAGGAAATGAAAGTATAGGGAGGCTGTCAAAGATGATGCAGTTAGGTAGGTAAGTGTAAAATGGGGATTCAGACACAGGGATGCTCCATAGCTGTGTACTGCTCTAAATTTAGTTTAATTTAGCTTCCCAAATAGTCCTGTGTGATAGACATGATTATCTCCATTTTACAGATAAGAGGTTCAGGAACATTAAGATAACTATGAAATATCATATTGAGTCCCATACCCAAGTTTTACCTGGCTCTAAAACAGGCTGTGTAGGGCCTAAAGCTTTAAATTTTTGGAGGGATTCCATTAAGAAAAAGTATAAAAGTAGGTATAGGGCCTTGAAGAAGACCAGTGTAAGAGAAAGATCCTGAAACTTAAGTTTCATTAGCTTCAAAAGGAATCCACCTCTGCTCCAGTCTGCTCTCCTAACAGTGGAGTAGTCTCCATTATGTCAGAGTATATGTAGCAGAAGCCTTGGTACTTTACACCTATTAATTCTAAGCCTTGCAACCCTGCAATATAAAGCTTACTGTTACACTTTTCAGATGAAGAGCCTGGAGCCCAAGAAAATTAAATAACTTGTCTGATACCACAGATTGAGTCAGGGCAGTCATAGAATCTGATCCAAGGAATTTTTTTCCCTTTAAAATCCATGCTACTTCAATCTGCTAAGCTGTAGTGGAAGTGAAGTCAATTTTGGTTTGGAAGTTATTCTCAACATTTCCTATGCAGATGTGATAGTATTTTCCAATACTGTCCTTCATATGAGCCTCCTACTGTACTTTAAATATGGGTCCATTCCTCACTAATAATAGTTTTCTTGGAGTCATCCTAGGGAGATTTCAACTTGTTCTCCTTACTTTATCCTTTCTTACTCAGTGATTGAGCTTGATTTAAAACTGCTCATTATTCTCTCAGAGACTGCCTCAAGACTACTCTATAACAAGACTGTTCTCCTGATCCGTTTTTACTGTTATTTCTAACTCCAGCCTGTAGGCTTTCCCTGTAACCGCCAGAAATGGTGAGCTCTACCAAAGGAATGTCTTATCTGTATCCTCAGCCTGTTGAGGACAGCCTGTGCTGAGGCCAGGGACACTGATTATTGTGAGCTTAGGGCATCCCAGCAATCAACCAACTCACTGAAAAATGCTACATTCTGGGCATATCTTCCATGACAGTCCAGCAGTGTAGCTGTTGGAAATCCAAACATGTCCACTCCTGCTGTACGACCTTAATCACCACCTCTTTATATGATTCTTCCATGGGCTGTTCTTGAGTACCTAGGGAGGAAAAAGCAAACAAAAACAAAACAGAACAAGAAAAACAAACGTGAAAGGACAGGAAAGTTGTTAAGTGAGAATAAATTCAACAGGCATTCCATTTTGGGGTATGAGTGAACGGAGGAAATTTGGATTGCCTGATATAATGTCAGACACCTACCATGTAACTGCAAAATGGGCCAAAAGGTACCATGACCACTTATAAATCCAGGAGTAAGCAGAGGTGGGGAAGCAGAGAAGACATAAAGCAAACACGTATCATATCTCTTCCTGCCAATGCTAAGATAATGCCCCTTCTATTTGTACCTTAGCTTTTGCAAGTGATTGGAATCTTTTGCAAGTGATTAGAACTTCTTCAACGTAACAGCCTGCTGCTTTATCCTCTGAGTCCCCAAAGGAATTTAGAATATATAAAAAACATTTTACCCTTTATGATTGGCTCTATGATTGAAATGGCTCCAGCTCTCCTCTCCAGTCCCCTCTAGGTTATTGGGACAGAATAAGAGACTTCATATGTCCTTTTAGCACTTCTTAGGAGGCTCCAGACTCACACCCACACTTCCCCTGCTCTTCAAGATATGAGAAAACCAGTTCTCAGGAAGTATAAATACTTGTCATTTCTTGGAAAAAGGAGACCTACGTCAGACTCCAAAACCAAGCCCAGGGCACTCCAACAAGGGTAAATAACTTACCACAAGTCCCAGAGCCAGTAAGGAGTCAAGGTGGAGTAAAGGTTCAAATTCGAGACTTTCTGGATCCAAAGCCTATCACTAATGAGCTAGTCGGAATTCTTATAAAATGGAATAGAATGGAACAGAGTTTGACCGAACTTTCTTATTACTCTTCCAGATCCTAGGAATCCTCTTGTTCCATATTATCTTCTTTTTTTTTGGAGAGAATATTCTTATTTTAGGACCCTAATTACTGAATTCTTATACTTTATTTATGCGGTGGTTCAGTGTATAATCTTTTTTTCCTTCAATATGTAACATGAAAATGCTGGCCTCCTGATTTAATGAAATAGCAGTGTGATGCTACAGTTCTGTGTTAACCCAAGCACCTGGTCTTCTTGACAACTGCACTTTCTGCTACATATTGTGATGACTGGAGAGGCATTTAAACACTTAGTTGGAAGATTCAGCTTCATTTGGAGTAGAAGCCACAATACAATGCTTTATCAGATGTCAGGACACTATAGGACCATTCACTTGGAAGTTCAAGGTGTTACTGCTCAACAACTGCACATCCACCGAATCAGTGTAAAGTATATGGTACTTGGTGCCCAAGGTTGGACTCTGTCCCTGGTGAGTCCAGCAAATAGTTTGGAACGTGTGGGTAGAATTTACAGCGATGCCTCTCCCCGCGCTGTGAGAGATTCAACAAAACTCAGATGTGTGTCTGGAACCTCTCTTATTAATACAGGGAAACTGTCATAATTTTCTCCCTAGACTCCACAAGTCTGAGGAATCAGTTTCCTGAAGATTTTGGAGAAAGCCACTTTATGGTAGAAAATATTTCTTTTCCTATCAGAAAGGCCATTATATCCTGTGGAAAGAGCTCAGAATTAGGCCATGAGAGATTTGGATTACACTCTTAGTCCCCTCAAATGACATTGGGCAAGTAATCAAACAGCCCTGACTCTATTTCCTCACTTAATAAATAGTTTGATAACACTAATATCAAGTAGCTCCTGGGAGAATAAAAAAACAAATGTTAAGGGCCTCTGACTTGTCCTACAAATTGAAGGCCTAAAGTTGAGAATTCCTGAGGAGATGACTAGAAAAGGGGAAACTTTTTGCTGTCTTGGGAATAGTTTCAGGATTAGGAAATTCTGGGGAGGGGTGAGTTTTTCCTCCGCACACCTGAATCCAGTTTGTCCATTCCCATTCCCACCCAGAGGGGTCTGTCCTTTCTCCCATTCTCCCACCCCAGAGAGACACCATTTTTCCCTGTCCAACTTCTGAAGGCCCAGGGTCACAGCTGACAGTGGCCTCCCCCGCCCACAGCTCCAGGTGCCAGGCCTTCCTCCACACCCGGCCCAGCGGTGCGGAGGAGGGGCTCCTGCTAGTCCCGACAGATTCTCCCCTCCCGCCTCAAGCTCCCCCAACCCCGCGTCGCCGGGTACCCCGGGCCGCCGTGCGCGCTGGGCCTCAGCACCCCGCTCTTTGGTCCAGCTGGACCTTTTTCTGCGGGCCGCAGACCTCTCCCCTCGCAGCCGGCCGCCCTGGGGGTCCAGGCTGGCCAGGCTGCTCAGGGTCGGGGGGGAGCTCGGGAGCCATAGCCTGAAGGCGGCGCCCCGCCTCACCCGGGCGAACTGACCCGGCCGGCGGCCTCACTCACCGCAGCGGCGCGCGCCCGCAGAGAGACAAAGGCCGGCGCCGAGCCCGCAGCAGCGCCGGCGCGAGCAGACCGGACTACAGCTCCCAGGAGGTTCCGCGCGAGCCGGAGCCCGGGGCTTTGGCGGTCCCGGCTTTCCTGAGCACTGTGGGAAACGTAGTTCGGCGATGCGACTGGCCTCTCGGGCTCTTCGGGTTGTTGGCGCCTCCGTCTGGCCCAGAGCCAGTGTCGCCGATTCTTTCGCGGTTGTAGAGCGGGCACTGAAAGTGCCAAAAGGCCCCTCAGATGAGCCCGGCGTGGGTAGGCAGCTTGGTGAAGTCCCGCTGAGGCAGAAGATTGGGAATCTGTGTTCTTGCATGGCATCGTGGGAGGAAACAGTGTTGGGAAGAAATGAGTTGATAAAACCTTGGGTGCTTGGGGGTTTTGTTTTGAGCCATTGGGGGACTAAAGACAATGTATTCTGTAATTAGAGCTCTGAGGCGAGAAGCAACTATGTCAAGAGGAGTCTGTGGGAAAAGAATTTGGAGTACGAGAGGAGAATTTAGTGAGATTGGTAGGGAGGAGTCTGGTGGATGGCTATGCCCTTTCGATCCCGTTAAAGACTTTGCATCCGAAATAATGGGTAAGAGATGAGGTTTGGAATTGTCTTAAATTTGCATGTTAGCTCCACCACTGACTAGCTGCAGAATTCTGGACAGGCTTCTTACCTGGTGGGGAGCCCAGGATGGGGCCAGGTGGCAGGTATAGAGGCGTCTTGAAAGGGCCAGGGTCCAAGCCAGGTCACCCTCTATCGTATTGTTTCAGAGCAAAGGCAGGTATGTAAGTGAACCCAGAAAAAAAAAAAAAAAAAAGACATTCAACATGTACCCTATGAATTTTGGAGAGAAAACCCTATTTTCTAAGGTAGGAAATTAGATTGTTTTCTTACATGGATGAATTGTAAGCTTTGAAAATCACTCAGCAAGTGAGATGAGTTCTTTTTCATGGGGCTTCTTTGTGAAGACCCACTCAAGCACAGGCATTCAAATCCTGTTGTGTGATACTGGGAGCGGGCAAGGCTCCCTAAATGCCTTTAAGCCACCTTCAAATGTATTTTTATAGGATCCAGGCCTCTGAGAGGGAATTTGGAGAGGGAAGAATGGCATTAAAGTTCTTTATGGCAGAGGCCGCTTGGGCTTCCTCCCCCCTTGGAATCGCATTTGTTTTCCTTCATCCTGGAGCTCTCCTTAGTGTAATTCTCTCCAGGTTCCCTGCTCCAGAGCTCCTACTTGGAGGCTATTCTATGCTGTTAAAGGAAAAGTTTCATAAGGTATATTTCCTCTTGCTATGTGCTTCTCTTCTACCCCAAAGCCGCCTATTAAACAACAACAAAAACAAAACATTCAGAGAGTTCCTGTTGTGGTGCAGCGGAAAAGAATCCGACTAGGAACCATGAGGTTGCGGTTCTATCCCTGGCCTTGCTCAGTGGGTTAAGAATCCAGTGTTGCTGTGAGCTGTGGTGTAGGTTGCAGGTGCGGCTTGGATTTGGCATTGCTGGGGCTGTGGTGTAGCCCACAGCTATAGCTCTGATTAGGCCCCTAGCCTGGGAACCTCCATATGCTGCGAGTGCGACCTTAAAAAAGCCAAACAGCAACAACAATAACAACAGATTTTCAGTTTTACACTGTGTACAAAATATAAGTTGATTGCTAAGTGTTAGTTTTACTAACGCTAATAATACATCGTTATTTAAGTTCATTGAACCTGTATGTCCTGAGCCCATTTTAAGTGTCAGGTACTCTGCTGGGCTTTGGGGACATAAATGTCAAAAGGATATACTCTCTTCTTCTAGGAAGGGAGCTGACAGTCTAGTTTAGAAGACAAACACACCCCTTTTCTCAAAACCCGGGACAGCAGCACAGAGAAGTCTTGAGTGTGCAGGGGAAACTGCCCTGTAGGCCTGGCTCCTGAAGGAGCCTCAGCACAAATGCGGGGCTTCCTGCGGTGCCTCCTTCATTATTTGTTCCAGAATCACAGAGAGAAAGGGGTAGGGATTAGGAGATGAAGCACAGTCATCACATCCTTTCTTCTAGAGCAGCCACAGACACTTAATTTTCAGTGCCTGGGTGGCACCCAGCAAAGGTCAGTCCTTGCAGCTGTTTGGATGGTGCTGTATGAGTGTCTCTGCTCCCTTCTCTCCCAAAGCTGTGGCTGCAAGGCTGTGTATGTCACCCCAGGTCTGCGAGTCATTTTCCCTGTTGATAAACAGCACCATGTGCTTAGAGCACCATGTGCTCAACCAGTAATGTTGAGGTCAGGATGAGCTGTGGTTGTTAGGATGTTTCCGATCCCATTGTGAAAGTAGATGACAAAGCTTTGGTGGAGAAGATGACTGTAAAGGGTGAATGTTGTCACCTCAACAAATCTGTGTGAATTCTTTTAAGGTGTCTCAGGAAAGTGGGTACATTGAATAGAAAGTGGAGGAGAGAGCTGTTAGGAATGGAGCTGATGAGACTCAGGAGAGATCCACCCACCACTCTCTCAACAGACATGTAGCAGTCTTTACCCAGATCCTACGTGGGGCCTAGTCTTTAACCACTGCCTGCATCTTAAGACACACAATCAACAGGAAGGCACAGAGTTGAGGGAGGGTATCAACATTGTCAATTTGAAAAATTACCAAAGAGTTATTCCCTTATTTCACAACATTATGGAATGAAGATAATCCAATAACATATGACAAAGGCTAAACATTTGGCAAAAAAATGAAAGTAAATGATTATCTAACTCCTATGCCAAGATAGCCTCCAGATTGATTAAATGTAAAATGTAAAACCCAGATCCATAAAAGGTCCAGAAGAATGTATGGTTTAATATTTTTGTAATCTTGGCGTAGGAAGGGTTTTCCTAACCATAGCAACAAATGCAGAAACAGTGAAGAATAAGACTGCTGGATTTAACTACATTAAAATCCAGTACTTTAATGGTGTCAACAATACCATTAAATGAAGTTAATACATGGCGAGCTAGGAACATGATAATCACTTATCATTTTTAAAGAGAACATACAAATCAATAAGAAAAAGAAATTTCAATGGAAATTTGGTAAAGGATAGCAACACACACACAATAGAATTAATGAAAAATACTATTAATTTCTAAAAAGTGCTAATTGAAACTAAGAAGAAATTTTCCTAGCTAGTGAATGGCAAATATTGCAAAAGGGACTAGGGAAATAGACATTTTCAGCCATGTCTAAATCGAGACAATCCAGTCTGATCAGACATTTGCTTATATATATCACAAAGTCCTAAAAATACATATTTTACTTCTGTAGTTTTTTTGCTCTTTGAAATTGCTTCATATTGTGATCCTAAATTTTATATTTACTATATTCCCTAAAGTATATCTTAATGAATATTTTATGGCCAAAAAAAAAAGAAAAAGCAAAAAGAGAAGAACCCATCAGGATACGAAAAAAGTGAGATAATTGCATCCTAAATGTGGAATGAAAGCTGCAGAACTCTGCAGTAAATTCTAAAGTGAACTATTGACTTGGAAAAGACCCCTGGTTTCTTTGAAGGGAGGGTTTTCCCCAGAAACTTGCGTGAGAGTGCATGATATTCAGGGAGAGCTCAAAAACTGCATTTGCTCCCATTATCTCAACAAAATCTTTGGATGTAGAGTGGTAGAATGAGGATCTGCCTTCCTGGAAGAGTTTTTCAGAATAATTTCGACTCTGCCTCAAGTCTATGTTTTCTCCAATTCCCATCAGAAATGCAGACCTCTTTAGTTAGCTGTTTATAACTGTGTTTCATGAACCCCCATCTCATTCCCACTACTCTGTACATTCTCTGAACTAACCAGTCTTCCCATCCCTCCCAAAAAATCCCACTGTGTCCAGCTTGGAGGCCAGTGCTTGGGAGAAAGCCAGCCTTCTTTTAGGCCCCTCCTACTCAGTGACCAGGCTTGAGTAGCCGGACCCAACAGAAAGAAAAAGGTTTGTGCTTTAGTGCAATTGTCTAGAGGGTTGTTGGTCCCTCGGTTAGAGTCATCCAAGTGTCTCTTGACTTGCCAGCTATTTCTCAGGGCTGGAAGTCATCCTGGCCTCTCCTTGGACAAGTCATTCTTATTCTCTGCAGCTACTTCTGTCTCTTTGAACAGTTATGTTTTGTGTTTGCTCTCACTATTCTTCCCTGATTTATAAATTCAGGATACTAATAATTTGGGCTTAATGATGCCTAGTGTGTAGATCTTAGCTTTTGTAACCTTGAAATTCCTTCCACTGTTCAAATATAAATGATTTATTCCTAAGGGAGCTATTTATGCAAGCTTCAGATGTTTTTCAGTTCTTACTATTTATTTCTACCATGTAACTAGCTATTCCTTTCTTCATTTAGCCTCTTGATGGAGTTGCTTATAAGCCAGAAGATGGGAAGCAAAGTTTGGGGTGGGGATGACCCACACTTAGTATATATTTGCATCTGTTTCTAGGGCCATGGGTCTGGCCATGATTCCTGCTGAGGCTTTCATGCCAAGAGCTGATTTTCCTGTTTGATATCATTTAGTGAGGCTGCCTTAGGGTCCCTCTAGAATATATTTACAGTGCTGCTTGGCCCAGAAAGAGGATGTACCCTTTGTTTGCTGTTGTGTGCATGAGTATCATCCTCTCATAATGACTCTTCTGAGGAATGTCATGGGGGAGCACAACCCATTTTGTAGGTAGGCCTTGCAAGCAACCAGAGGGTGAAGATGTGACTGTGACTACAGGTGGGAGGCTAGAAGTTGTTCCTGCTCATGTCATCTGTTGGATGTTACTTCTTTCCACACCCAAATCCTGAGCTATGGTCTTACAGCCAGAGTTCTCATCTGTGTCCCATGAACAGGCTCCATTTGAGACTGTGAACATGCAGAATGGAAGAAGTGGACTTAGAGGTTTTTTTAGGGCAAATGGTACATGCTTTTCTTTAAAGAGTTGGTTGACCTCCAGAAAGACTTAAATGATTGTTTTAGAGAATCCTTGAATAAGCAGAGATAAGTTATTAAATTTTTTTCTTTTAAGTTTTTATTTTGAAATAATTTTAGACTTATAGGAAAGCTGCAAAAACTAGACAGTTTTCACATTCATTTTTCACTAAGTTTCTACAATAGTAACTCCTAGAATTATGATAGTCAAAGCCAGGAAGTTAATGTTGGTACAATATGCAGTGGTAATACTTAACAGTAAATTACTGACCTTATTTAGCTTTCATCAGTCTTCCTCCTACTATTCATTTTCTGTTCCTGTATCCAGTCTAGGATCCCACATTACATACACATAGTTGTGTGTCTCCTTAAGTGCTTCCTATCTGAGGCATTTCTTCATTTTAGAGAAGAAAATAAAATCTGTTGGTAATGGTAATGTTAGAATGCAAGATAAATGTAGGAACATACAAATGATCTGCTTCCCTCTCTTCCTTTTTTCCTTCCTATTAATTTTCCTTTCCAAGCAAAACTTAAAAATTAGCTTGGTTTTTATTTGGAAGTAAAAAAAAGATTTTTAAAGTATGTAAAAAACTTAATAGTTGTAAAGGCTTTAAAAGCTTCAAACATACTTTGGAATAGTCAAACACATTTCCTGAAATATCAAATACAGAGATGTAATAATCATACAGCTGATTTTACTGTGCAGCAAATAATTTACCCTTGCCCAAAAGAGGTGTGACATTTTCTTTGGTTTCTGGGAGGTAATGTCTAGGCCTTTGGACTGTCATGTTTGATAGGGGATCTTCATCTGTGGCCTTGGATCTTACTGGATAGTCTAAAAATGTGATTTAAGAAGTTCCATGGTGATGCAGTAGGTTAAAGATCTGGTGTTGCTGTTGTGGCTTGGGTCACTTCTGTGGCATAGGTTCGATCCCTGGCCTCAGAACTTCCACATGCCGGGGTTAGTGGGGCATGGCCAAAAAAGTATGATTTATGGTGCACACTGCCACATTAGACAGTCTTAGGTTGGGGCATGGACACTCTAAGTAGTAACAGTGTGATGTAGGGTGTGGGCTTTGGGTCATGTGGTATCCATCAGTCGACCTCCAGAGGGAATGGAAACTGGAGACTGAGTCCAAGCTACAAGGGCAATTAATCATGACTGTGTGGTGGAGCCCAGTAAACAGTCAACACCAAGGCTCCAGTGAGCTCCCTGGTCGGCAGTACTCTATGCATATGGTCACACATTAATGTTGGGGAAGCTTTGCTGTCCTCTCTCGAAGAGAGGACAACCAGAAGCTCCATGTGTGGTGCTTTCCCCCAGCTCTGCCCTCTGAGCTTCCTCCTATGGCTGATTTTAATCTCCATCTTTTCCCTGTAAAAAACCATAACCATGAGTACAGCAGCTTTCAGTGAGTTTTATGAGTCTTTCTAGCGAGTTACCTAAGCTGAAGTGGTTTTGGGGGAGCCTCAAACTTGAAATTGATATCAGAGGAGAGGGTGGTCTTATTGACTGTTCCCCAGCTTTGCAAATGGCCTGAACTTTTGCAGTTACTTTAAAAGTTGGATCTGAAACCCATCAATTTCTGCACTTGAAGATAAAAATCATTCTTCTCCCAAGACAAGCAAGAGATTACTACCAGTAAGTATCATTTTGTAATTAGCAGATCCATTCCAACTAAAGTTTCCTTCCTTGTCTTTCAGTGTGTTTCATTTATAAGAGTACAACAGAATAGAACTGGTCAGTTTCAGACTTGACTTGAAGGTGTCTCACTTTTACTGAGGGTTTATAACAAATGTTGTAGTTTTTCTAAATACAGTGGAGATTAAATCCAGCATGAAACCACTATCTTGAAAGTTGCTGATCATGACCTGTGGGAGCTTTTTATTGGTAGGTCACATGTGTATCTATCTAGACTCCAGAGCTTTAAAAAGTGTCTTGTGTGTTTTGGCAATATCTCAGTTCTTCAGAAATAAATAATAGCTTTGTAGACTTGTTTTCTTTGAGAAATTTCCATCTTAGTACTACATACATTTATATAATTCCAGTGGAAGGGGTAATGGTGTATAGTTTGGCAACAAAAGTAGCTTTCCAAAATATTAAAATCTGATAGGATTGCTATGAGTTGAGTGCATGTTTTCATTATGGGAGCCAGGTATATCCAAGTGCAGAGTATTTTTCAGGCACTCAGGTTTACCTCGATGGTTATGAACTTTCTGAGAACAGAAGTTCCAGTGTTTACTTAAAAAGAGAAAAAAATTATAGTATGAGTGCTAAATTGATGCTTCATATTACCAAAGAATGCTTTATTCAGAGCACTATGAAAATGGACTTTAACTGAGAAAATGATTTATGCTATGACATTTTGGAACATATTTGTCATTTTAAAAGTTTAAATATATGCAAATATGTCAATAGGCACATACAAATACATCATTTTTTTGGTATTTTTATCCAGTTTTATTTCTGAAAGTTCCAACTGTTTAGAGCTTCCAGCTTTTAAAAATTACTGTAGTCTTAGCATTTCAAATGTTGGTAAACTTTTATTTATGACTTTTCCAGTATTTGATTTTGAACCTGCCAGTTTATTAACTAAAATGCTTTTAAAATAAAAAGTATTGCACTTGAAGAAGTAATGAGTTGTTTTTAACCCATAAAACAAGCTGCTGGGAAGTATTTTCTTGTGTTTTTCTATATAGCATTTTTAGAAATATCTACAGTGATAAAGCTTTAAAATACTTATTTGTAAAATATTTTACATTTAAAGGTGCTTACTGATAAATTAGTGCCACAAAATTTTTCTGTAATCTTTGTACAACTAAAGCTACAGTTTTGGGGCCCTGTTCTTGTTTACATACTTGGAGGTCTTCATGGTAAGTGGGTGGTTCTCGTGGCATAGGCTTCAAAGATGCATGTAAAGTAGCACTGTGATGTAGTCACTCTCAAATACATTCAGTAGACAGAGCCCCTGATGCTCTTTGTGGGGCTTTATAAGATAAACGTTTCAGCAGGTGCTATTGGTGCCCGTCTCATATCCCCTTAAGCTTCAGTGGACAATTTTTGCATATATAGAGGGGTTCCCACCTAAAAACCTGAGTTCCTTGCATGAGGACTTTCTTTGGTCATGGGAATTTGTTTGGTCCTCTGAGTCTGGCAGGCCCGAAGTATGGGGATTGATGCTTTCAGAAGCCACCCAACCAATGAGGAATAGGAATTCAATGGAGAAATAGCTCAGCTTGCTGCTTTCTCAGCAGGACAGTTCTTAAGTATTTTCCATATTCTCAGAGGGCCCTAGTGGGCTTAGTTGTACCCCACTTGTCTACAGTGGTAACCCACCCTTTTATGCACACTGGATTGACTTTTCTTTCTGTCCCTGTCTCATTTGCCTACTGCTGAACTGTGCTTCCCAAACTATTTGCTCTCAAGTCTTTGTCTCGGGGTGTACTTCCTGGGGAACACAACAGAAAGCAACATTTGAACTAAGTAACAGAGCAGAGCCATCTCTTATTGGGAGATAAAAAGCTCTTGATGGGCCCCCATACTGCTTGAAAGAATGTGGGATTAAAAGAAATCAGTAACCCCACAATTAAATATCAAAGGGAGTATAAAAAATCAGTACCTTTAAAAATCACATCTCTGTCTCCCCCCACCCCCCAAAAAAACCTAAGGATAAACCTGACCAAGGAGGTGAAACACTTATATGCTTAGAACTATAAAACATTAATAAAGGAAATTAAATGGGATGTAAAGTAATGAAAAGATATTCCATGATCTTGGATTGGAAGACTTAATATTGTTAAAATGGCAAAACTGCTCAAAGCAATCTACAGATTTAATGTGATCCCTGTCAAAATACCCAGGACATTTTTCACAGAACTAGAACAAATAATCCTAATATTTATATAGAACCATCAAAGACCCAGAATTGTCAAAGCAACCCTGAGGAAAAAGAATAAAGCAGGAGGCATAACTCTCCCAGACTTCAGACAATACTACAAAGCTACGGTAATCAAAACAGTGTGGTATGGGTACAAGAACAGACATACAGATCAATGGAACAGAATAGAATAGTTTTATTTCTGGAAGAGTTTTATTTCTAGAAATAAATCCACACACCTATGGTCAATTCATCTTTGACAGAGAAGGCAAGAATATAAAATGAAGCAAAGACAATTTCTTCGCCAAGTGGTGTTGGGAAAGTTGTACAGCCTCATATAATCAGTGAAATTAGAATATAGCATCACACCTTCACAAAAATCAACTCAAAGTGGCTTAAAAAACGTATACGTAAGACATGATTCCCTAAAACTCCCAGAAAGCAAAGGGAAAATATTGTCTGACATAAGTCATACCAGTGTTTTCTTTGGTCACTCTCCCAAGGCGATAGAAATAAAAATGAACAAATGGGACTTTATCAAACTTACAAGCTTTTGCATAGCAAAAGAAACCATTAAAAAAAAAAACAGCAACAAAAAACAACCTATGGAATGGGAGAAAATATATGCGAATGATGTGACTGACAAGGGCTTAATTTCTGAAATTTACAAACAGCTCATATAGCTCAACAATGAAAAAACAAACAATCCAATCAAAAAATGGGCAGAAGACCTAAATAGACACTTCTCCAAAGAAGACATGCAAATGGCCAATAGGCACATGAAAAGATGCCCAACCTCACTAATTATTAAAGGAATGCAAATCAAAACTACAGTGAGGTACTGCCTCACACTAGTCAGATTGGCCATCATTAAAAAGTCTGCAAATAACAAATGCTGGAGAGGGTGTGGAGAAAGGGAAACCTTCCTACGCTGTTGGTGGGAATGTAAGTGCAACCACTGTGGAAAACAGTATGGAGTTTCCTCAGAAAACTAAAAGTAGAACTACCATATGATTCAGGAATCCCACTCCTGGGCATATACCTGGACAAAACAGTAATTCAAAGTGATACATGCAGCACTATTTACAACAGCCAAGACTTGGAAACAACCTACATGTCTATCAACAGATAAATGGATTAAGAAGATGTGGTACATATATATACAGTGGAATACTGCTCATCCATAAAAAAGAGTGAAATAATTCCATTTGTAGGAACACTGATGCAACTAGAGATTCTCATATTGTGAAGTTAGGTCCAAAAGAGAGACTCAAATGCCATTTGATATCCCCCTATATGTGGAATCTAAAATATGGCACAAATGAACCTATCTGTGAAACAGAAACAGGCCCACAGACAAGGAGAACAAGGTTGGCAAGGGGTAGAGGGGAGGGAGAGAGATGAACTGGGAGTTTGGAGGTAGTAGATGCAAACTTTTACATTTAGAATGGATAAACAATAAGGTCCTTTTGAACAGGGAACTATGGCCAGTCTCCTAGGATAAACCATAGTGGAAAAGAATATAAAAAAGTGAATGTGTGTATGTATATAACTAAGCCACTTTGCTGTATAACAGAAATTAGCACAGCATGGTAAATCAGCTATACTTTAATTGAAAAAAGAAATCGGTAAGCCATAATATAGGAGAGGGGTATATTATTAACAAATCTGATGGACCAAGAGAAATGGGTACAGCCCCCCCCCACTGGGAGAGAAGACAGTATTATTTTAAATCATCATTTATAATCAAAGACTGGATAATAAAGTAATAGGAAAAGATGAGAAAGTGGGCTGAGAGAAGCCCTAAGTCATTAAAGTCTTAGCACTTTCATAAAGGGAAAATGAAGTTTGGTGTGTTTATTGCTTATTTTGGATGTATTTAAAATGAGGCCAATACTGTTTTAGGATAACAACCATCGGAACAAAACCGGGGTGTTTTCCTGCTTAACCTTAGTAAAAGATGGAAGCAAATGAGAATTTTATTCACTCATCTAAAGATAAGAAACAAGGAAAATTAAAAAGTTGGGTGTGGATTGCCAGTGTTGGCAGTATGTGTCCTATGATGGCAGAGAATTCCGTCTCCCCTCCCACATTCTAGCAAACTAGGAAGAAACTCTGCTCCTAGTTTTACTCTCAACTATTTGTTGGATGTGCCTCCTCCACACTTCCTTCTCCATCACTCCACATATATGAGCTTTTCCCTCCCTGAATTTCCAGAAATAGTTTCCTAAATGCTGATTTATCTAAAAAATACAATTCATGGTGTTTACATTGTTGCTCAGTGGGTTAAGAAACTGCCTAGTATCCATGAGAAGGTGGGTTTGATCTCTGGCCTTGCTCAGTGGGTTAAAGATTCCGGCATTGCTGCAAGCTGCTGTGTAGGTTGCAGATGTGGCTCGGATCTGGCATTGCTGTGGTTGTGGCATAGGCCAGCTGCTGCAGCTCCAATTCAGTTCCTAGCCTGGGAACTTTACCACATGCCTCAAGTGTGGCCCTAAAAACAAGAACAATTCATCGTGCATATTAGGTACCCAATAACTAGTCAGTCATAATAAATACACAGAAGTGCCCTAGAATAGACTTGGGTTCAGTTCCAAGTCTGAGGCTCTTAGTAATAATGTTTACGCACACATTTATGTTTGTTACATATAATTTAATCCTCACAACAATCTGATACAGTAGGCATTGCCATCATTCCCTCAGCCTTAGAGAGGTGTCCATCATGTGCCTAGGTTCTCACAAGCCCTGAGTGGGCAATCTGGGATTCTGCTCAGATCCGACTCCAAGTGCCTTGCTGCTTCCACCTCACTGGGCTTCTTGATGGGGTGAGCGTTGGACTGCAACACATGCACCTGAATCAGAGTAACCCAGAAAGTCTTTATCAAGTATGAACAGAGGCACTGATATTAATATTAAAGAAGCATTTTTTTGTCAGCAGAAAATGGCTATATAAATGCAGCATTTAACAAATATTACAGTTGATATTAAATACAATGTTGTTTTTTACCACTTTATAATTTATTGGTCACCTCACAGCATATGGAGTTCTGGGCCAAGGATCAGATCCAAGCCACAGTTGGATCTGATCTATGTACCTCAGCTGCGGCAACATTGGATCCTTTAAACCATTGCAATGGGCTGGGAATCAAACTGGTAACCTGCACTGCTGCATTTGGATTCCTAACCTACTGTACCACAGCAGGAGATCTTAAATACAGTATGGCCAATAGACACTTGAAAAGATGCTCACCATTGCTAATTGTTAGAGAAATGCAAATCAAAATTACAGTGAGGTACCACCTTACTTCGGTCAGAGTGGCTGTCATTAAAAACTACAAATAACAAATGCTGGAAAGGGTGTGGAGAAAAGGGAACTCTTCTACACTGTTGGTGGGAATGTATATTGGTGTAGCTACTATGGAAATCAGTATAGAAAGTCCTTAAAAAACTAAAGATAGAGTTGCCATATAATCCAGCAGTCCCATTCCTGGGCATATATCAGGACAAAACAATTATTCAAAGGGATATATGTACCCCAATGTTCACTGCAGCACTATTCACAACAGCCAAGACTTGGAAACAACTTAAATGTCAATTGGCAGATGAATGGATAAAGAAGATGTGGTATACTACTCAGCCATAAAAAGAATGGAGTAATGCCATTTGCAGTAACGTGGATGGAACTAGAGATTATTATATTAAATGAAGCAAGCCAGAAAGAGAAAGACAAATACCATATGATATCACTTATAGGTGGAATCTAAAATATGATACAAATAAACTTACCTGTGAAACAGAGGTCTCACAGACATAGAGAACAGACTTACAGTTGCCAAGGGGATGGAGGGTCGGGGAGGGAAGGACTGGGAGTCTGGGATATGCAGATACAAACTATTGTATATAGAGTGGATAAACAAGGTCTTACTGTATAGCACAGGGAAGTATAATATCCTGTGATAAGCAATAATGGAAAAGAGTCTGAAAAAGAATATACACATATGTATAACTGTATCACTGTGCTGTACAGCAGAAATTAACACAACATTGTAAATCAGCTGTACTTCAATAAAATAAAATGAATGCAGTTTTAAAAACTGAATTTTGTTACATTTGAAGCCATAACATTTAGAATTAAGAATACTTGAAAAAAATATGCTATTTAGAAACTTGAGTTTATCTTTATCAGTTTATATTGTCAAAAGGTAGGTATAGATTATAAAACAATAAAATAGAATTGATAGAATCTGAACTTAGAGTCTTTCAAGAGTCTGAAATCTTTTCAAAGTATTATAATTCATTGTGACATAAAGAGAATCAATACATTATAAAAAATAAAAATCTTACAGGCTATATATAACCCTTTTCCCAATTTAGCAAAACTAGTAACAATGAATGTTTCTATAGGAATTACAAAATAATGCCATTTAAAACTTGCTCACAGTTCTTTCTTAAATAATAATTGGCTAAAGTGGGAAAATAAAGAATAGAAGCAACGTAATGTTAATAAAATACATTTAAATTCTGTAGTATTTATCAAAGCAGTTCTCTAAAGAAAATTCACATAAAGTGTTTTATCATCAAAAAAGAAAAAAGAAGAAAGCATTCAATTTGCATCTCTTGGAAAGAGTATATGACAAAGATAATGAAAGGAGAAATAAATTAGCATAAAAACTGAAAATTACAAACCCCCCAAAACACAACTCACTAAAAATCGGGTCAAGAAGAATAAATCAATATGCACAGGCAATACTATAATTAAGAAATATTATGGAAAAGACATAATTTATTTTATAAAATTATAAGCAAATATGATTAATTGTAACAAGTACTTTTGGGAAATTTAATAGATATTTTGGTGTCTTTGGTTTCACTTATGACCACCAGAGGGCACAGTAATTTAAAAAAATTTCCCCTCCCTTTTCTTTCCCGAAAGTCCTAGATGAGCTATGGGCTGTTTATTTTAGCAACAGACCCCAGGGAGTGAGGAGGTGTTGGGGGTAAGGAGCCAGCCTGCTTGAGGCTTAAGTGCTGGTTTCAGAAGGGATCAAGTAGATTCGGGTGTGCCCATCTTCTACTGGAGGGAACATCAAAACGAGGATCTTAGGGTGCTGGTGGGACAAGAAAAAGACATGGAATTTTTACCATAAATTGGTAAATTGATATAGTTTCCAGGAAAAAAATTCATGTATTTGTGAATGGGAAGAAGATGCTAACTTAGGTCGCTGTTAAAGTCCACTAGAGAGGGTTGGACTTTGCTTTTCTTCTTCATGTTGAAAGTGCTTCAGAATCTCAGGGGAGCAGAATTAACTGGCCCCGATTTTGTCCATACCCCAAGAGAGCAAACAGTCCTTCCAGAATAGCAGTTCTGAATTAGAAAAGAGGTTCATCAGAGTTCCTTTCCAGCTCAATGATTTTTTTTTTAACATCAAATAAGTTGCAAAGGCCATCTTTGGCCCCATGGTGGAAAGTGTACAAATACAAATATCATATACCTGGCGTAGACCCAACCTTCTGTTACTTTGGGCAGATCACTTTAAATGACTCAGTAATGACAACAACCTTGCCTGTGTCATGGGCTGGGAAGATTAATTCTGGTAGTAATGTTTCACTTTTTGAAAACGTAAGGCTATCTGTATATCTAAGGCTTTCATGTTACCCAGTGGTCTTAGAAGTAGTCGCTCTCCTTTAGACCTTCTATAGCACTGTCAGTATACAGTTTATGATCCTTGCACCTTCCTATGCTGAATTAGCAATATATACATGTCTCCTCTTGACTGCAAGAGCAAGATCTATGCATCTATGAACCCTCTTCTTCAGTGAGCAGTGTCATACATGTGGCAGATACTCAGAGAATATTTAATAAAGGAGTAGATGAATATCTGTTCAAAATCCTAATGCTTGACATCTTCATTCTAACCGCTAGAGTAGCCAAAACATACAGATTAAAAAAGAAGTGATGCAACTGTCATTACAAATGTCACTGTCATGGTTGTTTTATGTAGAAAATCCTATGGAATATAAAAATAAAACCACTAGAAAAATATTTGAATTTTGTGTGGACATAGGATACAGTGAATAAACAGTTAATTGTATTCATACATAATGTCAATGAATCAGAAAATGAAATAAAAATACTTTTAATAATGCCATCAAAAATGTCAAATATCTAGAAAGAAATTTAACAAAATACATATAAGTCTCTATATTAAAAGCTGCAAAATATTGCTGAGAAAAATTAAGGCAGACCTAAATAAGTGGAGAGTGGTGTCATGTTTATGGATTATAAAAGTCAGTAGAGCTAAGATGGCATCTCTCCTGAAATGGATTCATAGACTTAGTGGAAGTCCCAGCAAGACTTTTTTAGACATAGACAGCTGATTCTAGAATTTATGGAGAAAGGCAAAAAATCTAGAATAGCTAAAACAGTCTTTAAAAAAGGGGAACAAAGTGGAGTTCCTGCTGTGGCACAGCCAGTTAAGGATCTGACGTTGTCTCTGCAGGTTTGACCCCTGGCTTGGTGCAGAGGGCTAAGGGTCCAGTGAAGTAGGTCGCAGCTGTGGCTCAGATTCCATTCCTGGCCTGGGAACTTTCATATACTGTGGGTGTGGCAAGAAGAAAAAAAAAAGGAACACAATTAGAGAACTTACCTAATCAGATTTCAAGAGTTATTATAAACTAAGTAATAAGAACAGTGCTTATTGGCACAAGAATAGAACAACTAATGGAACAGAATAGAGTCAAGAAATAGATTCATGCAATCAATTTATTTTTCTAGAAAGGTTCCAAATCAACCCACCTGGGAAAGAAGGTCTAACAAATTGTGTTCAGTGAATATTCATATTGAAATAAATGAAACTGTCTCACTACGTATGTAAAAATTAAGGTGAGTCATAGTCCTAAAAGTAAAAACTAGGACTGTGAAGCCTCTAGAAGATGACATAGGAGATTATTTTTGTGACTTTGGTATAGGCAAAGCTTTCTTAGGACACAAAACACACTGATCTTAAAGAAATAGTAAATTAGCCTTCGTAAAATATTTCTATTAAAAAATGGGCAAAGGACTAGAACTGATATTTCTCCAGAGTTGACATACAGATGATCAATAAGCACACAAAAAGATGTGCAACATCACTAGTCATTAGGGAAATTAAAATTCAAACACATTGATGTATTGCTTTACATCCAATAGGATGGTATATATATATAACTGAAGTGTTTTGGTGAGGATTTGGAGAAACTGAAACCTTTGTACACCTTGGTGGGGATATAAAATTGCACTGCTATTGTGGAAATGGTACGACAGTTCCTCAAAAAATTAAACATACCATTTCCACTCTGGGTATGTACCCAAAAGAACCAAAGCATCGACTTTAACAAATATTTGAGGAGTTCCCGTCGTGGCGCAGTGGTTAACGAATCCGACTAGGAACCATGAGGTTGCGGGTTCGATCCCTGCCCTTGCTCAGTGGGTTAACGATCCGGCGTTGCCGTGAGCTGTGCTGTAGGTTGCAGACGCGGCTCGGATCCTGCGTTGCTGTGGCTGTGGCGCAGGCCAGTGGCCACAGCTCCGATTAGACCCCTAGCCTGGGAACCTCCACATGCCGCGGGTGCGGCCATAAACCCGCGGCCATAAAATGACAAAAGGCAAAAAAAAACCAAAAAAACAAAAAAAACAAATATTTGAATACCAATATTTATAGCAGTATTATTCATAGTAGCCAAAAGGAGAAGCAATCCAAATGTCCATCCACAAATGAATGGATAAACAAAATGTGTATATACCTATAATGGAATATTGTTCAGCCTTAAATGGGAAGGAATTACTTTTTTTTTGTTTTTTGTTTTTTTTTTTGGCTTTTTAGGGCTACACCATGGCATATGGAGGTTTCCAGGCTAGGGGTCGAATCAGAGCTGTAACTGCTGGCCTGCACCACAGCCACAGCAACGCTGGATCCAAGCTGTGTCTGCGACCTACAACACAGTTCATGGTACCACTGGATCCTTAACCCACTGAGCGAGGCCAGGGATTGAACCTGCATTTTCATGGACACTAGTTAGGTTTGTTAACCACTGAGCCACTACGGGAAGTCTAGCAAGGAATTCTAGTACATGCTATAACACAGATAAACTTTGAAGGTTTTATGCTAAGTGAAATAGCCAGTCATAAAAGGACAAATACTGCATGATTCCACCTACGTTAGATACATGGAATAGTCAAATTAATAGAGATGGAAATTTAAATGGTGGTTACCAGCAGCTTTTGGGGTGGGGTGCAATGGGGAAGAATAGAAAGTTATTGTTTAATAGGTACAGAATTTCAGTTTGGAAAGTTGAAAAAATTCTGGAGATGAATAGTGCTGATGGTTGCCCAACAGTGTGAACGTATTTCATGACACTATATTTAAAAATGGTTAAAATGGTAAATTTTCTGTATATTTTGCCACAATACTAAAAAGTTGTAAAAGGAATGTCCTTTCATTAACATATACAAATTTGTCATCAGAGAAATTGTGAAGGCAGAGGCAAGCCACAGCTTCTGTGTTGCATTTGAAGGACACAGCAGAGGCTAATTCATTTCTTTAACGGTGCACCCTCAGTTTGTTCCAAAGTTCTTAAGAGGTACCTGCAAATAACGGTCATCTAGCACTTTCTGGGTGCTTGTGGTGTGTGTGGACACTTTCAGGTGTTCTATGGATGTTGATTTGTGTACCTTCTCCCCAGCTTTGGGAGGCTAGGTAGTAGTTATTACCCTCCAGAGAGAAGGGGTTAGTTAGGGAACCATGGTGATGAACTTACGTGGCCCCAAAGGCAGGAAGTGGAGCCATCAGCCCACAGCGATCCAGTCTCAGGTTCATGTTTCTGACCCCTGTCCCTGTCCCATTGTACATTCCCTTTCAGCTCCCTCTGCTACCCCCTTTTTCAGGCATTTGCTGTCCTCTTAGCCCTTTCCTAAGCAGACAGAATCCTGTCCTGCTTAGAGGAAGTGAGGCTGTCAGGTCTGAGTCCCCAGCTCTTCTGCACCACCGCTGCCAAAGCAGGTCTCATAAGGCTACGTGACACTTCTTTTGGAATCAGGTCAGGCACTCTAACCTGCTTGTCTTCTTGGGAAACTTGTTCTTTCATATAACCTTTCTTGTTTCCATATGTTCTTTTTTTTTTTTTTTGACAAGATGTTTTGGGGATAAGAACAATGTAACTTACAGGAGTACAGAAAAATAAAAGGAAAAATTTGTTAATAATTCTATCAAGCAGAAAAAAATCACCATGAACATTTCTATTTTTGGATGCATTTTAAAGGTACAGTGTGGTCATAATGGTAAATAAAAATTGTACCCTCAGTTAAATGGATATTATTAACTATAACATACCCATTCCCATACTGTTGGACTTTTAGGATGTTTCAAATTTGAAATTTATTGTTAGGTGGCATTCTAAAAGTTTTTTTTTCCTGATTATTATAACTTTACACTATTCTCTCTTGTGTAGTTTTAGCTGCTGCCCCTCCCCTCTGGAGATTCCTCAGAGGTTCTCCTCTCAGTTAGAAATTTTGGGTCCCCTCCATAAGCTGGTCAGGAGACTTCCTGGGGCTCAGAAGTTACATCAGACCCCACTTCTGCAGTGGAAGGCTCTTCTGCTGATATACCAGCAAATGACACAGGGGACAGCCACAGGGGACTCCAGCAGCAGCAGACCACCTGTCCTCACGTAGAGACACATGTCATCTCTTTGAGCAGCCTCTTGGCTCAGATTTGGGACCCACATTTGGTTGGTCTGCCCTCTGGGCGTCTCGTGGTCCACAGGCACCACGGAGGAACCTAGAGGGTTCCTGACTTGGGCTCATTGTGCCCAAGCCAGCGTTTATCACGTAGTGATTTTCAAGGATTAAGTATGATGTCACTTAGGAGTCCACCTGGCAAGTGTTTTATGAAGAAGTGGTTACTCTGGTGCTAGCTAAGAGCCCTCTTGGCACACAAGGACCACTGCTCGGAATCGAGGTGGACCGAGTCGCTCACCGCTGGAAGCTTCCAGTAGGGGGCAGTGCGGGTATGTTTAGGAACCTCTTTCCTGACTGCACCTGGCATTACATTGCAAAATCGTTGAAAATTTTGGAAATCTTGATCTTTGTTTATGATATGAAGTTTATTGACTTTCACCCCAAACGGAATCATTCCATCCAGAATGATGGCAGTTATGAGTCCTCCAATACTTAGATATACCCAGACCCCCTACTCCCTGAGGTTGGATGACACAGGCCTTTCTTTCTAAGGTGCTCACTGCTGTGTCTTCTAGGTTGTTGCCTGATCTCAATTCTAGATCAGACTCTCAGACTTCAAGGTAGAGTCCACGGTGTGTCCATCCTCCCACCCCCTTGTACTCTGCCCAAGGAGGGAGGGGGAGAGAGCATGGCCTGATGCTGGGCCTAAGCCCCATGTTTCCTCTCCCAACAGTTCCTTCTATCCAGCTTGGAGGGTACACACAGATGCACACACACATATACACATAGGGACACTGACACATACATTTGATTAAATATATTAGCTTCTCACTTCACATATATGAGTACCTTGTGAATGAGAATGGTAGTGGTGGTGGATAACAAACCTCTGAATCTTTCTGTTTCATCACCTTTCAAATCTTTTGTCTCACACCTGGATAGTACTTTTTGAAATGAGAAGATTAAGGATGTATCTTCTGATTCCTTGGTGACTCTTGTTCCCCAGAACTTTGAGTGAGTTTGTGTCTACCTGTCTGGGGAAGAGAAAGGCTCTTGGGCCAGAAGGAACACTTCAGAGAGGACAGGTAGCAGGCCAGTGTCATTGTCCATAGCTGCACTCCATCTTCTATGTCTCATGGGGGGGGGGGGTTGTCAGGTCCAGGCCCCAAGACCTGACCGCTTCTTCAGTGGAGGGGCTTTCTCTTGAAGGGAATGGGTCTTTATTGTCAATCCTTCTGAGAAATGGTGGATCCTAGGGCAGGACGTAGGACTTGGGATGTGTTGGGGTCTCTGAGCAGATTCAGATAAAACCCGAAATGTCTGAATTCTGAACAAATTTAGAAATATTCCTCAAAAGTGGCAGATGGAAGCCTTCCTAATACTGGTAGGTAGTCACCTCTGGCTGAACCATGCTTGTCTCTGGTGAGGTAAACAGTCAGTCAGGGGTCTCTAGGACAGATGCAGGGTCTATTTCTAAATTATTCTCTGTTAAATTATTCCTGTATTCCCAGGTCTTTAGGAAATTCCCAATGAAAGTTACAATCAGAGCTCAGGTTGTGGTGGGCTGTGGAGGTAGGGAGGATTTTGTGCTTGTGGCTTTGGTGAGCAGCACGGGTCATAGTGCCCACTCCCTGAGTACAGTCATCCGCGGAGGATGAAGGCAGCTGTGCCTGGTGGACCTGACTCTCGGGCCTTCTTTCAGGAAGAGTGATGGGACGGGAGCATGGAGAAGGGAAGAGGAGGAGAGCTTGAGAGTCTCTCTCTGGAACCTCCTGAGGTAGTTGTAGCAAGTGCTGGTGGGTGAGATGGTGGGGATTCCTGCTTTCCTAATTTAGGGTCAGATTGGATTCGAACATTGGCCTGTGTTTTCTGTGCCAGAGTCGTTATGCTGAGTGCTCTTATGTATTGGAGGAAGGCAGTCTCCACAGCATGTCTTCCCAGAGAAACTCCATGTTTTCAGATATAAGCTGCAAAGTGGAAGTTTCGCCATGAGATGTGGGTGAGAAGACAGAAACTGATTTTTAAAGATAATCAAGGGCCTTGTCAGTTCATGGTGGACACAGGGATGGGTGACCCATAATACTCAGCCCTTTCCATGCAGCTTTCCCTTCCAGGGGGTCCTAGAGAGCACTGAGGGGACCCCCTGGCCCGTCACTCTGTCCGCTCCGACCCCAGACCCACTTTGTGCTCACAAAGGACCCATTGTCTCTACACAGGTGTCCTGATGCCGAGCTGCCCCTGTGCAGCTGTCATAACACTGGGATCCGCTGACTCTTCCTCAGACAGTTTCATTACCAGATCTAGGTCTGATGTTTGCACTTTATACTCACCCTCACCCCAGGCCTAAAAAGGAACTCTCTGTGTCCATGTCCCCTGAGTTCCAGCTGAGAAGGACCTTGGGCTTCCCAAGCCTTCGCTGTGTCTACACCTGTTTTGCTGTGGGAACTCTTGACCTGGATTCTCAGCCTGCCTGGGAGTGCTGGAAATGCTGGAGATTTTGGGGGCAGGGAGGAACAGATCATCCCCTGTTTCTTTTTTCTCTGCTTCCCCAGAGTAAACAGCAAAGGTTTTGGTTTTAAATTGGAGAAGGGGGACCTTATAGTCTCTACAAATATCCCATGATCTCATTCTCTGACCCTTTTCCTTTTTCCTTTTGACACCTGGGGATTTGTTGCTAAGTCCTGAAAGCCCTGAGCTGTGTTATCGACTGTCTTCTAGTGTTTCATGGTTTTTCTATTACACTTTACATGAGTAGAGCCAGCCCTTTTTCTTTCACCTCATGTCCTCACTCCAGCCTTTTGATCAGGGGATCACAAGTTCTGATTTTAATGCTGTGCAAAAGGTGTTCATTCTGCTGTCACATAACCTCTGACATAGCAACATCTTGTAGTATTGTTCTCACCAAAGCAACAGGGAAACTGAGGCAGGAGGAGGCCAGGTGCTGGCTCAAGGTCATAGTGGAAACTTAGCCTCACTCAAGTTCTTCAGGGTCTCAGCTCCAAGTGCTTTCAGATTAAGAGAACCACAGTGGTATGTGAACTGGCTGTGGCTTACAAGAGCTGTTAGGCAACATACTCAAGTCAGTAGGTGTTGATGTCCTTTTCCCCTCTCTGTC
Organism: Catagonus wagneri; assembly: GCA_004024745.2. NCBI lineage: Eukaryota > Metazoa > Chordata > Mammalia > Artiodactyla > Tayassuidae > Catagonus > Catagonus wagneri. Next base: position 13,084,446 of record PVHT020003785.1, read on the forward strand.
TCTTCAGGGTCTCTTGAGGCAAGTTTGTGGGAACTCCCACTTACCTGAGAAAGGCTTTCTCTTTGTAGAACACCTTCAGTGTAGGCAAATCCTTCGGAGACTAGACAAGAGTCTCTTCTTTCCCTCTTCTCTTCTCCCTTCTCTGGCTTCCCTCCCCCAAATCCTAGGTAGTTGTAGAAGAGAGACTTTTTTGTCATTTGTGTGACATCTTCTGGGACTTCTGTGAGTTAGTTGCTTCCCCTTCTATATTTCCTGAGCCCAGGGCCACTGCTTAAATTGAGCAAATGATCACTGCAAAACTTTAAGCAAATGCTATTCTAATTCATAGCCTGGGTGGATCTGTTTATTATTGTAACAGTTTTCCAGCAGATGGCAGGAAAGTGTCATGAAGAGCAGGTACCTTGCTCTCGTTTGTGTGGCATCTCTGAGTTAGCAGCAGATGTGCCCTTAGCTTGTCTGACTGAGCTGGTGCCACAGCAGAAAGATGGCCATGATAAGCATGACCTCAGATGTTGGTGCCCAGCATGACTGTACCTGAGGGAGCAGGATGCAAGGGGCTTTCTTCTAGTGCATCCATCTGGAACACCAGACAGTGAGGCCTGGCCCTCAGGACTGTCTTGGTTTCCATGCGGGCCCTTCCAAGACACATGATTTAGTCCAGAGGTCCTCAAACTATGGCTGGCAGGCCAATCCAGCCACTGTCTGGTTTTGTTTGGCTGGAAAATCAAGAATGGTTTTTATACTTTTAAATGGTTGGAGGAAAAGTCAAAAGAAAATAATATTTTGTGACATGTGAAAGCTATATAAAATTCAAATTTCGCTATCCACAAATGAGGCTTTGTTGGGATACAGTCATACTCATTTGTTTACATATTGATTCTGGCTGTTTCTGCCCTATAACAGCAGAGCTGAGAAGTCATGACAGATGCCACGAAGCCTAAAATACTTACTGTCTGACCCTTTACAGAAAAATGTTGCCAACTCCTGGATTCGTCCTTTGAAACTTGTATTGGCTCCAAACCTTTAGGGTATTTTTGAGTATGTATTCCTAAGCAGAGGATGAGCTGGGGCCAGGATGTAGTGGAAGACACAGGGCTGCTGATGCACTGTGGATTCTTTAGAACCCTGGGAATTGGTGGTTATGGACTCTCCTACTATGGGCCATATCTGGAGGGCATAATGCCTTGGGAGAAGTGATCTACCCTGCCTGATTCCAGTCACTGCAGCCCTAATTGCAGAGGTGCGTTTTTGCTTCGTCCATGTCTATCCACACACCAGCTATGACCCCTGGACCTAGCAGAAGGCTTCCAGCCTTTCAGACTCTTTTGGTATCACTTTGAGCATCTAATGATGTCTTAACCCTGTCTAGAATCCCATCTGATTTCCAAGAATGTGTAAGGGAAATCCTTCATCACCTTCTGGATAATTGGGTGATGTATATAGACAAAAGATGGCCATACTCTGAAATCCTAAACTTGGCAGCCTCTGGCTTCTGTATAGAAACCTCTTCAATAGAACAATGCAGTAAAAGTAACTTTCCACAGCCCAGTGGTTGACTTCCTGGGTCATATTCTGTTCAAAAAAGATATGTTTATAATATCTGATCAAATAGCCACCATCTGTGAGGAAGTCTGGCTGTCTTCACTCTCAAAAGATGTCCAAATTTCAGTTTTGCAGGATGAAAAGAGTTTGGGAATGGATGGAGGTGATGGTTGCACAGTGATGTGAATGTTGTTAATACCACTGAGCTGTACACTTTGAAATAGTTAAGATAGTAAATTTTATGTGTATTTTACCACAAAAAAAGACAAAAAAATGCAAAAAGAATCCAACCACTTACCTCCTCTAATGTCTCACTTTGTCTAGTACCTGCTACTTCATTTCTAAGGACTACTCTAAGAGCTTCTAAGGATTCCCCTCTTTCACCCTAGCCCTATCATAGCCCACTTTTTTAAGGTTACTTAATGAATTTTAGTACGTTTATAGGCCTACAACAGTCATCACAACCAAATTTTATAGCGTTTCCATCGCAAACCCTCAGTGCATCCCCCACCCCCCAACCTGACTCATTTGGAAACCATAACTTTTTCAAAGTCTGTGAGTCAGTATCTGTTCTGCAAAGAAGTTCATTGTGTCCTTTTTTTATTTATTTTAATTTTTATTTTATTTCATTTTTTTGTCTTTTTGCCTTTATCTAGAGCCACACCTGTGGCATATGGAGGTTCCCAGGCTAGGGGTCTAACAGGAACTGTAGCTGCCGGCCTTCGCCACAGCCACAGCAACGTGGGATCTGAGCCGTGTCTGCGACCTACACCACAGCTCACGGCAATGCCGGATCCTTAACCCACTGAGCAAGGCCAGGTATGGAACCCGCAACCTCATGGCTCTTAGTCAGATTCGTTAACCACTGAGCCACGAAGGGAACTCCCACTGTGTCCTTTTTTTAGATTCCACATGTAAGTGATAGCATTTGATGTTGGTGTCTCATTGTCTGACTGAATTCACTTAGTATGATAATTTCTAGGTCCATCCATGTTGCTGCAAATGCCATTATTTCTTTTGTTTTAATCGCTGAGTAATATTCCTTTGTGTATATGTACCACATTTTCTTTATCCACTCCTCTGTCAATGGGCATTTAGGTTATTTCCATGTCTTGGCTATTGTATGGAGTGCTGCAATGAACACTGGGGTACATGTGTCTTTTCAAGTCATGGTTTTCTCTGCATAGATGCCCAGGAGTGGGATTGCTGGATCAAATGGTAATTCTGTTTTTAGTTTTCTGAGAAATCTCCACCCTGTTTCCCCAGTAGTTGCACCGGTTTACATTCCCACCAACAGTGTAATAGGGTTCCCTTTTCTCCACACTCTCTCCAGCACTTACTGTTTGTAGACTTTTTGATGATGGCCATTTTGGCTGGTGTAAGGTGGTACCTCAGTGGTTTTGATTTGCATTTCTCTAATAATGAGTGATGTTGAACATCTTTTCATGTTTTTTTTTTTTTTTTGCCATCTGTGTGTCTTCTTTTGAGAATTGTCTGTTTAGATCTTCTGCTCATTTTTTGATGGGGTTGTTTGTTTTTTTGGCATTGAGCTGTAGGAGGTGTTTATAAGTTTTGGAGATTAATTCCTCGTCAGTTGATTTATTTGAAATATTTTCTCCCATTCTGTGGGTTGTCTTTTCGTTTTGTTTAGGGTTTCCTTTGCTGTGCAGAAACTTTTAAGTTTAATTAAGTCCCATTTGTTTATTTTTATTTTTATTGTCATTACTCTAAGAGGTGCATCTGAGAAGATGGTCCTGTCATTTATGTCGGAGAGTGTTTGCCACAGCCTACTTTTAATGGAGCAACTGGGATGATCCTTTTAAAATATCAGGAAGCTCAAGGCCCTCTTATGTTCAAAATCCTGCAGTGCCTTTCAGCTCACTGGGAGCAGAAGCTGAAATCTGTCCAGTTATCTTCAGGTCTCTCCATAGTCTGACCCTGTCTCTCTCTGCCCTTCTATCCCTCCCTCATTACAGTCTGTCCCCATAGTCTCCTTGCTATTTCTCTAGGGTACCAGGCACATACCTATCAAGTACATTGACACTGTAGAGTACCTCTGGCTAGAATATTTCTCCCCAGATGTTCCCCTTCAAACTTTTACTCAGATGTCATTTTCTCTTTGAGGTCTAGCTTGACTCTCCTTAATACTCTACCTATGTCCACGCTCCCTCTGTGCTGCTCTGTTTCTTTTTTTTTTTTTTTTTTTTTGCCTTTTGTCAT
>PVHT020003785.1:13088307-13110064 GCA_004024745.2 Catagonus wagneri
TAGGGGTCTTTTCGGAGCTGTAGCCACTGGCCTACGCCACGGCCACAGCAACGCAGGATCCGAGCCGCGTCTGCGACCTACACCACAGCTCACGGCAACGCCGGATCATTAACCCACTGAGCAAGGCCAGGGACCGAACCCGCAACCTCATGGTTCCTAGTCGGATTCGTTAACCACTGCGCCACGACGGGAACTCCTGCTCTGTTTCTTATACTGTGGTACTTACTTATCCTCTCTGGCATACTATATGAGTTGCATATTCATTTACTGCTTATTCTTGCTAGGATGTGAACTCCATGAAGTTAGGCATATTTTTTTCTAAGCCAAAGGGCTTAGAATAATATCTGGCACATCGCAGGTGCTCAGCACATATTTTTTGACTGCATAAATAAGTTAATTCTTTTTTTGCGTTTTAGGGCCACACCCATGGCATATGGAGGTTCCCAGGCTGGGGGTCCAATCGGAGGTACAGCTGCGGCCACAGCCACAGCAACTCAGGATCCAGGCCAAATCTGCGAACTACACCACAGTTCATGGCACCGCTGCATCCTTAACCCACTGAGCGAGGCCAGGGATCGAGCCAGCAACCTCATGGTTCCTAGTCGGATTTGTTACCGCTGCGCCACAATGGGAACTCCCTAAATTAATTCTTAAGAAGCAAAGCTTCCCAAGTACTGAAGCTTGTGTTGAAAGTATAGTTCCTCCTCCACTAACAAATTATCTTAACAGGGCTCCTGATCAGGATCCATGAGGCAGCTTCTTCAAGTGAGGTAGATGGTCTTACTATCCTTGATTAAATAGAAGGGGAAGCAAAGGCAGCCCTGGGACATGAACCCAGGGTGTTGGCTTGAGAGTCCATGTTTTTAACTCTGTGCTATACTACCTTTCCTGTAGTGCACCAGAATTTGAACTTGTCTTCTCTCCTGATTTGGCCTTTTCCTTTTTTGAACCATTGCTATATCTCCACTTTTCTGGGAGGGAGCACAGATAATTTTCTACTTCACAAGTGGGGAAACTGAGGTCTGGCCATTTTCAGTAACATGATTCTAATCACAGAGTTAGTAGGTAGTAGAAGTGACCCTGGAAGCTGGGAATTCCAGCTTCCACAGCTGAATACACATGATGTGCTGTCTTGTGTCCTGCTCCTTGTTCTTGTCAGTAAATTGGGTATAGATATGCAAATTAGATCAACGATAGAAGAAATTGGGGAGTTCCTGTTGTGGCTCGGTGGTAACGAACCTGACTAGTATCCATGAAGATGCGGGTTCCATCCCTGGTCTCATTCAGTGGGTTAAGGATCCAGCATTGCTGTGAGCTGTGGTGTAAGTCACAGATATGGCTTGGATCCCAGGCTGGCAGCTGCAGCTCCAATTTGACCCCTGGCCTGGGAACTTCCATGTACCATACATGCGGCCCTAAAAAGCAAAAAGCAAAACAACAGCAACAATAACAAACAATAGTGGAAATTGCGGTGGAGGGTGAGAGGTGGCTATGAAAATCCTAGGAAAGGATTCAGAATCTTGGGGAATGGTGGAAGGAGCAGAGCGTTTTTAGCCTTGAGTGAATTCAGGGTGAGGGTCCAGGCATAAGAAAGCTCTGTTTCTCTATTTGGATGCCTCTTAGGAGGTGGCATGAGGTTCTGGAGGGAGCATGGGATCTGGAGAGTTGCCATTCTAGGATGGGGGACAAAAGTCTCTAACTGACTTTTCCTATCAGTGCAATGAATGCCCTAAAATCCACTTTACAGAGTTGTGTTAGAAAGTCATGCAGGAAAGGCACCAGCAGAACTCTTCATACCTTGTGAATATCATCTACTGTGAATGTGATTGTGAGTAAGTTGTGATAAAGATGACCATATGCAAGCCTGGAAAACTACTACCACTACGGCAACTTATGGGGATGGTTTCAAGGACGAGGTTAGGGGACATGTACCACCGTTCCACTCTCAGCTGTTTTATTTAATTAAAACCAATTTAGCATGGCAGCCACAACAACTACCATATTTTGGGCAATTTCATTTCATTTGAAACGCAGAGTGGAAGCAGTATTCTTTTCTCTATGACAGAGGATGTAGCTAGGATGATTGGAGCAGAAATATTTATTGTGTATTTGGATGGTTATTTAATTATAATATACTCAGGTATGCATATCCTATGGCTTACATATAATCAGTAAATATTCTATCACTTTTCCTCTTCAGAAACATGGAAAAATGAACAAAAAATAACCACGACATTGCAGCCTGACAGGGTCAGGGAATTTTAGAAATGGAAAGGATGTTAGAAATGGGGTTATGGTGAAATTCAACATGTAGAAGGAATTAGAAGTCTCACCAGAGCCCCTTTCTGGCGGTCTGCAGCAGCCTTTCATCTTGCTGAAGTGTCACATTTGGCACGCACTCCTGGAAAATGAGCAAACACTTCAGTCGTTTTCAATTAAATTCCATGATGCTGTCCCTCTTGCCAGCCTGATGTTAATTTCCCTCCCATTGTTGTACCTTCAGTGGTTTCCCATTTCCTTTGGGAGAAACTCCAAGGAAATTTGCAGTCTGGCACCAATATGCCTAAGATTGTTACTTCCCTTCACGTGTCCTACATTCCAGTCTTGGCTTCAGTGTGAGCTCAGATTTCAGAGACAGAGCCAAGGTGCCCTGGGGCTCCAGAGCCAAGGGGCCAGGTGTATCTGTGGAGGCATTGCCTTATCTTACATGCTCTGGGGTTCTTTTTTCACCTCCGTGCTATGGAGGTTGGGATGAGCAGGTAGGGGAAGAATATTATTGAACAACTGTGAATCTCTGCTAATCCAGCCAAGATTAGAGAGGCTTGCATGTAGCAGGCACTCAGTAACCAGCAAATCCCATGACTGGATGATCCTTTGTAATATAGGAGGCACCTCTTGTGTCCTGGTCTATTTGATCTTCACGTAAGAACCCCTCCTGTAGCTAAAACAAGTCCTTCCTGGTCACCTGCCTGCCAGTCTAAGCATGCCTGCCTCCAGTGTTCCCCTTCCTGTGGAGTTCAAGCTGACGCAATATGCTCCAAAGGTGATTCTTTTCAGCACCTCCTTTAGTAGTATTTTTGTCACAAGGAGGCTGTTGATTCAAATCACAGGAAAGAAACACAAAACAATTCATTTCAAAGTCAGATAGAACTGGACCAGCACTGTCCAGTAGAAATTTAATGTGAGCTACATATACAATTAGAAAATTTCTGGTAGCAGATGAAATTAATTATAAAAATAAAATTTATTTAACCCAATGTATGCAAACTATTATTTCAACACATAGTATTAAAAATGATCAGAAATATTTTACTCTTTTTTCTGTTCAGAGTCTTATAGATCCTGTATCATGCTATTTCTTTTTCCTTTTTTTTTCTTTTTATGGCTGCACCTGTGGCATTTGGAAGTTCCTGGGCCAGAGGTTGGATTGGAGCTGCAGCTGAGGCCTACACCACAACCACAACAACACCAGATCTAAGCCCCATCTGCGACCTATGCCACAGCTTGCAGCAATGCTGAATCCTTAACTCACTGGGAGAGGCCAGGGATTGAACCCTCATCTAATAGAGACAATGTCGAGTCCTTAACCTGCTGAGCCACAACAGGTGTGTCTTTTATATTCTGAGCACATCTCTATTCAGACTTACTCTGTTTCAGGTGCTCAGCAGCTGCTTTTAGCTAGTGGCTTCTGTAATGACACAGCAGGTCTTCAGAGGCTGTGGCTAAATGATGTTAGCCCTATAGTCATGTGGAACTAAGTGTGAATCCTGGCTCTGCCACTGATAGGGTGTCCAGACTTAGAAAAACTCCTTTACTTTTATGAGCCTCAGCTTTCTCACCTGTAAAATGCTGATATTAGTTATTACCTCATAGGGCTGTCATGAAGATAAAATGAGATAATACTTTCCTGTCACAGAGTAAACATTTAATATGTGTTAATTGCTGATTTTCTAGTTAGATTTTAAATTTGAGCATTTATGTGTGATACAGTGATGTTTTCTTTTTTTTCTTTTGGGGCCGTACCTGTGACATATGGCAGTCTCAAGGCTAGGAGTCAAATCGGAGCTGAAGCTGCTGGCCTATGCCACAGCCACAGCAACACAGGATCTGAACCGCACCACAGCTCAGGGCAATGCCGGATCCTTAACTCACTGAGTGAAGCTAGGGGTAGAACCCATGTCCTCATGGATACTAGTCAGGTTCGTTACTGCTGAGCCACAACAGGAACTCCCAGTGGTGTTTTATTTTCTTGCATCAACTTCTTTTCCTAAATATCTGTGAGTAATGAAGACAAGTTAACTTGCTTTGAGGACTTTAGTTGGTGGGTATTTTTAAAGGACATGTACATCAAGTTTTAAAATTTTGTGTTTTGTACATTTTATTATGAAAACATTCAAACAAAAATTTGGAAGAATTATACAGTGAACCCATAATTACAGACCATCTAGAGTCTAAATGAATATTTTGTTGTATTTGCCTTATTAAATGCCTATCCATCTTAATACTATCTATCTATAAATCCATCTTATTTATTTTTTTGCATATTTATAACTATTTGGGTCATTGTTCGTATTGCAAATGTTAAAACCTATTAAGATGCATTAATCATGTGTGTTTTTACACTTCAGAAGATTGCCAGAATAGTGACAACAAATACATAAGAAGTCAGATAGTTTGAAGAATATAATTAATAATTAATTTTATTGATGTACTCTAAGACACATGTTCTTTTCCAACATGCGTGGAAATTTTATGGTTGTTATTACAAATATAATATGTATGCTATATCTCCTGAAGGCACTAACTACAAAAACAAAGTCCCTCCAAACTGATCACCTTGAAAATAAGAACAAAGCCAAAAGAAAGGAACTGAATTACTGTTCTAAGGAGCTCTATTTTTCTTTTTTTAAAAAATTGAATGAAATTGACTTACAATATTGTGTTAGTTTCAGGTGTACAAAATAGTGACTCGATATTTTTACGCATTACAAAAGTAACCACAAGTGTAGTTAACATCTGTCAAAATACAAAATTATTACAATATTATTGGCTATGTCCTCTATACTGTACGTTATACCCCTGTGATTTGTTTATATTTTAACTGGAAGTTTGTGCTTTTGAACTTCCCTCACCTATTTCATTCATGCCTATACCCACCTCCCATCTGGCAATAACCAGGTTGCTCTCTGTATCTATTGTGTTTTGTTTATTCATTTGTTTCGTTCATTTGATTTCGCATATAAGTGAAATCATACCATATCTGTCTTCTCTATTTCCCTTCACTTGGGATAATACCCTCTAGGTCCAATCATGTTGTCATGCTGTCAAGATTTCATTATTTTTTATGGCTGAGTAATATTCCATTGCATCTGAATATCACATCTTCTTTATTTATTCATCGGTTGGTGGATGCTTAGGTTGTTTCCATGTCTTGGCTAATGTAAATAATGCTATAGAGGTCTATATATCTTTTTTTTAATACCAATGAATTTTATTTCAATTATACGTGTACAAAGGTCATCACAAGTCAATTTGATAGGTTTTGTGTCCCAAACCCACAATGCATTCCCCCCACCCCCCAGACTGTCTTATTTGAAAAACCAAGGTTTTCCAAAATCTGTGAGTCATTGTCTATTCTTCAAAGAAGTTTATTGTGTCTCTTTAATTTCCACATGTAAGCGGTAGCATTGGGTGTTGCTGTCTAATTGTCTGACTGGTTTCACTTTGCATGATAATTTCTAGGTCCATCCATGTTGCTATACATTTTGGTATTTCATTCCTTTTAATGGCTGAGTAATATTCCATTGTGTGTATGTACCATATCTTGCTTATCCACTCCTCTGTCGATGGGCATTTAGGTTGTTTTCATGACCTGGCTTCTTCCCTCTCTAGCTGCTTTAGATGTAAAGTTAGGTTGTTTATTTGAGCTTTTTCTTGTTTCCTGAGGTAGAATTGTATTGCTATAAACTTTCCTCTTAAAACTGCTTTTGCTGCATCCCAGAGGTTTTGGAGTGTCGTATCTTTGTTGTCATTTGCTTCTAGGTATTTTTTAATTTCCTCTTTGATTTCTTCAGTGATCCATTGGTTGTTTAGTAACATGTTGTTTAGTCTCCACGTTCATATTTTTTGCCATTTTTTTCTTGTTGATTTCCAGTCGTATAGCCTTGTGGTCAGAGAAGATGCTTGCTATAATTTCAGTTTTCTTAAAGTTACTGAGGCTTGATTTGTAACCCAGGATATGATCAATCTTAGAGAACGTTCCGTGTGCACTTGAGAAGAATGTGTATTCTGTTGCTTTTGGATGGAATGTCCTATAAATATCTATTAAGTCCATCTGATCTAATGCTTCATTCAGGGCCTGTGTTTCCTTATTGATTTTCTGTCTGGATGACATGTCTATTGCTGTAAGTTGGGTGTTAAATTCCCCCACTATGATTGTGTTATTGTTGATTTCTCCTTTTAAGGTTGTTAGCAGTTGCCTTATATATTGTGGTGATCCTATGTTGGGTGCATAGATACTTAAAATTGTTATATCTTCTTTTTGGATTGATCCTTTGATCATTATGTAGTGCCCTTCCTTGTCTCTTAAAATGTTCTTCATTTTAAAGTCTATTTGTCTGATAGGAGTATTGCTACTCCGGCTTTCTTTTGATGCCCGTTTGCATGGAATATTTTCTTCCATCCTCTCTCTTTCATTTTGTATGTGTCTCTAGAAGTGAAGTGGGTCTCTTGAAGACAGCATATATATGGGTCTTGTTTTTCTATCCATTCGGCTAGTCTGTGTCTTTTGGTTGAGGCATTCAGTCCATTAACATTTAAGGTAATTAATTACTGATATATATGTTCTTATTGCCATTGTATTAACTGTTTGGGGTTTTTGTTGCTCCGTTTTTTACCCTGAAGTTTTGATATAGGATTCTATATACAAATTAGATTGTTTTAAGTTGTTGGTTTCTTAATTGCACGTGCATCTCCAGTGACCTGCCTTTGTGGTCTCTCCTCATGATTTCTGATTTTGGTAGCATAATTGTGCATGGATGATTTTGTATCTTTACTGTATATATGCCTTTCCTGGTGAGCCTTGTCATTTGTGGTTTTTTGTTTCTGGTTGTGGCCTTTTCTTTTCTGCCTAGAGAAGTTCCTTTAGGATTTGTTGTAAAGCTGGTTTAGTGTTGCAGAAATGTCTTAGCTTTTGCTTATCTGTAAAGGTTTTGATCTCTACTTCAAATCTGAATGTGAGCCTTGCAGGGTAAAGCAATCTTGGTTGGAAGTTTTTCCCTTTCATCATGTTAAGTATATCATGCCATTCCCTTCTGGCCTGTAGAGTTTCACCTGAGAAATCTGCTGATAACCTTATTGGGGTTCCCTTGTATGTCATTTGTTTCTTTTCCCTAGCTGCTTTCAATATTTTCTCTTTGTCTTTAATTGTGGTCATTTTGATCAATATGTGTCTTGGGTTGTTCCTCCTTGGGTGTATTTTATATGGTACTCGTTGCGCTTCCTGAATTTGACTGAGTGGTTCCTTTCCCATATTAGGGAAGTTTTCGGCTATTATCTCTTCAAATAGTTTTTCTGTCCCCTTCTCTCTCTCTTCTCCCTCTGGCACCCCTATAATACGGATGTTGGTGTGTCTTAGAGTTCTCTGATACTCTACTCATTTCCTTTCAATCTTTTATCTCTTTTCTCTTCCACATTAGTGATTTCCACTAATCTGTCCTCCACCTCACTGATTCATTCTTCTGCCTCCTGTATTCTACTGTTGGCTGCTTCTAATGAAATTTTTATTTCAGTTATTGTATTTTGCATCTCTTCTTGTTTAATTTTTACATCTTGTATTTCGTTGCTCAGTGTTTCCTATAAATTATCGATCTTTGCCTCCAGTCTCTTTCCAATGCCTTCCATCATCTTCAGCATCAACAGTCTAAAGTCTCTTTCTGGGAGGCTGATAATCCCCTCATCACTGAGCTGTTTATCTGGGCTTTTCTCTTTCTCCCTTATCTGAGTTAGAGTTTTCTGTCTTTCATTTTTATAGGTTTTTGGTGTGGTGACGTTTGTGACAACGGAGTTGTAGCCTCTCTTAGTTCAGGTGTTTGCCTCCCCTCTTGCTGAAGTTGGTATGGGGTAGGGGGCTTGCTGTAGGCTTCCAGATGAGAGGGACTGATGCCTGCCCACTAGTAGGTGGGGTTGATTCCTATCCCTCTGGTGGATGGGGCTTTGTCTCTGAGTGCGTTTAGAGTTTAGAGATGGCTGTGTGCCTGAGGGGTCTTTAGGCAGCCTGTTTACTGATGGGTGGGGCTGTGATCCCATGTGGATTATTGTTTGGCCTGGGGCTTCTGAGCGCTGATGGGAGGGACCAGATTTTCCCAGAAATGGCCACCTCCAGAGAAATGCAGGCTGATGAATGTCCCAGAGGGCTTCACCTCCAATGCCCTTCCCCCACAACAAGCCACAGTCACCCCTGTTTTCCCAGGAGATCCTCCAAGAATTGCAGTCAGGTTCCACCCGGATTCCTATGGAGACTGCTTTGCCCTGGGACCCAGTGCATGTGAAAGTCTGTGTGTGCCTTTCAAGAATGGGGTCTCTGTTTCCCCAAGTCCTGTGGAGCTCCTGCACACAAGCCCCGCTGGCCTTCAATGCCAGATGCTCCGGGGGCTCTTTCTCCCTGTGCCCGATCCCCAGGCGTGGGGATTTGTTGTGGGACTCAGAACTCTCAGTCCTGTAGCTGAGTCTCCATGATGCAGTTACTTTCCAGTTTGTGGGGCTTCCCACCCGGGAGGTATGTGGTTTCTTCTATCGCGTAATTGCCACTCCTACCCCTCGATGTGGTCTCCTCTTTGTCTTCTGGAGTAGACTATCTTTTTTTGGAAGTTTACAGTCCATTTGGTTGAAGGTTACTGGGCATTTGGTTGTAGTTCTGCTGTTTTTTGGGAGAGAATTTGAACTCCAGTCCTTCTATTCTGCCATTTTAATCCAATCTCCAGGTCTATATATCTTTTTGAATTAGTGTTTTTTTTTTTTCTTCAGAAAATACCCAGAAATGGAGTTGCTGGATCATATAGTAGTTCTTTTTTTTTTTTTAAAGGAAATCCATAATTTACATTCCCACCAAAGTGCGTGAATGTTCTCATTTCTCCACATCCTTTCCAACATTTGTTTTTTTTGTCTTTTTGATAACAGCCATTCTGGCAGCTATGATACCTCACTGTGTATGTGTGTGTTTAATGGCTGCACCTGAGACAAATGAGAGTTCCTGGGCTAAGAGCTGAATCAGAGCTGCAGCTGAGGCTTATGCCACAGCTGCAGCACCACTGGATCTGAGTCATATTTGCGAGTTATGCTGCAGCTTGTGGCAATGCCAGATCCTTAACCCACTGAGCAAAGCCAGGATTTGAACCCACATCCTCATGGAAACTATGTCAGGTTCTTAACCTGCTGAGCCACAAGCAGAGCTCCTTATTATAGTTTTGATTTGCATATCCCTGATGAGTGAAATTGAGTATCTTTTCATGTGTCTGTTGGCTATCTATATGTCTTCTTTGGAAAAAATGTCTATTCAGGTTGTCTGCCCATTTAGAAAATTGAATTGTTTGTTTTTTTGATATTGAGTTATACTGCCAGGGCTGGTGCTGGCCCACTGGTGGAGGGGCCAGGTCCCTGAGAGGCTGGCTGCTTGGCCTGGGGATTCTAGAACTGGGGCTGGCTCCCTGGTGCTAACAGGCTAGAAGGAAGACTCCAAGATGGCCCTTGTCAACACCAGCGTACTTGTGGTAGAATGAGTTCCCCAAAATATTTGCTGCCATCTGTCTTCGGGGAGTGTCCCGGTTGTCTCCTGCCTGTCTGGCAGGCTCTCCAAGATCAGCAAGTGGATCTGACCCAGGCACCTTTTAAATTACCGTCTCTGCACTGGGATTTAGTATGTGAGATTTTGCACTGGAATTTGGTGTATGAGATTTTTTTGTGTGTGTGCCCTCTGGGAGTAGAGTCTCAGTTTCCTATAGCCCTCTGGCTCTCCTATATACAAGCCCTGCTGGTCTTCAAAGCCAGACATTCTGTAGCTTTGTCTTCCTGGTGTAGGACCCCCAGGACTGCCGAGCCTGATGTGGGGCTTAAACTTATCACTACTTGGGGAGAACCTGTGCAAATGCAATTATCTCCCATATGTGGGTCACATACCTATAGGTGTGGTTCTGGACTATACCACATCTCTGCCCCCTTTACCCACCTAGTTGTAGTTCCTTCTTTATATCTTTAATTGTGGAAAATATTTTCTGCTGGTTTTCAAAAATAGTTGTGATTTTGGTGTGTCTGTAGGAGGCGAGCTCAGGGTCTTCCTATTCAGCCATTTTGGCCACACCTCTAAACAGCTCTTTACTTACATAATATCAGTTAGAAAGTACAGAGTATTTAAAAAGGAAAGCTACCACCAGCATGATGTATTTTGTCTAAATGTAACTCAGAAGAGTGTTCCTGACTTTAAATGCATTTATTAGACAAGAAAAAAATAAGGGAGAAAGTTGAGAAAGTAAACAACAGCAACAAAGAAACCAACAGCCAAAAAAACAAATTTAACAAAATAAAGTAGTAGGGTGAAGATGGTGATGTGTGTTTCGTGTGGCTCACTATCTGCTCAAGTCTCGGCTCAGAGCACTGGCCAGCGACTTATTGGTCCAGCGCCCTCACCTGCCAGGTCCCTGACCCCACTCCCTGGCCGGCGCCCGATTCCCAGCATGCCCCGTGCCCTAAAGGGCAGCTCTCCCTACAGAGGCAGCCTGCCCTGTGGAGGAGATGCCCTGAGCAGTACTCAAGCCGATTCAGGTTCCAGCAAGGACAAAGCGGCCAGTGAGGCTCTCAGGAGAGGCAGTGAATGCCCCAGACTACTAAACACTGCAGCAGAGGAAGGCCTTGAGGGGTATGCCAGATGAGCAGGGTCAGCAGGAAGACCTTGAGGAGAAGTCAGTGGACTGCATCACAGACAAGAGTGCCAAAACCTGGCAGGATTCTCTTGAGAGCCTGTGCCTGGCTCTGGCAGCTCACCTATTCCCTGACTTCTTGCTGAAGCACTGCCTCACACTGAGGAATGCTTTGGAAAAGTGCCTCAGGAAGGGGAAGCTGGAGGAACAGGCGCTAGATGCTGCCATGTTTATGCATGCAGCTGGGTCCTGGACCCAAGGGGAGAAGATATTCCATAGCCTGCAGCCCCTACTGGTCTTTGTACTCAGTAATGGCACAGCTAGCCCTGCTGCCCAGCTCTGCTGCACTTTTACTCTTGGCTTGGGCTGCTACTGACTGCTGCCAATGTATAGGACCTGGTCTCTTGCCATACCTGCTTGGAAGGTGTTTTCAGCTGGACCTGTGGTATGGGTAGCCTCACAGCCCCTATGGTTCTTGCTAGCCTGCATAGTCTGCTTTGCGCTACTTTGCAGGCCTGGGCATTGCTACTCTGCATCTGCCCCAGGGTCCATATCAGCCGCATCTTGGATAGGCAGTTGCCCCAGCTGCTCCAGCCCTTGTCCAGTGAAACTGAACCTGTGGATCATTGCCGGAGAGACCATCGCATTGCTCTTTGAGCTGGCCTTGAGGAGGACTTTGTTTATGAGGACATGGAGGTCCTCTGCAGTGCGCTGCACACTCTGGCCACTGACAGCAAGTATCATGCGAAGGCTGACCGCCAGTGCAGCACTTTACCTTCCATGCTGTGCTGTACTTTGTTTACGGCAGCGAGTGTGAGGAAGAGATAGTCTGCTTTCAGCTGGAGGTGCTTTAGGTGGACAGCGGGGCTCAGTGCTGGATCTACACAGCTTTCAAGGATGTGCTGGGTTCTGGCATGCATCACCTCCTCCAGAATACCAAGCTGCTCCATGATATCTTTGGCCTGGGTCCTGTGCTAGTTCTGGATACCACTGCCCTGAATGCCTGAAAGATCTCATGATGAGAAGCACCTGTGCAACGCTGCTTCCTTCAAGGCCAGGACCAAGGCCTGGCAGCCATGTGCAACACAACCTGGCAGATATCCTATAAGGCAGGACTACCTAAAGAAGAGACTGTCCACATTCTTGCCTGTACTTTTAACACAAAACAGTACAGTATCTGGTCCTTGGCTGGAGTTGTCACTTTATTTTTTTAATGACAAACCCAAAGCAGACAGGAGTGTGGGTGGCTGGAGGCCAGGCTGTTTGGGACCCTGGCGCTTTTCCCCTGCACTCAGCCCTGTGGTTTCTTCCTGCCTTGTCTCAGGCCAGGCCAGCTGTGTGCCTGTCTCAGGGCTGTGGGGTAGGCAAAAGTGGGGTAGGCAGAAGAGGGCTGTGCCTTCATTTCTCAGGCCTTGCTCTCCTAGGTTGAACCACTTCCTTGGAGGTGAATGGTATCTGGATAAATGCCACTACAGCAGTTGAGGGAGTGAGACTACCCGGAATGGATTTATGTGCTGATTTTTAAAGATTTTTAGATATAATTAAATAGGGCTCAGCCTCTGTGGCAAAAAGAAAAGTAGTAGGAAGGACTCACTAAGCAACAACAAAAATACAAATTAACGAGGATTGGGAAATGAAAGAAAAAAGATGATTCTTTGAAAGTACCAAAATAGACCAATTTCTTGACATTGGTTGAGGAAAAGAGAAGACAAATAAGCACTGAATAATGAGAAACTCAGTGTGCTTCATGAAAGGTTAGATATTTTAAAAAGAAGAAATTTTTTATAAAAGTTTTTAAATAATCTAAATGGAAATAACAAATTCTGGGAAACTAAATTTCTAGATTTGACTCAAGAAGGGTCCAAAAATTCTCACAAACTATGGAAGAAATTGAAAAAGCTGTCCAAAATACACTACTAAAATGGTCACTGTCTTTCAAATAATTTGTTATTTAATTGCTCCAGAACACAGAAAAAGATGTGTTCTTTTTTAAACAGTGAACATAACCCTGAACCTACATTAAAATAAAGAGCAGAAAGGAAAATAGGTTAATCTCACTCATAAACAAAGATGCAAAATCTCGGTTGAAATGTTAACAAATCAAAAAGTGTTCTTAAAGAAAGAATAGTGCCTCCTGACTAAGAATGGTTTGTTCAAGGCATGCAAGGATAGTTCAACAAAAAGGAATCTGTTAACATTATTCACCCTGTTATTAAGGTGGAAAGAACAAAGTAATTTTGTGATTTCCTGGATGGATGCCAGAAAACACATTTTTGAGAAGCTGTAAAACTCTTCTCTGAGGGCCACCACTGAGTGCAGTGTTTGAAAAGGTAAATAGATGCCACTGAACAGATGTGACAGTGACCCTCCATTTTTCCTAAGAGGGTAGGTACTTTTGGTTAGATTAACGTTTAGACGTTAATTACAATTTGATTCCCTGAGTGATTCTGCCTGTGTCATTTAAAAAAATATATCACTCTGTCTTCAGCTCTTTGTTTATATCTTGGGGATATTTTGGTTTTGTGAATTTTAAATAAAAAGTGCAGGGGCCATAGCTATTATCACTCTAGGCTAGAAGTGGAGGTAGAGGTTCTTAAAAATCCAGGAGGTACCTGTTTCTGTGCTGATAGCACACAGCCTCCAGGTAAAGTTAGGAAAGCTCTCAATCCAAATGAAAGAATGCGAGCAGGGCCCCAAACCGTACAACGTACTTGGTCACGCTTTGACCTTTCCTCATTATGTGGAGTAGCTGCAGGATTCATACAAATGGTGTTTTAATCATAGCATAAGTTATTAATTTAAACCAGACAAAATGCCTTTGGGGATTCTTCATTCTGCGTAGGAGTTTTTATAAACTTCCACGATTTTTCACCTAATTCTCCCTTGTTTATTTTTGTTGAGATATTGGCAGTGTTTTATAATTTAGACTTTTTCACCTTTGGAAGTAAACCAGGCTTGGAAAAAAATGTTTTGTCAGAATTTTGGATGAATTAAGAAAGCTGTGTGATTTATGAAATCAGGACTGCTAATTTGAGGAAGTATAAAGGATGGAGTACAGCCCAGGCCTAGGTCAGCACTGGGCCTCCTGACCTCATCTCAGTCTCAGGCACAGCGATTCCATGGCCTTTTGGGCCATATCTCCATTTTGAGCCCAATGAAACAATCAACCTGGATTTTCATGGTACCCAGCACAGAAACACTGGGCTAAAGGGTATCACATGAGAAGCGAGTTAATCTCTGGATATTTAAATCGATCAGCAAATGGTTTCTGACAGAATAGCTCATTTACCAGCCTTTGGGCAAAATTTGTCCCTTTGTGTATGGTGAGTTTGTCTCAAAGGATCGGAAGATGTGTGTGGTGATCACAGTTAATTAGCTATCCAGTGTTTACATTCTGAAAAACCCACTCAGGGAGACAGCAGACCCAGTGGTTAACTATTTAGCCTTCGTTATTGCCCACGTTATCTCTGGAATCCCCTCCCCCTTTCTGTTTTCCACCATTTGGGATGAAGCTGAGAACCTGTCCCAGTTCTTCCTGTGGTTTGGTACCAACTCTTGCCCTGGCCACACTCTGGGGCAGGAGTGCAGAAATGTTTGTTGAAATATTTGGGTCTCTTTTAGACAAGAATAAAGAAGCATGTACTTTTACAAGCAACTGGACTGCAGTCACGAGGAAGAGATGGAGCTAACACTGTGGCAGAAAGATAGAAATTTAAAATTTCATGACACTGGAGAACCCTTGGTCCACCAATTCCAGAGCTGTCTTAACTCTTTGACCTCCAGTTATGTGTTTTAACTGTTCGTAAGCCAGGTTAAAGTGAGCTTTCTCTTATATGCATGTTAAAGCTCTGGAATAACACAGAGAGAATTATTCTCTGAAATTTTCTGAATGCAAGACTTCTACTTCCCTTTCTGTGGTTTCTCCCTCACTTATAACCTTGAAGTTAAAACTCTCTCAGGAGTTACTGTCCTGGCACAGAGGAAATGAATCTGACTAGGAACCATAAAGTTTCAGGTTTGATCCCTGGCCTCGCTCAGTGTGTTAAGGATCTGACATTGCTGTGGCTGTGGTGTAGGCTGGCAGCTGAGGCTCTGATTCAGCCCCTGATCTGGGAACCTCCATGTGCTGTGGGTGCGGCCCTAAAAAAAAAAGAAACACTCAAACTAACCACTTCTTTTAATTTCTTTCTTTCTTTCTAGCTAATTGTTTATTTTACTGATAATATTACTGTAAGAAATCTTCATTAAAAGATGATCATATTTATAGTTTCAAAAATAGTACGACAGAAACTGGTGTAACATTGTAAATCATCTATACTTTAATTTAAAAAATAGATAAGATTCTCAGCAAAATTTTAGCCAACTGAATCCAATAACATATAAAAAAGATCATATGCCACAACCAAGTGGGATTCAACCCAGGCTCACCAGGATGGTTCAACATACACAAATCAAACAACATCATATACCACATTAACAAAAGAAAAGTCAAAAAGCACATGATCATTTCAATAGATGCAGAAAAAGCATCTGACAAAGTCCAACAGCCATTCATGATCAAAATTCTTACCAAAGTGGGTAGAGAGAGAACATACCTTAACATAATAAAAGCCGTTTATGACAAACCCACAGCAAATATAATACTCAATGGAGAAAAGCTGAAAGCCTTCCCACTAAAATCTGGAATAAGACAAGAATGCCCACTCTCACCACTATTATTCAATGTAATATTGGAAGTCCTAGTCACAGCAATCAGACAAAATAAATAAAAGGTATCCAAATTGGAAGACAAGAGGTAAAATTGTCACTCTATGCAGATGACATGATACTATATGTAGAAAACCCTAAGGACTCAACCCAAAAACTACTTGAACTGATCAACAAATTCAGTCAAGTAGCAGGATATAAGATTAACATTCAGAAATCAGTTGCTATTAACATTCAGAAATCTGTATACTAACAATGAAAATGGCAAAAAGACAGCCTTTTCAGCAAGTGGTGCTGGAAAAACTGGACAGCTGCATGTAAATCAATGAAATGAACACACCCTCACACCATGCACAAAAGTTAGAAAAGGAATACAAAAATATAGTACCTTTTAAAACTGCACCCCAAAAAATCAAATACCTGGGAATAAACCTGACCAAAGAGGTGAAAGACTTATATGCTGAGAACTATAAAACATTAATCAGGAAATTAAAGAGGATTCAAAGAAATGGAAAGATATTCCATGCTCCTGGGTTGGAAAGATTAATATTTTAAAAATGGCCATACTACCCAAAGTAATCTATAGATTCAATGCAATTCCTATCAAACTACCAGTGACACTTTTCACAGGAGTAAAACAAACAATCCAGAAATTTATATGGAATCACAAAAGACCCAGAATTGCCAAAGCAATGCTGAGGAACAAAAACCAAGCAGGAGACATGACTCTCCCAGACTTCAGGCAATATTACAAAGCCACGGTAGTCAAGACAATGTGGTACTGGTACCAAAACAGACATACAGACCAAAGGAACAGAATAGAGAACCAGAAATAAACCCAGACACATACGGTCAATTAATCTTTGACAAAGGAGGCAAGAATATAAAATGGCAAAAAGACAGCCTTTTCAGCAAGTGGTGCTGGAAAAACTGGACAGCTGCATGTAAATCAATGAAATGAACACACCCTCACACCATGCACAAAAGTAAACTCAAAATGGCTTAAAGACTTAAATGTAAGACAAGACACCATAAAACTCCTAGAAGAGAACATAGGCAAAACACTCTCTGATATCAACCTTACAAATATTTTCTCAGGTCAGTCTCCCAAAGCAACAGAAATAAAAGCAAAAATGAACCAATGTGACTCAATAAAACTGACAAGCGTTTGCACAGCAAGGGAAGCCATAAAAAAAAAAAAAACAACAAAAAGACAACTTACAGAGTGGGAGAAAATAGTGTCAAATGATGCAACTGACAAGGGCTTAATGTCTAAACTATACAAACAGCTTATACAGTTCAACAGCAAAAAAGCCAACCCAATTGAAAAATGGGCAAAAGTCCTGAATAGACATTTCTCCAAAGAAGATATGCAGATGGCCAACAAGCACATGAAAAAATGTTCAACATCGCTGATGATTAGAGAAATGCAAATCAAAACTACCATGAGGTACCACCTCACACCAGTCAGAATGGCCATCATTAATAAGTCCACAAATAACAAATGCTGGAGAGGGTGTGGAGAAAACGGAACCTTCCTGTATTGTTGGTAGGAATGTACATTGGTACAACCACTATGGAAAACAGTATGAAGGTGCCTTAGAAAACTATACATAGAACTACCATATTACACAACAATATCACTCTTGGGCTTATGCCCAGACAAAACTTTCCTTGAAAAAGACACATGCACTCGCATGTTCATTGCAGCACTATTCACAATAGCCAAGACATGGAAAAAAGCTAAATGTCCATTGACAGATGATTGGATTAAGAAGAAGTGGTATATATACACAATGGAATACTACTCAGCCATATAAAAGAACAGAATAATGCCACTTGCAGCAACATGGATTGAACTAGAGACTTTCATAGTAAGTGAAGTAAGTCAGAAAGAGACAAATACTATATTGTATCACTTATGTCTTAAATCTAATATTCAGCACAAATGAACCTTTCCACAGAAAGGAAAATCATGGACATGGAGAACAGACTGGTGGTTGCCAAGTGGGAGGGGGAGGGAGTGGATAGACTGGGAATTTGTGGTTAGTAGATGTGAACTCTTGCTTTGGAATGGATAAGCAGTGAGATCCTGCTGTGTAGCACTGGGAACTATGTCTGGTCACTTATGATGGAGCATGATAATGTGAGAAAAAAGAATGTATACATGTATGTGTGACTGAGTCACCTTGCTGTACGGTAGCAAATTGACAATACTGTAAACCAGCTATAATGGAAAAAATACAAATCATTATAAAATTAAAAAAAAATAAGGTAGCAAGTATAGATATCCCAATGTTTTCTCAGAGTGACAACTTAATGGACATAGATAACAATTATGCTACAGTGGACGTTCTTTTTTTTATATACACACTTTTGAATTTGGCCATAGTTTTCTTAAAGTATTTACCTTTTAGTGTATTGGTGGTAATGATTAATAAATAATAACCAACATTTTTTTCAAGCAATCTCATTTATTTTTATCTTATAACAATACCAAAGAAAGAAAATATAAGGCAAGGTGGTGGTTTTGCTTCATGAAGCCATTCGGGGATTCAAGTGCTGTTCTCTCGCTCTTTAGCCATGTCCTAAGATGTGTCCCTTCTTTAAATGGTACAAGCTGGCTTAGCAGTTAGGTATCTTATGTTCCAACCTAAAAGGAGGGTAAGAAAGAATGGAGAGACAGCATTTTCTTTGTGAGAAACAGAATATTACTTTTGTTCACATTCCATTGGTGAGAACTTAGTCACATAGTCACATCTATTTGTGGAAGATAGCTAAGTGTTGTTGATAGTTACTAGTATTAGGCATTATTCTAAATGTATGTGACTGGGTCACTTTGCTGTTAAATAGAACTTAACGAAACATGGTAAATCAACTATAATAACAAAAATTTTATCTATTTATTTATTTATTTATTTAATTATTCTTAATGGATTTTATTTCAATTACAGGTGTACATAAATCATCACAAGTCAATTTTACAGATTTTGTATCCCGAACCCACAGTGCATCACCCCACCCCCCAGACTGTCTTATTTGAAAAACCAAGGTTTTCCAAAGTCTGTGAGTCATTGTCTGTTCTGCAAAGAGGTTCATTGTGTCTTTTTAGTTTCCACATGTAAGCGGTCGCATTGGGTGTTGCTGTCTAATTGTCTGACTGGTTTCACTTCACATGATAATTTCTAAGTCCATCCATGTTGCTATAAATGTTGGTAATTCATTCCTTTTAATGATTGAGTAATATTCCATTGTGTGTATGTACCATATCTTCCCTATCCACTCCTCTGTCGATGGGCATTTGGGTTGTTTCCATGACCTGGCTATTGCATAGAGTGCTGCAATGAACACTGGAGTGCATGTGTCTTTCCGAGTCATGGTTTCCTCTGGATAGATGCCCAGGAGTGGGATTGCTGGATCAACTGGTAATTCTATTTTGAGTTTTCTGACGAATCTCCATACTGTTTTCCACAGTGGTTGCACCAATTTGCATTCCCACCAACAGTGTAATAGGGTTCTTTTTCTCCACACCCTCTCCAGCACTTATTGTCTGTAGACTTTTTGATGATGGCCATTCTGGCCAGTGTAAGGTGGTACCTCACAGTGGTTTTGATTTGCATTTGTCTAATGAGGAGTGATGTTGAACATCTTTCATGTATTTATTTGCCATCTGCATGTCTTCTTTGGAGAATTGTCTGCCTAGATCCTCTGCCCAATTTTTGATGGGGTTGTTTCTTTCTTTGGTGTTGAGCTGTAGGAGGTATTTGTAAATTTTGGAGATTAATCCCTTGTCAGTTGAATCATTTGCAAATATTTTCTCCTATTCTGTGGGTTGTCTTTTCGTTTTGTTTAGGGTTTCCTTAGCTGTGCAGAAACTTTGAAGTTTAATTAAGTCCCATTTGTTTATTTCTCTTTTTATTGTCCTTACTCTGGCACATGGATCTGAGAAGATGTTGCTATCATTTATGTCAGAGAGTGTTTTGGCCTATGTTTTCCTCTAAGAATTTTATAGTATCTGGTCTTATATCTAGATCTTTAATCCATTTTGAGTTTATTTTTGTGCATGGTGTTAGGAAGTGTTCTAGTTTCATTTTTTTACATGTGGCTGTCCAGTTTTCCCAGCACCACTTATTGAAGAGGCTTTCTTTTGTCCAATGTATATTCTTGGCTCCTTTGTCATAGATGAGTTGACTGTAGATGCGTGGATTTAATTCTGGGCTTTCAATCCTGTTCCACTGATCTATATTTCTGTCTTTGTGCCAGTACCATATGGTTTTGATGAGTGTAGCTTTGTAGTATAGTCTGAAGTCAGGGAGCCTGATTCCTCCAACTCCTTTTTTCTTTTTCAGGATGACTTTGGCTATTCTGGGTGTTTTGTGTTTCCAGACAAACTTTCAACTATTTTTCTCTAGTTCTGTGAAAAATGTCCTTGGTAATTTGATAGGGATTGCATTCAATGTGTAGATTGCCTTGGGTAGTATAGTTATTTTGATAATATTGACTCTTCCAATCCAAGAGCATGGTATGTCTTTCCACCTGTTCAAGTCATCCTTGATTTGTTTCATCAGCGTCTTATACTTTTCAGAGTACAGGTCTTTTGTCTCTTTAGGTTTATTCCTAAGTATTTGATTCTTTTTGATGTGATGGTAAATGGGATTGTTTTGTCTCTTTAGGTTTATTCCTAAGTATTTGATTGTTTTTGATGTGATGGTAAATGGGATTGCTTCCCTAATTTCTCTTTCTGATATTTCATTGTTAGTATATAGAAATGCAGTTGATTTCTGTGTATTAATTTTGTGTCCTGCGAGTTTGCCAAATTCACTGATGATCTTAACAGTTTTCTGGTAGAGTCTTTAGGATTCTCTAGGTAGAGTATCATGTCATCTGCAAAAAGTGATAGTTTTACTTCTTCCTTTCCAATTTGGATTCCTTTTATTTCTTTTTCTTCTCTGATTGCTGTGGCTAGGACTTCCAGAACTATGTTGAACAGTAGTGGCGAGAGTGGACATCCCTGTCTTGTTCCTGATCTCAGTGGGAATTCTTTCAGCTTTTCCCCATTGAGAATGATGTTAGCTCTGGGTTTGTCATAGATCGCCTTGATTATGTTGAGGTAGGTTCCTCCTATGCCCACTTTCTGAAGGGTTTTTATCAGAAATGGGTGTTGGATTTTGTCAAAGGCTTTTTCTGCATCTATGGAGAGGATCGTATGGTTTTTATTCTTCAGTTTGTTTATGTGGTGTATCACACTGATTGATATGTGGATATTGAAGAATCCTTGCATCCCTGGGATAAATCCCGCTTGATCGTGGTGTACAGTCCTTTTAATGTATTGTTGGATTTGGTTGGCTAGTATTTTTTTGAGGATTTTTGCATCTATGTTCATCAGTGAGACTGGCCTGTAATTTTCTTTTTTTGTGGTATCTTTGTCTGGTTTTGGTATCAGGCTGATGGTTGCCTCCTAGAATGAGTTTGGGAGTGTCCCTTCCTCTGCAATTTTTTGGAAGAGTTTCAGAAGGATAGGTGTTAGCTCTTCTCTAAATGTTTGATAGGATTCACCTGTGAAGCCATCTGGTCCTGGACTTTTGTTTGTTGGAACTTTTTTAATCCCAGTTTCAACTTCAGAACTTGTGATTGGTCTATTCATGTTTTCTATTTCGTCTTGGTTTAGTCTTGGGAGATTGTACTTTTCTAAGAATTTGTCCATTTCTTCTAGGTTTTCCATTTAATTGCCATAGAGTTGCATATAGTGGTCTCTTATGATCCTTTGTATTTCCGTGATGTCTGTTGTGACTTCTCCTTTTTCATTTCTAATTTTATTGATTTGTGTCCTCTCTTTTTTTCTTGATAAGTCTGGCTAAGGGTTTATCAATTTTGTTGATCTTTTCAAAGAACCAGCTTTTTGTTTTGTTGATCTTTTCTATGGTTTTCTTTGTTTCTATTTCATTGATTTCTGCTCTGATCTTTATGATTTCTTTTCTTCTACTGACTTTAGGTCTTGTCAGTTCTTCCTTCTCTAGCCTCTTTAGATGTAAAGTTAGGTTGTTTATTTGAGCTTTTTCTTGTTTCCTGAGGTAGGCTTGTATTGCTATAAACTTTCCTCTTAGAACTGCTTTTGCTGCATCCCAGAGGTTTTGGGGTGT
>PVHT020003785.1:13115148-13132004 GCA_004024745.2 Catagonus wagneri
AGACAATGACTCACAGACTTTGGAAAACCTTGGTTTTTCAAATAAGACAATCTGGGGGGGTGGGAGGATGCACTGGGGGTTTGGGATACAAAATCTGTAAAATTGACTTGTGATGATTTATGCACACCTATAAGTGAAATAAAATCCATTAAGAGAAAAAAAAATAAATAAAAGCATTGTACAACTGAAAAAATAAAAATAAAAAAATAAAAAAATATAAAAACTTCAAAAAAAAAAACAAAAACAAAAAAATAAAAATAAAATAGGGAGAGATGCCTAAGGTTAGTGACACGGCTGGACCCAGGTGCAGTCAGCTCTATTCAGGCACTTCACTCCCTCCCTGTGTAGATTTTACTGAATGCTGTTGGCCTATTGCTGTGTGTCTGTCCAGGAGATGTCACAGGCAGGCTGAGCAGAGATGTGAATTTTATTATAAAGATTTGGAATTGAAAACATGACTGATTGTTCCCCTAAAGTACTATTCTGAAATAGACGGCAGAAAGTTATATGAATGCTTCTGAACCAAGGACTGACTATATATTATTCTGATCCTTTTCATCTTCATTTTTATGTACTTCATTGGTCAAAAATGCATATTCAAATAGATACATTAAAACTTCCCAGGACACCAGTTTGTTTTATTTTATCCTTATAATTCCTGCAAGAGTTACTTTACGTGTTGGCCTATGATGTTATTGGGGCTGACAAACAGACCTCCCCTAAGATATCATAGGGACCAAGGACAAAGAGCACAGCTTGGTTTCTTTAAAAGATTGTTTATTCCTTGTTTATTATTTATTTGCCAGTAACAAGCAAAACACATAACAACGAATACACCAGTATATGAAGAAGCCTGAAGCTGAGATATCTCACAAATGCTGTGGAAATGTGAGTACTTTGGGGAGCTCCCAGGGAGAGAACCTAAGGTGAAATGGTCCATATTGGTGGCTGGCAGGAGATTTTCATCTTCTCATCTGGGCATAGTGGGGCATGGAGTGATGTCCGAGAGTCTGGACCATAAGACTGAGTGGGCAGGGAAAGGGCATTAAACTTCCTGCGTGTTTGCAGGGGTCTCTTGCCATAGTAGGTACAGAGCAAGTTGGGGGGTGGGGGGATACACTGAGGGTTTGGGATGGAAAAAATTAAAAAGACACTTTAAAGGAAAAAAAATATCAGAACAGACTGGGGGCTGTACCTACTATGTTCTCCCTGTCGCCATTCTCCTCCTAGGCCCTCATGCTCCCTGCTAACATTATGCATTGCTTCCTCCTCTCCTCGCTGCACCTCCACAGCCCCCAGTCTGTACTGATATTTTTTTTCCTTTAAAGTGTCTTTTTAATTTTTTCCCCATTACTTAATGAATTTTATTACAATTATAGGTGTACAAAAATCATCACAACTCAGTTTTTTAGCATTTCCATCCCAAACCCTCAGTGTATCCCCCCACCCCCCAACTTGTCTGTTCTGATGTTTAGCAACTGCTTTTTTACATCAGTAAACTTACCCTGCTTACATATATATTTTGACTTGTGGAAATAGCTGTCTAGTTTACAATTTGAATTTGCCATAAGCACTCTTTTTCAGACTTCTTCTACTGATCCAAAGTGGAAATCGTAGCAGGGTGTTGTGAATAGAAATGGAGATAAAAGGAGTTGAGGACTTCCTGAAAAACCCCCACTCTCCTCCGTAATTTCATATTAATAGAATACATTTGTTTTCCTTTGATTTGCTTTTGTCCAGTCCATCCTCTGACTTACAGGTTTTCTGAGGCTTCATTTTAGGGAGCTCTTTTACAGTTGGACTTATTATTTTTTTTTGCAAGAGAATTCATAACTCTGTGGTTCAAAATGATTTTTCCTGGGACATCAAAATATGATCTTTTTAGTTGCTGTTTTTGTTTAAAGCCATAGTAACAGTTGAATTACTGTTGGGAGTAGCCATTTTGCAGAACATTCAAAAATACTGAGCCAAATCTCTTTGACATAGCACTTTACAATGCTAGGATTAAATCCTCTTTGACAAATGTTTTAATTGCTGAAAAAAGAAACTTGGGGAGGAGTGTGGAGGAGTTTTGGCTGGTTGTTCCTGTGCCTGCTGTTAGGCACTCACGTGGCAGTGGGGAGCTCTGGTAAGCAAGAGGTTACTGGCAGCCAGAGCTGCCAACTTGGCATGTGACTTCTTCAGGTTCCTGAATCTTTCTGTGCCTCTGTTCCCGCATGCCTATTGGACATGGCAGGACATGGCTGACTCAAGGCTGCATAGACTTGAGTGAGCCCTTGGTGAGGGAGCAGAGAGTATGAAACAGAATTGCTTCCCTTCCTCAGCACATATGTCCCCTGCACAACTGATTAGTCTCCTGTTCAGAATTTATTCGGTGCTCATGTTTTAAACCTAGAAAAAGTAATTATTATTTGATTTAAAACTTGTTTTATTTTAATTAAAAAGTTTTTACACAACACAGCAAGCAATAAACAAAACAGAAAGAGCCCACAGAATGGGAGAAAATATTTGCAAATTATGCGACTGACAAAGGATTAATCTCCAAAATATACAAACAACTCGTGCAGCTCAATATCTAAATAACAAACAGCTCAATCAAAAAATGGACAGAAGACCTAAACAGACATTTCTCCAAGGAAGACAAACAGATGTTAAAAAAAAAAAAACATGAAAAGATGGTCAACATTGCTAAATATTAGAGAAATGCAAGTCAAAACTAGGATGAGGTAACACCATACAACAGTCAGAATGGCCATCATTAATAAGTCTACAAACAATCAGT
The DNA here is from genome assembly GCA_004024745.2 of Catagonus wagneri. Lineage (NCBI taxonomy): Eukaryota > Metazoa > Chordata > Mammalia > Artiodactyla > Tayassuidae > Catagonus > Catagonus wagneri. The sequence continues at coordinate 13,117,931 of PVHT020003785.1, forward strand.
GCTGGAGAGGGTGCAGAGAAAAGAGAAACTCTTACAATGTTGGTGGGAATGTAAGTTGATACAACCACTATGGAAAACAATATGGAGGTACCTCAGAAAACTAAATATGGAACTATCGTATGATCTAGCAATCCCACTCCTGGGCCTCTTTCTGAAGAAAATTGTAATTCAAAAAGATACATACATCCAAGTATTCACTGCAGCACTATCTAAAGTAGCCAAGACATGGAACTAACCTAAATGTCCATCGACAGGGTAATGGATAAAGAAGATATGGTACATATATACAATGGAATATTACTCAGCAATAAAAGGAATGAAATAATGCTATTTGTAGCAACGTGGATGGACATGGAGACTAACATACAAGTGAAGTTAGGCAATGAAAGACAAAGATCATATGCTATTGCTTCTATTTGGAAACTAAAAAAAGAATACAAATGAACTTATTTGCAGAAGAGAAACAGACTCAGAGACTTTGAAAACAAACTTATGGTTAGCAAAAGGGACAGGTGGTTGGGGAGGGGTGGATTGGGGGTTTGGGGCTGGCATATGCACACTGTCGTTTATGGAATAATTGGCCAATGGGGACCTGCTGTATAGCAATGGGGACTCTACACAATATTCTGTAATAGTCTATATGGGAAAATAATCTGAAAAAGAATGGATGTGTTTATATATATAACTGAATTACTTTGTTGTACAGCAGAAATTATCACAACATTGTAAACCAGCTATAATTCAATAAAACTTCTAAAAATGAAAAAGAATGCCACAGTAAGTAAGATTTTTTTGGGGGTGTGTGCAGTTCTGTGGGTTTTAGTACCTGTGTACGTTCACCACAATTAGGATGCAAAACCATTCCATCCCTCCCAAAACACCCTGGTGCTGTTCCTTTGTAGGTGCACCATCCCTTCACCCTCAGGCTCTGGCACCTATGAACTGTTCTCTGTCACTGTAATTTGATAATCTTGAGAATGTTATATAAATGGAATCAAGAATATGTAACCTTTGACACTGGCTTCGTTCACTAAGCCTAATACCTTTGAGATTCATCCAAGTTGTGTGTATTAAGAATGTGTGTCTTTTATTGCTAAGTAGTATTCCATCGTATGGGAGCACCACAGTTTGTTTATCCATTCAGCCACTGAGGGATGTTGGATTATTTCCAGTTGTTGGTGACTGTGAATAGAGCTGCTATAAATAATCATGTAGAGGTCAAGTTGTTCTTAAGAAGTTCCATTTTAACATATTTCTTTTAAAGAAGTTCCTTTCTGTGTATTATTGCTTCCTGTGGAGATTTTAAAAGATGGCTGTAAATCCTTTGACATTTTTCTCATTGAAAGGTGGTATCTATGTCCCTTTTCCTCGAATCTGAGTGAGCTGCTATAAACAGTAAGATATAACAAAAGTGATGCTTCGTGACTCTGAAATGAGATCATAAAATGCCATGCAGTTTCTGCCTTGTTTCTCAGGACGCCCACTCTGGAGTCCTCAGGCACTATTTGGGAAGCCCAGTTACTCTGAGACAGCCGTGTTGGGGAGGGTCTGTGTAGGAACTCTGGCTGACAGTCCCAGTCCAGCTTTCCTGCATCTCTTCCAAGTTGCTAGACGGGTGAGTGAGACCGTCTTGGGCCGATCAAGAGTTCACCTGTCATCTGAATATCACCAAGTGACCTCTGCTGTCCACGTGGAACAGAAAAATCACCCAGCCAAGCTGCCAAATTTATGAGCCAAGGAATTGTGGGATATATGAGATCCTGCTGTATAGCACAGGGAACTATATCTAGTTACTTGTGATAGAACATGATGGAGGATAATGTGAGAAAATGTGAGATAATGTGAGAAAAAGAATATATATATATATGAGACTGGGTCACTTTGCTATACAGTAGAAATTGACAGAAACTTGTCAATCAACTATAATAAAAATAAAAATCATATAAACTTAAAAAAAGAAATTGTGGGATATAATAAAGTGGTTGTTTTTACCTACCAAGTTTGGGTTTGTTTGGTCTGCATATGTGGATCACTGGAACACTGCAAAATGAGTATTTAAGCTTCATAGGAGCAGGGATTGCATCCCCTGACTAACCTAAACTTTGCATTCGGTGGTGCTCAAAATGTATTATTTTTATTTTTTTAAACTCTGATTTCTACACCATGGTTGGCAAGGCCCCTTATAAATGTTGTGTGATGGTGATGATGAGGAAAAGAAATTACCTTGATAATTACCTTGGTGGTAAGAAAACTATCTAGCTATCAAATGCTGTTAAGTATGTTACTCATGGACTCACCAACTGCAGAATCTGGAAGGGAAGTTAAAAGACCATCCGTTTCACCCCAGCATCAAGCTGGTGGGCAGTGAGGCTCTAGTGGGGAAACTCCCATCAGGAGCAAGGACCTGGGGCCAGATGTCTGATTTCTGGCTCCAACCCATCAATCAAGGCCTATGTTCACAAATGTAGATTGGCCACAAAGAACCACTGGGTGGCTCTGTGAGCCAGCAGTGCACAAGGAGGGTCTAGCCAGGCAATCAAAGACCCCGATCTAAGCAGTTAATGCAGAAAACAGAAAGAAGTGCCTCTGCACAATTCTGGTCTGTTGTCTCAGAAGGCGTTTAGGAGCTATTGCTTTGATTAAACCCAAGTGTAGGCAATTATGAAAAAGGAGCAGAAGGAGAACAAGGAAATGTTCTTGGAAATGAAAAAAAAATCCACAATGGGCCAATTTAGAACAAAACTCACTAGAATCAAGGAGTGACAAATGGACTCTAAAATCTGAGGCAAAGGGAAAGTAGAGCTTAAGGAATCCTTACCAATGAGAGCAAAAATAAAAAGTGATGGAAATTGTAGGAAAGAAGGTATAGAGAAAGAGAGAAAGTTAAGGGAGACATGCTTTATCCATGCGTTTGTTGAACAAATAGCTGTTGAGGCCCCCCTCTCGGTCTCAGCAGAAGGCATCAAGCAGTGAATTAAACAGGGAAAAAGTACTGGCTCACTTGGAACTTATGTTCAGTTAGGGGTGGAGTGGATGGGAGAAAGAAAATAAACACATAAACAAGTTGCAATTTATCAAATAGAGAAACTGATCAGTGCCCTGAAAACACACAGAGCAGGGAAGAAAGAGGAAGGGGAATGAGGGTGGTGAGGAGGGAGGGAGCTGACAATTTAAAATAAAGTGGTCAGGAAAAGCCTTTGTAGAGGTCTGAACGGATAAGGGGGGAATTGAGCCAGGAGGAGACCTGGGGTGGGGGGCACATTCCAAGCAAAGGGGACAGCCTCTGAGGAGCTTGAGACCTTGTGAGGGTGGAGCTGGGATGAGTCCTGGCAGAGGAAGCTGTGAGGGTGCAGGTGGCAAGGGACTTCAGACTGTGGTAAGCATTTGGGTCACTTAAAGGACTTTGAGAGGAAAAGGCAAGGAGGAATTTTAAACAAAGGAGTGAAATTATCTCATTCCTTTAAAAAAGATTTAAGCATTAAACAAGGTTATTCTGGCGGTTGAGTTGTGACTAGTTAGGGAGGGTAGCTAATGTAGGGGTAGAAGCAGGGAGAAGAGGGGAGGGGCTCGTGTAATGACTCCGGGGAGAGATGGTGGCAGTTGGTGGTGGTCTGGACTGGCCTGATAGTGATGAGGGGGATGAGAGTGGCTACACTCTGGATTTTCTTTAAAGGCAGGTCCACCAGGATTTGCTGACAGACGAATTTAAAATGGAGTAGAAGTAGGGTCATCAAAGATAAATGAGATTTGGGCTAAGCAACTGAAAGAAGTTCCCATTTACTGAGGAAGAAAGATTCAGGGGGCACTGTTTGCTTTTTGTAGGGGGGTTGCAGAAAACAGAATTTGCTTTTATGAATTAAATATAACTGAGACACAATATTATACTAGTTTCAGGTGTGCGACATATTGATTTATTATTTTTATACATTATGAAATGAGCACTATGATGTCTAGTTGTCATCTGTCACCATGCAGAGTTATTACAGTATTATTGACTATATTCTCTATGCTGTATATTACATCCCTGTGACTTCACTCATTTTACAGCTGGAAATTGGTACCTCTTAATTTCCTTTACCTATTTAGTGCGCCCCTGTTTTCAGTTCTTTTTGAAGTGGAATTGCTGAGTCATAATTTTGTTTTTAATTTTTTGAGCCAGCACTGTACTGTTTTCCACAAGAGCCTCATCGTTTGCATTCCCACCAGCAGTGCAAAGCATTCTAACTTAGTTATATCCCTGCCAATCTTTGTTATTTTCTGTTTTCTTTTATCTTATTTTATTGAGGTAGCCATCCTAATGGGTGTGATGTGATAGGGGATTTCTTTTTAAGATGGGTAAATTTTATCATATTTGATTTCACTGTAATAATCTAATAGAGGGGAAATTAGAGCAGGCAGAAAGAAGGATTGCTGGGGTGACTGAACAGACAAGAGTAGAGGAGGTCGAATTCCCAGATGGAGAATGATCCTCAGAAGGAGCTCAAAGTCAGGAGGGGCCGTAGAATAGATGGGCCCATATTCAGGTGGGTGGGGAAACCTCTTCTGATTGTTTCTGTTTTCTTAGGGAAAGCAGAAACAAGGTCATTATCATGGAGAGAGCATTTGGGGAAAGTGCTGAAGGCTGATGAGAGAGGAGAAGGTATGACTAGCTGTCAAGCAGAGCAGGAGTGTGAAAGGCCCAGAGACTGCAGGAGGGGTTATTTTCAAGCAGTCCTGGGGACCCACCTGCAGATTTTTGTTGTCACTAAGTGGGAATGGCACTTGTCTCTCCCAGTACCATTCCGCCACTCAGGGCCAGGCAGTGAGAAGCCAGAAAGTAGAACTAGCCAGTAAAAGTGAAAAACTGATAGGGCAGGGGCGGCATGTGAGTGCCTATTTAAGATAGTGCTTAATAATGGATCTTGGTATTCAAGCTGGAACAAGGACAAGAGGGTGTGAGGGAAGGACTATTGGAGTCAGGGTTACAGGGGTGCTGTGGAAGATCGGGGCAATTAGGGGTTTGAGACCTGTTCAGAAAGGGGATGAAATTCTGTGAGGTGAGCATGACCTGGGCAACTGGATCTTCCTGGGTGACTCCTCTAAGGAGGACGAAGTCCTCAGTTAAGTCCTGTGGCCCCAGCCCAGCCTTGGTCACCAGGCTGTGAATGTGGGGGAGTAAGAGTGGGTGTGGGGCCCACTGTTTCCTCTTCTTAATGTTGGTGTTCAGGCTGCAGGGGTGGGCTTGTCCAGAGCTCTCCACTATCCATTGAATCTCTGCAGAGAGCCTGCACAATAGGCAAGGCTCCCAACTATCATAAGCAATTATTGACTCTTTTGTGTGAAGTCTTTTCAGAGAAGAGAGAACCAGGACCTGGAACCAAAGCCTTTGCTGTCTAGTGTGGTTTCTCACACATCCAGGCTCACTGGGCTCTCGCACGGATGCCTGTCTTCACTGCCACCTTGACCACTTACTTCTTTCCAGTGTTTCAGGACTGGTTTCAGGGTAAAACAGGTTTACCCTGTGGATTCAGAAGGACACTAGAAATTCAATATCTAGGGAGTTCCTGTTGTGGCTCAGTGGTAATGACCCTGACTAGTATCCATGAAAACTCGGGTTCAATTCTTGGCCTTGCTCAGTGGGTTAAAGATCTGGTGTTAACTGTGAGCTGTGTTGTAGGTTGCAGATGTGGCTTGGGCCCTGCTTTGCTGTGGCTGTGGTATAGGCACCAGCAGCTGCAGCTCCAATTCAACCCCTAGCCTGGGAACTTCCATATGCTCGGGTGTGGCCCTAAAAGAAAAAAAGAAAAAGAAAAAAATTCGGTGTATAGATTTCTTGATTTCTTACAACCTCTAGGTCTTCTGAAGAAAGGGATAAGTCAGTATCTACCAGGGAAGCCCAGAGCCTCCAGAGAATTGGGATTTGTAATTCCCTGCAAAAGTCACTATCATGAGTGCCTTTTGCACCCCCAGGTGTTGGCACAGCCCGCTGTTGGCCCCTGTGGGAAGGAGCTGTGTTCTCCACTCTATCCGGCAGGGGACACTGTGGGAGGGCAGTGTGATGGGGCCCCACTGCCTTGTCCTTGCCTGCAGTTTGACCAGATTTCATTCACCTGACAGGGCGGTGACCTTGTTTCTCTGTCCAACATGGACACTGCACGGTCCTTCCAGAAGTGGCATCTCGGCCCCTTGCGCTCATTTCTGCCAGGAACTAGTTATCTGTTTGATGGAGGGCAGGAAAGCTGCTCAGGAATTATAAATGCAAGGCTAGGATGTCCAGATGGGGAAACTGGCCTGCTCTGGCTACACAGCACATGGTGGCTGCCAGGTGCTGGGAGGGGATGGTCCTGGAGGACTTGAGGTTCCTGGTTCCCCTCCTTAGTTCTGAGCAGGACGCATCTCCCCAGAGGCTGTGCTTGAGGGAGCCCTCTGCTTGGAGCTGTCATCAGATCTCAGGCAGGGGAGTGCCGAGAGGGTAACATCTCATCTTAACACCAAGCATTCTCTACTAACACATACTTCTTGGGACAGAAGCATGGTTGGTGGTCTTGGAGCAGGGAAGGAAGAAGGAAGCATTTGCATGATTGATTTTTTTATTGTGATAAAATATGTATAATACAGAATGTACCATTTTCACCATTTTTAAGTGCACGGCTCAGTGATATTAAATACATTCCCATTGTTGTGCAATCATCAGCACCATCCATCTTCAAAGCTCTTTTCATCTTTCAAAACTGAAACTCTATACTCATTAAACAATAACTTCTGATTTCCCCACTCCCAGCTCCTGGAAACACCATTCTACTTTCTGTCTCTATGAATTTGACTACTTCAGTGCTATATATTGAATGTTTGTGTCCCACCAAAAATTTGTATGTTGAAACCTAATCCCCAGTATGATGGTATTTGGAGGTGAAACTTTCGGCAGGTTATTAGGTCATGAGTGTCCAGCTCTCACAATTGGAATTAGTGCCTTATGAAAGAAATCCAGAGAACTCCTTTGCCCTTTTTTGCCATGTGGGGACACAATGAGAAGAAGGCAGTCTGTGAAACAGAAATAGAGCTCTCACCAGACACCAAATTAACCTGCATGTTAATCTTGTACTTCTTAGCCTCCAGTACTGTGGGAAATAAATTTCTGTTATTTATAAGCCACCCAGTCTGTGATATTTTTGTTATAGCAGTCTGAATTGACTAGTGCGTTTAGGTACTTCATATCAGTGAATTAATACCATATTTGTCCTTTTGTGTCTGGCATATTTCATTTAGCATAATGTCTTCAAGTTTCATCTAAGTTATAGCATATATTAGAAATTCCTTGCTTTTAAAGGCTAATATTCCACCATATGTATATACCACACTTGTTTTTACATTCATTTATTTATTCGTTCGTCTCTTGATGGGCATTTGGGTTATTTATACCTTTTGGCTGTTTCAGATAATGCTACTATGAACATGGGTGTACAAATATCTCTTCAAGTCCCTGATTTCAGTTCTTATGGGTATATATGCATAAGTGTAATTGCTGGATCATCTGGCAGTTTTATGTTTAATATTTTGAGAACTAGCATTTTATCTTCCAGAGTGGCAGTTGCATGATTTTTTGAAAGTGGCATATTTTCAGCACATTTTTCAAGGTAATATTTTGGACCAGATGGTTATTAAGACTATGGCTAAGAGATGTAGCCATAGTCACAAAGTGGAGAGATGGTCAAACAGTGGCATTCTTTTTCATTCTTGAGAAGTGAATGAGTGATGGTCAAAGAATGGCATTCTTTTTCATTCTTGCTTTCTTTCTGTCCCAGGCCCATGCCTCTGAGGTCAGCTTGGCATCCATCTGGAAGCCAGGAAGAGGCCCAGACCCAGCACTTTGGGGCCAGGCATGCCCTTTCTGATGGTGTCCACCTACTTTTTTTCCACCTCGGTCTTCCTCACTCTCTAAATATCTCTCACATTAAGTTGAATATTTCTTGTTTTGCGTTGGGATGGGGGTACTTAGGAGGATGCAGAAGAAATGGCTATAGACTGGTGGCTCAACAAGAAGGGAGGGTCATGAACGGCTAGAATTTTGGAGGCATTGAACCCCCTGAAAGTCCTGGACCCTATTTTACAGATAAATAAAAGGAACAGGAGTTCCCATTGTGGTGCAGCAGAAATGAATCCAACTGGGAACCATGAGGCTGCAGGTTCGATTCCTGGCCTTGCTCGGTGGATTAAGGATCCGGCATTGCTGTGAGTTCTGGCATAGGTCACAGACGCAGCTTGGATCTGGTGTTGCTGTCGCTGTGGCATAGGCCGGAAGCTACAGCTCTGATTGGACCCATAGCCTGGGAACCTCCATATGCTGTGCGCAGCCCTAAAAAAAGACAAAATAAATAAATGAATAAAATGAACAAATGTTGCTGCAAGGAGAAGAATGTGGAAGGTGTTTCCAAAGAAACGGTCCTGGAAGATGTGCTTACTGATCCTGGAGAACAGCATCAGCATTCCTGAGCTCCCCGGAACCCGGGGCTATCGGTGGGCATCACGTGGGTGCCACATGGGCACTGAGCGCTGCCTGTGCATGTGGCCATTTCACATTTTCCTGCCTGCGTCTTAAATGACCCAACAGCTTATTTCCTCTGTCTACTGAGGCTAACTGGGAAGGTCGTCTTTTTAGCATTTATCTACTGTGTGTTGAAAGAGAGGTGGGAGTATAAGATTAGGAAATCTTTAAACAAAGCTTTGAGGAGAGCTATCTCAACATAATTCAAAACTGAACACTTGGACGCCTAGTAATATAAGTCCTGCCAATTCCCATTACAACACAGATTGCAACATGCCTCTCTTCTCGTAAGTGTCTTTTCAAGGTCATTCCAGCCCTGTCTGATCCTTCTCTGCCTTGACCTTCTGCCAGTGCCCAACTGTGAATCAGTAGAGTCGTCTGCTTTCCCCTTCTTGATCACCTGCAGCTAAAGGCTGGTCAAGGATACAGGAGGGCTGGACTGTTGGTTCAATGACCAGCGTGTGGTCTTTATGCTCCACTACACATAAGACTGCCGGGCAGCCCCTTCTTTGTCCCAGTATGACCAGATTCCACTGGTTATCACTCTCCTCCAGCTTCTCTTCCCACTGCCCACCTCAGTGTCTGCCCACGCCTTCTATTTTATATCAGAGAGGGTTCCCTTCAGCTTCATGCCCAGAAAGCCACAAATGTCCTTCCCCATTGTCCTCAGATCTGAAACAGGTACCATCCTTTCCTCCAGGGATAATGCCTCCATCTCCCATCTTCACGCCTCACCCTCTTTCTCTTAAATACCTGGTTTCCTTCCCTTTGCTTTCCAGAGCCCTCAATTTTTCATTTTTAAATCCTTCCCCACAGATTATGAACACGTGCAAGCTTAAAACACCAGTGGCAGTCCAGAGGGAGAAAACAAAAATGCTCTTGCTCGAAGCCTGTGTGAAAGTGGTCTCATCTTTTCAGCTGAGCTTCTGGCGAGAAAACCATTGCTTTCCTCCTGTCACTTCTGTAGCCACTCAGTCCAACTCCTGCTTCCCAAACTCCACAGGAACCAGGTAGGCTATCATGCCCCAGTGATCACAGTGGGCGGGAGATTTTCAGTCCGTCTCTTACCTCTTCTCTGTCTACAATCTGAAGATGTGACCTTCACACTGTTTTCTGACAATCCTGGTGCTGCTCAGCATGGTGGAAAGAACACACGCTTTGCAGCAAATTTGTATCATACTCCTGCCATGTAATAGCTGTGTGATTATGGACTAATCACTTAGCTCTGAGACTCACTTTTCTCATCTACAAAATGGGCGAGGTGGCAACAGTAGACAGTCTTTGGGAATTCTGATGAGGAAGGTAGAAAGCACCCCACTACTGATGACTGTGATGCTTACCAGTCCACTCTTCCCTTTCTAGACCTTGGGATATTTGTCCTTCAGCAGTCTTTCCAACCAGACCTCCTTTCTCTGCACACACCTTTTACATATTTTCATTCTTCAAACTCTGTAGGAAGTTTGTGGTCCCCATAACTCCGTTCTCTGCTAATTCATTAGATGCTCTTTCTGAGTAACTCAAACTCCCTGTTTAATCCCACATAACTCCAGAGGAACAAAGCTAGCTGCCTAGTAGAGACTTGCATTGGACTGTCCCACAGGCACGGTCAAGACCTAAATCATTTCCTTCCCTGAAGTCTTCTTCTTCCTACTTCCACTTTCAGAGGCACCACTTTTGGCTATGGCTCCTTAACTCTCACACTGGTGTCACGTTTAATGCCTCAGCTGCTTAACCCCCATTACGGAAGGTCTTTGGAATCTATTTTCCTTTAATAGGTCTTGTATTATTCACCTTTCTCTTTATAGTGTTACTTCCTTCGTTTAATTCTTCAAGTACTTGGCCTTTGCATGAGGCATTTCCTCCCTCTGAACTGCCTTTATCTTTTTCTCTGCTCAGCAAACCCCTACCCATCTTCCTAACCTCTGCTCAGTGTTCCATCCTGGGCTCGATGTCACCTCTCATGCCTGGTGACTCCCTTGTCACTGACAAATGACACATCATTCAAGACAGTCAGTCCCCAAGCAGTGGGAGCCAGGCCATTCTGTTACTCCAGTGGTCTCTGTTCCTAGCACACATGGGGCATCCACAAGGGTTTATGAAATGGATTAATCTCTAAATATGCCTCTTGAGTAGTGCATTTATCTCAAACACTATTTAGTAAAATAAAAATTAGATTCAATAAGATAAAGACAATCTCTATGGCCTTTATTATTTATTTATTTATTTAACTTGATGAATTTGATTACATTTATAGTTATATGACGATCATCACAACCCAATTTTATAGCATTTCCCTCCCCAACCCTCAGGCCATCCCCCCACTCCAACCTGTCTCCTTTGGAAACCATAAGTTTTTCTAAGACTGTGAGTCAGTATCTGTTCTGCAAAGAAGTTCATTGCATACTTTTTTTTAGATTATATGTGTAAGTGATAGTATTTGACGTTGGTGTCTCACTGTCTAGCTTCACTTGGCATGATAATTTCTAGGTCCATCCATGTTGCTGAAAATGCCATTATTTCTTTCCTTTTAATGGATGAGTAGTATTCCATTGTGTATAGGTACCACAACTTCTTTATCCACTCCTCTGCTGATGGATATTTAGGTTGTTTTCATGTCTTGGCTATTGTATAGAGTGCTGCAATGAACCTTGGAGTACATGTATCTTTTCGAGTCTTGGTTTTCTCTGGATAGATGCCCAGGAGTGGGATTGCTGGATCAAATGGTAATTCTATTTTTAGTTTTCTGAGAAATATCCACACTGTTTTCCACAGTGGTTGTACCAGTTTATATTCCCACCAAGAGTGTAATAGGGTTCCCTTTTCTCCACACCCTCTCCAGCATTTATTATTTGTAGACTTTTTGATGATGGCCATTCTGGCTGTTATAAGGTGGTATCTCATAGTAGTTTTGATTTGCATTTCTCTAATAATAATTAGAGGTAATGATGTTGAACATCTTTTCATGTGTTTTTGGACTTTATTTTTAAATTTTAAATTTTTTATTAAATTATGGTTGATTTACAGTGTTATGGACTTTAACCTGTGATGTTAACATACACGACAACATTATCTGTCAAAGCTAAAATGGAAGTGTTGTTTTTGATGAGCTTCCAACCTACTCGGTCCCTTCTCCCCACCCCAGTCTGCTCCTGCCTCTGTGCTCATGGAACCTCCCCATCTTCTCTCCAGCACTCTTTCAACCTGTGAGATTTTTCTTGGCCAAAAGGTCAATATGAGTGATGGTCTTGGAACAGTCAGACCCCTGGTGACAAATGGAGGGGTTGGGAGGAGGGTGTGTGTGCATGGCTGACTCTGACCCGGGACAGTGACACTCCTGGGTCCCCCAGAATTGTGCTTTATCCCCTTCTTCTCTCATCAGCTCCCCTTGGGCCCCTCAGGGACATACTCTCTGTTTCATCTTTAGTGCCCATGGCTCCTACTCTTTAGTGCTTTTAAACAGTAAACAAGTACTGGCAGGAGGATTCTTATAAAGAAATTGCATAATAAAGACCCGGACTATGGTCCCATTGAACTACCTTATTCTTCAAAGGAACGAATTTGATCACAATATGAGGATTTGTTACCACTAAATGACAGTGGAGTTCTAGGGAAACCAGTGTGGCAGTAAGTGTGTGTATGAAGAACTCCCAGTGATTAAAATCCAAGCAGAAAACAAGGGGAAGAACAGCAAAGAGTTTTCTGTAAGGAAATTCACAGTCCTGCCAAAGCAGAGCCCCCCAGTCTGCTCTTAGAAATAGAAAAAAAGAGTTAAGCGAGAGTAGGTTTTGGTTCCTCAAACCCATGTACAGCATAGAAAAGCTGTACTAGAGTAGCTCACGTATACATTCTGGGCATCCACAGCATCCTTTCTTCCTCACTTTAATTAATGCTTTTTCTTTTCTGGGTTTAGTGGTTATTTAGCTGAGAATGTGAAGGCAGTAAAGGCGAACTGCAGCCCCCCATTTTTTTGTGCAGGTAGAACTTTCCCACCAGGATAAGGGGACTACTCTTTTTCTCTCTAGAACTAATTCCTTGGGGGCTATCTGGGATTTTTCTCTGTCTTTTTATTTGTCTAAGTGGCATTGTCTTGGCAGTGTCTGACTCTTCCTTGCACTAATCTGCTGGTCTGAGAGAAACCTCCGTCCTGTCCATTGGCCTCACCTTTGTAGCTTAGTAGCTTCAGCCATACCTTGGATGTCCCCTCAAATGGATGTCTCCCTCAGTTCAGTCTACTTTGCACATTCCCACTAGCACATCCTCAGAGGATGTCTCTCTCCTCTCATCCTTCATTGACTTTCCTTTGCTTAGGAAATTGGCATTTAGACTTCCAGGTGTGGAGTTTGATGACCCATCACCATCTGGTTACAAACTATACTTCAGTCCCTGCCTCTGAGGATGCTCTTGTTTTTCCTCCTTACCGTGTGGAGTCCTCCCATCTTCAAGTTCAACTGTAGAGCTCACTTCCTCTGTAAAACATCTCTGGCCTCCTCAGAAAGCCCTGTTCTAAACTTACTTATTGGTGTGCTTTAGCTTTTCCAGCAATGGGAAGCCTGAACAGCAGGTTCTGCTGTATCTTTTTAATTTTTAATTTCCCTATGACAGCTAGCATGGGCTGTGCGTGTGTGTGTGTATGTGTAGGCATTGGTTCTTTAAGATCGGTCTTTAAAGTACTGAAGAAAATCAATTGTAATTCATCACATTACTCCAGATAAATGAAAAGGCTCTCAACATGCTTTTCAACAATACAGCAAATATTTCCAAAAAAATCATGTCATTTATACTTGCTGTTTCCATTTATAACTGAGGGAGTTTCCTATAAAGTTTAATGATAATTTATTTGAAGAAAGATTTCTAGTGTATTGGTAGACTTACATGAAGCTGAGAAAATTTTGTTCTGATATATTTTTGTTTGTTTTGTTTTTTGTTTTTTAGGGCCACACCAGCAGCACATGGAGGTTCCCAGGCTAGGGGTCTAATCGGAGTCACAGCTGCTAGCCTATGCCAGAGCCACAGCAACGCCAGATCTGAGCCATGTCTGCAACCTATACCACAGGTCACGGCAATGCTGGACCCTTAACTCACCGAGCGAGGCCAGGGATTGAACCCGCAACCTCATTGTTTCTAGTCAGATTCGTTTCTGCTGCATCACGACAAGAACTCCATTGGTTTGATGTATTTTTTTTTTTGTATGAAAAGTGTCTTTATTTAAACTTCATTTATGAAGAATAATTTCACTGGACGTAGAATTTTTGGTTGGTTCCTTTTTTTCTTTTGGCACTTTAAGGATATTGTTCCATTTTATTCTGTTTTTTTTTATTTATTTTTTTTATTTTTGCATTATAGCTGGTTTATAGATATAGTTCCCCGTGCATTACAGTTGGAGCTCCTTGCTATTCCATCATTAAAGCAGTAGTTATCCCCACTCCCTCCCACCCCTCTCCCACCCCTCCCCCACCCCCTTGGCAACAAGTCTGTTCCCCAAGTTCGTGATTTTCTTTTCTGTTGAGATGTTCATTTGTGCAGTGTTTTAGACTCCAGTTATAAGAGATTTCA
>PVHT020003785.1:13135357-13220218 GCA_004024745.2 Catagonus wagneri
GCATTCAGATGATGATTTGTCCAACTTGTTTTATATTTAGATGTGTTTTTTGATGTATTTGTGGGAGAGGGTGAGTGCGACCTCTTACTCCTCAACCATCTTGCCGCCGACCTATCTTTTGATGTATTTTGAATTTAAACATCTAGAAATAAAGACGTACAAAAATTTCATGTTCTTTCCACATTGTGGGATAGATATAGCCCATAATTTCATTGATCTGTTGTTATTTAGTTAAAAAACACATCTTTCAGAATGTGAACCTTTTTATGTGTTTTATTCTAAAATAGAAAGAGAGAAGTATTCCCACAAATCCCCATAGGCTAAGTGGGAGGCTCGTGGGGTGCCTGCCTGTGGGGTGCCTATGTTTTCCCAGATGAGCTCCTCCACCCATCTCTGCGGGCTCCATGGCGCAGTGTGACCCGGCCACTGGAGTCCCTTGCTGATGTGACTGTCCAGCCTCCAAGGGGGCTGACTGTCACTCTTCGGGAGAAGTGGGTCATATTCTATTTCAGGGCTCCCAGGGGCCAGCCCCACTTTGACCATCTGCCCTTTTGCCTTCCTCACATTGGTTTCTCCTGTCAAAAGAATTTCTCTGATGCCTGAAAATACTTGATTTCACCTCCAGCACACAGAGCTGCTTCTATCTGAGAGGTTTTAATGTCCATGTGAAATGTGAGTTTAATGGAGTAGGTCTTCTGGACATGACTTTTATCTCTGTTAAACAGTGCTTAACTCAAGCTCAGGACTCCAGCAAAGTCAGCGCCTCTGCTCTCTCCTCTCTGCGCCACTCTCTGTGCTGAGTTCTCCTCTCCCTGAAATAGGGAAGGGACAGTGTGGCCGCAGATGGCCAGGCTTCTATCATCCATGTTTGCAAATCTGGAGGAAAGAAAAACTGTCCTTTTCCTGGGTCCCAACACAAAACCAAAGGGCGAGACTCGGATTGGCCAGGCTGGGGCCCCAAATTCACTCTTCCTTGCGCCCAGAGAAGCAGAAACTAGTCCCGTGCCCATCATAGCCCATCCTCAAGGAATGCAGTATCCTTACTAGGAAGAAATTAGGGCTGTGGGGCAGAGAAAGACAACAGATGCACACCATGCCAGCTACATCCTACAGAATGTATTTCTTTCTCAGCATCATGACATTCAGTTTTTTAAATGAACATTTTGTAAAATTATTGACTTTAACATGGAAGATGTTGGAAATTACTAAACAGCGTCTCATTTCTTCACCTGAGCAGGATTGGGTCACCACAGCCTCACTCTGGGGATGTGAATGATGGATAATTTCTGGGGAAGGGATCAGGGTGTGCAACTCCACGGGGACCATGAGATACCCTTCTGCATGGTTTGAACCCAAGCATTCTTAGAGCAGCTTGGGAAAGGAGAGGGGGAAATTTTCTGTGGTGCTCAACAAGCAAGTCATTATTGTTTCACCATTTCAGGCAAGAGGATTAGGTGCAAGGCTCACTCCGCCCAGAACAGCCTCCGTGAGATGTTATTGAGAATCTAACTCTCTTGCCTGCCCCACCCCCATGCCATTCACAGAGGCCTGCAAGGTCTCAGCACCTGAGTTTAACGCTGAAGTGCCTGTGTATTTACTTCCACATGTGTGTACATACGCTGTTTCTATGTTGTGTCCATGTGTGAAAAAATGTGTGCTTTGTGTGTCTTACATGTCAGGATGTGTTCCTTGTGTGTTTCTGTAGGTCTGCATTTGTGTAAGTGTGTCTCTGTAGTACTTGTGTGTATATGTAAGAGAGGATATATGAGCTGAATCAGTGTTTATGTTTAGACTGTGTTTGTGGGTATATCTGAAGAGCTGGAGGAACAACATTCCTTTACTTACATTTACCAATTTTGCCTTTAATGTGCTTAATTTATGAAGCCGCCAGCTGCCGTCCTTCCCACTCCCCACCCCCAGCCCAGCCAAGCAGGAGGCAATTTGGTCCAGCTGTCGTGCTGGAATGCATTCTGCTCTTCTTGAGCGTGCTTTATTATTATTATTTTTAAAGCTTTTGGAAGGTCTTGTGAGAGAGGTGCTGTGAGTTCATCACAGATTATTTTTAATAACGGAATTCTAGAGGGAAATGGAAAGCTGTGTTTTATTGGCAAGCTGTCTTCTCCATCTCTAAAGTAAACAGGACTCCATTTTCTACATTATTTAATGTGTCATCCTTCCCTCCCTTTTTTAATCATCCTCCATATGGACTCATGAGATCCAAACTGACAGGCCTAGAGCCCTCTGTGTGAGCACGTGTGTATCAGGCCCTGCTTGGAAGAGGCTTCACCCAGCAGGGCATGGATCGATTCTGCTGTGACTCAGGTCCTCTCTGGATCCCAGTTGCCCACCTCCCTGCTTAGAGTAGCTTGTGCCACAGAGCCCCTGCATTTGTGATGGGTAAAGCTCGGAAAGAATCAGGATATGGTGGGTGGAGGGCACCCTTTTATCTAGAGGAGCTTCTGCTCAGCTCTGGTGGCAGCACAAGCCACTTGTCATTTCAGCTTAACTTGGTTTTATCCAAATAAACACATGGAACACCTTCTCGGCCCCTGGCATTGTGCTGAGCCTGTGTGTGTAAACAAATGAAAGCTGAGACCCCCTACTGCCCTTGAAAATGTTGATATGTTGATGTAATTGGCCCAAAGCCCAACTCTTAAGGCTGCAGTAAAGACCCTGCCACTTCTGTGGGCCCTGCTGCCCTCCAGAGCCACAGTTCTGTGCTTGTGGCAGCCTTTCTGCTCTGCTATGAACATGGGTAGGGAAGCCCTAACCACTGGTTTCTTCATGTCCACACACAGTAAACACCTTTTTGATTCCTGCACTCTTGTAGCAAGGGTGTGGAGCCACTGGCCTGGATGCCTGCACCCCAGTCTAGCTTGTCTTGCTTGCTCCCCACTTCTGCCCTCCTTCTCACATCTCTGCACAGCCAGCCTTCGTGTCCACATAGGACCATCCTCCTGACCTCAGACTCCTCAAGACACTCAGCTTTCACCCTTCATGGGTTTAGTAAGAAGTTTTTTTTGCTTCTTAGGGCTGCACCCACGGCATATGGAGGTTCACAGGCTAGGGGTTGAATCAGAGCTGTAGCTGCTGGCCTTCACCACAGCCATAGCAACATGGGATCCGAGCGAGTCCGTGACCTACACCACAGCTCACAGCAATACCAGATCCTTAACCCACTGAGCAAGTCCAGGGATCAAACCTGCATCCTCATGGATGCTAGTCAGATTAGGTAACTGCTGAACCACTAAGAGAACTCCTAGAAGTTTTTTTTTTTTTTCTGAATAAATAGGAATTTTGCATAATACATTGTTCTGCCTAACTAAATGTATAAAACTGACAGCCAGGTGAGAGCTTGTTTTCAAACTATTTATTTTGTAGAAGGTGCTACTTTGAAGAGGAAGAGCTTATTCTCAGTCCTTTCAGGAAACTCTTCCCTTTTATTTCCAGAATTCTAGGAACCACCGGTGAGGAGTTAAATACACCTGTTTCTCCAGCGCCTTTCTTTGCATCCTTCCCCTTCCTCTTCTTTCCTTCTCTTTTCTGTCCTTATCATAAAAGTGTTAAAACACTTTCCTTCTGCCAGGACAAATCACATAGTTGAAGAGCTTGCAAATCACCCACGCCCAATTACCCTTAAAACTGTGAGTATATGGGTCCAGGAACAGTGCAAGGTGCTAAGGGACTGTTGCTGCCTTCAAGGGGCTAGTGGTCTCCAAGGGAAGGCCATGTGTCCACAAGTGACCATAAGGGATAGTATGAAAATGTGCTGGGGAGCCAGTTTGGAGGGGGTTCCTCCTGGCTGAGGCTCAGGCACAGCTTCATGGAGAGGACTGATTTTAAGCTGTCCTTGAAGGTTGAGTGGGATTTTGACAGAAGCCTCAGGGGAACAGAAGGGTGAAGGGGGTGCGCCTCACAGCCAAAACAGAGTCGAGCAGTCCCAGTGCAGGTCACGCTTCAGATTACCTGGACTGACAGGACCAGCAGAAGATAGATGAGAAAGATGGGCTGGGCTTCTTTCAGAAGGTTCTGGAGGCAAGAAGCAGGGGTTTGGATGCTGGCACTGAAATATCTTGAACAGGCAGGGATGCAGGCTGAACTTTGTGCTAATGGGAAAAAGTAACAGAACACTTTGTATGGTGACTAGAAGGTGGTGAAGGGAAAGTCAGAGCACACCACTGGCACATTGCTGCTAGTTTACAAAGCCTAGGATTACGCCCAAATGTGTATTCCATTCAGTGACTCACTTAATGTTAAATTGAATACTTTTAGTAATATTAATATCAGAGATGTTACATAATCCTTTTTGGCCTCTGCTAACATTTTTTTTTCTATATTTGTAATTAATATTTTCTCCCTCTGATCTTCATTACAAAGATACTTTTGAGGGATGGGACGATTCTTTTGTTTCAGAAAAGGTCAGGGTTTTTTTTTTTTCCTCTTTTCGTAAAGTATGGACTTGAACTTCTGTCTTGAAGCTTCTGCAACATATTATACTGTAGGAAGTTTTAATGTTTAATGTAGGTTTGCATGGCTGGCACATGGGTAGCTTGGAGGAGGGGAAGGTGAAGCTCAGAAGGTGTGTGCTTGCAGGTGAATCCACTTACCTCCCCACATCTTCACCTTTCATCCACCTTTTGAGCTGGGGACTTTCAGAATGCCCAGAAGTCTCTTTCGCAGCTTTAGGCATGATATTTCATCTCCCTCTAATGTGTTTGTGGAATGTGCTGTAGAATAACTAGTTGCAGTTGGAAATCCCTGGGAAAGAATTATTCTTTTCTGAAAACACATGCAGCATACTGCTTTCCTGACTGCTACAGAATGTGGGATGAGGGCAGATTTAAGAACCCTCTAAGCTCTAACAGACACTGTCACCTGCGTACCAGGGTCCTGGAGATCTGGCTTTGCTTCCTTCTTTCAAGGAACAAAATGGGATGGGGCAGTTTTCTGCCACAGCCTCATACTCCAGAGCCTAGGAGAGTGGGCCACGCAGGGGTGATTTGTGCATGCGGGCCAGGACAGGGAGACTGGCTGCAGTTCTTGATGTGGTAGGTGATTCCAGGGAATTTTGATGGCATCTCTTGCTTTTCTGCTGTTCCTCAGCTCTTCTTGCTTGTTTCCTGTAATGGCTTGGGCAAGGGGAATGGAGAGACTTTTTCCAGTCCCTCTAAATGGGAAGATAGGAGTCTTCAGCAATCCAATCTCTCCCCAGGGCCACAGACACTGCTCCAGGCTCTCACCAGCTTGTACTTGCTCAGTAAATGTGTGTGTGCATGTGCGTGTGAGAGACAGAGAGAAACTATCCTGGGCGTGGGCCCAGTAAAGAGGACTTGGTTCACACGCCCACAGTCTGAAAGTCTGCAGGTGGGAGGAGAAAGGAGCCTTGGGCAGAACTAGGGCTAGAGGCTGGAATACCAGACCTCCTGGAAGCATGGCTTGTAGTCCTGGTAAGAATGGGCACCTCGGGTCCCTGCAAACTGAAGAGCTTATGGAGATGGAGCCTCATGGTGTGGAGATGTTGTAGAGGGGTCTTGGGGGCTTGGCCATGGGGGTCTAGGTCTTGCATTTTGTAATGCTGAGGTCTATAGCAGTTCTGTACTGAGCCCTGGCCTCCTGACTCCCATGGCTGACTCATCCTCAGCAGCTTTCTTCATATGCTGGACTCATCTCCTGCCTTCCAGCCAGATCATGTCTATGTTTTCACACGGCTTTTGACTGCTCCTCCTCTCTTGGGATTTTTACATCCCAATGCCTGACCTAGATCCCAGACTGGTTCCAGATCAGCTTCTGGTCCCAAACATTTCAGGCCAAATTCTTAATTCGTTTGTACTTCCCTTCCTGAGAACCTACTGTTGAGGAGCTTCTGGGCTCTATGTTATAAGAGAGTCAAAGAGCATGAGGCCAGCTGTGACTTGAGGCGTTTTTTAGCCCTGAGTAATCTCTCTTCTAGTTTGTCCTTAAAATACGCACAAAAGTACAGAAAATGAACAAAAACAACACAAAAAAACTCACAGGAACACTGTCAGCAATTGTTAGCCTTGGAAAGGATTTCCATTATCTTCAGCAACAATGAGACAGATTCAGAATCACAATTGATGACATTTTCATTGTTAGTGGCTCAGTTGGCCAGAGGTAGGTGAGAAGGGGCCTTGGTGACACCCTCCCCCTCCACCAAGGTCTAAAGAAGTCCTTGAGCCCAGCAGAATATTGAATAGCACCCTGACCACGTCCCAGCAATCCAGAAAATTGTGGTTTCTACAGGTACAGTGCTGCTGGTGGGGCTGAGGGAGAATAGTACTATTTCATCTTCTGTGCCTTGTACCTAGTGGAAGATCATTAAACCCCTCCACACATTTACTAGGGTGTAAGTATGTCAGAGAACCTGACCAACCTCAGCCCACCAAGTTGAGTGCCTGAGAGCAAAGCACTGATGTACGGACGAGATGTGAACCAACTTGGATTTCCAACTTTAGCTCTCCAGGGAGCATTCTCCAGGGAACCAGTGGATCAGAGGATGTGCAGAAATGATAAAATTGTGCTGCATGTCTTCTGTCAGCAAGTCTTATGGAAGATGAATATGCAACAACAAAAAAAGTCAAACCACTGGAGAACCAATAAAAAAGTTCTGAACTAAATACACTGACTACATTTGAAAACATTGTTTTTAGGAGGAAATAAAAGGTAATTTTAAAGATCTATATTTCATGTTCTTAGTAAGCTATAAAGAATACGTGAAATTATTAGGAGAGATCTGGTTGATGACAAACAGAGCAGGCTGAGATAATGAGTTCAGATAAAAAGGACAACAGTGATACCAGGAAAAGGCTTTAAAAAAACGTATAAACAGTGGAGCTGAAATCTCTGTGTATCAGTGTCAGTAAAGGGAAGAACTGAACCAGCAAAAAAATATAATGTTGAGGGCAAACTAAAGTTCCTTTCCTAGAACTCATTGAAAAAAGACAAAGTGATGAAAATAATAATAAGAAGAAATATAATAGTTACAGAGTCTAATAAAAGCAAATCAACCTTTGAATAATATGGCTATTGTGAGGAAGAAATTTAAACAAGTGGGAAGAAGCAACAAATATACGACATTTGAAAAATTTTCTGAGCTGGAAAAAACATGCTTCATTCATAGACAGTAATCAATAATGATATTAAAAACAAATTTGCTAAAGAAACCAAACATAGCTATACTCTCTTAATTTAATCAGGCTTAAAAATATATAAAAGCATTCAATATGACAGTACATGTTACTCAGAAAGGAACAAAAAACTAGTTAGGTTAATGTTAGATTGTCTGTTAACAATAAGAAATTAAAAGACAACAGCGAAGTTTCTAAATTTTCAGAGAAATCATGTTTATTACCCGTATTTTGAATTTTGTATGTTAAGAAAACAAAACCGTTTTTATATGCAAGGGCTCTGGAAATCCAAGGGCTCTTATACTCTCTATAACTGTGAGAAGAATCAAAGGTAAGAACTCCGGGAAGGTCAATTGAAAAATGTCTGCATGTTGTTACTTCGGATGAAAAAGCCAGAGATCAGAATAAATACTGAAGGTATATAATAAACAAAAGTGTCACTTGATCACAATGGCCTGCCTCTTGAATTCCTGATGGATACATGCAAACTGAGAAAGGTCTCTGAGCTGGTACAATTTAGAAGCTAGGGATGAAGACAGACAGAGTTCCTGTTTTTATGAGGTACATATTCTAAGTAATACACTAGAAAACAAAGAAACTGATAAGCCAGTTTTCAGACTGTGATGATGTCATGAAGAAAATGTCATTGACAGGGGTTGGGGGATGGAATGAGTGGAAGGCTCTTTGGTAAGGAATATTCAGGTTCTCTTTTGGATATGCTAATTTGGAAAACCCAACCAGGCAGTCAGATTTGAGTCCGGAGCTTGGAGGAAATGTCTGAGCTACTGGTATCACTTTGGGTGTCATTAGCCTGAGGATAATATTTTAAGCTGTGGGGTTTAAAGAGGGCCTGGGCCTGAACCCTATATCAATCCAATGTTTAGGAGAGGGAGAGGGGTAGGGCCTGGCAAGGGAGGCTGAGAAGGGGCAAGGAGTTCAGGAGGAGTGATATCAACTGAATTTTTTTAGTTGGAAATGTATTTGGCCTCTAGTAACAGATACCAAACTTAATAATGGCTGAAATCAAATGGAAAGATGTTTCCCACTGCCAAAAAGTGAGATGTGTGCCCAGGGACAACAGGGTGGCCCCATAGATGTTGGGGACATAGACATCCTCTAAGTTTTGTCAACCTGAGCCTGCAACTTCATCTTCGACAGTCCGTGACGGCTGCTAGACTTCCAGACATCGCATCTGTATTCTCACACCTGGAAAGAGAAAGGATAGGAAAGCAAGAGAGGCTTAGGCTGCATGTCAGTTTCACTGCTAACCAGCTTTCCTGGAAGTTCCACTCACAGCTTCCACTTACATCTCCTTGGTCACCTCTGTCTTAAGGGAAGCATTCAGTTTTTCTGAAAATAGTTCAGATACAAATACAGTTTTTCTGACTCTTATCCTTGTCCACAAAAATAGGGACTTCTCCATTTATTAGTGTTTCTTTATTCATGGATGCATTCATTTATTCATGAACCATATCATGCATCAGGCTGAACACACTGCTTAAAGCACCCGGGACTGGTAATGGGGGCTCTGTCCCTGTTCCTGTTCGTTGCTGAGCACTGACCATGTGATGGGCTGGGTGCAACATGCTCCATGTAGAGTAATAGCATTACTCTATGGGCTACCTTTGTCCACATTTGCTGTGTGAAGACAGCAGCGGGCCTACAGGGGGTGAGCCCACTGGCAATGTCACTGCACGGTGATAGGTGGTGTGCACGTCTGCACAGTGAGCCTGCCTCCTCCTGCAGTCCTTGCAGACTTGCTGACGACAGGGACAGCTCTGTGCAGGGTGCAGGAAGTGTCAGAACAATGAATCGCTGCAGCCTGGAGGTCTGGGCACGCCCCCAGAGATTTCCCCTGTGTGTTCTGGAATGTTTAGTGTGGTTGACCTAGCCAGTGATTTATGAAATACCTTAAAAATAGTTTTTACCTAGAGATGAAATATGGCCCTGATTCTTATGTGTACAATGACCATTGTACTTGTTGATGACTTCAGCTATAGTTATTTAAAATCAGTATTATATTCACCCAGAACACTTAATAAAATAATTTCCCCAGCAAACACCTAGTTTCTGAGAAGAATTTCCTCTGGTGGTACCAGAAAACCATTCATGTCTTACCCTTAAGAGGTGATAGATAAAATTAGCCTGATTATAAAGAAATTATTTGTCCTGTAAAGAAAGCCTGATGACTCTATTGTGTAGATATCCACATTTTTCTGAGACTGACCTCACTCAGCTCTGGCAGCAAAGATCTCTGCCCCACCTGCTCTGAGATGCCCACTGATGTGGCCAATGTAAGGATTTCCTCCCCCTTCCCCTGGCCACCCCACCCAAATCAGGCTTAACCTGGCTCTGGCCTTAACCCTAATTTTAACTCTGTTCCTCAGTATATAGAAGGCACCTGATTTATGGTGTTTCAATTTCTGTTTCTCATTAATCAGTATTTCCTTTTCAGTCCCAAATTTTTACCTAATCAGCAGACAGAAAGGTGGCAACCTCTAGTGCCAGCTCCATTCTGCAGGTGGGGTAGGGTGAGTCCCTTCTCGCTTGTCAAATGGGGACTTTGAGAGCACTCCATGGAGAGAGCCCCTTGCTCTCTGTGCACAATCTGTCTCAAGACTGGAAAAGAAAAACTTCTTGTGGTGTGGGAGGCCATGCAAGGCTGATACTCAGAGGCAAAGCTAAATCAGGGACCATTTTGTTTTCATGGACTCAATAGAAAATGTGGGCGATGGTGCCAGTGAAGACTAGACTCCAGATTCTAACCCTGCCAGTCACTGGCCTGTGACCTTGGGAAGGTCACCTAACCTCTCCAGATGTGTGTCTTTCTTTTTTTCTTTTAAAAAATAGACTTTCTTTTAAAGAGTAGTTCCAGGTTCACAGCATGATTGAGAAGGAGGTATAGAGATTTCTTCTCTCTCTCTCCCTTTCCCCACATGTACAGCCTCTCCCCATCACCATCCTCCTACCAGAGTGGACCATTTGTTATAACTGATGAACCTGCACTGACACATCCTTATCACCCAAAGTCCAGTTTACATTAGAGTTCACTGTTGGTGTTGTATATTCTATTGGTTTGGACAAACATATAATGACGTGTACCCATCAGTTTAGTATCATACAGGGTATTTTCACAGCCCTAAAATCCCTCTGTGCTCTGCCTCTCCCTCCCTGTCCTCTCACCTGGCAACCACTGATCTGTTTACATCTCTGCAGTTTTGCCAATTCCAAAATGTTATGTATTTTAGAGATTAATATAATGCAAAAGTAAAAAAAATGTTATGTAGTTTTCAGATTGACTTATTTCACTTAGAATTATTCATTTAAGGTTCCTCCATGTCTGGATAGTTCATTTCTTTTTAGCTTTGAATAGTATTCCATCATCTGGATGTACCACAGTCCATTTATCCACTCACCCACTGAAGGGCATCTTGGTTGCTTCCAGGACTTGGCAGTTATGAACAAAGCTGCTATAAACATCTGTGGGTAGGTTTTCAAGTGTCACTTTCTTTATCAGCTGCAACATGGGAATTTGGGAAGCATTAAACCAGACAAGACACAGGGAACATCTAGCACATTGCTAGGTACCTCATGTGCTCTGAGTCTCAGTTCCTGATTACTGCGGTTCTTCCCTGTACTAGTTACAGACATACTGCTCAAGACGCTCTAGACAGTCTCTAAGCTGTCATTTACTGGGAAGGGAGGAGAGGGAGTTTGCAGTAACATGACTTTCTGAAGAAAGAACAAAATAAGCATGTTACTCAAGGAAGGAGAATGCCTCTCAGGAACCCCAAAATGTGTGCTTTCAAGGATTATGAGAGTATGGAAGGAAGGGTGACAGGTCATGAACAGACTTAAGTCATGGACCTAAGAGAGGGGACAATGAAGCACTTATTAGTTCTGGGGCACCTGTGTACCGCTGTGACAAGTCCTGTGAGCTACAATCAAGGAGAAAAAGGACAGTCAAAAGAAATTCATAGCACAGAAAAGGGAGTAAGAGCTCTGAAGCTCAGGGTTGGGGTGGCCTTAAAGTGACCTGGATAGCTCATGGCCTTCCCTCAGGGCAGACCCCTGCACCCTGCACATCTTTGAGGAGTGCAGCATGGTGGGGAAGGCCCTGGGCTTTCTGGTTAGGTAGACACATTAATGAGTTTCAGTCCTGGCTTTGCTGTGTGGCTTTGGGGAAGTTATTTAACCTGTCTGATCCTCAGCTGATAGATGGCATTTAATACCTACCGTGAGGAGTTGTGGTGGAGGTCAAATGAAATAATAGTCATGAAGTACTTTGAGGAGTATGCAGTCATGGTAGGTAGGCATTTTTTTGTTTGTTTTTTTTGCTTTCTAGGGCCGCATCCGTGGCATATGGAGGTTCCCAGGCTGTGGGTCAAATCTGAGCTGCAGCTGCCAGACTATGCCTCAGCCACAGCTGCGCCAGATCCGAGCTACATCTGTGACCTATATTACAGCTCACGGCAACGCTGGATCCTTAACCCACTGAGTGAGGCCAGGGATTGAACCCGCAACCTCATGGTTCCTAGTCAGATTCGTTTCTGCTGCACCACAACTGGAACTCCTGATAGATAGTTGTTTTATAGCAGGCCACCTGGAAAAGAGAATTGGCCTGGGCATTGCTCATGTGGTAACCATCATCTAAACCAAACCATTCCCACTGTTGGAAATGTTTCCTTAGCCTAAGCTGAAATCAGTATCTTGGTAGGTAAGCTGAAATCACTTCTCTAGATGTAGAACATGGGATTAGAACGTGTCTAACTCCTGTTGTATGAAACATTTTGAGAAATTTGACAGTGACAGTCGCTTCTTTCTCTGCTTCGACTATGCCTTCTCCTGGCTAAAATGTCCTCAGTGCTTCCAAGTACCCTTGTATGGGAGGAGATGGTTATATTACCAATCAAGCCTGAGATCAAGAATTAGAATTTGATGGATAAAAGCATTGCTTATTCAAAGCAACAATATGATAATGGAAATCGTATCTTGTTATTATGTAGTATTTTCAGCATGTCACCAACATGTATTATCTCATTTGATTCTCCTTAGAGCCTTGTGAATGAAGCATGGGATTTATTGTCATCTTATATGAAAAAAATTGAGAAAGAGCTGTTTAGAGCAGTGGTTTTACTTGACTTGGGAGTAGTGTATGGAATTAGCATTTGATTCCCAGTCCATTGCTCAGGCTGTATCTGTTCACATGTCATAGGACATGGGGTTCTCATTCTGTACTGCAGGAGAGTCAGTAGTGCCTGACCAGGGCATCTGTAGGCTCTGTAACTCTGTACCTGGAGAGACAAGCAAATATGGCAGAAGTTTCTCAAGACCATTTTCAAAGCTAAAAATCCACACGTCCAAGTTGCCATGGAAGCCTTAGAGTGCCTGGTGTACACAGAAAGCCTGACTAGTCCATTTGGGAAATGGTTGTTATCAAGCAGCGTTAAGACAGATGGGATTTGTATCTTGAATAGGGCTTAAGTATTTAGACATATGGTGATAGAGCATGGAAAGGATGGAGCACGTGGGATCTAGGATGAAGACTGTGAGTTGCCGTCCAGGGAGTGAAGAGTGGACTAGGGCAGGGTGACACAAAGGCCAGATACCCAAGCAGCTCCCTTCTAAAGTATGTTGGCAAGCGGCCTCTATTAAACAACCCAAGAAAAAAGAGACATATAAACAGCGTCGTGGAAAGGCCACACAGTGGTGTCTGAGCTGTCGCCAAATGCAGTCTGCTAACTTAACATGTGGGGGAATGTGGGTAAGTCTCCTCTCCAATCTACTAAAGATTTAAAGCACAAGCAGATCCAAGGTCAATAAACTGATGCTATCAGAGTGGGAGAAGGAGGGGGAAACAGAGTAAAGAAGCAAAAGTGGAAGCATGATTTAGTAATTCTGGAAAGAACAATGTTGCACATAACTGAGAAGTTATTTCAGTGGGCGGGGAAAAGAAAAAAAAATCTCAAAATCAGAGTGAGATGCTGCTGGGGAAAAATTTAAAAAGAAACAAAAGTGGAAGAATGATTTAATGAGTTCTGGGAAGAAAGCACGTAACTGAATTGAGGGGCTGATGGAGTGGGTTTTGGAAGGAAAACAGAGTCTTAGGAGAAGTTGGGAATGTCTAAAATCGTTCCTGATTCATCAGTTTTGAATTAAAATTTTATATGTAAAATTAAGTTATGTTCAGCCATTGCCGACAGGACATGTAGCATCTCCGTTGATATTGTTTGCTGCTCTGTGGGTTTACAAGGATAATAGAATTCAAAGTAAGTTGCCACTTACCCCCCAGGAGGGAAGCCTGGAAGTGATTAGGAAGAACCTTTCTGTGGTTGCTCTAAGTTTTAGCTAAGAGAGAGGAAAGGAATGAGAAAAATAGGTGTGTGCTTTCTGTGGGCTGGAATCCCAGCAGTTTAACTGGCTTTAAGAGGCATAGCACCATGGGGTAAGATGGAGTGGATGATGGAGGTGACAGCAGACTGAGGAGACAGAAAGTGGGGGAGAGGTCCTGAGGCCTAAGCGTGATGAATCTCAGCCATGGGGTTGAGAGGTGACAGCGTGATTGTACTTGGTATGGGAAGTTATCGGCTCTGAGATACCTACCCTGGGTACAACTTGCTTGGGGATGTAAATGTCAGATTATGCCTTAGAGCATTACGCCAGGGGGCAGGAAACTTCAAAGGCATTGTAGCCAAGAGAAGTCTCCATCAGGCTTGCCGTAAGATGACTGTGTGACTGTATGATCAAAGTTCTCCAGGGAAAAAGAACCTACAGAATACAGGTAAGAGGAGATTTATAGGAATTGGCTCATGTGTTTATGGAGGCCAAGAAGGCCCACAATCTGGTGCCTGCAAGCTGGATACTCTGGAAAGATGGTGATATAATTCAGCCCACTGGCTGAATATCACTGACTATCACCTTTATGTTACAACAGCCATTTCAATAACAAACACTTAGAAGCCTCTTTGTAAATTTGGGGGATTGAGGAAAGAGGATAAAGATATTTTCCCTTTTGAGTCCGGAGAACTGGTATTCACTAAACTTCAGATTCGTAAGGAGTCTGAGATTTGGCCTGACCAACCTGCCTATAAATCTTGAATTGGCTCTACAGCATTCTCATGAGATGTCTTCTTCCAGTAATGGAGTAGTAGCTCAGTGTGGGCAGTCCCGCTGGTCAGATCCACGTGGAGGGTCTTTCTGTTTTGTTCACATGTGTATCTCCAGTGCTTGGCATATGGTTATGCCCCATATATATTATTTGTTGAATGAATGAGTGTGAGAACATCTTGTTTGTATGAGCTGGTCTCAGACTCCTTAATTCCACTCTCTGCATTTGTTTCTGTCCTCTGATTTACAGGCAAATACACAGGTCATCACAGAAATCTTAGATCTGTGGTCTTCCAATCGGGATACACCACCCAGGGATTACGCAAAGATTTTCGAAATGATACGCAGGCATAGTTTTGAGATAACGAATTCTCACATCCATCCACACGTTTCCCTAAATCACTCTTCTTGAGGCAGGGCCCTAGTAAGGGCTATGTGGATCTCCGCCACTTGCCTTCGCTGTTGGAGGGGCCCTTTTCTCAGTTTATCAAAGAAAGTGCACCTCTCACTCACTAATCTCTCTGATGCACTGCCCAGTGTGTAAATATTTCAGTTAAGTATCTGAACATTGAGAAAGAGAAAGGTTCAAAGGAATGGGTAATACGTGCTTTTGCAAGCCACATGCTTTCCAGTGCTTTGTTTTCAACAAAACTGAAGGAAAATTTAATCAATTTGTTAGCTGATAGATTATTGAAAATAATATTTAATGGTAGACTTTTGGCAAATAACTAGAAAGGAGTTCAAAGAACTGAGGGACATCTCTATAGTGCACATAACTCCGTTCTATTCTACTTATTTAATAGAACAGTTTCTAAAGCCTTAGCATTATAAAAACTGAAAGATAAGTAATGTTCATCTTTGTATGCATGAACTAATTTATACAAACATTCCATCCATCTCATTAGGCAATAAATTTACCATAAATTTTTGCTTTTCATGTGCTTTAATTGCCCAAATTTATATTTTTGTTATTTTCATCAATTATATCTTATTAATAATTATAATAATTCACTTAAAAATAAACATGCTTAGCCTATTAGAGCCTTATAATCACAGGAAATATTAAAAAAAACTATGTTTCATTTATATACATATAAATGGACATGTGGTAAAGTAATCAATAACAGACTTTCAGAACCTCCTTGCCTGCCCTCTTGCATCTCTCACAAGCGTCCTATCTTAATAAATCTATTTCTTGCCTATCAAAAAAAAAATGATAGGCTTTCTGCCATGAAAACACATTAGGAGAAAATTCAGTGATGGAGATGGGAACAGAAATACAATTCTAGGAGAATAAGGAACATGTAAAATTTCTATTAGAGTCCAAGATTCAAATTATTTTAAAATAGATGATAGTATCAAATTGTAAGGTATTTAAATTTCATCACATAAATTTAAAATGAATGTTGTAATATTTTTGTTTTAAATTGTCAATATTTATAATATGCAAATTATATTCCTTGCAATTATAAGAATAAAAGATAAAATGATTTGTGTCATCTCTGAAATGTCTATCATTTTCAGAATTCCTGAGTGGTATGCAAAACAAATTTTTTGAAAAGTTTGAAAGCCACAGTTTTGAAGGATGCCTAGAGTGTGTGCTATTCATCTCCCTGGCTAATCCTTGGATCATATCTTTGCCACCTTTTACCTGGACAAGAGCCTGAATCCTCTAGGGTCTCTTGCTGGCTGGGAAGAATTGACTTACTGCCAAAGAGGCCTCCCTACAGACAAATCTGGTCATGCAGTCCCTTCAAAACCTCTGTTGAGTGTCATTCCATCTGCAACTTGTTGCTGGGACAGGTCAACATTTTACATGGGTCATTAATTTGAGGGGGACCTATTGGAAAGTATTGACTTGAATTTTACTCATTCTTTCTCAATAAAGATTTTTGCATTTAAATGGTATAGAGTAGAGTTGGCAAATCAATAGTCCTTGAGCCCTGTTTGGCTTGCGGATGTGCCAGTTTGAAATCGGAAAGATTTAAAAATACTTTAAAGGAGAAACACTGGAATCTTGGTAACAGCAAGCTTTGTGGCATTTTAACTTGATGTATTCCCATCTCCCCTCCCAGCTCTGCAGTAGCCTTGGAAACCAACAGTCCACAACAAAGGGGAAAGCCAGCAGACTAACAGCCTTGGAGGAGCAGAATGGGGTTGGAACTCCTCTAAAGACCCATTCCCAGAGAATTGTCATTATTTCATCTGTGTAATTGTTCCCCACTCAGAAGAGTTGTTTTTATTTGACCTGACTTGGAGCTTCCCCAGTGCAAACAGGAGACATTTGTCAAAAACAATCAGTGGTTGATAGTTGATGGCATGACCATAATCCACAATGTATCTAACTCTTTGCCATCTCTGTGCCATGCTGAGTGGTTGCTCTGTAAATTCATGAATATGAACTTCAGACATAAATGTTGCCAGGTCATTGTGCCATGTGTCTCTCTTTCATTTCCTTTCTCACTTTCCTAGACAGCTATTCTACCTTCTCTTTTCCTTTCAAACCTCCAACGTCTCATGTCTCATCCTTCATGCTCAACTAATTGAGCTTCATTTTCTATTTTCTTTAAAATTTTTAAAAAATTATAATGATTTTACAATGTTTACCAATTTCTGTTGTATAGCGAAGTAACTAAGTTATACGTGTATGTACATTCTTTTTTTTTTCTTTTGTCTTTTTAGGGCTGCACCCACAGCATATGGAGGTTCCCAGGCTAGGGGTCAAATTGGAGCTGTTGCTGCCAGCCTATGCCAGAGCCACAGCAATGCCAGATCCAAGCTGTGTCTGTGACCTACACCACAACTCATGGCAACACTGGATCCTTAACCCACTGAGGGAGGCCAGGGATTGAACCCACAGCCTCATGGTTCCTAGTTGGATTCGTTTCCTCTGTGCTGCAATGGGAACTCCTATACATTCTTTTTGATATTATTTTCCATCATGGCCCATTACAAGAGCTTGGATATAGTTCCCTGTGCTATACAGTAGGACTTTGTTGTTTATCCTTTCTAAATGTAATAGTTTGCCTCTACTCACCCCAAGCTCCCAGTCCATCCTTCTCCCTCCCACTCCCTCTTTGCAATCACAACTCTGCTCTCCATGCCTGCAAGTCTGTTTCTGTTTGTAGATAGGTTCATTTGTGTCATATTTATAGATTCCACATATAAATGATATCATATGGTGTTTGTCTTTCTCTTTCTGACTTATTTCACTTAATATGATACTCTCTAGTTGCTTCCATGTTGCTCCAAATGGCATTATTTCATTCTTTTTATGGCTGAGTAGTATTCCAATGTGTGTGTGTGTATGTATACC
The DNA here is from genome assembly GCA_004024745.2 of Catagonus wagneri. NCBI lineage: Eukaryota > Metazoa > Chordata > Mammalia > Artiodactyla > Tayassuidae > Catagonus > Catagonus wagneri. The sequence continues at coordinate 13,152,926 of PVHT020003785.1, forward strand.
ACATCTTCTTTTTTTAAATTATAGTTGATTTATAATGTTTCTTCAGTTTCTGTTGTACAGCAAAGTGACCCAATCACACACAGTTCCTTGTGCTGTACAGTAGGACCCCTTTGCCCATCCATTCCAAATGTTAGAGTTTGTATTCACCAACCTCAAACTCCACATCTGTCCTACTCCTTCCCCGTATTCCTGGCAACCACAAGTCTGCTCTCCATGTTCATGATCTGTTTCTGTCTTGTAGATAGGATCATCTGTGCCATATTTTAGTTTCCAATGTAAGTGATATCATATTGTATTTGTCTTTCTATTTCTGACTTCACTTAGTATGAGAATCTCTAGGTCCATTACGTTGCTGCAAATGGCATTACTTTTTCCCTTTTTATGGCTGAGTAGTATTCCATTGCATATATGTACCACATCTTCTTAATCCATTTATCTGTTGATGGACATTTAGGTTGTTTCCAGGTCTTGGCTATTATGAATAGCCCTGTGATGAACATAGGTGTGCATGTATCTTTTTGAATGAATGTTTTGCCGGATATATGCCCAGGAGGTGGATTTCTTGATCATGTGCTAGTTCTGTATTTAGTTTTCTGAAATACCTCCATACTGTTTTCCATACTGGTTGTACCAATTTACATTTCCACCAACAGTGGAGGAGGGTACTCTTTTCTCCACACCCTCTCCACAATTTGTTATTCATTGACTTGTTAATGATGGCCATTCTGACCAGTGTGAGGTGGTACCTCATTGTAGGTTTGATTTGAATTTCTCTAATAATTAGTGATGTTGAGCATTTTTTCATGTGCCTGTTGGCCATCCATATGCCTTCTTTGGAGAATTGTCTGTTTAGGTCTTCTGCCCATTTTTCAATTGGATTGTTTGTTTTTTTGTTGTTGAGTTGTATGAGTTTATATATTTTGGAGATTAGATTGTTATTGGTTGAATCATTTGCAAAGATTTTCTCCCATTCTGTGGGTTGTCTTTTTTTTTTTTAGTCTCCTTTGCTGTGCAAAATCTTTTGAGTTTAATTAAATCCCATTTGTTTATTTTTGTTTTTATTGATCTTATTCTAGGAGGTGGATCAAACAAGATGTTGCTGTGATGTATGAAAAAGAGCATTCTGCCTATGTTTTCCTCTAGGAGTTATATATTTTCTGGCCTTATATTGAGGTCTTTAATTCATTTTGAGTTCATTTTTGTGTATGGTGTTAGCATTCTAATTTCATTCTTTTACATGTAGCTTTCCAGTTTTCCCAGCATCACTTTTTGAAGAGACTACTTTTTTCCACTGTATGTTCTTGCCTTCTTTGTCATAGATTAGTTGACTATAGGTGCTTGGGTTTATTTTTGGGCTTTCTATCCTGTTTCATTGATCTATATTTCTGTTTTTGAGCATGTATCATATTGTTTTGATAAATGTAGCTTTGTAGTATTTTCTGAAGTCAGGTTAGCTTGATTCCTCCATTTCTGTTTTTATTTTTCAGTACTGTTTTGGCTATTCAGGGTCTTCTATGTTTCCATATAAGTTTTAGAATATTCTGTTCTAGTCCTTGGAAATTTGACAGGGATTGCACTGGATCTGTAGATTGCCTGGGGGTACTATAGTCATTTTTACAATCTTTTTTTTTTTAAATTACTTAATGAATTTTATTACATTTATAGGTGTACAAAAATCATTACAATCAAATTTTATAGCATTCCATCGCAAACCCTCAGTACATTCCCCTACCCCCCAACTTGTCGCATTTGGAAACCATGAGTTTTTCAAAGTCTGTGAGTCAGTATCTGTTATGCAAAGAAGTACACTGTGTCCTTTTTTTGGCTTCCACGTGTAAGTGGTTACATTTGATATTGGTGTTTCACTTCTCATGATAATTTCTAGGTCCATCCATGTTGCTGTAAATGCTGTTATTTCATTCTTTTTAATGGCTGAGTAATAGTCCATTGTGTATATGTACCACATCTTCTTTATCCATTCCTCTGTCAATGGACATTTAGGTTGTTTCCATGACTTGGCTATTGTATAGAGTGCTGCAATGAACCTTGGAGTACATGTGTCCTTTTGAGTCATGGTTTTCTCTGGATAGATGTCCAGGAGTGGCGTTACTGGATCAAAGGGTAATTCCAATTTTAGTTTTCTAAGGAATCTACATACTGGTTTCCACAGTAGTTGCACCAATTTACATTCCCACGAACAGTGTAATAGGGTTCCTTTTTCTCCACACCCTCTCCAGCACTTACTGTTTGTAGAATTTTTGATGATGGCCATTCTGGCTGGTGTAAGGTGGTACCTCAGTGGTTTTGATTTGCATTTCTCTAATAACGAGTGATGTTGAACATCTTTTCATGTGTTTTTTGGTCATCTGTATGTCTTCTTTGGAGCATTGTCTGTTTAGATCCTCTGCCCATTTTTTGATGGGGTTGTTTTTTTGGTATTGAGCTGTAGGAGGTGTTTGTAAATTTTGGAGATTAATCCCTTGTCAGTTGATTCATTTGCAGATATTTTCTCCCATTCTGTTGGTTGTCTTTTTGTTTTGTTTAGGGTTTTCTTTGCTGTACAGAAACTTTTAAGTTTAATTAGATCCCATTTGTTTTTTTTTCTTTTGATTGTCATTACTTTAACAGGTGGATCTGAGAAGATGTTGCTGTCATTTATGTTGGAGAGTGTTTGGCCTATGTTTTCCTCTAAGAGTTTTATAGTATCTGGTTTCATATCTAGGTCTTTAATCCATCTTGAGTTTATTTTTGTGCATTGTGTTAGGAAGTGTTCTAATTTCATTTTTTTACCTGTGGCTGTCCAGGTTTCCTAGCACCACTTATTGAACAGTCTGTCTTTTCTCCATCATATATTCTTGCCTCCTTTGCCATAGATTAATTGACTGTAGGTGCATGGGTTTAATTCTGAGCTTTCTGTCTTGTTCCACTGATCTATGTTTCTGTCTTTGTGCCAGTACCATACAGTTTTGATGACTGTAGCTTTGTAGTAGAGTCTGAAGCCAGAGAGCCTGATTCCTCCAGCTTCATTTTTCTTTTTCAGGATGTCTTTGGCTATTCTAGGTCTTTTGTGCATCCAAACAAACTTTAAAATATTTCATTCTAGTTCTGTGAAAAATGTCCTTGGTAATTTGATAGGGATTGCATTGAATGTGTGGATTGCCTTGTGTAGTATAGTCATTTTGATAATATTGACTCGTCCAATCTAAGAGTATGGTATGTCTTTCCATCTGTTTGTGTCATCCTCGATTTCTTTCATCAGGGTCTTATAGTTTTCAGAGTATAGGTCTTTTGTCTCTTTAGGTACGTTTATCCCTAAGTATTTTATTCTTTTTGATGCAATGGTAAACAGAATTGCTTACCTAATTTCTTTTTCTGATCCTTCATTTTTAGTATATAGAAATGCAGTTGATTTCTGTGTATTAATTTTGTGTCCTGTGAGTTTGCGAAATTCGTTGATGAGCTCTAACAGTTTCCTGGTAGAGTCTTTAGGATTCTCTAGGTATAGTATCATGTCATCTGCAAATAGTGAAGTTTTACTTCTTCCTTTCCAATTTGGATTCCTTTTATTTCTTTTACTTCTCTGATTGCTGTGGCTAGGACTTCCAAAACTATGTTGAATAGTAGTGGTGAGAGTGGACATCCCTGTCTTGTTCCTGATCTCAGTGGGAATTCTTTCAGCTTTTCCCCATTGAGAATGATGTTAGCTCTGGGTTTGTCATAGATGGCCTTTATTATGTTGAGGTAGGTTCCTCCTATGCCCACTTTCTGAAGTGTTTTTAACAGAAATGGGTGTTGGATTTTGTCAAAGGCTTTTTCTGCATCCATTGAGAGGATCATATGGTTCTTATTCTTCAGTTTGTTAACGTGGTGTATCACATTGATTGATTTGCGGATATTGAAGAATCCTTGCATCCCTGGGATAAATCCCACTTGATCATGATGTACAATCCTTTTAATGTATTGTTGGATTCTGTTGACTAGTATTTTGTTGAGGATTTTTGCATCTATGTTCATCAGTGAGATTGGCCTGTAATTTTCTTTTTTTGTGGTATCTTTGTCTGGTTTTGGTATCAGGGTGATGATTTCTTTTCTTCTACTAACTTGAGATCCATTGGTTTTTTAGTAACAAGTTGTTTAGTCTCCACATGTTTGTGTTTTTTGCCATTTTTTTCTTGTTGATTTCCAGTCATTTAGCATTGTGGTCAGAAAAGATGCTGGATATGATTTCAATTTTCTTAAAGTTACTGAGGCTTGATTTGTAGCCCAGGATGTGATCAATCTTAGAGAATGTTCCGTGTGCACTTGAGAAGAATGTGTATTCTGTTGCTTTTGGATGGAATGTCCTATAAATATATATTAAGTCCATCTGTCTAATGCTTCATTCAGGGCCTGTGTTCCCTTATTGATTTTCTGCATGGATGATCTATCCATTGCTGTAAGTTGGGTGTTAGAGTCTCCCACTATGATAATATTATTGTTGATTTCTCCTTTTAAGGTTGTTAGCAGTTGTCTTATATATTGTGGTGATCCTCATATGTTTGGTGCATAGATATTTAAAATTGTTATATCTTCTTCTTGGATCCCTTCCTTGTCTTTTAAAATGTTCTTCATTTTAAGATCAATTATGTCTGATATGAGTATTGCTACTCCAGCTTTCTTTTGATTCCTGTTTGCATGGAATATTTTCTTCTATCCTCTCACTTTCAATTTATATGTATACCTAGAAGTGAAGTGGGTCTCTTGAAGGCAGCATATATATGGGTCTTTTTTTGGTATCCATTCAGCCAGTCTTTGTCTTTTGGTTGGGGCATTTAGTCCATTGACTTTTAAGGTAATTATTGATACATATGTTCTTATTGCCATTTTATTACCTTAGATTTTTTTGCTCTTTTTTTCTTCCCTTATTCTCTTGTTGTCTCCTCTTGCAGATTGATGAGTATCTTTAACATTGTATTGGAGTTGATTTTTCTTATTTGTTTGTGTATCAATTGTAGATTTTTGGTTTGCAGTTACCCTGAAGGTTTGATAAAGGAGTCTATATATAAATGGGATTGTTTTAAGTTGTTGGTTTTTTAATTGCATATGTGAATCCATTGTCCTATGTTTGTGCTCTCTTCTCACGATTTCTGATATTGGTAGCATAATTGTGCATGGATGATTTCTTGTCTTTACTGTATATATGCCTTTACTGGTGAGCCTTGTCATTTGTGGTGTTTTTGTTTTTGTTTGTGACCTTTTCTTTTCTGCTTAGAGAAGTTCCTTTAGTATTTGTTGTAAAGCTTGTTTAGTTTTGCAGAATTCTCTTAGCTTTTGCTTATCTGTAAAGGTTTTGATCTCTCCTTCAAATCTGAAGGAGAGCGTTTCTGGGTAATGTAGTCTTGTTTGGAAGTTTTTTCCTTTCATCATGTTACGTATATCATGCCACTTCCTTCTGGCCTGCAGAGTTTCAGCTGAAAAATCCAATAACCTTATTGGGGTTCCCTTGTATGTCAGTTGTTTCTTTTCCCTAGCTGCTTTCAATATTTTCTCTTTGTCTTTAATTTTGGTCATTTTGATTAGTATGTGTCTTGGACTGTTCCTCCTTGGATTTGTTTTATATAGTACTTATTGCGCTTCCTGGATTTGAGTGAGTGGTTCCTTTTCCATGTTAGGGAAGTTTTTGGCTATTATCTCTTCGAATATTTTTTCTGTCCCCTTCTCTCTCTCTTCTCCCTCTGGCACCCCTATAGTATGGATGTTGGTGCGTTTAACATTATCTCAGGGTTCCCTGAGACTCTCCTCATTACCTTTCAATCTTTTATCTCTTTTCTGTTCTGCATTAATTATTTCCACTAATCTGTCCTCTACCTTGCTTATTCATTCTTCTGCTTCCTCTATCTGCTGTTGGCTGCTTCTAATGGATTTTTTTTATTTCAGTTATTGTATTTTGTATCTCTTCTTGTTTAATTTTTACATCTTGTATTTCTTTGCTCAGTGTTTCCTGTAAATTATCAGTCATTGCCTCCTGTTTATTTCCAGTGTCTTGCATCATTTTCAGCATCAACACTAAAGTCTTTTTCCGGGAGGCTGATAATCTCCTGATTACTGAGCTGTTTTCTGGGGCTTTTTCTTTCTCCCTTATCTGAGTTGTAGTTTTCCGTCTTTTCATTTTTATAGGTTTTTGGTGTGGTGACCTCTTTGCAGACGATAGAGTTATAGCCTCTCTTACTTCTGATGTTTGCCTCCCCTGTGGCTGAAACTGGTATGGGGGGGCTTGCTGTAGGCTTCCAGATGGGAGGGACTGGTGTTTGCTCACTGGTAGGTGGGGCTGATTCCTAACCCTCTGGTGGGTGGGGCTTTGTCTCTGGGTGATATTAGAGGCAGCTGTATGCCTAAGGGGTCTTTAGGCAGTGTGTGTACTCATGGGTGGGGCTCTGATTCCACCTGGGTTATTGTTTGGCCTGGGCTTCTCAGCACTGATGGGATGGGCCTGATTTTCCCAAAATGGCCACCTCAGAGAAATGAAGGCTGATGAATGTTCCCAAGAGCTTTGCCTCCAATGCTCTTCCCCCACCACAAGGCATAGTCACCCTTGTTTTCCCAGAAGATCATCTAAGAACTGCAGTCGGGTTTGACTGAGATTCCTATGGAAACTTTGCTTTTGCCCTGGCACCCAGTGCACGTGAAAGTCTATGTGCACCTTTCAAGAATGGGGTCTCTGTTTCCCCCAGTCCTGTGGAGCTCTTGCACACAAGCCCCACTGGCCTTCAATGACAGATGCTCTGGGAGCTCTTTCTCCCTGTGTCCGATCCCCAGGCATTGGGATTTGACGTGGGACTCAGAACTCTCAATCCTGTAGCTGAGTCTCCACGATACAGTTACTTTCCAGTCTGTGGGGCTTCCCACCCGGGAGGTGTGGTGTTGCTTATATCACATAATTGCCCTTCCTACCACTTGATGTGGTATCCTCTTTGTCTCATGGAGTAGGTTATCTTTTTGTAAGTTTCCAGTCCATTTGGTTGAAGGTTGCTTGGCATTTGGTTGTAGTTTTGTTGTTTTTTTTAACCCATTTTGACAATTTGATTCTTCAAATCCAAGAGCATGGCATATCTTTCCATATGTCTTTTTTGATTTGTTTCTTCAGTGTCTTACATTTTTCAGAGTACGTGTCTTTTGTCATTTTTTGTGTTATTATGAAAGTATAGTTGATTTACAATGTTTTATCAAGTTCTGTTGTGTAATAAAGTGACGTAATCACACTCATTTTCCTGTGCTGAAGAGTAGGATTCCATTGCCCTTCCATTCCAAATACTTTTGTATCCCCCAAACCCCCCAAATGCCCATCCATCCCATTCCCTCCCCTTCCCCCTACCAGGAACCCCAAGTTTGCTCTTCTTGGCCATGATCTATTTCTGTTTTTAGTATGTTTGTTTTAGATAAGATTATATGTTCCATATTTTAGATTCTACAAATAAGTGATATCATATGGTATTTATATTTTTCTTTCTGGCTTATTTCACTTAATATGAGAGTCTCTAGGTCCATTCATGTTGCTACAAATGGCATTAGTTTGTCTTTTTTTTTATGGCTGAGTAACATTCCATTGTATATATGTACCACATCTTCTTAATCCATTCACCTGTTGATGATGGACATTTAGGTTGTTTCCATGTCTTGACTATTGTGAATAGTGCTGCTATGAACACTGGAGTGCATGTATCTTTTTCAGTGAAAGTTTGTCTGGATATATGCCAGCAGTGGAATTGCTGGGTCATATGGTAACTCTATATTTAATTTGCTTAGGTGTCTCTATACTGTCTTCCATACTGGTTGTACCAATTTACATTCCTACCAACAGTGAAGGAGGGTACCTTTTTCTCCACACTCTCTCCAGCATTTGTTATTTATTGACTTTTAAATTTAATGATGGCCATCTGACTAATGTGAGGTGGTACTCTTTTTCTCTTTAGATAGGTTTATTTCTATGTATTTTATTGTTTTTGATGTGGTGGTAAATGGGATGGTTTCTCTGATTTCTCTTTCTGATCTTCCATTGTTTGTATTTAGAAATACAGTTGATTTTGGAGTTCTCATCATGGTGCAGTGGAAATGAATCTGACTAGGAACCATGAGGTTGCAGGTTCAATCCCTGGTCTCGCTCAGTGGGTTAAGGATCTGCCGTTGCCATGAGCTGTGGTGTAGTTTGCAGACACGGCTTGGATGTGGTGTTGCTGTGGCTCTGGCTTAGGCTGGCAGCTACAGCTCCGATTAGACCCCTAGCATGGGAACATCCACATGCTGTGGGTATGGCCATAAAAGGACAAAAAGACAAAAAAAAAAAAAGAAATACAGTTGATTTCTGTGCATTAACTTTATATAGTGCAGCTTGCCAAATTCATTAATGATTTCTAACAAATTTCTGTTAGTGTCTTTAGGATTTTTTTTGGGTGTAGTATCATGTCATCTGCAAACAGTGATAGTTTTACTTCTTTCCCGATTTGAATTCCTTTTATTTCTTTTTCTTCTCTGATTGCCATTGCTAGGACTTCCAAAATTATGTTAAATAGTAGTCATGAAAGTGGATGTCCTTGTCTTGTTCCTGATATTAGTGGAAATATTTTCAGTTTTTCACCATTAAGAATGGTGTTAGCTGTAGGTTTGTCATATATGGCTTTTGTTATGTTAAGGTAGATTCCCTCTATGCCCTCTTTCTGGAGAGTTTTTATCAGTAGCAGGTGTTAAATTATGTCAAAAGCTTTTTTCTGCATCTATTGAGATGATTATATGATTTTTTTTACAGTTTGTTGATGTGGTATATCACACCAATTGATTTGCAGATACTGATAAATACCACTTGATCCTGGTGTATGATACTTCTAATATATATTTGTATTCATTTGCTAGTATTTTGTTGAGGATTTTTGCATCTACATTCATCAGTGATGTTGGCCTGTAATTTTCTTTTTTTGTGGTATCCTTGTCTGATTTTGGCATGGGTGATGGTGGCCTCAGAGAATGAGACCAGGAGTGTTCCTTTCTCTGCTATTTTTTGGGAGAGTTTCAGGAGAATAAGGTGTTAGCTCTTCTCTAAATGTTTGATAGAATTTGCCTGTGTAGCGCTCAGGTCCTGGACTTTTGTTTTTTGGAAGTTTTAAAAATCACATTTTCAGTTTCAGTACTTGTGATTGTTCTACTCATATTTTTAATTTCTTCCTTGTTCAGATTTAGTAGATTATACCTTTGTAAGAATCTGTCCATTTCTTCTGGGTTGTCCATTTTATTGGCTTAGAGTGGCTAATAGTAGTCTCTTATGATCCTTTGTATTTCTGTGTTGTTGTAAATTCTCTGTTTTCATCTCTAGTTTTATTTATTTGAACCCTGTCCCTTTATCTTCTTCATGAGTCTGGTTAAAGGTAGCTCTCAGTATGATTTTCTGCATTTGGCAACATTCACAGCTGCTCCTGCCGTCCCTCCCTTTGTCTGGGAGGTCTCAGGTTTGCTCTCCGTAGCTGCAGGGGCAAGTGCCTTTCTGTAGTCACTCTCTTTGTTTGGCTAGTATGGAAGCATTCTCTGTAGCTTCAAAGGTGTGGGCTGCACCCTATCTGCTGCTAAAAGGCTGTCTCTGTTGCTGTAGATCCTGCACCATTCTGATGGTCCCTCCCCCTACCAGGCTGATGGCAGAGTGCTCCCTGTAGCCACTGCAAAGTAAAACGTGTGCCAGTGGGCCCTTCCCAGCTCCTTTGGCAGTATACGCTGCTTCCATAGTCCCCTGCTTGATTGTTGGCTGGGATCATGGAGCTTGTCCTATTCAGAAATAACCTTCTCCACCCTTGAGGGAAGTTGAGGCTCTCTGCCCAGGAGGTCTTTTCTGGACTCCTGTACTGTCCATTGCTGTTTCCATATTCACCTCCCCGACCCCCCCCCCCCCCAAAATCAGGGCATTCCATCCAGCCGGGAGGTCTCTTCCAACTCCCAGGATCATTTGTGCTGTTTCAGAAATAATTTCCTCTGCCTCCTAGGTAAATCGAGGCTCTCTGCCCACCCAGGAGGCTCCATGCAGACTCCTGTACAGAATGTGCTGTTTCCAAATTCTCCTTCTGCCCCCTAGATAAATCATGGCTTTCCACCCACCTAGGAGGCCCCTCCCAACTCCCAAAATCATTTACGCTATTCCAGAAATAATTTCCTCCACCCCCTAGGTAAATCGAAGTTCTCTGTCCTCTCGGAGGCCCCGTGAGGACTTCTGCACCATCACACTGTTTCCAGATTCATCTTCTGCCCCCTAGACAAATTGTGGCTTTTCCTAAATATACTACATCTTCTTAATCCATTCCTCTGTCAGTAGTGACATTTAGGTTGTTTCCATGTGTTGGGTATTGCGAATAGTGCTGCTATGACCATTTCTGTTTTCTAGTGGAGGCTAAAGCAGTAGTAGAGAAAGTTCACAGACTCTCACTTCTTCACCCTATATTTTGTCCTATCATAGGTGTAACTATAAATGTATTCATGCTCTCTACTATACCTGGTCCTTCCTCTCAGGCACCTACACATCTACTCCCAGACATCACTCGAAAAATTCTCCTTCTCTTTCCTATTTAACCATTTTTTAAATTCTCTCCTGTATCATTCTTTTACCGTATAAATATGCTGATATTTCCTGTGAAAAAACCTATATCTTTATCTAACTTTTCATGTTGTTACTGCCCAATTCCTTTGTTTTCCTGTGAGGCAAAAGATTTGCCAGTTTTGTACTTTTACTCTTTCTTTTAGAAAAATAACCTTTATTGGGGTATATTTTCATACAACATGATTCTCATCCCATGTGTACAGTACAGCTCTTTGAATTTTTGCAAATGGGTAAATTGTGTAGCCACTACCTATATCAAGATATAGAGTTTTTCCTTCACCCAAGGAAGTTCTCTCTTTCTCTTTTGTAGTCAGTTTCTTCCAGTCCCTGATCCAAGGAGCCATAGGTCTGATTTCTGGCATATTTTTTTCTTATTTTAGAACTTTATATAAATGAAATCATACAATATGTACTCTTTTCTGTCTGGTTATCTCTCAGAATAATGTTTTGGATATTTATCAAAACTGTTATATCAGTAGTTTGTTCTTTAAAAAAATTGCTGAGTAGCTTTCTATTATATGGATTTTCCACAATTTGTTTGTCCATTTATTAATTAATGAATCTTTGAGTTATTTCCAATTTCTAGTAATTCCGGCTGTAAATTTTCATGTTCATGGCTTTATATGGACATATGTTTTCATTTTTCTTGACTAAATATGTAGGAGTGGGATTTTCGGCTCATGTGGTAGTTGTATGTTTAACTTTTAAAGAAATCCTCAGATTGTTTTCCAAAGTGGTTTTGCTATTACATTCTCACCAGGAATGTATGAGGGTTCCACTTGTTGCATAGCCTTGTCAAAACTCAGTATTTGTTTGGTATCTTTTCAACGTAAATTTTACAATTTTAGCCATTTTAGCTGCTTTGGAGTAGTATCTCACTGTGGTTTTAATTTGCATTTCCATGATTAAAAATAAGTACCTTTTCATTTTGCTTATTAAACATTTGTATATCTTCTTTTATGGAGCATCTATTCAAATATTTTTGCCCATTTAAAAATTGGATTGTTTGTCTTCTTATTGAGTTGGAAATTTTTTTCTTTTTTCTCTTTGAATTTTATTTTTTTTCTTAGTTTTGGAAGTTTTATTGAAATATAGTTGATTTACAATGTTGTGATAGTTTCTGTTGCACAACAAAGTGATTCAGTTATACGTATACACATATCTGTTCTTTTTCAGATTCTTGTCCCATATAGATTATCACAAAATATTGGCTAGAGTTCTCTGTGCTATACAGTAGGTCCCCATAGGGCAATCATTCTATATACCGGTTGCATGTGCCAACCCCAAACCACTTTTAATCCATCCTTTCCCCCACCTGTCCCCTTTGGCAACCGTAAGTTTGTTTTCAGTCTGTTGAGTCTGTTTCAGTTCTACAAATACATTCTATTTGTATTAGATCCTGGTTTTAGATTCCACATTATATGCGACTATGTATATCACTTATACTGATATCATATGATATTCATCTTTCTCTGTCTGACTTATTTACCTAGTATGGTAATCTCTAGGTCTATCCATATTGCTACAAGTGACATTATTTCATTCTTTTTTTTAATGGGTGAGTAATGTGCTATTGTATGTATTACCATATTTTCTTTATCCAGTCCTTTGTCAGTGGACATTTAGGTTGCTTCAATATCTTTTTCTTTTTTTTTGTCTTTTTGCCTTTATGTAGAGCTGCACCTGCGGCATGTGGAGGTTCCCAGGCTAGGGGTCTAACAGGAGCTGTAGCTGCGGGCCTTAGCCACAACCACAGCAACGTGGGATCCGAGCTGCGTCTGCAACCTACACCACAGCTCACGGTAACACCGGATCCTTAACCCACTGAGCAAGGCCAGGGATTGAACCCGCAACCTCATGGTTTTTAGTTGGATTCGTTAACCACTGAGCCACGAAGGGAACTCCTAGTTTGCTTCAATATCTTTACTATTGTGAATAGTGCTATAATGAACATTGGGTGTTTGTATCTTTTCAGATTATGCTTTTCTTCAGATAGATGCTCAGGATGGGGGTTCATGTATCTTACGGTAGTTCTATTTTTAGTTTTTTGAGGGACCGCTCTACTGTTTTCCATAGTGGTTGTACCAATTTACATTCTCACCAACATCATAGGAGGATTCCCTTTTCTCCTCACCCTCTCCAGCACTTACTGTTTTGTAGCTTTTTTGAAGACAGCCATTCTGACTGGTGTAAGGTGATATCTCATTGCAGCTTTAATTTCCATTTCTCTAATAATTAGTAATGTTGAGCATTTTTTCATTTTTTTTTTGGCCATCTGTCTTTGGACAAATGTCTGTTTAGATCTGCTCATGTTTGTTTTTTTTTTTTTTTTTGTCTTTTTGCCTTTATGTGGAGCCGCACTGCGGCTTATGGAGGTTCCCAGGCTAGGGGTCTAACAGGAGCTGTAGCTGCCAGCCTTCGCCACAGCCACAGCAACGTGGGATCTGAGCCGCGTCTGCAACCTTCACCATGGCTCACGGCAACGCCGGATCCTTAACCCACTGAGCAAGGCCAGGGATCGAACCCGCAACCTCACGGTTCTTAGTCGGATTCGTTAACCACTGAGCCACGAAGGGAACTCCTGCTCATGTTTTGATTGGGTTGTTTTGGTTTTTTTTTTGGTATTGAGCTGCATGAATTCCTTGTATATTTTGGTGATTAATCCTTTGTTAGTCAGTTCCTTTCAAATATTTTCTCCCATTCTGTGGGTTGTCTTTTTGCTTAGATTCCTTGGCTGTGCAAAAGCTATTAAGTTTAACTGGTCCCGTTTGTTTATTTTTGTTTGTATTTTCATTACTCTAGGTGGTGGGTCTGAAAAGATATTGCTTAAGTTTATGTCAGAGAGTGTTCTGCCTGTGTTTTCCTCTAAGAGTTTAATAGTATCTGGTCTTACAGTTAAGCCTTTAATCTATTTTTAGTTTATGTTTGTGTGTGGTGTTAGATAATGTTCTAATTTCATTCTTTTACATGTAGTGTTTTTTTTTTTTTTTGTCTTTGTCATTTTGGGGCTGCATCTGCGGCATGTGGAGGTTCCTAGGTTAGGGGTGTAATTGGAGCTGTAGCCGCTGGCCTACACCACAGCCACAGCAATGTGGGATCTGAGCCACGTCTGCAACCTACACCATAGATCACGGCAATGCCGGATCCTTTACCCACTGAGCAAGGCCAGGGATCAAACCCGCAACCTCATGGTTCCTAGTCGGATTCGTTAACCACTGAGCTGTGATGGGAAGTTGTTCAATTTTCCCAGCACCGCTTATTGAAGAGACTGTCTTCTCCATTGTGTATTATTTTCTCCTTTGTCATAGATTAGTTGACCACAGCTGTGTGGCTTTCTATCCTGTTCCACTGATCTCTGTTTTTGTGCCAGTACCATACTGTTTTGATGACTGTAGCTTTGTAGTATAGCCAAAGTCAGGGATCCTGATTCTTCCAGCTCCATTTTTCTTTCTCAGGATTGCTTTGGTTATTTGGGAGTCTTTTTTGTTTCCATAGAAATTTAATTTTTTTGTTCTAGTTCTGTGAAAAATGTTATTGGTAATTTGATAGGGATTGCATTAACTCTGTAGATTTCCTTGGGTTGTATAGTCATTTTGACAATATTGATTCTTCCAATCCAAGAACACAGTATATCTCTCCATCTGTTTGTTTCATCTTTGATTTCTTTCATTAGTTCTTACAGTTTTCAGAGTACAGGTCTTTTGCCTCCTTAGGTAGGTTTTTTCCTAGATATTTTATTTTATTTTTGTTGCAATTGTAGATGGGATTGTTTCCTTAATTTCTCTTTCTGATCTTTCATTGTTAGGGTATAGAAATGCAAGTGATTTCTGTGTATTAATTTTGTATCCTGCAACTTTACCAAATTCATTGATGTGCTCTAGTAGTTTTCAGATAGCTTTTTTTCCCACTGATAACCTTTTTAGGATTTTCTACGTGTAGCATCATGTCGTTTACAAACAGCAACAGATTTTCTTCTTTTCCAATTTGGATTCCTTTTGTTTATTTTTCTTCTCTGATTGCCAGCTAGGACTTCTAAAGCTATGTTGAATAAAAGTGGTGAGAATGGACATCCTTGTCTTGTTCCTGATCTTAGTGGAAATTATTTCAGCTTTTCACTGTTGAGAATGATGTTAGCTATGGGTTTGTCATATACGGCCTTTATTTTGTCGAGGTACATTCCCTCTATGCCCACTTTCTGGAGGGTTTTTATCAGAAATAAGTGTTGGATTTTGTCAAAAGCGTTTTTCTGCATCTTTTAAGATGATCATATGGTTTTTATTCTTCATTTTGTTAATATGGTGTATCATTACTGATTGACTTGCACATTGAAAAATCCTTGCATCCCTGGGATAAATCCCATTTGATCATGGTGTATGATCCTTGTGATGTATTATTGGATTTGATTTTCTAGTATTTTGTTGAGGATTTTTGCATCTATATTCATAGTGATATTGGCTTGTAATTTTTTTTGTGTGGTATCTTTGTCTGATTTTGGTATCAGGGTGATAGTGGCCTCTGAAATTTTTTGGAATAGTTTCAGAAAGATAGGTATTAACTCTTCTCTCAGTGTTTGATAGAATTTGCTGGTGAAGCCATCCAGTCCTGGACTTTTGTTTTTGGAAGTTTTAAAATCACATTTTCAATTTTAGTACTTGTGATTGATCTGTTCATCTTTTCTATTTCTTCCTGGTTCAGTCTTGGAAGACTGTAGCTTTCTAAGAATCTGTCCATTTTTTTCTACATTTTATTGGCACATAGTTCCTTGTAGTGGTCTCTTATGATCCATTGTATTTCTGTGATATCTGTTGTAACTTCTTTTTCATTTATAATTTTATTGATTTGAGCCTTCTTCCTTTTTTCTTTTCTTAATGAATCTGGCTAAGGAGTTAATCTTTATAATTTCTTTCCTTCTACTGACTTTGGGTTTGGTTTGTTTTTCTTTCTCTGGTTGCTTTACGTTCAAGGTTAGGGTCTTTATTTGAGATTTTTCTTGTTTCCTGAGTAAGCGTGTAATGCTGTAAACTTCCCTCTTAGAACTACTTTTGCTGCATCCCATAAGCTTTGGGTCATTGAGTTTTCATTTTCATTTGTTATGGGTATTGTTTGATTTCTTCTGTGGTCCATTGGTTGTTTAGTAGCATGTTGTTTAGTCTCCACAATAGTCTTAGAGTGTTGTAGTTGGAAAAGATGCTTGATATGATTTCAATTTTTTAAAATTTACTGAGGCTTGATTTGCAGTCCAGCATGTGATCTGTCCTGAAGAATGTTCCATGTGCGCTTGAGAAGAATGTGTATTCTGCTTCTTTCAGATGGAATATTCTTTAAATATCAATTAAGTCCATCTGGTCTAATGTGTAAGTCCATCTGGTCTAATGTGTCAGTTAAGGCCTGTATTACCTTACTGATTTTCTGTCTAGCTTATCTGTCCATTGTTGTAAGTAGGGTGTTAAAGTCTCCCACCATTGTTGCGTTATTGTTCATTTCTCCTTTTATGGATGTTAGCAGTTGCCTTATATATTGTGATGCTTATATGTTTGGTGCATATATATTTACAATTGTCATATTATGAAATTAGCTCTTAGCCAAATGTATGATTTAAGAATATTTTTTTCTCAATTTCTAGCTTAACTTTTTTTTTTTTTTTGCTGTTTAGAGCCACACCTGCAGCATATGGAAGTTCCCAGGCTAGGGACTGAGTTGGAGCTGCAACTGCTGACCTACGCCAAGCCACAGCAATGTGGAATTTGAGCCATGTCTGCAACTTACACCACAACTCATGGCAATGCTGGATCCTTACCCCAATAAACAAGGCCAGGGATCCAGCCCACATCCTCATGGATATTTTTCGGGTTTGTAACCTGCTGAGTCACTATGGGAACTCCCTCTAGCTTTTCATTATCTTAGTGGTATCTTTAGAGGAATAGAATGGTTCAGTTTTGTTGAGGTCCAGTTTATCAGTTTTTTTCTGCCTTTATGGTTAATCCTTTTTGTGATCTAAAAAACCTTTACCTACTCTTAGATCAGAAAGACCATCCCCATTCTTTCTTACATTCCTGCTGCTCATGTTTTTCCTCTCACCCTGATACTCTAACTTCTGTCACCAAATTGACCAGCAACAATAATCCATTCTGTTTCTTTCTTACCTGACCTGCCAGCAGCATCTGACATGTCTTCTGGTAATTCTGTCTTCTGTCTTCTTCTAGACATCACATTCTCATGACTCTTCATCCAACTTCCCTTCCTACTTCTCAGTATTTATTACTAATCTCTCCTTTCCTCTTTGCTCCCTTAACATCACAGTGCCCCAAGGTTCATTCCTTGGTTCCTTTATTTATCTATCTTTTCCATATTCCAGCCATGTAACTTGGAGCCAAACTTCACTCCTCTCTCTCATATCCTTTATCCATTCAGACAGAAAATACCCTGGGCTCCATCTTAAAACTTTGTGCAGAGTCCAGTCCCTTCTCACCATTTCCACTGCTCTTCTCCTGGCTTGCTTGAATCTGTATCATCTTTTCCTAAATTACTAAAGGTACCTGCTAATGGTCTTCCTGCCTCCACTTTTGTTCCTCTGTAGTTATTGTCAACACAGTAGCCAGAGTGACCCTTGAAATACAGTCATATCATGTCATTAAACACATCCAGCCTTGTAGTGTTTCCTCATTTCATGGGAGTAAAAACCATGGTTCTTATGTGGACCAATAAAATGCTCTTCTGTGGTTCCATGTTGTCTCTGGCCTTATTTCTTTGTTCAACTCCATTCCAGCTATACTAGCTTCATTGCTATTTCTTGACTATGCCAGGAACATTTCTACTTAAAGACAGTAAAAAAAAAATTTGAGATATAATTCACATGATAAAATTCACAGTTTTTTAAATAATGATTTTTATTTTTTCCATTATAGCTTATTTATAGTGTTCTGTCACTTTTCTGCTACACAGAATGGTGACCCAGTTACAGGTACATGTATACATTCTTTCTTCTCACATTATCATGCTCCATCACAAGTGACCAGACATGGTTCCCAGTGCTATAGAGCAGGATCCCATTGCTTATCCATTCCAAAAGTGTACAATTCAGTTGTTTTTAGTATATGCACAGGGTCATTCAGTCAGCTCCACTGTCTAATTCCAGAACATCTTCATCTCCTCAAAGAGACACCCATATCCATTGCCTCAGGACTTCTGCATTGGCTTTTACCTCTGCCTTGATTGTCTTTCTTCCAGTTAGTCTTGTCCTCCACTCCCTCACCACCTTCAAATCTTTGCTCAAATATCACTTTACAAGAGGGCATCCCCTAACACCCTAATTAAATTTGTAACTTCTCCCACATTAAACATTTTCTTTCCATTGTACTCATCACTTTTTAACATACTGTGGTATACAGTTTATAATTTATTGCATGTGTACCCCACCCATTCTCTGGTAATAATGTAGATTTAATGAGTTTAGGAAAATTTCTGCTGTTTGATGATTTAATCTCAGCAGCTAGAACAGTGTCTGGCACGTAGAAGATGTTTATTAAATATTTATTAAAGGAATAAATATACCAATGAAATAATAAATGCTTATAAAACACATTTAGCCATATAAGTGTAACCTTGCACCAAGAACCTCCCTTGAGGCTTGTCCTACCTGATTCATTTTTTTTTGTTTTTAAATCACTAAGCTCCAGCTAGGAAGGACAATACAGATATTTATTTGAAATGGAAGTTCTTGGGGGAGATGGAGGAAGAATTTACAGTAAATGTTAAGTCATAACATTTCTTAAATATCTCCTTTAAACAATTCAACTCTTTTACTAAATTATTTTCTCTGTAGCAGCTGACAGGGGGAAGAATTCAGTAATTTTTCCTATTTTTTAAAACTTTTTACTAAGTCTCTCTCTTTCTTTTTGATGGTTCTCTGTGTCCTGCCCTTCTTGCCTACCCCATTCAGCAAAAAAAAAAAAGACTGACATTTCATTCCTTGACCAGGTCAGTGATACACAGAGGGGTGACAGAGATTCAATTACTCGTGTATTTTGAGAATAACTGGCTCTGCCCTCAAGACCTCTTTACCTTGATGTCTCAGGCATTTGTTCTGGGCGCTCGACCCACAGCATTCTTAGGTTAAGTACCTGACTCCTGAAAAGGTGTGAATTTGCGTCTTGATTTTGAACTCCTAGAAGAGCATTAGGGAATTCTCTTCTGATCTTTGCCTTGTGAAAAAAAAAGGAAAACCCAGATATTTCTGGAGGTGAGAATACTGAAGGCTGAGAAGCAGTGGAACTGTAATTAGAGACCTGCCATTTCAAAGGTGGAGTCTCTCTGGAGGGAAAGCCTGGGCCCCATCCTGGGATTCATTTCTCTTCTTCTCATTCCTCTATGTCCATCATGCTGCTTAGAGTGGGACTGTAGTCACAGTCATGAAACAACCTTTTAACTTTACTGATGGCAGTTCAGGGAAATTGCAGATTTGGAGGTCAGGCCGCCATGATCAAGAGAAGTTCTGGGCAGGAGATCCTAAATGCAGAGAGGGAAAGTGATAAAATACTCTGCTAGGAGGGTGACAGAGTTAGGGTAATATCTCCTGTCATTTCTAAGCAGGCAGAAAGAGACCTTGGCTAGTAGCCTCCACTGAGAAGGTGGTGAATCTGGCAAGTGAATGTCCTCATGCTTCTCAATATTCCTTCTGATGTACAAAATGTAGGAACCAGTGCAATGGGTGCTAGTTCCCATGTGCTGTTATGTTTATTTACAGCTGCTTTTTTAAAATCACAAAAGTAGTATATGTTCATTGCAACAATAAAATACTGGAGTAATATAAAAACTAAAAGGCTCCCCAACACATCTATATGGTTTTTTAGAAACCAAGATTGAAGATATATTATGCATATTGCCTGAAATATTCTTTTTTTTTTTACTTCACATATATCATGGTTACACACCTATGTTAGTGTGTGTAGATCTCCCTCATTCGATTTAGTGGTTGCATAGTATTTCACAGTGTGGGCTTCTTATGATGTATTTAATCATCTTCTTTTTGATAGATATTTGGGTTTTTCTTTCTTCTTTTCCAATTCAAACAGTGTTATAGTGAACATTCTCTTATACATATCGCCATGCACTAATGCTAGTGGTTCTGTAGGGAAAATCCTAGAAGAAAATGTTCTGGGTTGAATGGTATGTTGTTGGTTTTTTTTTTTTTTTTGCCTTTTAGGGCCACACCCACTGCATATGGAGGTTACCAAGCTAGGGGCTGAATTGGAGCTACAGTTACTGGCCTATACCACAGCCACAGCAATGTGAGATATGAGCCCCATCTGTGACCTACACCGCAGCTCAGAGCAACGCCAGATCCCTAACCCACTGAGCAAGGCTAGGGATCAAACTCACCTCATGGACACTAGTCAGATTCATTTCTGCTGCACCACAATGGGAACTCCCGAATGGTAGGTATTTTTAAAAAATTAATAGGTATTAACAAATTATTCTTCAGAATGTCACACGTTGGTACTCTTATAAGTGCTGAATTGTATTTTTTCCTGTAAATAAATCTGTGATCATTAGTATTTCTTATTCTCTAAACTAGCACTGTCGGAAGAAATATAAGGCAAATCATGCATATAATTTAAAACATTTTAGAGGCCACGGTAAAAATAGTAAAAGGAAATGGGTGAGATCCATTTTAATAATACCTGTTATTTAACCCAATATGACAAAATATTATCATTTCCACAAATAATCAGTATAAAAATTATCAAAGAGGTATTTTGCATTTTTGGCACTAAGCCTTTGAAATCCAATGTGTGTTTTACATGTAGGGAAGACCTCACTTTGGATCACTTACATGTGGTAAGTGCTACCATATTGGACAGCAAAGCTCTAAACTTTCTTTGAGTCATTTGCCCATTTTTCCATTGGGTTAGTTTTCTTTGCTTATTGATTTCTAAGGACTTACAGTGTAGCTTAACCCTATGTTTGCCATATGTAGAACAGTTATTTTTTTCCTCATTTTGACTTTCACTTTTGACCTTGTTTACCTTTGGGAAATGTTGGTAGATTGACTGGTGAATGAGTTCAATTTGCATGTGGACACATTTAGTCTTTTTAGTTTCTTGGCTTGCTTTCACACTCAAAAACGATCAAAACTGTGTTTATGCTTACTTTCATTTTTTTTTCCTTTAAACTATTTGCTTCTCCTAAATATTATTATTACTATTATCCTCAAGGATGTAACATCATCTTTATTACTGACTAAGACCTAGTTGGAGGATATAGCTTTAGGTCTGTTAGACAAGGGAGCATCTACTTCTGCAGTTCAGAATTTAGTAGATTTTCCCATAAGTCTTAGACAGAACTGCGCTTGAAGGGGCTCCCCTAAACCTGAGTGAACATCAGAAACACCAGGAGGGCTTGTGAAAACATGGACTCTTGGGCCTCAGCCAGAGAATTTCTGATTGAGTAGGTGTGAGATGAGATCCTCACATTTGCATTTCTAACAAGTTCCCAAGTGATGCAGATGCCGCTGGTTTGGAGATCACACTTTGAAAACCACTAGCTTATGTTATAAAGGAAGATGGGTGAAATGTGTGCTTTTTGTGGGGAGCCTTACTCCCAAGATAGAAGAGGACTGAGCTGAGCTGAACAGTTTGGGACACTTCTTCCCAGGTTTCCATCTCTCCTATGGTGTGTAAAGATGGAGAGAGACCTAGTCCTCTCATAGAAAAAGGAAACCTTGGGAATGGGAAAGAAAGTTTCCTAACACTGATCTTCCTCCTTTCTAAAATTATATGTTTCGTGTTAGCAGTTCTGGATTGTGGGTGCACAATAGAACCAGGATGGGAAACTAAAAATACCACATCTGGCCCCACCCCTAAAGATTCTAATTCCCGGTCTCTCTGGATTGCAACGTGCTATCCAAGTTGAGAGCTACAACTCGACAACTTTGCGAGTCCAAGCATCACCTGGTAGCTTGTTAAAAATGAGTCTCTGGTCACATGTAGGCCTATTGAATTGGAATCTGCATTGTGATCCACAGACCATGCTTTGAGTATTTAGATGATACCAGACTTTTTTTTCTTTTTTATTAAATCTCTTGCCTTTCATTTTATTGTTTTTTTTTTTTTCATTTTTAGGGCTATACCCATGGCATATGGAAGTTCCCAGGCTAGGGGTCAAAGCTGAGCTATAGCTGCTGGCCTATGCCAGAGCCACAGCAACACGGGATCCAGTCTGTGTCTGCGACCTATACCACAGCTCACGGCAATGCTGGATCCTTGACTCACTGAGCAAGGCCAGGGATTGAACCCATATCCTCATGGATACTAGTTGGATTCGTTTCTGCTGCGCCACAACAAGAACTGCCATTACCAGACTTTTGACATCCAGGAAGATCAGTCTAGCTTTAAGGTTTTGCTGTAGGACTGGCAGATGTGGGCAGTCATTTCTTCCTCTGTGAATGGCTTATCCCCCTAACATTCTGAGTTTCATGTTCACTCTTCCCCATCTACACCCATTTCTTATTGTGGTAAAAGATACATAGCATAAAACTGATGATTTTAAACCACCTTAAGTGTATAATTCAATAGCATTAAGTACATTCACAATGTTGTATAACCATCACCACTCTTCATTTCCAGAGCTTTCTAAATATTCATTTAAGGATTGAAGTAAAAATCTACTTTAATGTTACTAGCCTCTTGTCCTAATACCACTTATTGAACATACCATGTTTTCTTCCATCATTTTAAGTGGAATTTGTCATATATTAAATTCCTGTGTATATTTGTATCTATTTTGAATTCTCTAACTTGTAAGTACTATGGCTTTAGAATAAGTTTATTAGTTGAAGTATATGAAATCACCAATATTCAAGCATTTCTTGATATAAAAATGGCAATTTTATGTGATTCAACCTAATATCTGATAGGATCAGTTCTATACATGCCCCTTTTCCTACTCCATCACTCTTTTTAAAATTTAATTTTGCTGGTTATTATCATTTCCCCCACCCACAACACATTTAGTGTCTTTTTTGGTCAGATTATTTCTGTTACAGATTGAATTGTGTCAACCCAAAGTTCATCTGTTGAAGTCCTCTCAGTGTGACTGTATTTGGAGAAAGGGCCTTTAAGGAGGTACTATGAGTTAAATAGGGTCCTAAGGGTGGGCTCCTATCCTTATAAGAAGAGGGAGAGGCACTGGGAGTACATGTGCCCAGAAGGAAGGCAAAGTGAGGACACAGCAGGGTGGCCATCAGTAAGCCAAGGAGAGAGGAATCACAAGAAACCAATCCTGCTGGTGCCCTGATTTTGGACCGCTAACCCCCAGAGCTGTGAGAAATGAATTTCTGATGTTTAAGCCACATGCTCTGTAGTACTGTGTCATGGCAACCAGAGCAGACTAAGGCATTCCCCCCGCCCCCCGTATTTTTGTTATTTTAATTGGGATCATATGAATGTCTAGATCAATTTAAGGGAGGATTTAGACTTTAAAATGTTTAGTTTTCCTGTAAAAAGACACAGTTTTTCATTTAATCAAGTTTTATTTCATGTTAGTCATTATGAGTTTTATATATCTAAGATGTGCATATTTGTGCCTCTTAGTGTTGATTTTTAAAATATTTTTTGTTTGTTTTTGGCTACATCCATGGCCTGTGGGAGTTCCCAAGCCAGGGATTGAACCTGTTCCACAGCAGTGTCCCAGGCTGCTGCAGTGACAATGCTGAATCTTTAATTTGCCGCACCAGAGGGGAGCTCCCTGTTGCTGATGTTATAATAGATTTTTTATCCTACTGTGTTTTATTTATTTAAAAGATTATTTACATATATTTGTTTTAAGGAGTGAGATAGTTCAAAGGTCTTGCATTTCTTTTAGCTGATTGTTTTGTATTTTGACAAGGCACACTGTATTTGTAGTTTTGGAATTTTCACTTGTAGATATTATCCATTGACTTTTTGATGTAGAAGCTGAGATGCTTGCCATCTTTCTATTCCCCCTCTTGGATAAACTTGTACTTCCCTTCTCATCTCTTCCAAATGCAGTTATAATGTATTGTCTTTGGATCAATATCCAATATCTATATTATTTTGACTATTATAAACATTATTCACAACTGAGCCATTTTGTAAATTAAGATGAATTTATTTTCCTTCTTGAACTGTTTCTTTTCCTGTAGTTAATAATTGTGTTTTAAAAATCGTTATTGGAATTCCCTTCATGGCTCAGTGATTAACGAACCTGAAGAGGATCCATGAGAATGCGGGTTCAATCCCTCGCCTCGCTCAGTGGGTTAAGGATCCAGAGATGCCGTGAGCTGTAGTGTAGGTTGCAGACTCAGATGGGATCCTGTGTTGCTGTGGCTCTGGTGTAGGCCAGCAGCTATAGCTCAGATTCGACCCCTAGCCTGGGAACTTCCATATACTATGGGTGTGGTCCTGAAAAGCAAAAAACAGAAAAAAATTTGTTTATTTTTAAAAGTATTTTATTGAAGTATAGTTGATTACTCTCTCTCTCTTTCTCTCTCTCTCTCTTTTTTTTTTTTTTTGGTCACTCTTGGAGTGTGTGAAATTTTCTGGGCCAGAGCTCCAAGCCATAGAGTGACAATACCGGATCCTCAACCTGCTAAGCCACCAGGGAACTCCTGTATATTTTTTATTGAAGAGGAGTTGACTTACAATGTTGTGTTAGTTTCAGGCGTATAGCAAAGTGATTCAGAACTGTCTATTTTTTGTTTACTTAGTTTTTCTCTGTAATTACTAATATGATCCCACATTCATCCATAGATGTATATATCTCCTCTCAATATATTTCTACAAATTAGGCATTTTATATGTGTAGTTTTCTCAAGGGAGTTGTTTTTGAAGGCTTGTAAGTTGCTCTGGTCTGGAGAGATTGCCTTCTCAGCTGCTGACATCACCATCTTGAGATTCCCCTCACCTTCCTTTGCTTTGGGTCTCCTGAGTTGTGGATCTCACCTCTTCCTCTCTTCTGGCTTACTGCCTCATTTGATAAAGCTCATCCTCTAGGAGCTTCCTGAAGAAGGTTGTGTGGGAGAAACACTGGAAATGCTTGCAAGCCTGACAGCATGGCCATAGATGAAGAGGGACAGGGCAGGATAGGGAAAAGATCCATTTAAAACATCAACAGCAATATATGACAGAGAAGGGGAGTGTGGGCTCTGCACTCCCCACTTTTCAGTGATGTGGACTGGAATGTGTTCCTTGAATTCTCTGTCTCTCTTTCCTCTTCTATAAAATGGGAATTGTAATACTAACTGCCTTATAACCACTGGCATGTAATAAGTGCTTTGTAAATATGGGCTGTTTTTCTCAACTGTGGCTGTGTGCACATAAATAAGAATGGGGCATAATGTGTTTAATGAACTGTCTTCATTGCAGGGTGACTTGGCTGGTGCATTTTGATGATCTTGCCTTTGGGGCTAGTCAGACTGGCCAAAGAAGGCTCTATGACTTCCCGCATGGGGGCAGAAAGCCTGGATGCCAGAAAAAGGTAATAGAGAAGAAGCTGGGTAAAGTAGAGGGTCTCAGCATTCAATATATAAACTTTTACTTAGTCTCCTGTTTTCAGTATGTTATACTCACTTTTAGTCCCATGTACTTTCTGCTGGCCTAGGCCTCTCTAGAGCATGTACATTGTAACCTCTGCTGTGTGAAGGAGGAGCAGTTACACAGTCACTTTTAGCAGAAGATGAAGTATGGTGGGGGGAGACGGATTAACTTCTTTTTAAATAGACTTTCAGTCAATTCTCATGTTTTTACCCCATCATCATCTCACTTCACCATCTTTTCTGCTGCTTTAATTCCTGAGTTTTGTGGGAACTTAGTGGTATAAATCAAGTGGCATACTTCCTATCCCACTTCTGGCTTTTGTCAGGTTTAGTAATTTAGGTACCACTTAGCATTAATCTCCAGCTGCTAATATATCATTGTTTTTGTCTTCGATTCTCTTTGTCTTCCTGGGTTCATGATATCAAAAGAAACCTCATGTTTAGTGCTATTGCATAGATATGTCAAGAGGGAATGTAGACAGGTGTTCAATTATCTATCTTTATGTTCTATCTTCTAACAAGATGTAGTTGATATATGTAGAATTCTAGTTTGTATAATATTAATATGCCTGTTCTAGCTTTCTTCTGTTTTTGTCTGTTTGCCTTTTATATTCCATATATGAATGAAATCATATGGTATTTGTCTTTCTCTGACACACTTCACTTAGCATAATACCCTCTAGGTACATCCATATTGTCATAATTGGCAAGATTTCATTTTTATGACTGAGTGATATTCCACTGTGTGTGTATTTGTGCGTGTATGTATTTGTGCATTTGTATCACATATTCTTTATCTATTCGCCTATTGATGAGAACTTAGGTTGCTTCTATATTTTGGCTATTGTAGAGCATACTGAAGTGAACTTAGGGGTGCATATATCTTTCTGAGTTAGTGTTTTCATATTTTTTGGACAAATACCCAGAAGTAGGATATCTGGATCGTATGGTGGTTCTATTCTTAATTTTTTGAGGAATATCCAGAGTATTTTCCATAGTGGCTGTACCAGTTTCATTCCTGCCAGTGGTGTATAAGGGTTCTCGTTTCTCCACAACCTGATCAACACTTGTTATTTTTTGCCTTTTTGATAACAGACATTCTAACAGGCATGAGGTGATATCGCATTGTGGTTTTGATTTGTATTTACCTAATAATTTGTGGTGTTGAATATCCTTTCATGTATCTGTTGGTCATTTTATATGCTTTCTTTGGAAAAGTGTCTATTCAGCTCCTCTGCTCATTTTAAAAATTGGATTGTGTTTGTTGTTGTTGAATTGCATATCTCTCTAAATATGACTCCTCAGGCAAGGAAACAAAAGCAAAAATGAACAAATGGACTATAGCAAACTAAAAAGGCTTCTGCATAGCAAAGGGAACCATCAACAGAACAAAAAGACAACCTGCTGATAGGGAGAAAACATTTGCAAATGATATATACACTCCAGCTTTCTTTTGATTAATGTTAATATGGTCTATCTTTTTCATCAGTTTTTATAAAGACATATTTGTATCTTCATATTTAAGTGCATTTCTTATAAGAAGCACATGATTTTAGTCTTGCTTTTTAAATCCAATTTGATAATCTCTGCCTTTTCGATTGGAGTAATTGAAAAATTTACATTTAATGTGATTGTTGGTATGCTTACTGTGAGTCTATCATCTTGCAGTTTGTTTTTTACTTGTCATATCTTTAAAAATCTCCCCATTCTTTACTGCTTTCTTTAATATTTGCTATTGTTTTTAATGACTCTGTTTTCCCTCTTAATTTGACCTCTGTGCTATATAGCACTTTGTTTTATTATGTTAATGATTGCTTTAGCATTTATAGTATATATCTTTAACATCATGAAATGTTATTATACATTTCACATAGATTATTAGAATCTTATGATAGATTCCATTTCCCCTGACTGGTCTTTTGTGCTGTTGTTGTTATACATCTTACTTCTACATGTGCTATGAAGCTCATACTAAGTTGTTATTATTTTTGTTAATAAGAACACAATCTTATGTCCCTACTCATGTAGTTTTAATTTCTGAACCTCTTCATTCCTTTGGGTAGAGTCAGATTTCTGTGTGGTCTCAGTTTCTTTCTGCTTCAAGGACTTGCCATAACATTTCTTAGAGTGCAGGTCTGCTGGTGATACATTATTTTAGCTTTTTTTAGTCTTTTTTAAGGCCACACCTATGGCATATGTAAGTTCCCAGGCTAGGGCTTGAATCAGAGCTATAGCTTCCAGCCTACACTACAGCTCACAGCAACACTGGATCCTTAACCCACTGAGTGAGGCCTGGGATTGAACCCGTGTCTTCATGGTTACAAGTCAGGTTCATTTCTGCTAAGCAACAATGGCAACTCCCCTTTCAGCTTTTTATTCCTGAGAAAAGCTTTTATCCTACCTTTAGTTATGAAATATATTTTTGCTGGGTACAGAAATCTAGATTGAGATTGGCATTTATATCTTTAATGCAAGTGGAATTTATATTTGTGTATGATGTCCATTCTTTAGTAACAATAAGCCCAGCATTTTATCTCCTGCTTCCTAGTTGAGTCTTCTTTTAGTTTATTTTCTACTTAGTGATGATCTCTTTTTTTCATGACTCTTTTTGTACTTTAAAGGTGTTACTTTATCACCTTCTTTCTTTCATTGTCTCAGACAAGAACTATGCTGTAATCTTTGTTTTTGTAATATATCTTTTATTCTTTTTTTAAAGATTTACTCTTTACCACTGGTTTTGAACAATTTAATTATATTTTGAACAATTTAATTATATTCTGCCTTTACCTTATGTTTCTTGAGCTTTAAGTTTGTTGTACCTTTTGGATATGTGGATTTATAGTTTTAATCAAATTTGGAAAATTTCTACCATTATTTCTTCAAATACTTTTTCTCTATTCATTTTATTTTTGTCTGTCAATTTATTTTTCTTGGTTTTTTATTTTGGATGGTTTCTTTATCATCAAATTCACTAATCTTTTCATCTGTGGAGCCTAATCTGCTGTTAATCACACCCAGTATATTTTTTATCTTCTCACATATTGTATTTTTCATCTCTCTAAATTCATTTCCCTGTATTTTACAGCTTCCATGTGACTCATTTTTAAAAATACAAAGTGCATTAATAGCAGCCGTTTTAGTGTTCTTGTTTGCTTATTTTAACATCTTTGTCATTTCTGGGTCCGTGTTGATTGGCTGACTTTTTTAAATTATGAATTCTTCTTTTTGCATGTTGATAATTTTCGATTGGTAGCCAGTCATAATAAATTTTGCCTGTTTGGGTGCTGCTTTTTGAAATCCTTATATTTATTCTTGAACTTTGTTCTGAGATACATTTAAGCTGTTTGGAAACAGTTTGATCCCTTTGGGTCATGTTTTTAAGATTTGTTATGTGGTGCTGGAATAGAGTTTAATTTTAGACTAAGGATTATTCCTCACTGCCAAGGCTGAGTACCCTACCCAATAGCTCTTGAACCATGATGTTTACCGTCTGGTGAGAATGGGTATATTCCTGATACTGTGTGAGCACCAGGTACTATTTCCTCTAATCCTTTCCCCAGGCTTGGGTTGGTTTCCTCACATGTGTGCTAAATATTTAAAGGAGACTCTCTGCTGATTTCTGTAGTTTTCTCTCTGTGAAGCAGTTTTCTATCTCGTATGCTTTTTTGCATAATCTAGTATCCTCAGCTTTGTCTCCTCAATTTAATGAGTCTTGAATTCCCCTGATATCCATCTCCCTCCTCTGTGGCTGGAGAGGCCACCAGTAAGCTGGTTCAGTCATAGGAGTCACCACAGCTTCTTTCATGTCTTTCAGGGATCACTGTCTTCCACAGTGTCTTGAAAATTATTTTTCCATATTTTCTGTCCATTTTTTGTTTGTTCAGACAAGAGGGTAGATCAAGATCTTGTTATTCCCTCTTTGTCAGAAGTGGAAGTCTACTAGCAACATATAGAAAATATAGTAATAATAATAGTAATTTTTTTAATAGGGTAAAATATTCTAAAAATTTTAAAGGGCTTAGAGACTGGCAAATGATAAGTATCCCATTAATATTAGAGATCACTACTAATACTACTGTTAGTACTATTGCTGCTAGTAATTATCTCATAGAGATAATATGTATTACCTAATGTAAGGTGCTTAGACAGGGCCTGGCAGTTAGTATATATTCAATTAATATCAGTTCTCCTTCTTCTGCTGTACGATTGCTCTGGTTGTGATACTGTTGCTATTATTACTGTTATTATTATTACAATCTAACTAACAACACTGGCATAAAAACCCTTACTGGTATGAAAAGAACTGGGCCAACTTCTTTGAGAGGTTGTAATTAAGAACTTATCTGAGAAGTGGAATGAATGTGTATCCTCTAATCTGAGCCTTGGTATACTGACCCAGGGGAAATCACTGTACCATATGGTCAATGGTCATGATTTCTACCTTGGTCTGGGAGATGCCTTTTCCTGAAAGTTATAAAATTGTTACAAATTCAGCTTCTTTGTTCTATAGTCTCTTCAACAAAGTTTATGCCTTCCTTCTATCTCCTATTATCTCATCCTAATGTCTTAGAGTCGAGAAGGGGATTATAGGAAAGGGAGCTAGCATCTATTGAGTGCCCACAGTATAACAGAAACTCTTCTAGATGTTAAAATGGCATTGTATTTTTGAATAGTACTCATCTTGAAGAGTTCTTATGAAAATGAATTTTAGAAATGTATAAATAGTCTTGGATAGTATTTGGCATAATCTATAGATAAATTTAATATATTGTTATCTTCACAAAAATCCTACAGTGTAGCTAGCATCATTGTTTCCTTTTTCTTTACTTAGATAAGAGCGCTGATGGAGCCAATATCAGACCCACAGTGAAATGTCAAGCCCAATTCCTAATCCCATCTATTAGGGATTTCTTGAGATCCTCCTGTACTCTAAGCCTGGGTGATACGGGTTTATGCTCTCAGGGAGCACAAAGTACAGACAAGTAAATTTATAAGTACAGTAAAGTATCATAGGAACATTGACAGAAACATGTGGAAGGGAATGATTTTACATGGTTTTGGGAGAGAGGATATTGTCACTAAATATTTATTTTGGACTCAATCTTGAGGCATGTTAATGTTTGCCTATGATAAGGGATAGGGAGAAGTGTATTCTAAGCAGAGAGAATGGCATGAGTAAAGGCCAATAAGCGTAAAATTGCCAGATCATGAATATGTATGGAATGTAGAATACCACTAGAGATTGATGAGAAAGTGGTCTGGAGCAGGAGAATCTTGATGCCAAGAAAGGAGTTGGAATTTTATCTTGAAAGCCATGGAGAGCCAATGAAGGATTTTAAACTGGAAAGTACCGAAACCAGTTTTGCAGCAATATTTTAAGCCAAAATAATATAAATTAACATATTCCCATGGTAACAAGTCAAATAGTACATATTTAGGAAAAGGACTCAGTTCCGTGGTGCGGGTTGATAGAGGTTTCATCCTGTAATATCTTCAGGTAGGATTCTCTCCTGATGAGAACAGCATGGCTGAATGCTTTCAGTTTGTGACAGGAGATTGGCAATAAGCAAGTGTCATTTCAGAGAATGAGTGTGGGAAGCTGGGCATAGCTTCCCCAGATCCCTAGTGAGAAGAGGCTCAATCTTCAGCCTCACTGGAGTTGTCCCAAGTTCACTTTCTTTTAAAAATATCCTTATCAACTCTTCTTAAAAGATCCAAATCCAAAGCTTCTCTGAATGTTGTGCAATGGCTGAGTCTCTCTTTATACTGATTTATCTGTTTACCTCCACTTGTTCACTTTTTAATTATAAAATATTTAGAAATGTCCTTTTCACTAATGGCCTTTTTATTCACTATTATAGACTCATACTGTTTTTATACCTATAATATTTGTTTCACCAGCTTGAACTAGAATCCTAGTTTTTCTTTGATTGCATGGTCCAGGTGAGATGGTGGGGGCTTTAATCAAGGGAAGCAGTTGGTGTGAAGAGAAGGGAAGCATACAGAGATGTTGGTGAGTAGCTCTCACAGATTAGGTGTGGGAGACAAGGGAGAAGTAGGGATGTAAGATAAGCTGCCAGATTTTAGACATGGCTGACTGGGTTTGCACCAAAACATGAGGAGAACTGAGTGTGGAACAGAATATAAGGAAGTACAGCTTGGACAAATGAATTTTTAGCACCATTGAGACATGCTGATTGTAATTTCTTTGTAGAACTGGTGCTCAGGAGGGATATACAGAAAAAAATATGGACTTGTGAGTCATTAGTATATGGCTTCTGATGACTTAATTTATTGTATTGGGCATCCTCAAGACCAACTGCCGGCTCAGTGATTCACTGGAAGTACTCACAGAACACAGAAAAGCCATTATACTCATGCTTATTGTTTATTACAGCAAAAGAGGGAGACATAATCAGCAAAGGCAAAAGTTGTGAGGGCAGAGTTCAGACATAAACTTCTAGTTGTCCTTTCCAGTGAATTTGTACAGAGGGTACTTACTTATCCCAGTAATGATGCATGACAATACCTATGAAGTGTTGCCAACCAGGGAATCTCACCAAAGTCATGATATCTAGGGATTTGGCAGGGGGGTTGTTTGGATCACCGTGGAGTGTCACACGATCTTAGCTACTTAGTATTCAACCTCTTCAGAAGTCACATTGATACTATGTGGCCCAGGACCCCACACAATATATTATGTTGTTAGCATAAAGCATCTGGCATTCTCCTGAAAAGTAGGCACTCTTATCAGGCAGGATATTCCAAGAGCTTAGAAGTTATCTTCCAGGAGACAGGCATGGGCACCTTGGAAGATTCACAGTTTGAAGATCCAAGACCTGCTGAGTCAGCCCTTTCTTGGACACAGGAGGTTTGATGAAGTCACTGGGATGGCTCTGTAGGGTGAAAAGTGGTGTGGGCAAGACTGTTGCAATCTCCCGCCTTTTAGGGAAGTTCTCAGAAAGGGGCCTTGGGAAGAATATCAGAAAGGTAGGAGGACAGCTTATAAGCAGTATTGCCGGAAGCTGAGGGAATAGGAAATACCGAGGAAACCATGTGACAGGAAATTCAGGTAAGAGGGTGACTAGAAAACAGATCCTCTGGATTTAACCACTAAGAGCTTAGAGCCATTTTCATTGGGCTGTTTCCATTGGAGTGGTTGAGGCTGGGAGCCTGACTGTTGTCAGCTGGAAATGTTAGGATATGGAGACAAGGAACACAGACAAATATTTTGAGCTGCTTGACTCTGAAGGGAAGGAGAGTGATAAGGTGGCAGCTAGAAGTGAATAGCAGGTCAAGAAATGCACTTATCTAACCATGGGAAGCATGGGAAGAATTGAGTATGTTTATAGATTGTGGGAAAGAAGCCGAAAATAGGAGTGAGTGTGAGAGAAAGAGGGAGAGAGAGAGACAAGTTGAAAACACAGGAAAGAGAATATATGTCATGTGGAAGAAGCATGCCTGGGGTGTTGAGGAGAGGGGTAAGGAGGAGCCACTTAGGGAAAGAGCGAGAGAACTAACTGCTAAACTAGCTAAGGTACTTAAGGAAGGTATCATCTATGACATGATAACGTTTAGGCTGGAAAGTGGAGTCCAGAATTTGAATGCTGTAGAGTAGGTGTGTGGGGATGAGGAAATGAAAAGAATATAAGGATAGTAGATTGTGATTAAGGAGCTATTGAGAGTTTAGCTAAGCTGTTCTGCGCTACTGCTGCCTCGGTATCCATACCATTTAACCATGTGTCCAGCAGGGACCTTGAACTAACATTCCCCCCACCTGTGTG
Organism: Catagonus wagneri; assembly: GCA_004024745.2. Lineage (NCBI taxonomy): Eukaryota > Metazoa > Chordata > Mammalia > Artiodactyla > Tayassuidae > Catagonus > Catagonus wagneri. The sequence continues at coordinate 13,185,870 of PVHT020003785.1, forward strand.
AGCACATAACCCTGATAGCAGCCCAGTTACCAGCAAATGTAAATTCCTGATAGGACTATGGTATTCCCCAACAACACTTCCCCCTGCCTCTCAGAGCCTATATGCCTTATGGCTCTTTTAGATGAAACTCCTGGGGGGCTTTCCAAAGGCCCACTCTTTGTATTGAGTTGACCCTTCTACCCCTAGCCTGGGATCTCCAAAGCACTCATCCAAGCACCCTAATAAAGGCATGTGCCCCAGGTCCTGTCACTCTTTCTGCCTGCACCTTGCTTTGACATCCCCATATAGCCTCTCGAGGCATATCATATTCTTCTTTCAGGACCTGCAACTGATAAACTTTTCTATTTCAGTTTCTTTTGTAGTCTGTTGTTAAAACCTCTGCTCAATTTGGCACCCCGAGCTCTGCTTAACAAATGTTAATTTAACAAAGTCATAGTAGGAACAGAGCGTACATTTTTGGAGTTTCTATGTGATGACCTCCAAAAGTCTAGGGTACAGCCTGAGTCCAGTAGGTAAAGTTCATTGGCATCCAGGGGTTAAGAAGTGTGGAGGGTTAGGGGTTGGAATGTGTCACCTGCAGGACAGTATCTTTTGAGCAAATCCAATGCTTTACCTGATGGAGAGGGAGGTGCTGGATTGAAAGCGCCACTGGGTTGTTTTTCTAGAAGATAGTGGTAGTGTCTTCTCTCATGTACGTTAGGGCAGCGAGGATGGCTTAATGCATAAGTATCAGAAAGACTAAACCAAGTTGTTTAAAACACCACAGAAATATGCAAGATCATCACCTTCAGGCCCAACTTTGGAGATTCCGGGTCTAGTTCTCTGCTGTTCTCTCAGCTTGGCCAACTTCTGTGTGGGGGATTAGTTCTCTTTAAAAAAACTGTAGTTAAAAAAATTGTAGTAAAATACACGTAACATAAAATCAAACATCTTAACCAATTTAAGCATACAATTCAGTGGCATTAAGTACCTTTACGCTGTTGTACATCCATTACTCCCACCCATCTCCAGAAGGCTTCTCATCTTGCAAAACTAAAACTCAGTACCTGTTAAATAATAACTTCCCATTTCTCCTTCTTCCCAGCCCCTGGCAACCACCATTCCACTTTCTGTCTCTCTGAATTTGAATATTCTAGGAACCTTATAAGTGGAATCATGCGATATTAGTCCTATTGTGACTGACTTATTTCACTTCCCATAGTGTCCTCAAGGTTCAGTGTTGGAGCATGTGGCAGAATTTCCTTCCTTCTGAAGGCTGAGTAATATTCTGATTTATGTATATCCCATATACTGTTTATTTGTTCATCCACAAATAAGACACTTAGTTTGCTTCCACTTTTTGGCTTTTGTGAATGGTATTTTGTGACCCATTTGCTGCTATGAACATGGGTGTGCATATATCTGTTCAAGTCTTGCTTTTGTTTCTTTTGATATATATCCAGAGATGGAGTTGCTAGGTCATGAGATAATTGTATATTTAATTTTTTTTTCTCTTTTCATGGCTGCATCTGAGGCATATGGAAGTTTCTGGGCTAGGGATCGAATTGGAGCTGCAGCTAAGGTCTGTGCCACAGCCACAGCAATGCCCGATCCAAGCTGCATCTGCGACCTTCACTGTAGCTCATGGCAACACTGGATCCTTAACCCACTGAGTGAGGCCAGGGATTGAACCTGCATTCTCACAGACACTGTCGGGTTCTTAACCCAGTGAGCCACAATGAGAACCCTGTATATTTAATTTTTTGAGGAACCACCATGCTTTTCCATAGGTGCTATGTTATTTTATATTCCCACCTTCTCTGGGCTTAAGTCTTGAGCTCTTTTCCTCCTAGTGGAAAATGTTTTAGGCTTTACCTCCCCATGCTATGATGTCAGAGGAAAGGCAGAAACTTCCAGCGTTCTAAGCAGTAGCTATGAGACATACCCTGCTTGGGCTGCTTAGGTCACATAGCTAACCTTGAACCAATGACTGGTAAAGGGAATGCGATGAACTGGTGGACTTCAGACAACCTGGTCCACCCTCATACTGGGGGAAGGGTCATTGTCCCCATAAGTACGTTTGCTGCATGGAGCCTCAAGTGAGGACCACATACAAAGAATTCAGGCCTTAGTTATTTAAGGTAAAATGGCATTTTCATGTACATGTGTGTTGAGGGACCATTCTCCTGAATTCTGAATTCTTTCTATTTCGCTGTATTATTTTTGTCTCCTTGCTTCACTGAAGCATAGATATTTCTGTGACATTTGGAGCGGTGGCCCCATGATACAGGATTGCTGGAGAAAAGGATAGCTTGTTTTTAACACATGGTTTTTTTTATTAACTTTACAGGGGAAGGGGAACTTTTGCCAAATGTCGAGACTTTTCTTCACAGTTTGTCAACTACAATGAGAGAAGACATATTGGCCAGGCTCCCCTGGTCTCAGAAGAAAGACCTGTACTCAGTCCTGGGAAGGCTGTTTGTTTATTGCTGATGAACACCAGCTTCCTGCCTTTGGGTTAAAGTGTTGTGTTGCACCCTTTTATGAGAGGCCTGGGGTGGGCAGCACAGGCCACCTTCGCACAGTCACTTGGATGATTAAAGATCTCATCAGGAAAGAGAGTATAGATGCCAGTTCCCAGGTCCACATTCAAACAAAGATTCAAAGGGAAAGGCCTTGGAAACAAATAGGCCTGGCTTTGTCAGAAGCAAAATGTCAGCTGGTTGCAGCCAAGCTCTGAGCCCATTTTGAACGTTTCATTGTTAACCAGGACCAACTCAGAGAAAATGAATTTTCTCGTGAAAATTCAGATGCTGCAGCCACTCCCTCAGGCTGGCAAAGGGAACATGGAACCCACAAATGGAATAAAGAGTAGGCCCCACTTAGAGCACTCAATTGCTCTGGGGGTCTCTGGTTACCAGCCTGGTATCCTCCTGCCTGCCTCAGAAGCTGGGGCTAGTCCAGGATGGGGTATCCAGAGAGCTACCTCACAGAGAGAGGTTCATGCACACTTGGATCCCAGTCTTCTGCCCTGGGCTGGGGCAGGCAGGCGTGCTCAGTGCCTCCTGCTGGGATGCCCAGGCTCCTCATCAGCATCATTTCCTGCCTATTGACTGAGTCTGAGAGGGGCTGGGATAGACCCTTCCTCATGTTTTCTCTGCTTCCATTTTCCCAGGCTTCCTGGCTGCCAGCTTAACTAGTGGCTGAGGAGTGGCAGGCCTTAAATAACCCAGAAGGAGGCTCCAGGCAGGAACCCTACAAAGACTGGTACTTGGAATATAGCCTTGAGGGCTTCCTAACCCCAGCCCAGGGCCATGCAGTGGGGCCTGTCTTCTGTCAAGGGCCCAGGATGCTTTGACTTCCCAGCTGCCGGCCCTATGGCCTTGGCTTTGTGTGGCTCCGGTCAGGTGGGTCTTTCCTCATTGGGGCCTCCCAAGGAAGCAGAGAAAGAGCCCCAATCCCGTTTCCCACCCTCTAAAAAACGGGGCTTTGACTTCCCTGGGTGTTCCAGGCTCTTCTTGTTTCAGCAGGAGGATCCTGTGTGTTTGATCTAAATCTGGTCTCCTGCTGGAAAGACCCAAACAATCTAAGTCAAAACAGTGTTAACAGGAAACCTGTCTCTTAAGGCCAAGAATGCAACCAAAATAGCTCCAACTCTTTAATTCTGATAGCAGCACCATTTGGGGAAAGCCTTTACCTGAGAGAAACAACAAGTGGAACCCCCCCACCCCCAACATGCACCTGAACAAGAGAGCAAGGCATTGCTAGAGAGCCAGGCAAGCAAAAGACGTGTTTTTACTGTTAACTAACCAGGTATTTTTGTTTGGTGGAGATAACTGAGAAGGAAAAAAATAAATCCTGCTTTTTTTTCAAGGCATGTTCATTTTCACTTTGGAATATTTGTGAACTCAGAACACTACAAGGAAGAAAAGAAAAGTCATTCATAATCTTACAATACAAAAAGAATTGCAGTAAACATTTTCTGGGAAGTTTAAGTGTTTTATTTATATGTGCACATGCACACACACACAAAAACACACACATTTTTAATGGTTTATGTGCCTCTTATTTTAGTTTCTTGGCCACATGCAGTCACTGCTGCCAGCTTCCAGACATATTTTCCCCATGTACAAGCATTTATTTATGTATTATGTTTTTATATGCAATTGGTAGCATAGCAAAATATTTTTGTGGGCCTTTCTTTTTTTTTTTATTTTCAACTTGGCAATATATCTTGGAGAGTTTTCCATATCACAACGTACAGTTCTTCTGCATTCTTTTAAAATGTTGCATAGTATTCCACCGTATGATTACACCATAATTTATTCAATCCCCTATTGTGAACATTTGGATTGTTTTTAGACCTTTGATGTTAAAAAATACCAATTCTCACTTCCTAGAAGTAGCATTATTGGGTCAAAGGATTTCACATGTTGAGAACTGTTGCCAGACTGCTCTCCACAGAGTAGCCCCAGTCTGTACTCCCACCTGCAAAATATACGAGGGTGTTTATTTCACCACACGTATCACTGTTTGCTATCAAAATTTTTGAATTTTGCCAGTTTCAGAAGTGAAAAATATATCATTGTGTAGCTTTGCATTGCTTTCAAGAGCAAGATTGAAAATATTCTCCCATATTCAAAAGCATTTGCATTTTCATTTCAGTGAAATGCCCATGTTATTTGCTCATTTTTCTGCTTGGCTGTTGGTACTCTTTCTCTTCCTTTTGGAGAATATTTTTGTTTTCAGACCCTACTCCTTTATGTATTCTTAGTCCAGCCGCTACTCCTTTACTTCTTTTTAGCCCAACAGTGAAACAGGGGCTTTGACTTCCCCAGGAGTGATGTAGTATCTTGTGGTTTTAATTTGTATTTCTCTCATAATTAGCAAAGTTGAACATTTTTTCATGTGCCTTTTGGCCATCTATGTGTCTTTTTTTTTTTTTTGGAAAAATATCTATTCAGTCCTCCTGCCTATTTTGTTGATTGGGTTTTTTGATGCTGAATTGTATGGGCTGTTTATATATTTTGGATATTAACCCCTTATAGATCAATAATTTGCAAATATTTTCTCCCATTCGGTAGTTTGTCTTTTTGTTTTGTCAGTGATTTTCTTCACTGTGCAAGAGCTTTTAATTTAATTAAAGGTCCTATTTATGTATTTATTTTTGCTTTTGTCTCCTTTGCCTTAGTAGACAGATCCAAAAAATATTGTTATGATTTATGTCAAAGGATGTTCTACCTATGTTTTCTTCTAGGAGTTTTATGGGTTATGGTCTTACATGTAGATACTTAATCCATTTTGAATTTACTCTTGTATTTTGTGTGAGAAAATTATCTAGTTTCATTCTTTTATGTGTAACTGAGCAGTTTTCCCAGCAAGAATAATTGAAGAGACTGTCTTTTCTCCGTCTTACTTCATTTGTTGTAGATTAATTGACCATAGCTTTGTGGGTTTATTTCTGGGCTCTCTCTTCTGTTCCATTGATCCATATGTTTGTTTTTGTGCCAGTACCATGTTGCTGTGATGACTATAGCTTTGTAGTATAGTCTGAAGTCAAGGAGCATGACACCTTCAGTTTTGTTATTTTTTTCTCAAGATTGCTTTGGCCATTCGGAGTCTTTTGTGATTCCATATAAATGTTAGAATTTTTTTTTTTTAGTTTAGAGAAAAATGTCATGAATATTTTGATAGACATCACATTAAATCTGTAGATTGTTTTGGGTAGTATGGATGTTTTAATAGTATTAATTCTTCCATGAACATTGGATATATTTCCATTTATTTGTACTGTTTTCAGTTTCCTTCATCAGTGTCTTACAGTTTTCAGAATACAGATCTTGCAGTTGTAAATAGGATTGTTTTCTTGAATTCTTTATGATAGCTCATTATTAGTGTATAGGAAAGCACTAGCTTTATGTATGTTAATCTCGTATCCTGCAACTTTATTGAATGCATTTATTCTAGTAGTTTTCTGGTGGAGACTTAAGGATTTTCCATACATAGTATCATCTGCAAATAGTGACAGTTTTCCTTCTCCCCTTCCAATTTGGATTCCTTCTATTTCTTTTTCTTATCTGATTCCTGAGACTTCCAATACAGTGTTGAATAACGGACTTCCAATACAGTGTTGAATAACGGGGCAATAGTGGGCATCCTTGTCTTGTTTCTAATTTTCAAAGAAAAAGCTTTTCATCACTGAGCATGTTAGTTGTGTGTTTGTCATAAATGGTCTTTATTATGTTGAGATATGTTTCCCCATACCCACTTTGATGAGAGTTTTTATCATGGACGTTGAGTTTTGTCAAGTGCTTTTTTGCATCTACTGAAGCGATCATGTGATTTTTATCTTTTCTTTCATTAATACGGTGTATTGCACATACCGATTTGCAGATATTGAACCACTCTTGTATCCCTATAATCACTTGATCATTATGTATGATCCTTTTTATATATTATTGAGTTCAGTTTATTAATATTTTGTTGGGGATTTTTCATATATTCGTTAGGAATATTGGTCTATAATTTTCCTTTTTTTGATAATGTCTTTGTCTGGTTTTGGTAGCTACGTAGAATGAAATTTGTAGTGTTCTTTCCTCTTTAATTTTTGGGAATAGTTTGAGAAGTATAGGTATTCACTCTTCTTTATATGTTTAGCAAAATTCCCCTGTGAAGATTTTCAGTCCTGGACTTTTGTTTGCTAGGAGGTTTTTTTTATTATCACATATGTAATATCACTACTATCGATTGGTCTGTTCAGATTGTCTGTTTTTTTTCCTGGTTCAGCCTTGGAAGTTTGCCTGGTTTTAGAAATTTATCCATTTCCTCTATGTTGTCCAATTTGTTGGTGTATAACTACTGTAGTATTTATTTATAATTTTTGTATCTATGTGGTGTTGTTTATAATTTCTCTTCCCTCATTTCATATTTTGTTCTTTTGAGTCCTCCCTCTTTTTTTAAATTTTGTGTATGTTTTGAAAAAAGTCAGCTCTTGGTTCATAGAACTTTTTATATGTATATGTATGTATATGTGTATATATATATACACACACACACACACATACACACACATACATATGTATATATTGTTCTATATTTTCCTCATTTCCTCTCTCATCTTTATTATTTTCTTCCTTTTGCTGACTTTGGGCTTTGCATGTTCTTCTTTTTCTAATTTCTTTGACTGATAGGTTAGGTTGTTTATTGAAGAATTTCTTGTTTATTGAGTAGGCCTGTATTGCTTTTAGAGCTGCTTTTGCCATGTCTATAGGTTTTAGAAAGGTGGTGTGTGTGTGTGTGTGTGTGTGTGTGTGTGTGTGTGTGTCTGTGTCTGTGTGTGTTTTGCCTGCACCCGTGGCATGTGGAAGTTCCCTGACCAGGGATTAAACCCACAGCATAGCAGTAGCCCAAGGTGCTGCATTGACAGGGCAAGATTTTTAGTCCACTGGAACACAAAGAGAACTCTGGAAATGTATGTTTTCATTTTCAATTTTTTGAGATATTTTCTGATTTCCCCTTTGATTTCTTCCTTGACTTATTGGTTTTTTAGTGTATCATGTTGTTTAGTCTCCAGATGTTTCTATTTCCCCCCATTTTTCTTTCTGTCTGTAATCGTTCCCTAGTTTTATACTCTTGTGATTGGAAAAATGCTTGGTATAATTTCTATCCTCTTAAATTTTTTGAGACTTGTTTTGGGGCCTTGCATGTGATCTATCCTGGAGGATTTTTTTTTTCATTTAAAAATTATAGTTGATTTACACTGTCGTGCCAAATTGTACAGCAAAGTGACCCAGTCATGCATATATATACATTCTTTTTCTTATATTATCTTCCATCATGTTCTGTCTCAAGAAACTGGATATAGTTTCCTGTGCTGTTCAGTAGGACCTCATGGTTTATCCATTTTAAATGTAATACTTTGCATCTACTAACCCCAGACTCCCTGTTCATCACACTCCCTCCCCCATCCTCTCTGGCAACTGAAAATCTGTTTTCTGTGTCTGTGGGTCTGTTTCTCCTTTGTAGATAAGTTCAGTTGTGCCATATTTTAGATTTCATATATAAGTGACATCATATGGTATCTGTTTTTCTCTTTTTGATTTATTTGACTTAGTATGAGAGTCTCTAGTTTCCTCCATGTTGCTGCAAATGGCATTATTTAATACTTTTTTATGGCTGAGTAAAAATATATGTGGTATATGCGTGCATCCTTTTTTTAAATTAAAAGTATAGCTGTTTTATAGTGTTGTGCCAATTTCTGCTGTGCAGCGTAGTGAGCCAGTCATACATATATATACATTCTTTTTTATACTATCTTCCATCATGTTCTATCCCAAGACATTGGATATAGTTCCCTGTGCTATTCTGTCAGACCTCATTGCTTATCCATTCTAAATGTAACAGTTTGCATCTACCAACCCCAAACTCCCCATTCATCTCACTCTCTCGCCACTCCCCCTTGGCAATGTCTGCGAGTCTGTTCTTGTTTTGTAGATAGGTTCATTTGTGCCATATTTTAGATTCCACATATAAGTGATATCATATGATGTCTGTCTTTTTCTTTCTGACACACTTCACTTAGTATGAGAATCTCTAGTTTCATCCACATTGCTGCAAATGGCATTATTTCATTTTTTTTATGTCTGACTGGTATTCATTGTGTATATGTACCACATCTTCTTAATCCATTCATCTGTTGGTGGACATTTAGATTGTTTCCATGTCTGGGCTATTGTGAATAGTGCTGCAGTGAACATAGGGGTACATGTATATTTTTGAATTATAGTTTTGTCTGGATATATGTGCAGGAGTGGAATTTCTGGATCATATGACAGTTCTATACTTAGTCTGATGAGAAAACTCCATACTGTTTTCCATAGTGGTGGTACCAGTTTACACTACTATCAATAGTATAGGAGGGTTCCCTTTTCTCTACACCCTCTCCAGCATTTGTTATTTGTAGACTTGTATTGTGGAGAATGTTCATTGTGCACTTTAAAGAGAATGTGTATGCTTCTGATTTGGGGAGGAATATCCTGTGGATTTCTTTCTTTCTCCCTTCCTTCCTTCCTCCCTCTTTCTTTCTTTTTTCTTTCTGCTTCCTTCCTTCCTTTCTCCACCCCTTCCTTCCTTCCTTCCTTCCTTCCTTCCTTCCTTCCTTCCTTCTTTCCTTTTTGGCTGCCCCACAGCATATGGCATTTCTGTGGATTAGATCCAAGCTGCAGTTGTGAACTATGCTGCGGCTGTGGCAATGTCAGATCCTTTAACCCACTGTGGCCAGCTAGGGATTGAACCTGTGTCCTTGGTGTTGTAGTGACACTGTCATTCCTATTGTGCCACAGCAGGAACACCTGTGGATATCTTTTAAGTACAGCTGGTCTAATGTGTCATTTAAGACTACTGTTTCCTTGTTGATTTTCTGTCTTGGTGATTTGTCCATTCATGTAAGTGAATGCTAAAGTACCCTTCTATCATTGCAGTATAGACAGTTTCTCCCTTTATGTCTGTTAATATTTGCTCTCTATATTTAGGTGCTCCTATATTAGTTTTGTATATGTTAACAAGTGTTATATCCTCATATTGATCACTTTATTGTATATAATATCCTTCTTTGTCGTTTGTTATAAACATTTTTAAAGTCTATTTTATCTAGTTTTTTTTTTCTTTTTACAGTCAAACCAGCAGCATATGGAAGTTCCCACATCAAAGGTTGTATTGGAGCTGCAGCTGCAGGCCTGTGTCACAGCCACAGCAACACCAGATCTGAGCCACATCTGTGACCCATGCCACAGCTTGTGGCAATGATGGATCCTTAACCCACTGAATGAGGCCATGGATTGAACCCACATCCTCACAGAGACAATGTTAGGTTCAGAGCCACAGGAACTTCTGTTTTGTCTGATTTGAGCATTACTACCCCCACTTTCTTGTTATTTCCATTTGCATGAGATAGCTTTTTCCATCCCCTCATTTTAAGTCTGTGTATGTTTTTAGCTCTGAAGTGACTCTCTTATAAGAAACAGATAGATTGTCTTTTTTATTTTTAAAATCCCATCAGTCATCCTGAGTAATTTGATTGGGGCATTTAGTCCATGTACATTTAAAGTAATTATTGATAGGTATGTACTTATTGTCATTTTGATATTGTTTCCTGGTTGTTTTTTTAGTTCTTTTCTTCTTTTAGTTTTTTTGCTTTGTGATTTGATGATTTTCTTTACTGGTATGCTTGTGTTCCATTCTCTCTTGTTTTTGTGTTTCTATTGTAGGTTTTTGCTGGAGTTCATATAGGTTGACCTTTAATTACATGTCTTGGTGTGTGCCTGTTTGAATTCATCTTGAGATTCTCTGTACTTCCTGTACCTATATATGTCTTTTTTTCTTCAGGTTTGAGAAATTTCAGCCATAATTTTATCAAATATATTTTCATCCCCATTTCTCTTTTCTTCTGGGAATTTTTAGTGTTGTTTCATAAATCCCTTAAACTATACTCACTTAGGAGTTTCTGCTGTGGAGCAGTAGGTTAAGTATCTGGTATTGTTTGTGCAGTGGCTAAGGTCTGCTGAGGCATGGGTCTGATTCCCAGCTCAGCACAGTGGGTTAAGTATCCAGCACTGCCACAGCTGCAGTATAGGTCATAGCTGTGGCTTGGATTCAATCCCTAGCCCAGGAACTTCCATATGCTATGGGTACAGCCCCCCCAATTTTTTTTTTTGCTATTCTGATTGGGTGATTTCTGTTATTCTGTTTTTGGATCACTTACACTTTCTTTGTTATCACCTAGTCTGATATTAATTTCTTTTTTCCCCATTACTTAATGAATTTTATTACAATTATAGGTGTACAAAAAATCATCACAACTCAGTTTTATAGCATTTCCATCCCAAACCCTCAGTGCATCCCAAGCCTGATATTAATATCTTCTAGTGTGTTTTTCATTTCAATTATTATATTCTTCAGTTTTGTATGGCTCTTTTTTTTTATATTTTTAGTTCTTTGTTAAAATTCTCACTGTGTTTGCCTATTCTTTCCCTAATTCAGTTAGCATTCTTATTAGTAATGCTTTAATTAGTAACTCTTTATCTGGTAATTATTTTTTCTCTTTCCTTAGTTGTTTTATCTTGTTCTTTCACTTGAAATAAATTCCTCTGCCTTCTTATTATGCTTGATTTTTCCTGTCTATGAAATTAGGTGAAACAGTTGCCTTTTCTGGTCTTGAAGGGGTGTCCTTGTGGGTGTGTCTCTATATAGTCTGTTTTTGCCCTGTGGCTTTGGAAGGAGAGCTAAATCTGATATGAACACAAGTCATGTTTTCCCCCAGGGTGTGCTGGCAGCGATCACCTTGGTAGGAGTTGAGGCTGGAGATGGAAGGGCTGTGCCAGACCTATGTGAGCTGGGGTTTCTCCTGTACTCAGTGGCCAACACTGCTCTGTTGTGGTTCGGTCAGGTCCCAAGGTGCTGGATCAGAAGCCCTGTGGTTTGGGTCTGTGATGGCTTTATTCCCTCTCAGTGTGTGCTTTGCGCCCTCTCAGCATTGGCACCCTTGTTTCAGATGGGAGCAATGCTGGAGCAAGAGAGGATGGAGCGGGTGCTTTGTGTGGTTTAGGTGTAGGCTGCGGCATTCCTGGCCCCAGTCGGAATCCTGAACTATTCCTTGGATGCTGGCAATATATCCCCCTGCCCCATTCAGATGCCATAATGGGTCTGAGCTGGCTTCAATCCTCATAACCGCACACTATTCTCAGCCATGTCAGTCCTTGCCGCTCTGGTGTGTGCTGGAATGGTCACAGGAAATTGGCCAGTGTACTGGACAGTTTCAGTCTGCCTTCTCCACCTTGTTTTGAGTGTAAGCAAGCATGTGTGTGCTCTTCATGAGTGAAATCTAGATTTCTTACAGCCCTACTGGTTTTCAAACAAGCCAAGGGAACTTCTCCTCCTCCTGTTGGACGCCAAGGATAGGGTGCACAATATGTGGCTCACAGTGCTTATTCCCCAAGGAGGATCTCTGAGCCTATGTTATCTCCTCTTCTGTGTCCCCTCCTAGGGGCACAGATCCTGATCTGATTTCTTCCCCTCCCTTTCTAACTGATTCTGTGTAGCTCTTTCTTACAGCTTTGGTTGTATAAGAGCCCTTCTTCCAGCCTCCACTGGAAGAGTTTTCAGTGAGAATTTCTTCATATGTAGATGTATTTTTTTGGTCTTTTTGTCTTTTTTAGGGCCTCACCTGCGGCATATGGAGGTTCCCAGGCTAGGGGTCAAATCAGAACTTTAGCCACCGGCCTACACCACAGCCACAGATCCAAGTCATGTCTGTGACCTACACCACAGCTTATGGCAACGCTGGATCCTTGACCTGCTGAGCAAGTCCAGGGATTGAACCTGCAACCTCATGGTTCCTAGTTAGATTTGTTTCTGCTGCATCACGATGGGAACTCCTCTATAGATGTATTTTTGATGCATTAGTGGGGTAAGGTGGATTCCACACTCTTCTACTCTGCTGTCTTGATCACCCTCCTCATATAGACAAATTATAAAATTTATTCCCTATGGGAAATTTGTAATGAATGGAATTTGGAGGTTGTTATCAATAATAATAAATTTATCATCTCATTGGAATCATTCAGAAAGCAGCGTGCTTTCCAAACTAGCCCTCAGTGTGTGATTGAGAATTGCCTGCGTGACTAAATATCCATTCTGCTACTGTTGATTTAAAACAACTAGACCACCGGTTATTTCTCCAACAAAGACGGGTTTATTTGGGATCAGTAGAGAATTGCAATACAGGGTCTACAATCATGGTAAGCCACATGCAAGTCCCCATACAGCAAGGGGAGAAGAGAGCATTTATAGAGAGGAAAAGGAAGTTGGGAAGGCTACAGTAAACAAATAGTTTATGGCTTTTCATTGGCTGCATCTTTGCCAGGAAAGAAAAATGGTCTTCCAGTTGGGCTCTGCTCTTATTTCAGGGCATGAGAGCTCCCGCTTCTGATGTCCCAATTCTACTTAATTAATGGTTTTGTTTATTAAGTTTTTATACTACCTAGGGTGCAATGGATATTTTGGACCTGGTCTTTTCCTCTACAGACTCTAAGCATCTACCCTGATAAAAGACATAAGACATAACTTTTTTTAGCTATTTGGTATAATTTTGTTACAGATCTCCAGAATGCATTTTCTTTTTTCTTTTTTCTTTCTTTCTTTTTTTTTTTTTTGGTATTTTTGCCTTATCTAGGGCCACACCCACGGCATATGGAGGTTCCCAGGCTAGGGGTCTAACAGGAGCTGTAGCTGCCAGCCTTCACCACAGCCACAGCAATGCGGGATCCAAGCTGCATCTGCAACCTACACCACAACTCACGGCAACGCCAGATCCTTAACCCACTGAGCAAGGCCAGGGATCAAACCCGCAACCTCATGGTTCCTGGTTGGATTCGTTAACCACTGAGCCACGAGGGGAACTCCAGAATGCATTTTCTTAAAAAATTCCTGTGTTGCTTCCAAACTAAGTCAAAGGGCTAATCAAAGACACTGGAAGCGTCTGAGTTTACAAGATGATAGATATTATGGATTGAGTTGTTCAGTTCTTTTTCTAGTCTTCCGCTATTGCATAGTCCTGCGTGCAGGTTCAGAAAGCTAAAAACCATATTTCCCAGTAGCCTTTGCTCCTGGGATTCCAGAAGGGCTGTATGGTCCACCAATCAGATGCACCCATGTGAGACAAATTTGAAACAGAGATGAGAAGCAAGAGGGGCATGGCATGGGGGATCCACTTGCTGATGTATATTGTAGCATAGGAAACACGTTAGGAACCAGCAACTCTGATAGTCAAATAATTTTCTAAAGCCACTAAAGAAACTCTTTGTATGGTTGTATTACCAACCATAGACAATTAGATAGTTAAGCTTATTTATTAATTATTAATTAGATAGTTAAGCTTATTTAGTTAATTATTCAGATAATTTTGAGAGTTGCTTTTTAATCACTTAAAAGTATGCAAAACATATTTCATACCAAACATATTCATCCCAAAGTTGAAACTGTAACTTGATATATTTTGAAAGGTCGAGTTACCATTCCTTCCCTACCTCTTTTCTCCTTTCTTCTTTATGTAACACATTCAAAAATTAGTTTTTGGTTTGTTTTTCCAATATTTCCTTTTGCAACTATATTGGTTGCACAAAAGGTAGATACTTTATTTACTGTTATGCTCCTTGCTGTTTTCCCCATAACATGTTCGTCAGATTGTTTCCCATCAGGATATGGCATATGGAGGTTTTTCATTCTCTTGTCCAGCTACCGTGGCTAATATCCCCAACACAGTGCATAATGGGGACACCTCTATTCCCCATTCAGCAAAATATTGGCTTAGGGGTGGGGTTGTATATGTATGAAATTGTGTATAAGTCAAACCAATACTTGTCAATTCTTCCTTAATTGAGTATTTCCTAAAATCAGAATGGGTGTCAGTTTTGTCAAATGGAGACAGAAACCATGCCTGTTATTTTACAAAGAATTTTAAAATAAACATGTAACTAATTGTAAAAACAGGAGACAATTAGGGTATCTGAGAAGTAGCAGAAACTGTAAAAAGCAGCTAGCACACGGGCTGGGGGAATACAAAGAAGAGGGGCCCCAAAGAACTCAGAATTCTGAAGTGTCCACTGCTTGGCTGGTACCCAGCCTGAGTTCAGAGGAGCAGTTCTGAGGAGCTGAATCTATACCTCTGGGAGGAGACACTGGTTGGCTGGAGGAGCAAGCTCTGGGAATATAGCTAATTGAATTCAAAAGCTGATTCTGGAACAAACCACAGTGAGGTAACAAAACAAGATTGGAATGATATGGGCAAGAGGAGAGGGCAGATAAGGCAGAGCGAATCCTCTAGCTCCATTTCCCGACGCTTGCCCTTTCCCTCCAGTGCCCTCTACCCCGCTTCCCGCCAAGAGCAGAGTCTAATCTTGGGGAGCAGACCAAGCTGAATGTGGTTTGCAGGGTCCCACCACAGAGAAGAGATAGAAGGGTGGCCTTAAAGCTAAGGGATGACAGCTAGTTAACTGATGCAACACCTCTAGAAATGACATGATTTTTGTTTTGGAGATAGGGCAATCATGAATTGTATGTTAACATAATTAAGCTTTCTAATACTAACTTCTTTCCTGGAATCCATGTGGTCATGATGAATTATTTTCATAATACTATACTGTTTGCTCATACTTTATTTAAGATTTTTAATATTGGTATTTGTATGTGAAATTGGTTTATAATTTTTTTAGGGCAGTATTTATCAGATATCGATATTTATGTTGTTTGCCTCATAAAAGGAATTTGGAAATTGTAATTCTCTCCCCAGGTTCTGTAGCAGTTTAAGTAGCATTGGGGTTACCTGACTTTAATGGGTTGCTAAATTCATCAGGGCCTGATGAATTATTTGGTGAGAATATTTTTACAATTTTTTGCTTAACTTCTATAGTAATTGATCTCTTCAAATTTTTTCTCTAAAGGTTCAGATTTGGTAAATTGTATTTTCCTAAAAATTAGTTATTTTAATTAGGTTGTCAGATTTATTTGGGTAAAGTTAGCAAGGTATTGTCTTAAGATATTATAAAAAATTCTCTGTTTAAAGGGGAATTTTCCCCTTCTCATTTTGTTTGTATATTTGTGCTAGTGTTTCTCTACTTCGTGGATTTCCCCCCCCAAAAGAATGGCTTTTTGATGTATTTATTCATTTTATTGCTTCTTAGTTTTTAACACAATGTCTGATCTTTATCCTTATGAATTTATGTCTTCTGCTGTATTGCTTTAGCTTTCCTTCTACTTTTTATTGACATAGATATTTAATACTATGATTTTTTTTCCCCATCTGAGCACAGCTTAACTGTGTTCTGTAGTCTCTAGCATATGTCTGCATGTTTCTCCTTTCATCTCCTATAATTTCTGCCTGGCAAACTTGCTGTGTTATCAAGTCCATAAATATTAATAACATATCTTCGTTATGAGTTATTGCCTTTAGCATTAAAAAATGTTTTTCTTTGTCCCATTTATTGCTTTTTGGCTAGAATTCTACTTTGTCTGGTATCAAGATATACCTAGTATGATTTCTCATCCTTTAACTTTTATCCTTTCTGAATCTCTTGCTTATTTGTCTCTCTTGTCTAGAGCACCAAGTTGGGTTTTGCTTTGCAAGTCAAGTTGTAAAACTTTGTATTTTATAGATTAGCCTAGCTCTTTCTAATTTTTTTTTTGACACAAATGACATGTTAAATCTCAGTTTGACCCTGCCTTGCTTTACTTACTCTTTTATTGGGTACCAATACTCTTTTATTGGTATTCAGCAAGATTTGTGTGTGTTCTAGTAATTACCTCTATGCTAATTAATGATTTGTATACAAATTCTAGTTATCTTTTTCTTTAGATGCCATAGTTGGTACTTGGTAGTACCTGAGCAATATGGAAATTATAGAAACCACTTTTCCTGCCTCCCTTTTCGTAAGCTTTGAATTTTAGACACTAGCTTTATCTTATTGTTAATCTTTGTAGTCTTTAATTTACTTAAGCTCCTTTTACTTGTCTTGTCAGCCTCAAGTGACATCCTTTTATTCTCCGCTAACATTAACAGGCAATCAGTGATCATCTAATTTACAATTATTCTGTTATCTCCTGATCTATTCTTTGATAAAGTGTGTGTTCAAGTATTTTGCTCATTTTCTTTTCAAACTGAGTTATTGTTTCCTTATTACTGAGTTTGGAGAGTTCTTATTACAAATTTACTTAAAAAGCTGGGATTTGTAAATGTTTTCTCTGTCTGTGTTTAATCTTTTCAGTCTGTTAACAGTCTTTTGAAGAGCAGTTCTTAATTTTTTATTAGCCAGATTAATAAAAACATTTTTTTTTTGTAGATCATGGTAAGAAATCTTTGTCTAACTCAGAGTCACAAAGATTTTTCCATTGTTTTTGTCTAGAAGTTATATGATCCATTTTAAATTAACATTTGCATATAGTGCAAGGAATGCGTCAACATTATTATTTTTTGCATTTGGCTAATTGTTTTTGCTCTATTTGCTAAAATAACTATCTTTTATCCATTGTATTGTCAGTGATCTTTGGCTGAAAATTAGTTGTCTATATTCATACATCTGGTCTCTCTATTCTGTTACATTTATCTCTTTTGTATCTTTATGCCAGAATGGCACCATTTTGAATACTATAACTTTATAATGTTATGAATCAAGCCCTTTGTTTTCAAAGTTGTGTTGGCAGGCGAGAATTCTACCACTGAACCACCCGTGCACCTCAAAATTGTTTTGGATGCTCTGTAAACCTTTGCATTTCCATATGAATTTTAAAATCACCTTGCCAATTTCTCAAAAAAAATTGACTAAGATTTTGACGTGGATGATGTGCTGTATCTATCTATAGATCAATTTGGGAAGAGTTGGTATCTTAACAGTATTGAGTCTCCATGTACCTGTTATATCTCTCCACTTATTTAAATATCTTCTGTAATTTCCTTCAACAATGTTTTATAGTTTTTGGTGTGTAAATTTAACATTTTTCGACCTCTAAGTATGTCATAATTTTATGCTATTATAAATGATTTTATTTTTTATTTTCAAGCTTTGCTTTCTCATTGCCAGTATAGAGAAATAGGATTGCTTTTTTTATATTGATCTCACATTCTATAAACTTTATAAAGTCTATTAGTTATAGGAATTTTTTTGTAGATCTATGGAATTTCCTGGGACAGGACAATTTTATTCTTTACTTGCAATCTGGATGCTTTTTTATTTTTTCCTCTTCCTTGGCTTATTGACTGGCTAGAATCTCCTGTACAATATGTTATTCTTTATATTTATTACTGGATTCAATTATATTAAAAAAATAAGTTTTGAATCTATGCTTATGAGGGATGTTGAATTGTGCTTTTATTGTCATATGTAACTTTTTTGGTGATGAGAGTAATATTGGCTTCATTGGATGAATGAGGAAGTATTCATTCTTATTAAATTACTTGGAAATATTTGGTAGAATTGGTATTCTTTCTTTCTTAATTGTTTGATAGAATTTACTGGTGATAGATTTCACCAGCTTCTGGATTTGGAGTTTTATTAGTGGGGAAGTTAAGTATAAATTCAGTTTAATTTCTTAATAGGTATAGGGTTTTATTTTTTTCAGCTAATCTATTTTTTTCTTGACTTAGTTGTGGTAGTATGTGTCTTTTAAGGAAATTGTCCATTTCATTTAAAATTACCAAATTTATTGGCATAAAGTCACTCATAATATCCCCTATTATTTCCTTAATATATATAGAATCCATAATGATGCTACCTCTCTTGTTGCTGATATTTGAGAATTTTCTGTCTTCGTCTTTTTCCCCTGGTAATCTGTCTAAAAATTTATAAATTTCATTGCTCTTCTCAAAAAACTAACTTTTTGTTTCATTACAATTTCTTCACTGTTTTTCTGTTTTCTATTTTATTTTTTGTTTTTTATTATTTCGTTGATTTTTCTTATTTTGTATCTAATTTGTTCTTTTTCTAATTTCTAAAGATGGAGGATCAGATAATTTATTTGAAACTTTTCTTCTTTTCAAATATAGGCATTTATTGCTATAAATTACCCCTATATACTGCTTTAATGGCATTCCAGAAATTGTGATATATTATGTTTTCGATTTCATTCAATTTTAATTATTTTATTTTTTATTTTTGTCTTTTTAGGGCCTCACCCACAGCAAATGGAGGTTCCGAAGCTAGAGGTCTAATCAGAGCCACAGTTGCCTGCCTACACCACAGCCCCAGCAACGCCAGATCCGAGCTGCGTCTGTGACCTACACCTCAGCTCACGGCAATGCTGGATCCTTAACCCACTGAGCGAGGCCAGGGATGGAACCCACAACCTCTTGTTTCGTAGTCAGATTCATTTCCACTGCATTATGATGGGAACTCCTTAAATATTTTCTAATTTTCTTTCAGTTTCTGTTTTATCCTATTGATTATTTAGAAAATGTCTTATTTAATTTCTACATTTTTGAGTTTTATTCAGGTTTTCTAAATCTTTACTGATTTTCTGTCTCTCTGTTCTATTAATTATTGAGAGAGGGATATTATAAGATTTGATTATAATGATTTCCTGTATCTTGAAACTCTGGGATTAAGTGCATAAATGTTTAGGATTGTTATGTCCTCTGACAGATTGACCCTTTTATTAATATGAAATTACATCTTTATTTCTGATAATAATCTTTTGCACTGAAATGTACTTTGCCTGATGTTGATATAGCCAGTCCAATTTTGGATTACTGCTAGGAGCATGCTATATGCTTTCCATTCTTATTTTGTTACTATTTGTGAAACTATTTTTGTTTCTATATCTTTATATATTTTGAAACTATGTTATTATGTGCAAACATTTAAGATTTCTGTATTAATCTGTTTATCACTTTGTGATGACCTTCTTTATCTCTGGTAATATGCTTGTCTTTGAAATCTATTTTGTCTAATATTAATATAGCTTCTTCAACTTTCTTTTAGGTCAATGTTAGAAGAGTATATCATTTTCCATCATTTTACTTTTAACCTATTTGTGTCTTTCTATGTAAAGTGTATTTCTTGAGGGTAGCATATAGTTGGGTCTTGCTTTTTGGATTTAATCTGACAATTTTTGCCTTCTAATTGGGGTATTTAGACCATTTCCATTTAATAGTATTGTTGCTATTAGATTTAAATCTGTTGTCTTATTTGTTTTGTTATTGTCTCATCTATTTTAGTTTCCTCTTTCTTCTTTTACTGACTTTTTTGGATTAAGTATTTTATGTGATTTAACTTCATGTACTTTGTTGTTTTATTAGTGGTGGCTCTTTTGTTATTTTTGTGGTTACTTTAGAACTTATAGGATATAACTTTAACTTACTGCAGACTACCTTCAAGTAATACTATGCTACTTAACAAACTCTAAGAACATTATAGTAGTATACTTCCATTTCTCCCCTCCTGGTCTTGTGCTATTTCTGTCATACATTTTATATTCACATATTTATCTAAACCTCATACTATTTCATTATTATATCTGTATCAAACATAAACATATTTATCTTTATTTTTCATAAAGATATTTTAAGTATGTTTACTCTTTAAAGAAATTTAAATAATAATATTCTTACATATTTTATTTATGTTATTGCCAGTGTCAGTGGGTTCTTTGTATATTTGTACAGAACTATTTTTCCATCTAGTGTCATTTTCCTTCTAGTGAAGGACATCCTTTATCATTTTTGTATTATGAGTTGCTGGTGATAAATGATTTCAACTTTTGTATGTCTGAAAAAAATCTCTTTTTCTTCCCTCAATTTTGAAATATGTTTATGCTGGATATTATGCTAGGTCAAGTATTTTTTTCTTCTCTGTGTCTTAAAGATTTGCTCCATTAAATTCTTGCTTGAATAGTTTTTGATAAGAAATGTGTCGTTATCCTTATCTTTGTTTATCTGTATCTATTATGATTTCTTCCCTTAGCTACTTAAAAAATTTTCTCTCTGTCACTGATTTCAAGCAACTTGTTTATGATATGCGTTAGTCTAGTTTTCTTCATGTTTTTTTTGTGTTTTAAATTCATTAACTTTCTTAGATCTGTGATTTTACAGTTTTAATTAAATTAAAATTGCAGCTATGATTTCTTCAAATAATTTTAATCTTTACTCCTCTCTCTTCTCCTTTAGGGGCTCCATTTGCATTTATACCAGGTAGCTTGAAATTGTCCTACACTCTACTTATCATGTGTTCATTGCTTTTATTTTACTTTCTCTCTGTTTCATTTTGAATCATTTCTATTACTTGTTGAAGGAAGTGGTTTGTTTCCTTGTAGGAAACAATTCCTGTGGTTTGAATTTACCAGTTTTCTCTCTATTCCCTGTATTTCTGTGTCAATTGGTAGTTAGGTTTGGAGGCTTGATCAGATTCAGATTCAATTTTTTTTTTTTTTGCAGTGGTGCCATGTACTTACATCAGGATTCACATAATGTCTGATTTTTTCCTTTTGTGATATTAACAGCCTTTGACAGTCATCACTATCATCAGTCCATATGCCAATTTATTTCCAGTAGATTTCTCGTGAGTGCCTCATGGGGATAATATTTATTGAGTTCTTGCTTTTTCATAACAGATTGTCTTCATACTTAAGAAATAGTTTTCCTGGATGTAAAATCCTTGGCTTCATTCTTTTCCTGGAGTATCTTAGATATGTTACTCAATTGTCACTTGGCACAAAGTGCTGCTGTTTAGTGGATGATGCCAATCTGATTTCTTTTCCTTTTATTTTTTTAAATTGAACTGTAATTGATTTACAGTGTTGTGTTAATTTCTGCTGTACAGAGAAGTTCATGGGTTTTAAAAAATTTTCACTGTAGTTTTATTGAATAAACATTACTATGTCATTAAGAAACTTTCATTTTTAGATTTAAATTGTTTTTTAAATCTATACATGTTAATACATTCATACACATCTGTATATATAACTTTTTATAGTTGCTGTGTGATATTTTCCTATTGAATCAGTATACCACATTTAATTTACCAATTTACCTATCCATCGCATTTCAGCTATTTCAAAATTTTTAACTATAGAAAAAGCTACAATAAAAATTCTGATATATTTTTCTTTGAAATCATGTGTGGGAGTTGCTATAGTATTTATTTATAAAAACTATTTTTAATCCTTTAAAATTTAAATAACATGAGTTTTATAAATGAAATTTGCTATACAAATGTTAGGTATTTTAATTATCTTAGATTCTGGCCTTTCCCAAAATTTCCAAAAGCTATCTTATGTTTAGATACCCTCTCTTTTGGATAGGAAAGACCTTTTTTTTTTTTTAAATAAAGGTTATTAAAGTAAACATCTCATTTCCCTTTGTAAGTTCCTTGAATCTGTCTGTAACCTTTCCCTTTAATGGCTCAAAAGACACATAAACACACACACACACACACACACACACACACACACACACACACACGACAGAGATTCTTACATGAAAAATCCCTGTGTTAGCAGATTGCTGTTGTGGTTACCCTTGTAGTTTGTTCTAAATCAAATAATCTAAAAAGAAAGAGGAGGGGTGTATAAGCCTTTCATTCTCTATCCATATCTTGGGGTTTCTGATAGGATCCAAGTAGTTCTAGCCAGGCAACTTAGCCTGAATTGGATCAAAGTGTCTTAGTTGCATAATATTTTATTAACAAATAAGCGAGCCTGATTCTTTGGCCTGGAGGCCTGTGCTCTTCATTTGGGTAAATTAATTTAGGAAACTTAAGTTCAATTCCTTGAATTTCCTGTGTATTCTTTTGTGGAGGAAAGCAGTGCTCCTGGTGTTTTTAGATGTAGTCCAGGCAGCTGTGACTGCCTTAAACTAGAGCAGGTCAATTTTCTGTTTTACCCAAGTCACTGTTTTATAAATATATTTATTTGTTAATTTGTTTGACAGCTTTATGAAGCACCTGCTATGTGACAGGCTTGATAGGAGGTGGGGATGCAAAGATGACTATGATCATGATGACACCAATTCCAGTAGAGGTATGTTTAGGTATCTCCTTAATAGCTGGAGGGTATTTTTCCATTGTATGAAAATACTGCATTTATCAGTTTCCCTGTTCATTCACATTTAGATTGTTTCATAATATTTATTATTTATTCTGATGATTTTCATGTATTAACTGCTTTCATTCTCACAGTGGTCCTATGGTGCTGGCGATTTTGTTATTGCCCCCATTTTACAGTTGAGGAAATGAAGACACAAAGAGTTTAAGTAATTTTCTCTTAGTGGTAAACCTGAGATTTCACCCTAGGCTAGGCATAGTCTGGCTCTGAAGACCAAGATTTCTGTTCTCTCCAACCTGCCTTAGAAGTATTCACTGGCTTAAGGATTCACAGGCTACTAGCTTGACATGTAAGTAAACAAATTATAGTACAAAGGAATGAGAAACAATAGAGGAACAATTTAAAGTATAGATGTGGCACAGAGGAAAGAGGACCAGCTAACCCTTGGGAGTAAGAAGTTTCTTGGAGAAGTTTACTGTTTTGAAGGATACATAGGCTCCAGACCAATCACTGTAAATTATTTGAGAAGGGCATTTGCACACATCCAGCCACAAACAGTATGAAGTCTTGAATAACAGGGTGGTTCAGTGGACAGAGTTGCTCCATGGAGTGAGTCCGCTGGGAGTCTCAGTGGCCTTTGGCAAGTCACTTATCTCCCTCCATGTGGTTGTCACTTACCAACCTCACATAGTCTTAGTTGCAAAGGGAATAATTAATGCAGGAGTTCTTTGTAAATGGCAAAGTGCTAGACAAATATAAAGGGCTTTAGCATTACTTAAAAGGGAAAATAAAGCCCCTCACTGGGAAAATGTGAATGGTGATTCTATGTCTTTGCTCTGGTGACTGCCAAATAAAACTAGATTAATCTCTAAGTTCCAGCCTGAACTCCTCAGGAAAAGTGTCAAGCACAACACCATATTGCACTAGAAATTCTGAACTGTGTGATGTTGACCTGATAGCAGGAGACCTGGCAGTGAGCTGAGGATGTGCTTCTCCATGCCAGTTTGCAGTTAGAGCCCCTCTTCCTCTCCAGGCAGAAAGCAACCATGTCTGTGTAAAAATTAGAATTGATCTGCTAGTAACACAGTCACTAAAATGGTCCAAGCCACCAGAATGACTGCTGGTTAACGCTGAATTAAAAGAGGGACTTTCCCTAAAATAGTTCTCAGAAATTGTGGAAAGTACAAATGAGCTGAGGGTTTGTTCTGGGAGGATTTGGCAGATTAACTCTTCCATTATAAGGGTTTCATCTGTGATTCAATCTATAGTTCCAAGAACTCTTATTTCTAAAATCTGACAAGTTCTTCCACCAATGATGATGGAGACAAAAAATTGAAATTACATTGGTTTCTCTAGGTCTTGAGTTTCTCCAGTTTCTCTAGCTCCCTGTTGAAGGAGCCGTTCATTCAGATTATGGAAAATTGACATTCAGGTGGTCCATCCAGGTGTACTCTGCTGAATGAGACGGCCAGAAGAATCCCCTTTGGATGATTTGTGATGACACTGGCAAGGAAGGGCTCCTCGCCTCCAGTTCTGTGTCACTCAAGGGGATGAGGATTAGCACCTGGGTTCTCCTGGGGTAGGGGGGATTTTCCTCTTTGGAGTCAATCACTGGGTGAGGCCACAGTGAGGAAGCTACCAGGCCTGAAGGTTTAGGGGTCAGTGTGTCCCTGGTGAGCTCTCTTTCATGCTGGGCTGAGCGAGGGAAGATGTGGCAATGATATGCATCAAGGAGGAGAAGCAGTGACATTTCTTTGAATGAAGATGCTCCATGAAACTAATGGCTACCTTCATGACTCAGCATGATTCCCAAGCTCAGCAGGCCACTGCTGTCCTGGTCCTCTCCATCTGACCACACTGTGTGTATCTAGGCCTGGAGATTACACAGCTCTACTTCCTTATGAAGCTTCTAGTCAAAGAATCCCTCCCACAGTTCTTTATGGTCTGTCCTGCTCTGGCTGCTGTGAAGCAGCTGTGGACATACACAGTCCCTCTGAGGAAGCTTCACAGTGATGACCGGCTTGGAGGACCTGCTGCCTTTGACTCAAGGAGTCCTAGATTTCTTCCGACAAAAACTTTACAGCGTCATCCCAGATTCTGAGGTTCTGAACTCCCCACTTGCTTTCTGGCAGTTTCTACCTAATTGACCCCATGGCTGCTGTAAGCTACCCACTTTGAGGTTCTCTATCTTTGTCCAAGTTATTTTTAACACATTTTCTTGTTCTAAAGTATGTATTTTGAATTTAGTTTTACCTTGAATGACTAACTTATTTAATGGAAATAAGTGATTATAAGCCCCCAACTCTTTGTGTCCACCTTAGCTAAAGTCATAGTTGAAGGCCAAAGCCACACATTTCAGCAGTATGTAATGCTTTGAGAGGATGAGCAGTTGTTGACACACTTGCATTTGAGAGCGCACAGCACTGGGTCAGTCTCAGTTACCAGTTGTTTAAATCCTTCTCAGTTTATGACCCTCTGGTGACCCCACTTATGTCACAGACAAAGTTGCACTTTGCCCTCATCTCCTACCTCTCTCTCCCTTGTGCAGTACACAGGCCTCCTTGCTGTTCTTAGACCCTCCTTTGGCCTGAATGCTTTCCCTCAGGTGACCACAGGGTGGCGCCTTCACCTCCTTGGGTCTTCGTCCAAAAGTCACCTTAGGGATTTGTCCATCACTATGTAAAAATGTAACAGCTTCCCAGATCCAAGTATCTCTTCAACTCCTCTTTTTCTTTGTAGTCCTTACCACCGTCCTTACCACCATTGGACATACTCTCTGTTTTGTTTATTGTATGTTTTTCCCAACCAGAATGCAGTCCTTAGGAGGACGAGATTTTTATCTGGTTTGTTACCAGTACTTAAGTGAGAGTTTGGTGAGCTACTGTGGAGTGACTATCTTTTACTGAATGGATGGACATTATATTCTTTTATAAAATTAAAATTCTAAAGAATTTTATTTGAAGACATTCTTCCTTTTATAGGATCCCTTCAAATAAAAATTAAATGGCTCTAACAAAATAACTTTAAAACAACATAAAAGTCTCACTTTCTGTAGATATATTTTCGAGCTACCTGTTTTCTGCTTTTTTTTGAAAAACTTCTTTTTCTGGCAATAAAAGTAAGACAGAGATTGATTATGAGAAGTTCAAAAAAGTATGACTGATTTAAGTTGCTAATAATCCCACAGAGTTAACCACTGTTAGCATTTTGATGTACTTCCTTCCAGACTTTTACCTAAGCATGCACATGTGTGCACACACATTTTTTTATGAATAAATATTTTTATGTATCTACGCATATGTCTATATAAGTTGAGATTGCACTGTGTTTAATTTTATCATGTACTGTGCCAGGAACAATACTATTTATCATTATCTAAAATATTTATGTTCATAGGTGTCAATGTTGCACCTATAGTGTATCATAATTTGTTTAATTGGTCTGTAAAACAGTTTTTCATTTTCCTTTGAATGACAAGTTCATTCCTTTCATCTATTTGATTTATTGGTTTTTAACAGCTTTTTAAATCTATTTTAATTCTTTTAGTTTATTTTGCTTATATATTTTACTATAATCTTCAGAGTTTAAGCTTTTGTCCTTGTGATTTTTTAAATACCATTTTCTCTAAGTGGTTTAGTGTCATGGCCTCTTTACCTTTAATTCTTTAGTTTTATTTATGTCTTACCTTCTTTGTATTTTCTAAATTATTTCCTTTTTCCATAATAGATTTTATAAGATTTTTACTAGTCATTTGGGCAACAGCAATGTGATTTATTGCTTGTGGCCCTTCCTCTCTTAGTCTCTTATAGTCTCATCCTGACTCTCTCAGAAACCCCCTCCTTTAAAGAATGTTCTCAGGGCATTGATGATTTTCCCCTGTGGCTGAGTCACAGTGCCCCCTGGAATCGCAGTCTGGTCATCTCTTTGGGAAGAAAGGGACATTCTGAATTCTAATGTCTTTTTAAAAATAATTATTATTAAAATATAGTTAATTTATAATGTTTTGTCAGATTCTGTTGTACAACAAAGTGACCCAGTCACACACATTTCCCTGTACTGTACAAGAGGATCCCATTGCCCATGCATTCCAAATATAACTGTTTGCATCCAAAAAAACCCCCAAATGCCCATGTGCAGCCCTTGGTATAAGCCATGCAGGGATGTCACACAGCCTGATGGGAGAATGCTGGTATAATTTCTCCCTCAGCCTTTGTCTCTATCACGTTTAAGTTTTTGACTGATTTCCTTTTGGGCCAGGGTAACAATTTTGAGTCCCCTCTGTCCCCCAGTCAGGCCCAGTGAAGAGCTGACAGGAGCTGGGGTTCCTTCCACAGACCTCAGTGCCAGAGATTGTAGGTTCCTCATGCATGAAACAGACCTGCCAAATTGCAGCATTGGAGGCTTGATCTTTAAAGTGTGAGGAAATGGCTGTCGATAGGATTCTCTTTCCCTGCATCTTGAGGGGTAACTGAGGAGACAAGGGTCCTTGAAAGGTGTTCGTGGTCATACCTCCCTTCATTGCACCAGTGCTCTTCCCACTGGCTTCTCTGTTTTCTCTGGTCCAGGAGGAGTAGTTTCTCTTGTGTGAGCATCTTCTCTTCTCTTGAGGTATTTCCTCTTCTCTTCTCTCTGAAGGTACAGCTTGGATCTCTGGCTGACTCCTCTGCTGCTCACCTCTGTGGCCTGTTGTCCACAGGACTCTTCATGTGGGAGTAGTTCATGTGGTAGGCACCTCGCTGTAGGTGGTCTTGAAAGCCTGTTACACAATGATTCTCAGGAATTTAATCAGTAGATTACTCTTTCCTGCAAGACTTCACATCATCTGGACACACAGAGCACAAGTGAAGTCTGGGGCTTCTTGGGTCTTGCAGAGCCAGTGGGGACAGAGCCAGTCCCTCCCGAGGACTAATTTTGTTTCTGAGTGTTCACATCACAGCACATATTATGGTTGTCTGATTATATGAACTCTCCAAGATAAAGGTCCTGATATATTGGCAAGAGATTTGGATTTTGGAAAACACATTTCCTCATATTTAAAGTTTTAAGTCCTCTTTTCTCTCCAGCTTCGTGGAAGAGAAAAGAGGACCTTTGGCAAAGGTCGGCTGGGCTGGCACCTGCATCTGCTCAGCCTCAGGGAGAACTGGCTCGTGCAGTAAGAGCCTGCTTCTTCCAGATCTGATCTAGAAGTCTCTTTAATTGTACGCTCTGCAGTCAAACATAATACCCTCTGGCCAGTGTGCATTCTATCTACTTGGCTGTTTGGTTCTGTTACAGTCCTACCTTGTAGATTGTCTGTGCCACTAGCTGGGTGGTTATCTGAGGAGACCTATCCCGAGGGTCAGTGTGAACTGGCAGAGTCTGCCTGGAGCCTGTGGGCCACCCCTCTAGGTGATACACAGTCACAGTTGGGGGTGAGTTTGATTTCAAGAGTGACTGAAGGTTGATTTCACTTGCTACAGTTTCTAAGTGAAATTTCTAGTCCTAACACCATTCTCATTCCTTTGACCTCTGAGGTGCTTTCTTGAGCACAAGGGAAGGGTCAGAGTGTTTCAGTGTGTGTCAGGAATTGCCTTTATCCTTGGGCACCCCAGAGAGTGTTGGCTGGTTGGTCCAGGGAGAGCAGTTGCACACACGCCAGGCCTCTAAACACTCAAATTCTGCCTGCCTTTCATTTGTAAATAGCAAATCCACATGATTTTGTGTGTTGAAGAAGAAAAGTGCCTCTTCCATGCTGCTAAATAGCATTGAGGTGCATTTACAACTTGAAGTGTGAGAAATTCTCCTCCAGCTGGGGAACAAGGCCAAATGGTTTTCTTGCTGTCAGGCTGCTCTGTGGCAGGACTAGGTGTGCACTGCAGATCTCACACCTCTGACAATCTCAGCCACATGGGATGAGGGCCATTTAGGTGGATATTTAATTTCTAGACTGTAAATAGTACAACTAGACTATGAAATCTTATTGCAACTATTTAAAAAGCATGCTTTTGGAGCTATTCTAAGACATGGGGAGATGTTTAAGGTATAGTACTAAGTTTATAAAAAGGTGGTATTTAAAACTTCTTATTCAGTATGATCCCAGTTTTGTTATTTGTATAAATGTCCATGCCAAAATGTTATAGTAGATATTTTGAGTGACTACACTATAGGTACTTTTCAGTATTTTTCAGAAAGATACAATGTTTGTGAATTATTTTTACAATGAGAAAAGACATGCTATTGAAACAGCATAAGATTTTAAAAAACTCGTATCATGGACATAGAATAATATAATGAACCGCCATCCATAGACCGCCATTCAGCTTTAATATTTACCAGCTATGGGCTAATTTCATTTCATTAATTCCCTCATCTACTACCCCTGCCCATATTATTTTAAAAAAATTGATAGACTTTTTGTTTCTTAGAGAAATTTTGGGTTTACAAAAAATTAAGCAGATAATACACGGAGTTCCTATATATCCCTCCCCACTCAGGTCCCCCCATTATTAACATCTTGCATTAGTGTGGTACATTTGTTACAATTGATGAACCAATATTGAGACGTGGTTATTAACTAAAGTCTCTAGTTTATATTAGGGCTCACTATTTGTGCTTACCGTTCTATGAGCATAAGCTTTTTATTCCACAATTTATAGGGTTGATTATCCCCAAGACCATAAATGTCTGAACCAGATCTACCGTTTGAAATATCTAAACTACCTTGCTAATCCTTAGTCCGTGAACCAGTGAAGTGATTAAAAAAAAAAAAAAAAACCCTAGGAACTACCTGAAAATTATAAAGTTGAGAAAATGGCAGACCATATTAAAAAATAACTACCCCTGGTATGCGAAGGCAAGCTGTCATTGCCCAAAGTGTGGGTGGGGCTGTGGGTAGGAGAGGAGCCTGTGTCCTGCCTGGCCAGTGTGGGCCTGGAGGATACTGAACTTGCTCTTCAGAGAACAGTAACTTTAATTGAGGCACAGTTGTTGAGGTGGCAGTAGTGGCAAGGAGAGCGTAGAGCTTTCCACAAACATGATTGGAGACAGAAGAACCTACCGGGGAATTAAGGAAAAAAAAAGAAAAAGAGTAATGCTTCTGGCAACCTAATTAAGCAGAGGATTTCCCAGCAGTGGAATGGGGGAGGGACAAGTACCCAGTCATAACCTCACTGCTGCCCTGCAGCTCTTTCTAGACACCTGCCAGATGCTAATTAGTCAAATCCTCCGGAGCTGGGATCCAGGTGGGGGGTTGGGGAGCAGAGGTCATTTCCCCCAGGACATCTGCAATGAATTAGAGTTCAATGCCCCGTCCTTCCAACTAAGCATTAGACTTTGGGATCAATAATTGTTATAGCCAGCTGACAGACCCAAACTCTGTCATGCCAGTTGTTGTAGAGACCACATTGACTGCTTGATATTCAGCAATATCACTGACAGGCCTTTACTGAGTGCCCAGGTGTGCTGATACTGGGCTAGGCTGTAGATCCAGTGGTGACAAGATGAGGCTAAGCCTGTGGCTCAAGGCGCTGACCTTCCACCATGGGACATTGAGGCCCATGAAGACACCGTGGTCTGTTCCTCTTTTGTTTTTCTGCTAGAGCCCAACCTGCCTTCACCCCACCCTATGTGTAACCAGAGGGACACATCCATTCATAGACAATGTAGTCTGGGTTTAGCCTGAAACCCAGGTCAAAGTTTCCAAGTTACCAAATATTCTGCCCATCATGATGGTGTGGTCAGCCCCTCCCTGAGTGGGTGGAGGAGCAGAGAGGGCCTGATGACTGTTTCCTCTCAGAGCCAGTCACCTCTCACCCACAACCTACATGCCTTCTCAAGAGGAGCATAAAACTCTCAACTCAGGACCACCTTGACTTTTTAAGTATTTAAATTAATCTGAAAAAAAAAAATCCATGTATAAAAACAGCTAATGAACTTTAACAAGCCAGAAGGGGCTGGATTTACATGATTAGAAATCATATTTTATGTTTCCATAGAAAACACCAAAAGATGGGAAGACCAGGTGTGGTTAGAGTGGGAAAAACAGTAAGTTCTGTTTGGTACTTTAGTTTGAGGTATATTCGAGACATTTAGAGTCAATACCATGTGGACAACTGAATATTACTAGATATACCAAAGAGAATTTACAGACAAAATGTGGAAATCAGAGGAGTGGTTTGGCTCAAATTACCCGGCATGCCTTGGTAGTGACAGGCCTTGGGTGTGCACAGTTTATCTGAGGAAAGGGTACAGATGGAGAAGAGTGGCCTAGGGACAGCCTTGAGGAGCTCCAGAATTCTAAGTTTAAGTATACAAGGATGAACTTGCCGATAAGGCAGAGAATTTTCCAGCTCATCAGGAGAAAAAGCAGAAGAGTGAGGTATGAATGAAGTTGAGGGGGAATTCATTGTGTTATTGTAGCAATACTTTTATGTTTGAAATTATTTCAAAATAATACAATGAAAAACCATTTTGTTAGAGCTTCTTAGGATGGAGAAGGGACCACCTCTCTTATCTTGAATTACTGCCCTCCCACCCATAGGAAACTTCTTTAATGGGGGTCATATCCCTTCACATCTTCTTCAAAGAGGCATTTTAACTCTTTGAAGACTACGTGTTCCTCTTTGAGTGCTGCAGACTATCACTGCATCGAAATTGCTAACCTTCTAGGAAGTGCTGTTTAAAAAAGGTAGATTATCTAAGTGTCAGCCTTTTTTATTTGAAGAAAGTCTATTGGCTTGCTAAATGTACACTGCATTTTAATGTATTCCCACCTGGTTAATTAAACAAACAAAACATATTTACTTGAGTCCAATGGACAAATTAATTTCAATTTGTGCCAGTCAGGGTGGGCTAGGATTTATGGTAACAAACCAGTCGCAAGTCCTAGTGGCTTAAAAGAGCAAAAGTCAAAGAAAACAGTCAGTAGTAACTTGTACCATGCAATTTCAGGTTCTACCATAGAAACAATCAAAATCATGACATTGTGGCAGAAACAACCAGCCACTTTTTCAATATCTATTCTCCTCTTCTTAATTACTAGTAGAACCTTGGTGTGTCACTGCCAACTGAAAAGTATTCAACCCTACGGATGCACTAATAGCTATGGGTGGACATATGACCCAATTCTGGCTCTTTATTTAGAAACAGGTGGAGTTTAAAAGAAAAAAGATTTTTTGATCATCAGACAAGGCTGGCTTGTATCTTTGGCTCTTTGTGGTTCACCATCCGTCATCTATCATCCTTCATTCTTCTTTCATCTTGGAATATGGACACAGTGCCTGAGAGTGCAGCAGCCACACTGTACCTGGTACAGAAGCCTCATGCTGAGGTTAGGATCAGGACTATGGATGGGGCCTAGATCCTTGTAACACTGTGAGCCTTCATACCACCTGTGGGCTCCTTCTCCCACATTGTTTGTTGCTTCAGACAAGGAAGCCAGCAATGTTGAGTTTCTGTTAGTGCAGACAACACAATCCTAAATGATGCAAATAAACTATTTTTATTAGTATATACCATAGATAGTAATTTATTCGTATAGCATCATGATTCTGAGCATTTGGTAAGTATTTACAAAGACTGTTGAAGTATGCTTATTTTCCTTCAGGTAGTGAAATGTTATGTAACTTTCTATAATGAATTTAGAACCAATTTTTCTACCATAACGCTGAGGGAAAACTGAAACATTATCAACGGCTTACCTATGAGATCCATTTTGGAGAATGATGAGTTGTATATACACTGATCTTATAAAATTAACCCATCTAACCTAATAATTTAAGACATTGAAGTTAGGTGTTCAAATATTGACAGTCATGAATACCGATGTAGTAAATATCCCCCCTCCAACTAATTAAGTCACCCCTCTTATTGATATGAATTATTCTTAAATTAGTTTATTTAGCAGTATATGTATATATGTATTGACAGCTTCACCTTTGAAATTAGAAAAAAATGCCAACACTGAAATGATACTATACTAAACAAAACTTATGTAATTGAGATAGCATTTTGAAAATCACTAAAGAAATTGCCCACTATTTGAAAATAAGACAAAACTTTGGTTGGGAATAAAATTACACTCAGTAAATTTCTTACTCAAATAGCATGTCCACATGAATTTGTTTCACCAATTCTGTTTTATCATAAATTATGTGAGAACTTATTTAATGTGCTTGCTTTACATATATACAAAAAAGAACTACAGTAGTATTTTTAAAATGTTTGTTTCTTAGGTGGAGAAATCTTATCAGGAGCAGTTCCAGATGAAAGAGCCTCACGGCAAATCTACAGCCTTTTGGAAATACCCGTGGAAGACCCGGAGGGTCTCTAGCAGGTACTTTCATTGAGGCAGCTCTGCTGCATCACCTTCCCTTGGCAATTTATGTCTCAGCGCTGAAACTCTTTGATGATTTGCTCTGACTTCAGAAAGAAGCACTCTATCTTGCGTTATCTCCATTGAGCCACTAACATGGCCCTGAAGGTTGCTGTTTAAATTGTCAGATGAGGCTACCTGGTACTTAAACAGATCAGCAGTGTAGTAAGAGGCGCCTAGAAGGATCATAGCTACTGGTAATTTTGGTGTTCTTTCTAGAAGCCCCAGACTTAGGGAATGTGGTGACAGTCAGGGTTACTTGTTGGAAACCATTTCTTTCTGGGCTGTGGACATTTCAACATTTCTACACCCCACATTTCTCCAGGTCTTCCATGGGTGTTTCCAAAAGGCTGTAGATTTGCCGTGAGGCTCTTTCATCTGGAACTGCTCCTGATAAGATTTCTCCACCTAAGAAACAAACATTTTAAAAATACTACTGTAGTTCTTTTTTGTATATAAGTAAAGCAAGCACATTAAATAAGTTCTCACATAATTTATGATAAAACAGAATTGGTGAAACAAATTCATGTGGACATGCTATTTGAGTAAGAAATTTACTGAAATTTATTCTTTGAACATTTCCTATTTTACTTCTATGCAAATATTTTCCCCCAATCCACCATCTCACTGCTGAGTTGCTCATTTCAATCCTGTTCCCTCAAGAGCTTTTCCAGGTCTCGTCACTCATCCCCCTAGATGCCCATAATTTTGTGTCCACATCCCAGTGGGCCTTGTATCTTGTGCTTGCTATCTTACTGGACTGCTAAGCTCTCAGAAGGAAGACACTTTCTTATCCATCTCTGACTTTCCCTACCTGGTGTTTGGGGTAGTATATGGACCTTGAAGGAACTTCATGGTTTGGGATTTCTGGGGTGGTCTCTGCCCCTTGTAAGTGGAGATAATCTTGGTTAAAAGAAGAAATGGAGAAGGACCAACTTCAGATATTCTCTGCCAAAGGTCAGGGCATTGCTTCTTTTCTAAATTGCTCTGGCTTGCTGAAATTGAAACTTCCTTTAATTCGGGACAGATAAGTGTAATTCTGGGCAGATAAGATAAAGCCCTAGGAAGCTGTCATTGCCCACTGGCTTGGCAGGGATACCGTTACAAAATTGTTATGAAGACTTTTTTTTTTCTGTCTACTTTGAATTATTAAAAAAAAAACCCCAGAATTAGCTGGCTTTAAAATAATAGATCAAGATATCCTCCTAGCACTGCTGAAACTCAGAGTGTACAAAGGGAACCTCAGGTGTCCCCAGACAGCCCAGTATTTGGTAGATGTAATGATTCACCGTCTCCTTGGATTTGTCTGTCATTAGTTGATTACTTGATAAAAATATTAGAGAGAATCAAGTTGTGCACTGGTGTGAAGACCTTGTGAGGAATCAAAGAGCAAACATGCCAGGGTCTCTAAAATCTCTTCTGGGAGGATCTATACCAC
>PVHT020003785.1:13221218-13292919 GCA_004024745.2 Catagonus wagneri
CTTTTGGGATTCACACACACATGTTTCCCTGGTGCCCGGGGTGTATCCTGTCTGCACAGGTGTAGTTCTACACTGGGTCTGGAAGTCTCAGGCCCACCACACCTGACCAACCTGCAGAGATCTGGTGGAGCTGCGCTTGGCCAGAGTCGAAGGAGGGGGCTGAGAACGACCGGTCAGGGAGGGAGGAATGAGGAAGGAGAGCGCTCCTATGACTGCGAGGTCCTGAAGAATCCCAAAAGGGCCAAGTCCAAGGCCTCACAAACATATGGCCTGTGCCCTTTCCTCCCAGCTAGCATAGGCCTCAAGGATGTTTGCACGTGCTTTAAAATATTCTAAGACCTTGAGCTTTTATTGCTCAACCCTCATTGTCTTTCTGTAACTAAGTCCTTGCATTTGCAGAGGATTGTGTGTTTCACAGCAGCACTTGGCCTTCCTGAGACAGGCCTGTGTTGCTCTGACCCCAGGGAATCATCAAGGCATCTCCATCCTACAGATCTGGAGGTGTGGTGGTGGTGCAGGGGTGGGGGTTGATGGTGTGGGGGCAGGGGGTAGGGCCAAGTACAACCTATAGTGAAGAGCTTATGCTGAACTAGGGACTGTTGAGTTTTGGGATGCCAACAAGTATGGTGGGGAGACTTAAAAGTGAAACGAAGGCATCTGGTGGTTCTGGCATCATTCCCTTTCTGCTCCAGAGAGCACTCAGGGCCCCTAGTGTGCTGCCTGTTTATCTGTCCACCCAGGGGAAGAGCACAGGACCTCTGCTGTCAGCCTGATTTTCCTTCCTCACACAATTTATTCTCTACCATTCCCTCATCCCTTTCAAAGCACACAGCGCTGTGCATCGACTTCCTCTTATATTCTGGAGATATTCGTTTTGGGAATAAAAAGGATATCTTTGAGGTCAGAAAGGGGGCCTCCTCCTCACTGGTAATGTCTCTGACCTCAGCTCCTTGTGCTGTGTCCAGCATCACAGTCAGCCAGAAGCAGGTATCCTGTAGCTTTCTATCCACTCTGCATAGGCGTGTGTGAACAAGGTATGAGATGGTTTCACCAGGCCATTGTTCAGTTGTGTGCTGTTGGTGTTTGAAAGGGTATTACATTTAGGAATGGAGCTCCAGATGTGCTGGTCATGAGGGAGGAGGGCTGAACTGGTAATGAGAAGACCCTTGTTCTGGACCCAGTGCAAACTCTTTGGAGTGACCTTGGATGGGTCACTTAATATTCAAGAGCTGGATAATTCTGTCAGCAACATTAGCTACTTGCTGTCTTTACTCTCTCTCTCACGGCAAATGGGGGACTCTGAGACACTGAACTGGATTTGCCTCTGTTATCGCAAATTCTCATCCAACTTGGATCCCTTTCTGCCTTTGGAAAAAAAGAAAGGCTATGTAAATTTTATTAATCCTTTTCTCTAAAAAAATTTACATTTTAATAAATAAAACATTTATTAAAAGTAAATTTATTTTAATTTTATATTAAATTAAATTAAAAATTTAAAATGTATTTATATTTTAATATAAAAATTTAAAAAGGAGACAATTTTAGTTACACTTACACAGTTGGGGTAATTGATGGCAGTGGCAGCAGTGGGAGAAGGGATTTAGTTGATTATCTGTGGTTATTGGTTGTTTGTTAGTCTCATGGTGGTAGAAGCTGCTCATTTTTTCAGAGGAACCAAGAAGCTGCTGGAGTTTTGGTTCTCCCAGCAGCAGCCTGTCACAAACCAAGGATCTGGGGATTGTCAAACCATCCAAAGATCCCAGTGGAACATACTTTTGAACGATGTTTAGGTGGTCAGTCATAAGTTTGGCAAAAACTGACAAGCAGGAAGCTTACGTCAGTGAGAATAGCATGTCTGTCTCCAAGAGACATTTTATTTTGAGGACATGTGGTACCACCTTCTGCTGAAGGCACTGGTTCCTCTGTTGAAACTAGATATTATAGTGGTTTTGACTAAATTCAAAGTTTCTTTTATTCTCCTAAGAATTTCTCACTAGAATTTCCAAGAAAAAAAGTTTTTTTTTTTTAATGTAACTTTTCCAAATGGAGCAGCATATTATATAGGAGAGATGAATTCTGACTGTTCATCCTGTTATACTTTGAATTTCCCAGTGTTGGGTAATCAGTCAGCTAGGTCTAACCCAGGAAATACTGATGAGTTTGCTTGACCCAGAAGTTATGGACAAGTTCTCCAAGAAAGATGGTGTTAGTGCAAAGGTGTTATTCTTAAGTGTGGAATTTGTGTCAGATTCTGTTGTTGATGTCACACTGTTCAATCCTTGTGGGTATTCAGTGGGTAGAATGAAATCATAGAGAACTTACTGGACTCCTCCAGAACCAGAATTTTCTCACAGTAGCTCTGAAACAAACTTCAGTTAGAACCTTTGTAGTGACCTGATTAGGGAAGATGTGGGTCTTTAAGTCAGGAACTTTTGACTACCTTCTTTGTAAATCTGAGTTTTAGTCCCACAGGGCTGTCTTTCTTTGCCCCAGAAGATTAAAGGTTTTAAATATCTTGATTGCCAGAAATTTTAAATATCTCAGTTGCTATGTTCAATGATTATAATTTTGTTTTTACCAGTTTTACTAAAAAACAGTAATACCAGCAGAATTGATTAAGAAAAGTGAAGAAAAAAAATGAAAAAAGAGAACACATTTAGAAGAAGGCAATCAATGGCTGCTTTCTGTATGCTGATATGAAGTCCATGCTTTCATAACCACCACCTTGTAGTTGCCAAAAGCCCTGGATAAGATGACAAGGCTAATCATTTTGGATTGCATGCATTCTTATACCAAGAAGTGATATCTTACATGAATGCTGTTTTTTGCTGATTAGGTATTCTGTACCACTCTTGCTGTGAAACTGAAGTGCATGTAGAAAAAAAGCCTTTACCAAATGAAACTTTACACCACTTGTGAAAACAATTCAATTTGATTTATTTATGCACAGTGTAATATTTCTCCAAGTATTGTCCAAAATTCCCCATAGGCAAAGGTTTTGTCCTCATTAGGTGTTGGCCTCTGCCTAACCATCTGGAATTGCTCTATTCAATTGCTGTCAGTTTTTACATTCTAGTTACTGCTACGCTCTAGAATGTATTCTCCACTAATGTTATTGAAAACAATTTCTACTTCATACAGATGTTTTTGTCTTATAGCAATTAGTGTTTTTCCATGAACCGAGTCCTCCTAAGAAAATGATTACAGTTATTTCTTTTTTTATAATAATATTTTAACATAATTGCTCGCTGCATTTGTCACCCTTTACTTTATTTCTTTCCTTAACAGGGTGTCTCCCTTCCATCCCTCAGATAAAGCAATACACTATTACACTATGGGCTTAAACTAATCTTATATCCCATAGGGAAAGCTGGGGTAGATATTGGGTCTAATTTTCATTTAAGGTTAAGAAAATTTGGCTTCATTTTCATTGGTATGGGCTCTTTTGAGAGATAGTGACAAAATAAACTTCCCTTGCGTTGACGGTCAAGGATGACCCACAGAGTGTTATTGATAGAGATGTGGGTGTCCTAACATGACTATACAGAAACATATACCATCCTATGCTTTCCGGTAAATGAGATTAGCTTCTTGTGAGCACCATGCCTTGGGAAGTAGTAGTATGCAAGGATTTTTATCATGGAGTTTATTAAACAGGTAGATTTAGCATTACGGTTGTACTGGATTCAGTAAGTTGGCTTGGGTCGTTCACTTTAACTTTTACATTAGCAGCCATTTCCACTGATTTCCAGAGCTAATTTCCTATAAACTTTGGTTTAAAGAAGAATCAAGGTCTTTTTCATCTTGAGCCTTGAAATCCTATGGTTTCGTGATACATGATAATGTTCTGACTTCATCTATTCCTTTCACTGTGATGTTCCCTTCACTGAGGCTTTATAGGGTCAAGTGAGTGACTTCTCAGAATGATACGTATACACAGGGAAGCAGTGTGCTATCCATAAAACATCACACACAGAATTCAATGGGAAATGCCTAGAAATGTAGGCTTTCAAGGGTTAGCATCTTTTATGTGGTATATATTACATCTTTTATGTGGAATACTACTCAGCCATAAATAGGAATGAAGCAATGTCATTTGCAGTAACATGGATTAACCTAGAAATTATCACCCTATGTGAAGTAAGTCAGAAAGAGAACAAAAATACCATATGATATCACTTATATGTGGAATATAAAATATAACACAAATGAATTTATCTACGATACAGAAACAAACTTACAGGCATAGAAAACAAATTTATGGTTAGCAAAGGGGAAAACAGATGTGGAAGGGACAAATTTGGAGTTTGGGATTAGCAGATAAAAATTACTATATATAAAATTAACAACAAGGTCTGAATATATAGCACATGGAACTATATTCAATATCCTGTAATAAACCATAATGGAAAGGGATATGAAAAAGAATATACGTAGCAAATAATGATATGATATGATATGATATGATATGATATGATATGATATAATATAATATAATATAAGGGACTCACCTTACATCAGAACCTAACATAACATTGTAAGTCAACTCTATTTCAATATAAAAAAGTTAGCATCTTTAGCTATATTTGCAAATACTGTGGCTTTTAAGCAGCCAAGAGAACCGTAGAGTTAACTAAATTTTATATTTCTTCTTCTCTCCAAAATATTTTTTTTATTCTTTCTGGGTTGATGCTGTGATGTTTGGTTCCTTCCATGTATATAAATGAAACACTCTTCTTTAGTGTTTCTAAACACAAAATCTACTCTGTTTGAAACCAAGTGGTTGGAATACTATTTTGACTTAAGCACGTTGTTGATTGAAAGTCTTATCTAAGAAGCTTTCAATCAATGTGATCAGCTTGATTCTGTAATTAGCATAGCACATAGTGTTTCAGTGTCCTGTTTTGAGGACTAATATTCAGATTATATTTTGTTCTTGAACAGTATCCTAGTAGATATGATAAAATTTGTTGGCTCAAAGTCTGATTTTTTTCTAATAGATTTAAGAATTTTAACTAATGTTGAAAAACTGTACACATTTGTATGCAGCAAAGCCTAGAAAAGGGAAAAGTGTATATTGAGTAGAAATATAAATTAATCTTTGTATGATCAAAGAGGAGAGGGTGGTGCAATAATTTCCCCCTTCACAATGTTGGATTTAACTGAGTTTTAATGTATTTCTGTACCACAATATATGTATCAATAGAAGTTTACAAAGTTGACTTGAGGGAAGCGTTTGGTGTCCTGCACATCCATTGTTGTGAATTACTTATTAGCTAGGAACCCTTTCCCACCTGGTTTCTGAGATAATGTTTATTCTGTTAGAGGAAGAAATGATCTGATGTGAGAGACACTGATGGTGACAGAGGACAGGGAAGGGAGTGGTTGGAGTGTAAAGGGTGGGCATGGTCTTTAGGGCCCAAGCCCTGGAGAGTGGACACTGGAATTCTGAAGACAGGATTCAGAGATATTAAAAGCAAATCTCACTTCATTGACTTCATGTCTGTACCTGTCCTGTGAGCAAGGTTCTAGGCTGTGTACTGTGAGAAGTGCCTGTCTTCAAGGACTCACCTTTCCTGCAGGGCCACTTGAGTGAGACTTATGCCAAATTTGTATTTGCAACAGAGAAATGTCCTGTGTACCTGTGAATAGCATTAGTTATCAGTTACCTTTGAAAAGGGTCTATCCTGAGGAAGCTTACCTATCCTTTGTGAAAGGAATTTAGAAGCAGAGGAACAAAGGCTCCTCCTCACTCCAAGTGGTCTCTTCAAGCCCTGTGGATGCTGACACCTGGGAGAGAAGGGTGGATTGTCTTTGGAGCTCACAGGTGGGCAGGCAGAAGCACTTACAGGGCTGGTGGGAGTCAGGCCCTGGAGTGGGGTTGGAGCTAGTCTTCTGAGCATCCTTTCCCTAGACTAGAGAAAATAGAACACAGGCAGATGATCTTAGTAAAGTCTCTAAAGTGATGAATATTTTTCATCCACCTTAGCCTAACCTCCTTGTTGTTGGTTTTTTTTTTTTTCCTGTCTTTTGTCTTTTTAGGGCCGCACCTGTGGCATATGGAGATTCCCAGGATTCCCAGGCTAGGGGTCTAATAGGAGCTACAGCTGCTGGTCAGAGCCACAGCAATGCCAGATCCGAGTTGCATTTGTGACCTACACCACAGCTCACAGCAAAGCGGAATCCTTAACCCACTGAGCAAGGCAGGGATTGAACCGGTAACCTCATGGTTTCTCTTCGGATTCGTTTTCGCTACACCACGATGGGAATTCCTTCTTACCATTTTGTATCATGCAAACAGGAACTTTATTTCGTGTAGGCCCACTTCTTTTAGTGCACTTCACTTTATTGTGCTTTTTGGATATTGTATTTTTTGTAAATTGAAGTTTTGTGGCCACCATCAAACAAGTCTATTGGTGCCATTTTTCCAACAGCATTTTCTCACTTCATGTCACGGTGTCACATTTTTCTAATTCTTTCAATATTTCAAATGTTTTCATCATTATTATATTTGTTTTAGTGATCTGTGATCAGTGATTTTTGATATTACCACTGCAATTATTTTGGAATACTGTGAACAGAACATATATAAGATGGTGAACATAACGGATAAACATGTGTGTTCTGACTGCTCTGATGTCTGTTCCCCCATTTCTATCCCTCTCCTCAGGCCTCCATATTACTGAGGCACCACAATTTTGAAATTAGGCCAATTAACAACCCTACAATAGCCTTTAAGTGTTCAAGTGTAAGGAAGAGTCCTATGTCTCTAAATTTAAATCAAAAGCTAGAAGTGATAAAGCTTAGTGAAGAAAGCATGTTGAAAGCCAAGACAGACCCCCAAACTAGGCCTCTTGCGACAGTCATCCAAGTTGTTAATGTAGGAGAAGTTCTTAAAGGAAATTGAAAGTGCTACTTCGGTGACCACTCGAATGATAGAAAGTAAAAAAGCCTTATTGCTGATACGGAGAAAGTTTTAGTTCTCTGGATAGAAGATCAAACCAACCACTACATTCCCTTAAGCCAAAACCTACTTCAGAGCAAGGCCTTAACTCTTGTCTTTCTCTCGTTTTCTACGTGTGTGCTTTCCCAGGGAATCAGTGGGAGGGAAGGAAGGTGTGTGTACAGTGCCTGCTTAGTCCCCTGCTGCTGGCTTTGTGCGGGGGAAGGCTCCAGTGCCAGTGTCCAGGAGGAGGGGACGGCTCCAGCTCCACAAGCTCACACAAGGGCTTTGTTTTAACTGAGAGCTGTCATGGTGTCTCAGTCACTTTCTTTTTCATCTTCCTGGGACCTGCTTCTCTTTAATTCTCTGAGGGCTGAGAGAGGTGGGGAAGTTTCAGAGGAAAAGTTTGAAGCTAGTAGAGATTGGTTTATAAGGTTTAAGGAAGGAAGCTGTTTCCATGACGAAAGTACAGGAAGAAGCAGCAAGTGCTGATGTAGAAGCTGCAGTAAGTTATTCAGAAGATCTAGGTAAGATCATTAATAAAGGTGACTACACTAAACAGAAGATTCTCCATGTAGACAAAATAGCCTTCTATTGGAAGAAGATGCCATCCAAGATTTTCTTAGCTATAGGGAAGAAGTAAATGCCTGGTTTCAGAGCTTTGAAGGACAGGCCGACTTTTTTATTAGGGGCTAATGTAGCTGTTGATTTTAAGTTGAAGCCAGTGCTCATTTGCCATTCCAAAAATCCTAGGACCTTTAAGAATTATGCTAAATCTACTTTATGCCTGTGCTCTAAAAATGGAACATCAAAACCTGGATGACAGCATATCTGTTGATAAAATGGTTTACTATTTTAAGTTCATTGTTGATACCTGCTGCTCAGAAAAAGATAAAAAAGAAAGATTCCTTTCAAAATATTACTGCTTATTGACAATGCACCTTGTCACCCAAGAGGTCTGATGGAGATGTATGATGAAATTAAAGCTGTTTTCATGCCTACTAAATACAATATCTATTCTGTAGCCCATGGATCAAGGAATAATTTTGACTTTCAAGTCTTATTATTTTACAAGGCTTATATCTGCCATAGATAGTGATTCCTTTGATGGATCTGTGCAAAGTAAATTGAAAACCTTCTGGAAAAGATCCCATCTTACATGCCATTAAGAATATTCATGATTCATTGGAAGAAATCAAAATGTCCCCAAGAACAGGAGTTTGGAAGAAGTTGATTCCAACCCTCATGGATTACTTTGAAGGGTTCTAGACTTCAGGAGAGAAAGTTACTGCAGATGTGGTAGAAATAGCAAGAAAACTAGAATTAGAAATGGAACTCGAAGATGTGATTGAAATAGTGGAATCTCATGATACAACAGTAGCATATGAAGAGTTGCTTCTTATGGTTGATCAAAGAAAGTGGCTTTCTGAGGTGGAATCTGCTCTTGGTTAAGATGCTGTGAAGAGTGTTAAAATGACAACAAAGGATTTAGAATATGACAGAAACTTTGTTGAGAAAGCAGCTGCAGGGTTTGAAAGAATTGACTCCAATTCTGAAAGAATTGCTAAGGTGGGTAAATGCTACTAGACAGCATTACATGCTACAGAAAAAAGGAAGAATCAATTAGTGTTCAGACTTCATTGTTGCTTTATTTTAATTAATTGCTGTGGTCACTCCAAACTTCAGCAACAATTACCCTGAGTAGTCAGCATCTGTCAACATCTAGGCAAGACTGCCACCAGCAAAGAGATTATGACTC
The DNA here is from genome assembly GCA_004024745.2 of Catagonus wagneri. Classification (NCBI taxonomy): domain Eukaryota; kingdom Metazoa; phylum Chordata; class Mammalia; order Artiodactyla; family Tayassuidae; genus Catagonus; species Catagonus wagneri. The sequence continues at coordinate 13,229,921 of PVHT020003785.1, forward strand.
CCTGAAGGATGAGATGGTCAGCATTTTTTACAATAAAGTATTTAAAATTAGGGTCTGTACATTTTTAGGCATGCTATTGTACACTTAATAGATTACAGTATAGGGTAAACATAACTTTTATATGCACCAAGAAACCAAAAACTTTATGTGACTTCTTTTATTGTGATACTCACTTTATTGTGTGGTCTGGAAGAGAACCCACAGAGTCTCCGAGGTATGCCTGTATTGATTTTTATTTCTAATTTCTAATAGCACCTAGTATAATATTCTGCACATTAATTCTGACTAATATATTTATCTTTACCTATTTTTGGTGAAAATTCTTGCTGTTAGAGCATCTGTTTAGATTTTGAAAAAGACACTAGATTTTTTTCTTTTACATGCTATTTGATATATGTTTTATGTAACATATGCCAGTAATGAAGCTCAATATAAAAATGAACATCCCAGAGTTCCTCATGCAGCTCAGCGTGTTAAGAACCTAATGTTTTCTCCGTGGGGTTGTGGGTTCGATCCTTAGTCTTGCTTGGTGGGTTAAGGGTCTGGTGTTGCCCCAAGCTGTGGTGTAGGTCACAAATGTGGCTCTGATTCTGTGTTGCAGTGGCTATGGTGTAGCTCAAATTCAGCCCCTGGCCCAGGAACTTCCATATGACACAAGTGCAGCCATTAAAAGAAAAAAAAAATTCAGCATCCATGAACTTACCACGTAACTTGGATGCTGTCTTTGTGTTCTTGTCAGATGTCCTCCCTTCCCTCTTTGAAATCCTGAATTTTGTGCATATTATATACTCATACTTGTCTGATAAATACCTGTATCTCTAAACAATATAGTTTTAGATTCTTCAGATACTGGCTTTGACTGGGAGAATGTGGTCCATTGGTTACAAATAATAGTTTCAGAATCAGATTGACGGTGTTGAAATCTCAGATAAATCATTTCCTAGCTGTGTGGCCTTGAATACACTATTTACCTTCTCTGAACGTCTGCACATGGGAAGAATCCTTCCCACCTCATCTCCCTCCCAAGATTGCTCTAAGGATTTAATGGAATAAGAAATGTACATTCCTCATCCATGACTGACTCTCACAAATGTTACCTTCTTCCTCCTCTGCCCCAGACTCCCTGGAAACTTTGTGAAGCATATTCAGCCCTCCACCCTTCATCACTGGCACCTACTCCAAGACACCGACCTTAAAACAGCAGAGAATGAGAAACCCATGGATTGAGCAAGAGCCCCAGACTGTATTTACAGACCTTAATCTGTCCACACAGGGAAGACAAATGAGGCAGACAGCGGATAGTGGGTGCCATTAATGGATCATTAATTAACAACTTGCTTGGCCTTGGCAGGAAATCATTCATCATTTTCAGATGAGTGGAGAACTGCAGAACCTCCTATCTGTCCTCCCTCATTCTGCATCAGTGTGACAGATGCAATTGTCCTCGCCAGAGCGTTCCCTCCCATGGTGCCTTATCGAGATAAGTGACCAGGACACTGCTGCCTTGTGATCTGCTGAATGCAAGAGCCCTGAACTCGGAAGGGGTCCAGGGCCAAAGGTTTTCAGGGCTGGAGAACCATGCCAGAAATCCAAAAAGATAAATGAAGACTTCTGGAACAAGATGAGAAGATGAATAAACTCTGCTCTGAGAACAGATATAATGTTCCAGAAAAATCAACTTTGGCTGCCAAAGTAACTTTTGGAGTTCACAAAGAACCGCACAGGGCTTCCATGTGTGAGCTTGTGCTCAGGTCTTGCATATGGGACTTCACAGCTCAGGTTAGCTCCTAGCACAAAGGAGGAACCAGAGGCCCAGAAGGCCACAGTTAGTGTCCAAATTAATATATCGAGGCAGAGGCTAATTTACATTCCAAACTGACATCTGTCTGATTCTAGAACTCACTCCAGCTCTATGACACCATCCTGTGTTCCTTAGCAGCATGACAAGTCATCTTGGCTGATAGTGTCTTAACCACTGACTGCCCACTGCCTTTAAACACCTACAGGTTCTTTGTGCTGAGTAGATGATGCATGATGCATCTTTGGCCTTTTTGTGTATAGTGTATCTAATCTTAAGCCTGTTGTCTCTGGTTGCAACAATTTCAGATAGGCTAACTTTTAAGGGCAATGACACATTTGTTGTTAGAGGTGAAAGGAAAGTCCACCTTTCCCCCTGTGCTGAGAAGGCAGAGAGACTGTCTCAATCAATTCCTGAAGGTAGGAGGCTTGCAAGAAAAGGACATGGCTGAAAGTTCTGATAGCAAGAGGAAAGGAGGTTTAGGAGAAAAAAGTGAGGGGCAATGTGTGGAATCTCCAATCTAAGGTGATAAATATAGGCCATGAGATATCAATGAAGTGAGCAGAAAACATTGCTTTGGGTCCTCAGGTCTTTTTAGAAGTAGAGAAGATTCTACAACCTGGAGCTGGGTTTTTAGGTGATTGGGTTTCTGTCCTTCCAAGAGCAGCCTGTGCAAACTGCAGCACTTGATCCGAGTTGGGGGAGGCAGCTGAGGCTACAGTTGAATTGTTTTCTGAACAAGAGACCTAGAGGCAGAGGTGGCTATTGGTTTTGCCAATCCATTTTCCTTAGGGTGAAAGACACATGAACAATATTTAGAGAATATCTTTAAAAATCTTAAATTTAGAACTAAAATTATTGTCACAAAATCATATGTGGTTCTTATTCTCTGATAGAATTAAGAACAAGTTTATTGATATCTGTGGAGCATATATATTTAGATAGATTAGGGGAACTGAGGTTAAGCACTAAGCTACAGGTTCTTAGAATCATTTCATTTGTACCCCATCCTTTTTATCCCTGCTTTAACTGCTTCCTCAATGAATTATTTAAAAGAAAATCCAGGTATATCATTTCATTAGTAAATGCTTAACTGTATATTTCTTTCTTTTTCCTCTTCTTCTTTTATTTTTATTTTTTTTTTTTAGGGCTGCACCTGAGGTATATGGAGGTTCCCGAGCTAGGGGTCAAATTGGAGCTGCAGCTTCTGGCCTATGCCACAGCCATAGCAACACCAGATCCAAGCCACATCTGCAGCTTACACTACAGCTCATGGCAATGCCAGAACCTTAACCCACTGAGCAAGGCCAGGGATCAAACATGTGTCCTCATGGATGCTAGTTGGCTTTGTTACTGCTGAGCCACTATGGGAACCTCATTAATGATGTATTTCTAAGAGAAATGAGCTGTTTTAAAAATCTAACAGTTTTACCATTATCACACTGGAAATATGAAAAGTAATTCCTTAATGTCATCTAATATCTGGTCAAAGCTTAAATTTCTCTGATTCTTCTCACAGTTAAAAAAAATAAAATATGCACTATATATGTATAAATATGCATATATATGTATGTTTCTATCTCAACCAAAAGTTCCTCCTCCTTTTTTCAGTTTTGTTATTTATTTGTTGTAGAAACTTGGTCATTTGACCAGCAGAATTTTCCACATTCTGCATTTGCTGTATTTCCCAATTGTTGCTGTGTCTTTCCTATTGCATCTCATCAGGAGCACTGGAAGATTCATCAGCAGGCTCAGGTAACATCAACCTGTCCATCCAATAAGAAAATTTATCATCAACCTTACATCCAGTGGATTTGGCAGCTGCTGATGATCATTGCCAGGTTCATTATTTTATTAGGGTTGCAAAATTAGGATACTCTAATACAATAATTCTCTCTTCATTTATTAGCTCTAATTATTCTATGAATAAAAACTTTTGGTCATTAATTGGTTTCTCTGAAAAACAGTTTATGTAGGAAAATCAAGTTAAATTCCTGATTCTTTCTATTTGCCAGTTTTCAGAAAATTATTTGGGGTTCTAGCAGTCACCAGTATGTCCAATGCAGTCTTTTTGCCAGTGGTGTTAATTATTACTTGGTTTTCATTTTTTCTAGGCATCTATATTGGAAATACATGTTTTCACTAAGATATTACATATTTCTTTTTATTTGGATAAGGAAAAACATATGACCACATGTGCATGGATTTATTTCCAGGCTCTTTATCCAGTTCCATTAATCTGTGTGTCATTTTTTTTGCCAGTACCATATTGCTTTGGTTACTGTAGCTTTGTAGCATAGGCTGAAGTCAGAGAATGTAATACTTTTTGTTCTTTTTTCTCAAGATTGATTTGATTATTTAGAGTCTTCTGTGGTTCCATATAAATTTGAGGATTATTTGTTCTAGTTGTGTGAAGAATGTCATAGATATTTTGATAAGGACTGCATTAAATATGTAGGTTGTTTGGGGTAGCACAGACATTTTAACAGTATTAATTCTTCCTATCAATGAACACAGGATATTTCTCCATTCCTTTGTATCATCTTCAACTTCTTTCATCAATGTCTTATAGTTTTCAGAGTGTAGGTCTTTACTCTTTAAGTTTATTTATAGGTATTTTTCCTTTTTGATGTAATTTTAAACAGGTTCATTTTCTTTCTTTTTCTGATAGTTTATTATTAGTTAATAGAAAAGCAACAGATTCCAGAGTTCCCTTCGTGGCTCAGTGGTTAATGAATCCGACTAAGAGCCATGAGGTTGCAGGTTTGATCCCTGGCCTTGCTCAGTGGGTTAAGGATCCGGTGTTGCCGTGAGCTGTGGTGAAGGTTGCAGACGCAGCTCGGATCCTGCATTGCTGTGGCTGTGGTGTAGGCCAGTGGCTACAGCTTCTGTTAGACCCCTAGCCTGGGAACCTCCATATGCCACGGGTGTGGCTCTAGATAAAGGCAAAAAGACAAAAACAAAAAAGAAAAAAGAAAAGCTACAGATTCCTGCATATTAATCTCTTATCCTGCAAATAAACTTTAATTAATTAGTTCTAATATTTTTGTTGGAAATTTTAGGGTTTTCTGTATCATGTCATCTGCAAATAGCAACAGTTTTACTTTTTCCTTTCTCATTTGGATGTGTTTTATTTCTTTTATTGTTTGATTGTTGTGGCTAGGACTTCCAATACTATGTTAAATAGAAGTAGCAAGAGTAGGTATGCTTGTCTTGTTTTTGATTTTAGAAGAAAAGCTTTCAGCGTTTCACCAATGAGTGTGATTTTAGCTGTAGACTTTTCATAAATGGCCTTTTTTTGTTGAGACATGTTTCCTCTATACCAGCTTTGTTGGGAGTTTTTACCATGAGTGGATGTTAAACTTTGTCAGGTGCTTTTTTGGTATCTGTTGAGATAACTGTGTGCTTTTTATCCTTTGCCTTTTTAATGTTGTATATCACATTGATTGATTTGTGGATATTGAACCATCCTTGCATCTCTGGATAAGTACCACTTGATCATGATGTATGATTCTTTTCATATGTTGTTGAATTTGGTTTACTAATATTTTGTTATTCTATATTCATCAGTGGTATTGGCTTGAATTTTCTTTTTCATAATGTCTTAGTCTGGTTTTGATATCATGATAATGGTGGCCTCCTAGAGTGAATTTAGGAGTGATTCCTCCTCTTTAGTATTTTGGAATAGTTTGAGAAATATAGGTATTAAGTCTTCTTTATATGTTTGATGTGAAGCTGTCTGGTCTTGGACTTTAATCTACAATGAAGGAGGCAAAAATATACAATGAGGAAAGGATAGTTTCTTCAATAAGTGTTTCTGGGAAAACTGGACAGTCCATGTAAAAGAAGGAAATTATAACATTTTTCTCACACTGTATACAAAAATAAACTAAAAATGGATTAAAGACCTAAATGTAAGAACTGGAATGTAAAGATCTAAATGTAAGACTGGAAACCATAAAACTCCTTAAAGGAAACATAGGCAGTACATTCTTAAATCTTAAATCTTAGCAATATATCTATATTTCTTGATCTATCTCCTCAGGCAAGGGAAACAAAAGGAAAGATAAATAAATGGGATCAAATTAAACTTAAAAGTTTTTGTACAGTGGAGGAAAACATTAACAGAGGGAAAAGAGAACCTAAATTGGAGAAAATATTTGCAAATTATATGGCCGACAACGGGTTAGTATTGAAAATATATAAACAGTTCATACAAGTCAATATAAAAAAACCCCGATTAAAACACCCCAATTAAAAAACCCAATTAAAAATGGGCAGAAGACCTGAATAGACATTTTTCCAAAGAAGATATGCAGATGACCAACAGGCACATGAAAGGATGCTAAACATCATTAATCATGAGGGAAATGCAAATCAAAATCATGAGGTACACTTTACACATGTCAGAATGGCTATTGTCAAAAAGACAACTGATAATTTTTGGCAATGATGTGTAGGAAAGGGAACACTGTTGGTTGGGGATGTAAATTGGTGCAGCCAATATGAAAAATAGTATGGACGTTCATCAAAAAAACTGAATAGAATTACCATATGATACAGCATTTTCACTCCTGGGTATAAGAAAATGAGAAAACTAATTCAAAACGATACATGAACCCCAGTGTTCATAGCAGGATTATTTACAGTAGCCAAGATATGGAAGCAACCTAAGTATCCATCAATAGATGAATAGATTAAAAAGATGTGATATAGTTGCACAGTGGAATATTACTCAGCCATAAAAAAGAAATTCTTCTATTTGCAACAAAATGGATCTACCTGGAAGGTGTTATGCTTACTGAAATAAGCCAGAAGGGAGAAAGACAAATACTTTGTTATCACTTATATGTAGAATCTGAAAAATAAAGCAAATGAATTAATATAACAAAACAGAAGCAGACTCACAAACATAGAGAACAAACTAGTGGTTACCAGTGGGGAGAGGGGAAGGGAGGGGCAAGATAGGATAGAGGATTTAGAAGTACAAACTGCTATGTATAAAATAAGTGACAAGAATATATATTGTTCATCTCAGGGGATATAGCCAGTATTTTATAATACCTTTAAATGGAGTATAATGTGTAAAAATATTGTCATTATGTAGTATATAATATTATACCTGAAACTAATATAATATTATAAATCACCTATACTTCAATAAAAATGTAAAAAAAGAAAAATAGATTCAAATTCATACTTGTATTTGTAAATAAAATATAAGACTATAGGGATTTTGTTTATCTTATTTAGTTTTATGTTAATTTTATTGACTCTTGCACTAAAAGTTCTTGCTTCTTAATAAACACTGTGGGGTATATGTGTTGTATGTGTAATTTTGAAATGATGATATCGACAGCACCACTACTAATAATAAAAATAAGACTCCTGAACCCTTAAATTTTTTTTTCTATTCTTTTTGTCCTTAAGATAAATCTAGTAGAGATGAATAGTCCCATTACTGTGTTTTGAGTTTATTTAAAATTATTATTGTCTATATGACAAAGCATCAACTTGATATACAATTTGTTTCAATTTCTTCATTTTGTTTTGATTTATAAGGATATTTTCCATTTTGACTTAATTTTCTTTTTGTAGCTATGTAACATAGCAACAAGATTCCAAAATCAGAACCGTGAAACAAGTTACACTCCAAGAAGTCTTAACTTCTGGTCCAGCCCTCTATCCTATTTTTTCCTTCTCTCATAGGTAAACATTTAAGAAAGTTGTTTTGTTTTCTTTATTTGATTTATAAAATAAATGAAAACGTACACACACATATTCACAATATCTCCTTTCTTAGATAGAAGTTAGCATACTATTCAGCAGCTGGCCTTTTGTTTTTTAGTGTAACAATATCTTAAGTATACTACTTTTTAGGACTGTATAGTCCTCCATTGTGCAAATGTATCATAGGTAATTTAAATTCCTGACTTGTGGGCATTGGGTCATATCAGCCTTTTCCTGTTACATACAGTGTTGTACTAAATAGTTTTGTGCATGTCGTTTTGAATTTTTTTGGTTGTTCTTTCTGTATATAGAATTTACTGATGCTTATTATATGCCAGAGACTGTTAGTTTTGAGGAAAGAGGCTGAGTGGAATAATGAGCAAATGGACATGCTTGCCCTCATGGAACTTACAACTGAGGAGAGAAAGCAAATGACCAATAGTGGAAATAAACATAATTAAAATGTGTAATAAATGATGTAAGGAAATAAAGGAGAAGTCTAAAGGGGCTCTAAATTAGAATGAGTGGCAGAGAAAGCCTTCCTGAGGAAATGACCATTAGGTAGATGACTGAAGGAAGAGTTGCGAATGGGTCAAGCTAAGGTGTGGAGGAAAAATGTGGCAGGCAGAGCAAACAATGGGAAAAAGTGATGAGGCAGAAGTAAGCATCACATTTCAAGCAGTAAAAGGATTGTGAGGCTGGATCTTGTGAGCAAGAAGGAGGGTGATGAGATGGGAGCTGTGTGTGAGGGGTAGATGACAGTTGTCTGGTGGGACTGACTCAATCCTAAATTAAAGAGGATGCCACTAAAGAGTTTAAGCAAGTAGTGTGTGATCCAGTGTATCCTTTAATATATCATTCCAAATTCTGTGTCCAGTAGGGATTGGGAAGAGTAAGAGCAGAAGCACTGAGACCAGTGGGGGAATGATTAATTGCACATGGCCAGGAAATTCATGACAGTGGCTCAACTTCAGATGATCGGATGGAGATGGAGAGGAGGTGATCTATTCCCTTTGAGGAGTGGATTAGATCAGAATTATTTGATGGATGGATTAGGCTGGTTGAGAACAAAGAAGGAAGTTTTCAGAACTCTTTGGTCTTGAGCACAACCAGTTAGCTTAGTAAGACTGGTGACATTGAAAGCGCTTCAGGCTGAGTGAGGGTGGGAGAGACCATCATTTTGGGACATTTTGAGATGACTGTAAGAGATGGAGATGTAGAGAAGATTATCTGGGCGCATTTACTTGTTCCTCTGAAGGTATCAATCTAGAGGTTGTGGACACACCCAGTTCAGGAGGAGCTTACCCAGGGGGAGGGAACCAAGTGAGGAGAGAAGCTCTAGGACTTAATCTGAAGAACTTCAAAGGCCTTACTCAGGAGGAATAAGGTTTTAGCCAAGAAAAAGGGATTCTTACTATTTTTTAAAATTGAAGTATAGTTGATTTAAAATGTGTTAAAAAAAAGAAAAAAGGAGTTCCTGTCGTGGTTCAGTGGAAACAAATCTGACTAGCATTCATGAGGATGCAGGTTCAATCCCTGACCTCACTCAGTGGGTTAAGGATCCGGCGTTGCCATGAGCTGTAGTCTAAGTTGTAGACATGGCTTGGATCTGGCATTGCTGTGCCTGTGGCATAGGACGGCAGCTGTAGCTCTGATTCAACCCCTAGCCTGGAAACCTCCATATGCTGCGGGTGCAGGCCTAAAAAAGACAAAAAAAAAAAAAAAGTTGTGTTAGTTTCTGCTCTACAGAACAGTGATTCAGTTATATATGTACACATATTCTTTTTCATATTCTCTTCCACTATGGCTTATTAAAATTTATGGAATATAGTTCCTTGTGCTATATAGTAGAACCTTGTTATTTATCTGTTTTATATACAGTAGTTTATATCTGCTAAACCGAACTCCTAATTTATCGCTCCTCTACCCCCTTTCCCCTCTGGCAAACAGAAGGGATTATTTGTAGCGATAGCAGCAGTGATAATTAATTTTCCTTTATTTATATTCATAATTGTTTAGAACAAAAGAGGTCGTAAAGATATGTCTGGCCCCTCCATTTAACTGAAAAGAAGTTGTAGAATTCTGAAATGATAATCCACTGCCTTCTTGACCTGTACGGATAGCTGGACTCCTGGAATAACATTGACCACCACACCAGGTCTGCCCATCATTTGTCAGTGCTTTCATCAAGATATAATTCACACTCAGTCTTTTTCTATCTCCAAATTAGTGCCAGTTTTTATTAATAGCTGATTTTCTACGGTAGATCTAAATCAAGGTGGAACAATGAGCTTGTAAATGCAGAGAAAAAAAAACAAAAAGAAACTTTAAAACTATAAAGTAGCTCTTAGAAGCCCTTCTCTAAGGTGAAATATTGTTCTCCTCCCTGGTCTGCTAGTAGCACTATGGCTCCCCTTGAATGTCACCACAGTCTGCTCTGGAACAGCTCTCGTAGTATTTGCAGGTCTTGCTAGTCTGAGAATTGATACTGTTTACTATAGGAGGCAGTTGCAGCTGGACATGGCCATTATTAATGCTGTTTGCCATACTTTCTTCTTTTTTTCTCTCTAGGCTTATGGTAAGATTGCACTTCTTGATTTCCTGTAGTTCGGTAGGGCCATTCCTTCTGGGGAATGAGTTATGAATGCAAATAACACCTCACCTCCAGAGCAGAGATTTTGGTTGCTGATGTGAGATCCTCTATAGTGCTTTTCCGTCTGCTACAGTGACTAGAATCTTGGAAATAGTGGCTGCTTCCTCAGATTAGATCCCTGAATCAGTACAAGGAGCAGAGCCCCCTTGCTATCCTAAAATGGGCTTGTGGCAGGAGGTCTAGGTCTGCACTATTTTAAGCTGCTGAGACTTGGAGGTTGTTGGTTATTGCAGCATAACTTAGTCTTATACCATGGATGTTCCGTTGTCTACTTTTCAGGGGCTTAATGGGCAGACTTTATATTTAGTTGTTCAAGGAGACATAGCCACTTCCATTTTCCCTAATTCCAGACTTTTGTCTTCAAATGTACTTAAGACACTAAAAAGGAGAGAGGGTTAGGATACACCGTGGTGACCTTTTCTTCCAGTAATATGGAGACTAGATAGGCTCCTGAAGGAAGTGATCTAAGGGGTGGGGTGGAGGGGGGAGAAGGAAGACTCAAGGAATTTTAAAAAAAGGGAGGCAAGTAAACAAATAGCAGAAAGCCTTTGCCATCAGGAATGGAAAGGGGAGGTGGTGGTAACCACGCAGTAAGGGACCAGCCCCGAAAATGTTTGTGAAATTTTTATAGAGTCCACATATCTATTTCTTGTTATTTCCAGTCTCTTTTCTCAAAAAGAGCTAGAAAAACAATAACCCACTCCATATTCTGTGAGAGAAAGAACAGGTCTAGCAAAAGTAAAAGGCAGCAACATAAATTCCTGAGACTTGAGATAAGTAGGAAGAGGTTTGCAGAGACTTTCGCATACAGAGGGATTCCTGTAACCGAGCTACCAAGAGTGCGAGGAAGTAGGAGTTCACAGTCACCACAGCCCCTCCATTTCTGAGCTTCTGAGAGAAAACCAGAGGTAAGGTGTATAGCTGCCAAATTTGGTTCTATTGTTGAAGAGGTGCACTCATACTCTAAGTCTGAACCAGAGAACCTGGGGTTCCATATTCTCCTACAGTCTCCCCAGCCTCCTTTTCAGCCACGTCAGCTGCTTCCATTGTTTTCACCAACTACTTAATTTCCCACACACAAATCCCTGGGTGTTCTTACAGGGAACTGAGCAGCTAAGCATATGTACAGATTCAGTTTGGGAACGGTAAGGATTTGGTTGTGTGTGACCAGATATTTATCAAGAAATACATCTCTCAAGAGAATGGCAGGTGTTCCCTCTTTGATACATATGGGTTTATGAGAATGAAGGTCCTAAGAAAGGTAATCCTTGACTCTTGACTCTGGGAGTCAGCTTGTTTTTTTCACAGAATCTGTTCCAGTCTCTTTTAAATGTTGAGATATCACCCATATTTCCCAAATTATGGTTGCATCTTCCTTGTGCCTACAACAAGACCTCGGGGTGTAGGGGAAGGAGAGCTGGGCTAGGACTCCCTAAGTGCATTTGCTTCTGTGCTAGAGGCTTAAGAGCAGACAGATTGAGTTGTACTATTATTACTCTGCCTCCTCTTGCGGTTTCCAGGGCACACTTCCTGCTTCGTTCCTGTTAGCTACCGGTGGGGCTTCCCTTATAAGTGGCCAATAACAGAAAATGGGCACCACATTTTGGGCCAGATAGAAATGGTCTCAATTCTCAATGCTAGATCTCTGAGATTCAGTTTTCCTTTTCAGAAGTACTCCACTGGGTTGTTGTGAGATGGAGAGAGACACTGGTTATGGGGAAACTCTTATATATTCCTGGTTCATTTACATCCTATAGTTATCACTGTTGCTACTGCTGGTGGTGGTATAGATAGAAAAAAAGTAGACACTAGCTAAGAGAGGGGAAAGGCAGAAGATTGCACCTTGCTGGTCTTTTATGGCCTTCCCCTCTTGCCTTTTTCCACAGAGAATCATGTCTCTCTGTTGCCCATTTTCTTTGTTCTGTCTTTTGTTTCCACTCTGGGACAGGCAGCTCCGGAGACTGCCCAACCTCTCCCAAAGTAATGATTCTCATGATGGTAATTATTAATATTAGTGTTACTACTAATAATAAACCAATCTTTCTCCTTATGATTAATTGCCATTATTACTGATTGCTGTATATGATTGTTATTTATATCCTATAATTATGTCATTATACTCTGCAAGATCTGATATCCTGTTCATGGTCAGTCAGTTCAATGTGTGCCTCTTACTATTGAAACTGCTCTTGAAAGGATTAGCAGGGCAAAGGCATTCCTGGAAGTGTCTGCAGTGTCCTTGTGAGCATGTCCACTCCGTGGGCTATGTGGCTGGTCCCAGCTCTGGAACACAAAGATGCATTACAGGCTAGTCTGCAAAGCAGAACAAGTAGACAGCTAAGTGAAGCTCTGTATTTCAAACATGAATCACTTAAGTCAGAATTTACAGGTAATAGGTCACAGGTAGGAAAGGGGTCCCCAGGAGTTCCACCAAGAAGTTGGCATTCCATCTGGGCTCCTAATATTGATAAATAGATGCAGTTTGGGGAAGAACATTCCTGAGTGAGGTGACAGCTTTCACAAAGGCACATAGTGTGTTCAGGAAATGGTGAACCCCAACAAAGGTACGTAGTCTGCTTCTGACTCTCTAACCATAGAACCTGGCAGTCCACTATGGGGATGTCATCGCCTTACTGAAATCTGTAATCCAGCTCCACCCGAATGACTACTCTACAGTGAAAATTGGGTTAAGGGCTCTGTTTATCAGCTCTGCAGACATCATTGGAGTGAGGGGCATTGAACTCCTCAAGAGGAAGGATAGGGCAGTGACCTAGGGCAATTTACATCCTGTGTCTGCTAGTGGGTGCCAAGCCTGGATACAGTTTTTCCATGTATGAGTAAACATTAAAAATAAGTTTCTGTGAAATGATTCTGTAGCTCAAGTAAAATAACATGTTATCAAGAGGACTTAGAGAAAGAGCAGATCTCTAAAACCATTTACAGGAAAGAGAAAAATGTTTTAGAAAACATCTGTTTGGTATCCTCAAAAAGGAGACAAGAAGACTTGAAGTTGATGGAATGAGAGCAGAAAGCCACAGGGAGGACATATGGGTTATGGGACGGGTAGAACCAAACTTCAGGGGCTCCACATGAGATGAAACAGGGTTTTGTCCACCTACTTGTATTTGCCTTGGTGGAAAGAAAAGTCCTTTTGAAATCAAATGCAGGGGCAGGGGTGGTCTGATGCCTATCGAGAGCAGCCTTGACAGTGCCCCAAATATACTAAAAATAAACTGCTTATCACTGTGTTTAAACATCCAGTTACCTCCATCTCTAATTCTTAATCCATCCCTACTACCTACACTCTACTAGAAACCCACCTGAAAAAGGGAATGCCTAGAAATCTCAACTCTGCCATCCTTTGATCATAGATTCTAACTGGAATCTAATTGATCTCTGACAGACCCTCCCAGGGCTGTGTCGACCTCCCTTTGTAGGGATAAACAAACAGAGAAAAGACACAACACACCTGGCTCCGTTTGGAATCAGAGGGACAGACTGACTCGAAGAAAAAGGAGAATTCTCAATAAAATGTAAAAGAATTATGAATTTATGAAGGAGGGCAAACTGATAAGAAATGGATGGATTTAAGGTAAAAAAACATAATTACCCAAAATGAAAATGGAACAGGAGCTATGGTGAACAGATTTAGGTGTTGCAGAAACTTCCAAGAGCAAATAATTGGTTGATAATTTTCATATGACTATTAAATAATAAAATTTAAGTCTTCCCACAGGAAACGGAAAATTGTAGAGGTATAAAAATGAACACAAAGATGACAAGGTTAGATCCACGGAAGTACACGTACTGAGGATAACAGCAGGAGAGCCACTGGTGGTATGTGGCTTACATACAAAGTTGCAGAATTTTTGTAGAAAAGTTAAAGTTATTGGATCACATGGAAAGTTCAAAAGTGTTCACAAGTACAACAAACTCGAAATAAATGACAGAAAGGGAAGCAGACACACATTGGAAGCTCAAAATAACTTTGAAAAACAACTTTATGTCACAGAAAAAACTTAGAACACAAATACAGACTCTTTAGAGAATAATAATAATATGTGGCTGAAACTTAAGGAACAGATAATTAGTTTACTGAAACTATTCCAGAAACTGCTGCAAAAAGAAATAATTCCCAAATCCATTTAATGAATATGGCATAGGCCTGATAACATAATAAAAAATAGCACTTAAAAATAAACCTCAGAACAATCTTTGGGATGAATTTATTCAGTGTTGGATAGATTTCAGTTCTTTTCCAATAATATGCAAACTTAGTATAACCCTAGTCAATATCCCAACATGTTAGAACTTAATGAAAAGATTCTGAAGTGTATCTGGAAGTGGAATATGTAAGGAAAGCCAAGAAAATTCTGGAAAAGAAGGTAATTGTCTGGTAATTGCTTTATAGCTATTAAAGCACATCACAGTGTTTCAGTGATCAGAACAACCTTGAACAAGCTTCAGAGAAGATGGATCAGTGAGGAGAGATAGAGCAGAAACATGCATCCAGAAACAGATGTATATATGCAGAAAGATTTCTAAAATAGTAAAAGTGATGTTTAAATCAGTATAGCAAGGGTTTATTACTCAGTAAAATATATTAACTCAGCTAGCTATTTATTTGGCAACAAAATACTAACAACTAAAACTTCAGTGGTAACACATTTAGATCCGTATCAGATTAATTAAATATAAAATAATAAAGCCAAAAATTATCAGAAGGAAATCCAGAGAAATAGTTTTGTAATTTTGGGATGGGGAGGATTCTTGAATCAAGTTCTTAGAGTCAGAAAACTTAAAGGAAAATTTGATAAATCTTCAGAAGAGAGAAAATGCCTGCAACAGAGAGAACAAAAGGTAATATCTCAATAAAATATCTTGCCTCTTGTGTGCTGGGTAGTCCACCCCACCCCCGCCCCACCACATGCACATGTGTCCTCCTGCCTCCTCCTGCTGTCCTTCTGCTCACACAAGAAGGTAACAGCATATCTTGTTCATGCATCTAATGCTTCTATCCCAGCAAACCTGCAAATATGCCCAGGTATTTTGCTATAGGTTGACTTTATAGTCATCCCTGAATAATGTTCTATTGGCAAGAGGTTTTAAAGCAACAGAAAACCCAAGGTTTGATGGATTTACCATCCCCTTTATTTATGTAAAATGGCTTCCAGTAAGGAGTTCTGCTACAATTGGCCGCCAGTTTATTTAAGGTCCAATGGAAGATGAAAATAAACAAGTATTAATCCTGAGAACTTTTTTGTGGAATTATGAAAATAGTCTGTTATAAAACACATCCAGATGTCAGCCAGGACTGAGTCAATTAGAATAATAGCTTCAAGTAAAATCAACAAAGGTCAGCCAGTCAGGCTGAGGGGTGAAATCTCCAGAATGCCCAGTTCAAAGGGGCAGGGGAGGCTGCTGTTATGCCCCAGCCTTGAGCTTTGTCCATGAAACATAATTGTTTAAATGATCTATAAAGAAGAAATTATGGATCCTCACAGATCAACATAACTTTTGAAAAAGAGTAATTTTGTCATAGCTTAGGGCAGGGTTATAGAAGACTAAAATAAGAAATAGTGTCATTTGAGAATGGGCAGAAACTTTGAAAGAACAAAATGAAAAAAAACCCAACTTTCCCTATATTTGAAAATTATCAAAGTTTTATATAAGTTAAAAAGTTTAATTCTATAAAAACCTATGGAAGAAATTTTCCTATGGATAAAGTAGCTCAGCTTTTCAAAGATTGTGTGTAAGGGTATTCACGGGAAAATTTAATATTAAAACTTCTGAAGTAGTCTAAATAGTGACCTATGGAGTATTGATTAAAGAAATGATGGCACACTTTTATAGTAGAACAAAATGCAAATGTTGAAAAGGGCAATAAACCTGTTTTGACCTGCTAGGAAAACATGTCTAACATATATTAAGTATGAAAAAGCAAGCAACAGAGCATTAAATATATCGTTATCCAGCCATTTTGAATTAATCAATCTATTGATCTAGGTTTCTTGGATTGTGTATGCAGGGAAAGTTATAGAAAGAAATCAGTGTTTGTGATGATTGCCTCTGGAAGTGAAGGGGCTGGAGGCAGAGGACTTTTCCCTTTTTGTGTTACACTTTTCTACAGGGTAGGAATTTTTTACTTTGGGCATTTATTACTTTTATAAAAATTTTTAAAAGATTAGTTAAAAGCAGCAGGAGAGGGAAAGAAGGAATGAGGGATTTATTGAAGTGGAAAGCTAACTAATGGAACGTTGATGATCTCGTTCTTAAGAGGAAATAGAACACCTGTGAAAATATTGACAGTTTCTGAAAGTGTGAGAAGTTAAACGGTCACCACAAGAGAAATAGTTTTGCTCATTATGCTTTCTCCAATAAATGAGTCATTGCCTGAAAATAAACATGATGTCGTTACATCAGTTCAGTAGCTATTGAAGGTTCTGATGGCCATGTACCTGAAGCTGACATCAGTTCAAAATTTACCTTTTCTTTTAAAAAAGGTGACTGATAATTTCTGTCCTTGGAAAAGCTGGGAAGCATTAAGGTCCCTGTTACCTGTCTAGAGGGCTGATTGTCTACAGTTGGAACCTTTGGCTATCAAACACTCGGAGAGTTTCAGGTGGAACATGGCTCTGACTGCTCACTTATCACGGGAACCACTCTGCCCTCCTGTCTCTCTCCCTGGTGCCCTGTGCTTCAGCACAGTTGACCCATACTCAGACATTTTCTGCTGCACAAAGCTACTGGTTGATTATATGAAATAGAGTTCAATCTACTGGTCATTGTGGGCACATAAGAGACCAAATTAAACATCTGTTGGGATATTTCACAGACTTGAGCACAGCACCTTCTAAAACCAGAACATTTTTGGATTTGGGGGAACTTAGTGTTTATAAAACTGGGGTCCAAAGTATGATACATGATATTACAGTGCATTTTCCCACTTCATTTGGCCCTTTATCACAATGACTATGTCTGTGAAGGTTAAAAATATTTTCTTATTGATTTACATATGACATCAGTGTTTGAAAACAAAAATATGAGGCAAGAGAGCCTTTATTTACACATATATAGTAGAATGTGTGTGTGTGTGTGTGTCTCCATGTGCACACAGATGTGTCTATCAATGTGTGAATACTCGCTGGCATGTATATGTCTCTAATGGAGAGGAAGAACAAGAAATGAAAGGGAAAGGTTTGCTTCTTTTTGGAATTTAAGAAAAATACTCAATGAAGAACTTCCTTTCACTTTCTTCCTCATATGGCTGGAAAATGAAAAAAGAAAAAGGAAAAGCAAAGTCCTATAAAATTCAAGTACTTAAGTTCCTGTTTTAAGGGGAGGTTCAAATGTGGTCTAAATCCTTTATGGCCTAAAGGTTTCTACATTTTAGTAAAGTGGTACAATATTAACTCTAGGCTGTAAAAGTTAAGGAAATGTATCGTAATTTCTAAGTAATCAATAAAAATGTAATACAGTGAGGTATTGCTAAAAAGCACTATGTGAATTAAAATTGGAATTCTAAATACTTTAAACAGAGAGGAGAGTTGAGGAAAATTTATTTAAACCCTTTGGGGGCAAATAGCAGACCAGAGACAAATGTCAAAGGAAAACTAAGCAGAAGATCAAAGAAAAAAACAAAATGGAAACATTCTATACCTACTTTCCTAAAATATTAAACAAATGCACCTTGCAGAATATGGATTAAAAGCCTTCTGAAGGAACACTTGCTTAAGTAAGATACCTAAATATCTTATCTATTAAGTTAAAGTATAAATACTTACACTTTTGAGGAAATACACCCCTGAGCTCTAAACTAGATATTAAAGAATGAAATGAAGGTAGAATTAGGAGTTCCTGTTGTGGCTCAATGAATTAGGAACCCAACTGGTATCCATGAGCATGGAGGTTCAATCGTTGTCCTTGCTCAGTGGGATAAGGATCCTGTGATGCCGCTAGTTGTGGCAGTATAGGTCGTGGATGTGGCATGGATCTGGCATTGCTGTTGTTGTGGCTCGCAGCTAAAGCTCTGATTTGACCCCTAGCCTGGGAACTTCCATATGGTTCAGGTGTGGCCCTAAGAATAAATAAGTAAATAAATAAATAAATCCAAGGAGACTGAATAAATGGAGAATAGTTATAGCACTTTAGGACTACTGAATTTACTAAGATTGACACTGTAAAAAAAAGGAACCATACATAGAAATTTTAAAAAAGATAATACAAGAATACTATGAAAACTCTATGCCCACAAGTTTGATAAACTGAATGAAATGGATACGTTCCTTGAGAAGCATATCCTGCCAAAAGTCACAGAATAGGAAATATATGATTGAGTAGGTCAACATCTATTAAAGAAAATGAACATAAACTTAATAGCTTTTCGAAATACAAAGTATCATATCCAATTGAGTTCACTGATGAACTCACAGACATTTAAGGAAGAAATGATACTATTGCTTAAAAATTTTTTCAGAGGATTAAAGCAGAGGGCATACTTCCTAACTCATTCGTTAAGTCTAGCATTACTCTGATACTGAAGCCAGACAAAGACATTAGAATAGAACTACAAACCAATAGCTTTCATGAAGATATATACATATACTCTCAACAGAATATTAACAAATCAAACCCAAAAAGTATAAAAAGAATTATACGCCATGACTAAGTGGGATTTATCCCAGGTATGCAAGTCTGGTTTAACATTTGAAAATGAGTTAATGTAACCCATTGCATCAACAGACTGAAAAAGGAAAAAAATCACATGATCAGATCAATAGATGCAGAAAAAGCACTTGATAAAATCCAACATCCACTTGTAAAAATTCTCAGTAAACTTGGAGTAGAGGGCAACTTTCTCAGCTTGAAGACTATCTGAAAAACTTACAGCTAACATAAAGGTGAGAAACTTGAAGCTTTCCCATTAAGGTATGGTATAAGGCAAGGCTGTGCCCTCTTCACTCCTCTTCAACATTGTACTGCAGGGCCTTGCTATTGTAGTAAGGCAAGAAAAGAAAACAAAAGATACACAGGGTAAGACAGAGATGAAACTGTCTGTGCAGATGACATGATTGTCTAAGTAGAAACCCTAAAGGAATCCACGAACAAACTCCCTGAACTAATAAGTGATTATGTCAAGGTTGCAGAATACAAGGTTAATATAAAAAACTAAATTGTTTTCCTATATACCAACAGTGAATGAGTGAAATTTGAAATTAAAAACACAAGGCCATGGATGTTAGCACCCCTCAAATACAATACTTTTGGTATAAATTTTAAAAGTATGTATAAGATTGATATGGGGAAACCATAAAACTCTGATGAAGGAAATCAAAGAACTAAATAAGTGATGAGATGGTCCATGTTTATGGATAGGAAGATCGCTATTGTCAAGATATCACATCTTCCCAGCTTGATCTATAGGTTCAATTAAATTTCAACTAAAATCCCAGCAGGATATTTATGGATATTGATAAACTGATCCTGAAGTTTATATAGAGAGTCAAAAGACCCAGAAAAGCCAATACAATATTGAAGGAAAAGAACAAAGCTGGGGAATTGACATGACCTGACTTCAAGGCTTACTTACTGTAAAGCTACAGTAATCAAGACAGTGTAATACTGATGAGAGAATAGACAAATAGATCAGTGGAACAAAATAGAGAGACCCAAAAGAAACCCACATAAATATTTATAAAGGAGCAAAGGCAGTGCCATGGAACAAAGATAGTCTCATCAGCAAATGATGCTGGAAAAACTGGACATCTACAGGACAAAGAAAAAAGAGGATCCTAGACACAGACCTTACACCCATCACACAAAGTACCTCAAAATGCATCACAGACCTAAATGTAAAATGCAAAATTATGAATTCCTATGATCCATTAAAGAAATAATAATAAGCTAGACTTCATCAAAACTAAAAAGTTCTGCTCTGCAAAAGACAATATAGAGAGTTAAGAACAGTGACAGACTGGGAAAAAATATTTGCAAAAGACATAATTGATAAAGGCATGCTATCCAAAATGTACAAAGAGCTCTTAAAACTCAACAATAAAAAACCCAACCTCATTAAAAATTTGTCCGAGATCCTAACAGACATCTCACTGGAGAAAATGTACAGATGTCGTATCACTCTGTGAAAAGATGCTCTGCATCATATGCCATCAGGTAAATTCACATTAAAATGGCAATGAGATAGTACTACACAGCTATTAAGATGGTCAATATTCAGAACACTGATGATATCAAATTATGGTGAGGATGTGGTGCAACAGGAGGCTCTCATTCACTGCTGATGGTAATGTAAAATGGTACAGCTACACTGGAAGACAGTCTGGTGGTCTCTTACAAAACTAATAATTTTATCATACAGTCCAGCAATTGCACTTCTTGGTATTTACCCAAAGAGTTGAAAACATGGCAACACAAAACATGAAAACCTGCACATGAATTTTTATAGCAGCTTTATTCATAATTGCCAAAACTTGTAAGCAACCAAGATGCCCTTTAGTAAGTGAATGGAGAAATAATCTGTGGTATATCCTGACAGTGGATTATTATTAAGCACTTAAAAGAATTGAGTTATTAAGCCATGAAAAGACATGGAGGAATGTTAAATGCATACTGCTAGATGAAAGAAACCTATCTGAAAGGGCTACGTACCATGTAATTCCAACTCTACGATTTTCTGGAAAAGGCAAAATTATGAAGACAATAAAAAGATCAGTGGTATCCAGGGGCCAAGGAGGGGGAGAGATGAATAGGTGGAGCACAGAGGATTTTTAGGGCAGTGAAACTACCCTATATGGTATTATAATGATAGATATGTATCATTATATACCGGTTAAACCCATACGATGCATAGCACTAAGAGTGAACCCTAATGTTAAGGCTATGGTCTTTGTGTGATTATGATATGTCGGTGTAGGTTAATCAATTGTAACAAAATACATGTACTATTTTGATGGGAACTGTTGATAAGGGGGAAGCCATGTTTGTGTGTGGGTACCTGTATATAGGAAATCTCTGTACTTCCCTCTCAATTTTATTGTAAATCTAAAACTGCCCTAAATCGTCTTTGAGCAAGAAAAAAATGGAAATGAAATACGAGATTTTAGAAATTACACAGGATGTGAAGGATAAAGAGTAATTTGGAGACTTTGATGAGTACAAATGACAAATGAATATGTTCCGTCATTCAAATTAGTTTATGTACTTCAAATAGAGAAAAGAATACATTAAACATTTTATTTAGGAAGGTTTTGTTGAGGGTTTTAAAAAATCTTTCTTGAAATGACAAAAAACCTCCCCTATATTATTAGGGTTATAACATCTTAGGAAACATGCATAAAAAATAATCATTAACCAAGACATTCCTTTTTTTTTCTTTTCTTAGGGCTGTACCCGTGGCGTATGGAGGTTCACATGATGGGGACTGAATCAGAGCTACAGCAGCTGGCCTGCGCCACAGCCATAGCAAAATGCAGGATCCGAACTGTGTCTGCAACCTACACCACAGCTCATGGCAATGCTGGATCCTTAATCCACCGAGCGAAGCCAAGGATTGAACGCGCAAGCATCATGGTTACTAGTCAGATTCGTTTCCGCTGGGCCACAATGGAAACTCCACGATATTCTTTGAAAGTGACTAAACTTTAAAAATAAATATAAGAGTTACTGGTGTTGCTGAGGGTTAAGAATCTGACTGTAGTGGCTTGGGGTGCTGTGGAGGTGTGGGTCAGATCCCTGCCACGGATGTGCAGTGGGTTAAAGGATCTGGCATTGCTGCAGCTATGGTGTAGGTTGAAGCTGTGACTAGGATTCAATCCTTGGCCCGAGAACTTCCATATGCCACAGGTACAGCCAAAAAATTTAAAATAAAAAGTAAATAAAGTGAATATAAATCCTATAAGCATCCAGGAAGAAGATGATTTATAAGGGGAAAAATAATTCTTGCCTCAAACTGTCCCAACTATATTTAGGGAGGAAAATGCTACAAAGTGTGAGAAATATTGTGACCCATAAATTCCATATATATTCAGGTTGTTAGTCACCTGAAAAAGATGTGAAAAGAAAATTTCAAGTAAACAGAAAAAACTTATTTCCTGTAGATTAATCTATGACATTTCCCGTTATAATAATATGGAAATATTTAAAAAATATAGATAATTTCCATGTTCAATAAAATGAAAGCACCATACATAAGGATCTTTGGACAAAGATGTTTATTACAGAACTGTTCATAGGGGCTAAACATTGGAAACAAACTGATTGTTTTTCAATTAGAGAATGATAGTTATGTTTATATCATAAAGTATTATGCAGCTGGCAAAAGGAAAGTGAGAGAGAGAAAGGAGGCGGGGAGGGAAAGAGGGGAAGAGAGAGGGAGGGTGAGAGGGAGGAAAATTAGAGGAATATCTATCTGGTGTTGAGAAAAGCAAAATGAAGAAATCACATATAATCGCATTTGAGTAATCAAACAATTGTTGAAGAGTCGTATCTATTTATCTATTATCCACACCAGTGCTTAAGTACTGTCCTTATATACACACAAACACCAAAGATGGGTATACATTTGTATATGATTGTAAGAGTAGGGGGCAATAAGGAAGTAGACATAACTGGTTGTAAGCGTGGACCGCTTCAGTGTGGGGACATGAGCTTGGAGGGTGATATGGCTGCAAGGAGGAAAGATAAAAGGAGGAGCAAGTGAAAATGAAAAAAAAAAAAACTGCTAAGAAAATGAATAATGTATTTTATGTATTTATGCCAAGTCTGAACTCTCAGTTTTATGTATCCATTTTCTTATTACTTTTTAATATATTAATTTCTATCATTACTTCTGTTTCCTTACTGTCTTAATTATTTGAAAAAATTCTTTGTCTCTTGTGGATACTTTATTCTGTCGTATGTATTATATTTCCCAAGTTTTCATAGTGTCTTTTGATTTTGATTAAGATGATTTTATAAGAGTTCCCATCATGGCTCAGCAGTAACGAACCCAACTAGTATCCATGAGGATGAGGGTTCGATCCCTGGCCTCACTCAGTGGGTTAAGAAACCTGCGTTGCTGTAGATGTGGCATAGGCCAGCAGCTGCAACTCTGATTCTACCCCTAGCCTGGGAACTTCCATATGCCGTGGGTGCAGCCCTAAAAAGAAAAAAAAAAAGGATGGTTTTACGGAACTACTTATATTTTTACATAGTCAAATTTGTCCATCTCTTCCTTTATTATTGAATTATTTCTGTGCATATTTAGAAAGGCTTTATATATCCCAGCATTATAAAAATATATTCTCTTCTGGTACAGTTATAATTTCATTCATGTTTGAATATTTGCCACAATTGCAGCTAAGTTTGGTAGAAGGATTTGGTAGGCTACTGCTTCCTGCTCCCAGCCTTCCCATCCAAATCTAGCTGATTTTCGTGGCACTGCTTTTTCAGTAACTCAATTCCCCTCTCTTGCTGAAACATCACATTTATAAAGTTCAATACTTTCATTTATTCTTTCATTTCTTGATTCTGTCTTGTTCTATTTGTTTATTTCTGCATCTGAGCTACTGGATTTTTAAAACTGAGCACAGGGGTGGAACATGCAAGGGGATTAGAGAGGCACATAAAAACTTTGAAAGCTGCTTATACGTTGCAAGGAATTTGGGGTCTAGTGTTTAAGGGAAGGTTTTCATTTTTTTAACTTTTATGTAGTACTTGAATTTTTTCTAAAATTTTTTCTCTTTTTTCTTACTTTTCAATAAATAAGATAAAGAATGAATCTGGGATATGAGTCATCAACATTTGACAAACAAATTGTATAGAATATCCCTTTTAGAACTCAATTGTAATTTGCAAAATTGGCCAAGTTATGAGTTACTAAGATTTGTGAAATTTTAATTCAATCCCATTATACTTTTAAATTCTGAAAGCAAGTGGCTTGAAACCCAGATGTCAGGAGTCACTTTCAATAATAATAAAAAAAAAGGTTTAGATTGATGAACCAGAGTGAGATTCTAGAGAAGGGAAGACTGACATGGTGGTGGAGAGAGGAAGCAAGAAGCAATGACGAGGGTAGGTTTTGCTATTACACAAAAGGCTAAAACTTGCTCAGCCTTTGCTTTCTTTGAGTTCAACCTCTTAGGAAGATGCATTTTCAAGTTATTCTCTATTCCTTTTCTGTACCTGAGTATGACTTTTGTTTCAGCTCTCTCTGGCATGAGAATTTTAATGATTTCCTTGGCCTTTGATCTGATCCAGGTTCGAGTCAATTTCTTCTTGCTAGATCTTTCCGGATTCCTGGCTATACGGTTATCTGTGGGAGTCATACAGAAATAGGTTGTAATCTATTAACTGAACGATTGCTCACATATCCTTTGTGAGTCATGAGAGTGCTGAGAGCTTTTCAGAATAGTCTAGAGATAATACCCTGGCCTTGTCCATGTTCATTTTTGAAACAAAGCATATGTGGAATAATTTGTTGTTGGTTCCTTATTTTTGGAAGACATGAGTAATTTTTTTTCCTGAAAGAATGCACAAAGCAGATGCATTTCCCTACAGCAGGAGGAGTGCCCTATAGGGACAAGGGTTTATGAGAATGGAGCGGAAGGAGACTGGGCAGGACTCAAAACGATGAAGAGACATTCTCTAAGGGGAAGTGGTTTCAGGACAGAATTAAAGGCAGATGGGTATGAGGAACTGGAAAACAGCTCTTAATTCAACCGACCCAACTAGGGAAGACTCCCAGGGACTCTGCACTATCAAAGAATCTTGACATGAGCGCCACAGGGATGTGTTCCAGTCCTCCCTCCTGCTAAGTAACTCCCGTGGGGGCCCAGAGACCTAGCTCTCAGGTAAGGCACCCCACTCACCAGGTGTATGTCAATATGTAAATCACTCACCCTCTGAGAGCCTCCATTTTCTTATCAGTGAAATCTGAATATTTAGCACCAGCTTCACAAAATATGCTATGCGCCTGGCACATAGCAGTTGCTCAGTAAATATAAGTCATCATTATCCATTGTGGACTCCTTTTGTCTAAGCAATATTTGTGAATCAGCTTAGCATTCAAAGTCTTCTACTTTAGAACCCCTCATCTTCTTGAATAAATGTAAACTACTAACACCTCTGAATGTTAGACCGACTTTAATAATAGAAACTGGCATTATTCTAGTAAGTTATTCCTTAAACAGCTTCTAGATCCTTGTACCATATGCAGCCTGTGATGCAGCTGGCCTAGGTTTAATATCCCTAATAGACAAAGGCGGAAATGGGAGCTGAACTGTTAAGTGCCAGATAAGGTCACAATGAGTGATGGACCTAGAAAAGCCTCAACCAATATCCTTTGGTGTTAGACCTAAGCTGGTCCCTGAGGCAGGTCATTAACTGTCAAAGTCATGTGGTTTTTCCTTCGCAAATATTCTTGCTTTTTGTGGAAACTTATTCATTTTAAAGATTCATATTAAGATTTTCATATACCAGGAATTCTTCCAGCACTAGGGCAGAGTGTGTGTGTGTGTGTGTGTGTGTGTGTGTGTGTGTGTATGTGTGTATACTCTAAATATCCTAGCATTTTTTTGTAGGTGACCTTTGGGAGCTCTGAAGTGCTTCCATAACAGTTCTTCCTTTGTAATGAGAAGAAAATGTGGGTAATAGTGACTGCTCTTAAGCATAAAGAGTGGGGGGCTGTGTGCCTCTTCATAAAAGATGGACTCAGCGGACTGCAACAGAGAAAAGAAAGGGTTTATGTGATATTTCTAGGTTCCTTGGGAAAATTACCTTTTTTTCTAAAAATATTTCTGGAAGAATAGAAAGAAAAACCTATTTCCTGTGTGAGATAGGGATTTTTTGATTGGGCATCTCTAATTAACCAGCCAAAAGATACAAGAATTGTGCTTGGATGTCACTTGTGCGTGACCCAACAATAAAGTCCTCATAAAAGTAGTGAAAGGCTTCAGATGCTCCCCCTCCCCTGATCATAATGGTTGCTGTCTTACCCTGTGGAGGCTGGCTTTGGTAGCAGGCATCCTCATCTGCTATTTTCCCCATGGAGCAGGCAAGTTGATCTGGTTCTGAACCACTGCGGGTGATGTCCAGGCATTCCTCGTCTCCAATTTTGTAGGAATTAAAGAGATATTAGAGACCTTTTGTCCTGATATTTCCATATCCTTGTGAGGAAAAGAACCAGAGTGAGGCCAGCCCCATAGGGTAGTTTTCCCATATAGGGAAGGTCTTGAATCACTGTGAGTAAGCCTTCTTGGAGCTGAAAGACCTGGACATCAGCTGCATTCCTGGCAAAGTGCTTTAGCTCCCTGGTGCCAGAGTTGCATCTGGTGACAGTGATGGTGTGACATGGCAAGTAAAAACCTTTTGTCTAGGAGAGGTGGACATGGGTGTTGAGTGAAGGCGTGTGAGTCTGGATGCTGGAGAACAGAAGTTGAGAGGGAGAACCTGTGAGGTTGGGCTGGAGCAACCCCCTGATGTCCAGGTGGGAGATGGTAGGGGAGGGCTCACAGGGAAGGCTTATCTAGAAAAAGGATTATTTACCCAGAACATATAGAAGCTGAGTTTTAGGGTTATACTTACCACAAATCTATAATGGATTAAAGTCACAACCTGGAGGAGGGCACGAGTCTTGGGATGACTGAGGCCACCACTCTCATTGGACAGATAAGGAAAGTTAGGCTCAAAGAGGAAGATTGAAAAGCCCAGCTCTTGTGCTCAGGCTTCTCTGTGGTCACTGAGCAGGACACCTCCTGGGTCTGAGGGTCCTGACTAGAGTCAATGGCATGGTCAGCCCAGGCCTAAGGTGATCTTGGGCTTAAATGGGAACTGTTGGGGCCAGTCAGCTCTGCTTGGGCACTCCTCTCTGGAGCTGGCCATCCTATGGGCAACTGTAATTTTAGGGCCTCAGAAGGAGGGTGTGGCCTGAAGCTCTGCAGAGAGAGTCATTTGCAGGAATAGCTCACTCTGACGGTGTCCACAGGAATGTGGAGGAGGCTGAGGTAAGGCCATTTGCAAAAGGCACCTTGAAGTTAAAAACGGTTTCACAGAGTTTATGGGTAATTTATAGGCAGAGAAAGTGAGTTGGAGAAGTCAGCAAAAGTAGATTAATGATTCCATTATCAAATGTCTTGGGTTTAGCTTTCTGGAAATTAGTGTTCTTCTCTTTAAAAATGACAGCTGGCCTTTTCTATAAACATCACTGCCTCTGGCTTTTCCTCTGAAGTTGGTGTTATTTGGTGCAGTGGGAGCCTGTAAGATGTATGGAGGGGCTCTGTGGTTCATCACAGAACTTCCAGAAGCAATCTTTTGTTTTTCCCATTGGTTGTGACATTCCATAGTTAAGGGGTTAGTGGCCCCTCTAATGCTCTTAGCCTTCCTAAAACCGGGAGAGGAATTCTTCCCAGACTGGAAGGTGCCCCAGAGTGGGCTAGAAGGAAGATTGCTTTTTAGTCCCAGTTTAGGCTTCAAAAAAAAAAAAAAGAGAAGAAAAAAAAAGAAAGATGGATGGCCAAGGTCATGTGTCACCTAAATTGGACACTCTAAGAGTATCTCATTTGGCATGAAAAATGATTTGGAAGTGGGGACCCTGGGCAAGTCAAGGAAGGACCTTTTGTTCTTCTTGGGAGCTTCGTCATTTATGTTGACTAGGAATTAGAGCCTTCTAGGGTCTTTTAATACTTCCTTATCCTATCACTTAGAACTTTACGATTACATAGTGAAATCACACAAACTTCCTAGGAGATTTTGTTTCTTTTTGAAACCACAAACACTGTAGAGCAATGCAGGGAGCTGGAAAACCACTCTTCTACCTCTGAATACCAGAGGATGATTTTTATTTTCCTGGACAATTTTCTCAAAGAAAGCAAAGAAAAACAAACAAACCATAGACTGTTGGTCTATAATTTGGCAAGAAGAGGAATGGCTGGAGAGTCCGACATTCTGAGGTTTGTAGATGCTTCAGGTAAAAGGTTGTAGGTAAGAAGGGAAAGGGAGAGAGAACAGAGTCAAGCAGGATGGGGCTTCTAAAGGCTTGTAAGAATAAGACCGATGCTGGTATGACTATTGCGATAAGACGATTGGCCAGCCCAGCAGCCCTCCAACAAATAAATGTTCCTTCGGCACAGCAGTGAGGCCAAGTAGCATGCACAGGAACCTCTGCTACTTGTCTGACTCCCATTAAGCCTGGAGAGGGAACGTATAGCTGAGCCTTTCCTCCACCCTGTCCGTACTCCATGCACCACAGATGAAGGAGAAAGGACCCCAGCTGCTGAGAGACTGGTCTGGGGAGAGGCTGAGACTGGCCTCAGGCCCCACAGGGAGCAGGACACACAGTGGTGAGTTGTCCTGGGATTTGGCCACACACCATGAGGAGCGGTGGTCATATCAGGCCAGTGCCCTCCTGTGGCAGTTTTACAGTTCATCCCTTAATTCCCTGACATTTCTCCATGGAGAAATGGGGTCTTTGAGCCCTCTCCTTGCTCTGGGTGGGTTTTGCCTGTTCCCACCATTGGATATGACAGGAGGGGAGCTGTGTCACTTTCAAGGCCAAATCACAAAGGACCTCCACCTGGTTCTCTTGGAAGGCTCTCTTGTGGGATACTCCCTCGGGGAGCAGAGTTGTCCCTATGTGAGAAGCACACAGAAAGTCCTCCTACAGGTGCTTCAGTTGACAGATTTGCTCAGGCCATCCGGTGAGTGTTTGGAGAAGACTCAGTAGGGACAAGCTATTCTCACATTGGCCTGTTTGAACTCTTGGGCCAGTCTGAGAGTGTCGTAAAAAATAGCTGTTTTAAGTCACTGACTGTGGAGACATCTGTCACATAGCACTAGATAATTTGTACACAAACAGATGTTTTGGTTACTCTATGCCTAGGAGGTGTGTCCTATCTGCTGTGCTCACTCTAAGCTGGATGAAGAGGGAAAGAAAGTGTGCCGTGTGTCTCAGGAGGAGAGATTCTGGGCACCATGGAAATTAGCCATTACCTTGATAATTAGAGAGAGGTGTATCCACTAGATTAGAAAAAAAGAAATTAGGGGAAAACCCTTCTGTTAACTTTAGAAAAAACAAGGGTAAACTGCATAAAAAATGTCTTATGAGCACCCTGATATTAAAATGTGGAAAAAAATTGTCTATAAAAGCTGGCCAAATTTTAACCTTTCCTCTGCCATAGCATAGCTATATGTCAATATGAATGCAAGAAAATATTTTCACATATGCATGAGCTGAGAAAGCTTTTCCTCTAAAAACCCTGCCTGAAGGCTGCATGGCCAGCTTATGGACAAGTGAGAAACTAAGTGTGGAGGAGCAGGCTCAGAGATGCAGGTGAATATGCATCTTCTTGGAGACTCCTCTGGCCTTCCCTTCTCCTCCTGAGTCTGGGTCAGCTCATTTTACCCCCTAAGTGTCCCTTATCTCTACCTCTTCCCACCTTCCCACCCCATCCCCATGTTCTAAGTTGACTACCCCTCCTCTCATCCTCCATTTGGGGAAGAGAGTAACACTGAAGTGTGAGCTCATCTCTCTCTGCAGCTTAGAATGGCTCCCAGGCTCCCATCCCAGCCCCTGTGGTACTCCCCTCCCTGGCTCTGTTCATTCCCATTGGTTTTGTGGAGGGCTGCCTGCTGTGCCCTCCTGGCCTGCCTGTGCACAGCCCATGCTAGGTCCTGCTCTCCCAGCAGCCGGCCTCTTTCCAGGGCGCTGGGGGAAGTGGTCATGCATCTAAGGTCACGGCTGTCTCTCCCCCCTCCCCCAGTCCTTGAGCATGGGAAAGCTGCAGGCTCTCAGGTCTGCTCATCATCCAGGCCTTAAACTGCCAGTTGGGCAGTGTGCATTCAGTGTTGTTGAAGGAAGGGATAATGAACTTCAGCTTCTGTTGAAGGTGTCTGCCATCTTCTCTCTTCCAATTACCCCCTGATGCCTCCATGAGCCTGTGTTCTGTGGGTCTTTGTGAATTCTTTGTACATTATGGGCTCTTCACAGGGGGAGTGATGATATGGAATGAGGAAAGCTTAGTTCTGGCTGGCATTTGAGAGATGAGTAGGAGGTCACATCTTGACTTTGTCCTTCAATTAGAGGGCCACTATCTTCAGGAAATTTTCTAATTTTCCAAGCAAGGAAGGAAAGTCTAGGTTCTGTTCCTTTGGGGCTTTTATAAAAAACATTGCTGCCCACATTATATTTTAATGTTAGTTTATGTCACATCTCACCTAAATTGGGATCATTTTAAAGGCCCAGAATTGAGTTTTATCCTTCCTGTGCACAACAGCATAAGGTACTGTTGAGAGGGATGGATGAATGAAACTGGGATGTGGAATTAGAGAAGGATATGAAAGGAGATGCTACCATTGGTGGGAACCACAGCAGCCCAGACCAGGTCCACCTGTTTAGCCACAGGGTGATCATCTGTTCTCCTCTTGGTTCTGGCCTGGGCCACTATTGGAAGCTTCTTTGAACTTTGGTTTCAGAGACATGCTCCTTCAGTTTTAGGTGCTGCACACTGAGAAACTAATAAAATCTGGGAAAGGTAGAGAAGGGTCATCCAGATGAGCATCTGGTTTTGACGTGTTTCAGGGGACACTGTGTGACCTATTCCATCTACCTTTGGAGAAGAGGGAGCAGGTTTGTCAGCAGAGCCAAACTTAATCTTCAGAGGAGCACAGGTGTCTCAGCACATGTGGCTCCCCCATCCATTTGCACAGAGATGGGGCATGTGGCAGTGGGGCAGTGGCTTCCTTGGAGAGGGAGATGTCAACTGGGACAGTGACACCTCCATGGTACAGCCCGCTGGCTGGGAGCTGGTAACCTGTTCCTCCCTAGGACAGAGGCTTCCCACAGTTCAGTTAGCATTTGATGATAAATCTGAGGGACACAGGCACAGAAGTGATTCCTTGCCCTCAGTGGGGTTGTGATTTAGAGGAATGGCAGATAGTGGAAGGATCTCTTCTGCTGCAGAAGACTGCCCAGATTGCTGTGAACACTCTGATAAAAGTTAATTCAAAGGCCCAGCAGCACAGAAAGGAGGAATCTCTTAGCTCTGACTAAAGGAGCTGGACATGTGGGAGGCCTCATGGAGGAGATGGCATGTAAATTAGACCTTGGAGGATGCGTATGATTTTAGGAGTCAAAAAAAGGGAGAGAAGAAAAGAGACAGTGAAGTGAGCAAAGGTGGGGAGCCCAGGAATGCTTGTGTGTTGGGAGCACAGGGTCCTGAGGAGCTGGTAGGAGCTGACCTTGGGGCTGTGGCAGATGATTTAGGGCCTTCAGTGCTGCCTAAAGAGCCTGGATTTTCCCCTGTGAGTCAGACAGGAGAAGCTGAAGGTGTTCTACCTAATGGAAGCTCTCCCTGCCACATCTGAGACTGGAGACACCAGGAGAAGTTAATGTGTGAGGGTGGTCCTGTGGTAAGACCACCAGCAGGAGAGGTGGGCTGCAGAGCACGGTGGAGCAGAGAGAAAGTTCACAGTGGACTCCAGGCATGAATGATGTTGCGAGCAAGGGGAGAAGCTCCTTCCCTTGTCAAATGACAGGTGGAATTCCTACAACTTTATTTTCTTTCAGGATGAGAATCTATATTTTTGTGTTGTTTTTGCACCTGCCTTTGTGCCTTGTGTACAGATTCTAAAACATGAATCCAACTGTGCTCAGGAGATTCTTGTCCAAAGGAAGAAATAGATCCTGTGACTTGCAAAGGTGATTAATTTGGACTAATATCAATGAGTTGGTGCCTCAAGAATTCTATAAATGCTATAGGAAGGCAGTGAAGAATAGCGATGAAAGCACAAGCTCTGGAACTAGCCCACCAGGGCTCAAATCTTAGCTTTGTCACTTAGGAGCTGTGTGACTTGGGGCAATTACTTAACCTCTCTGTACTTCAGCTCTCATGTTGTAAAAAGTAACATTATAGTGTACAGCTCCTAGGGTTGTTTCAGTGATGAGAACGGGACCCAATCAGCATTATATAGAAGTCAGCTTTTACTTTTATTGCTGGTGATGCAGAATTCAAACAATTTGGTATTAGTAAAAGCAGGGAAACAAAACTTAGGGGAGGTTGAGAGGAAAATAATTTGATGATGAATCCAGGCAGAAAGCCTGTATATAAAATTAAACATGAAGAAAAGTTCTGGCTAGTAAATGCAGAGCACTGTTTCTGGCAGAAGCATTATTTTCCATCGTAAATACCATGGTTATTAAGTCCTTGTGTGATTTTTGGCATCTTTTCATTTTTTTGGAGGATATTTTCAATAGTTTTGTTTCCTTCTCACCTCCCTTATATGACTTCATAATGCTATTTGAGGGAAATTATGGGAGCTGAGAGGCCTTAATAGAGAATATTAAAGGTATAATCTCAGAGTATCTTAACAGTGTTGTCACTGATGTTCTCAGAATGCTGTTTCTGGTGTGTTTTTGCCACACATACAGGGTGTGACATTTTCTGAGAAATGTACTATACTTTAGATTGCTATAAGGAGAGTGTCACAGACTTGGATTTTATTACAAATGTATTGACAATGTATTACCCTTCAAATTTTCTTTTTCTAATTTTATTTGCTTTTTCATGACAAAAGTTTTAGCATGCAATGAGAATATCTTATATATTTGAAACTACTAAGAAGAGCTGTGACAAAAGCACAGATCGTTATTTCTTTGATTTTATTTAAAAGGCCTTTCTCAGGTTCTTGTTGTGGCTCAGCAGGTTCAGAACTTGACTAGTATTCATGAGGATGTGGGTTCTATCCCTGGCTTTGCACAGTGGGTTAAGGATCTAGCATCGTCACAAGCTGCAGTGTACGTCACAGATGTGGCTCAGATCTGGCATTGCTGTGTCTGTGGTGTAGGCCGGCAGTTGCAGCTCCAAATCGACCCCTAACCTGGGAACCTCCATGTATTGCAGGTGAGGTCCTAAGAAGAATAAAGTAAAATAAAAGGCCTTTCTCCTAATATTACTTGGGAAATGCTCTTATCTGATATGGAAGAATTAAGGTTAACATATGAGACTGAAAATTCATTTCACTATAATATGTGTCTACGTTTACCTGCTTTCAATGAAAAAGCTCAAATCGAAAGGATGTATGACTTTCAGATAACCAGACATTTGACATTGTGTATACAAAGCGAATTTCGTAACTGATTTAAGTTGCTTTACTCAGGTGTTTAAAACTGTGTGGATACTTTCTTTGGGGGCGGGTATCCCATATGGAATTCCTTGGGCCAAAGATCAGATCCCCGCTGCAATTTCAACCTATGCCACAGTTTCAGCCACACCAGATCCTTAACCCACTGTGCTGGGCTGGGGATTGAACCTGTGTCCCAGCACTGCAGAGATGTTGCCGATCCTATGTGGATACATTTTTCTTTTTTGATTTGCATCCTACCCATTAGCAATTTTGAAGGACAACAGAAGCAACAGTTTTTCTCAAGCAAGCATTATCCTGGAAGTTTTGTTTCAAATGCCACCATGTATCTGTTGTTCATCAATATGCTTTGGTTCATTTGCTTCAAAGGAAGTATTTTAATTTGTTTTGGTTTTACCTGCCAAAAATCACCCTCTAGTACATTTTCCTGTGGTTCACTTTTCTGTGTAAATTGGAATAGTCTTAAATTATTGGGCAATATTCATTTCATTCTGCCAGCTTAGAGACAGGCAACTCCAGGGGATAGTGGGACCTTGGGCCACCCTAGACCATACTTTGGATATTGTCCAGGAAGTTATGGGAAGTAACTTGTTTTGAAGCTAATTTAACATCTCGTGATTTCTCTATTATTACGTAGCACTTGTAAAGAGCTGAGACCCATGTGGTTCAGTCCCAGAGCAGTGTTGTGGTCAAATGAGCACAACCAAACTACTAACAGTTATCTCAAAATAGTTCAAGATTTTTTTACATTTCTCAAAAAGAAGAAAAAGGAAAAGGAGGAAAAGGAGAGGGAAAAAAAGGAGGAGAAGAGGAGGAATAGATCCCAGATCTGGAACCTGTTTTTGTTTCTCAGGTTACTTCAGATTGGTTAGCTGTTTGAAAACCTCTAACCCTACTCAACTCCAGCCCTCTCCAAAATGTCTCTTTTTTCCATGACTGTTAATTTATTATTTCAGACATGGAGCTAATAAATTACAAAGAATATACCTGGGAAAAAAGAAACTTTTTACAGAAGGGGGCTGAAGGTGAGCATTCAGGAACAGAGTGGGAGAGGCAGACACCACCTTGGTGAGCAGGCAGACGGAAAGCTGGGATGGTGTTCATTAATGTGAGAGAGAATTCTGCTTTGGACACCTTTGAAACAATAGATTCCAGTTTTTCTCCTTCTGATAATGTTGTGCTTATTAATAACTGCAGAGAGCCCTTTCCAGCACATTAGAGGAGGCCTGGTCTGGTTCCATGGAGATGCTTTCTTAGTAACTGGAAACCAGCACATCCCAGCAATACTCTTCAGGAATGTTCCCTACCTCCCATCACTCATGTTTTTCCCCACTGAGAAGCTTCCCCTCAATAATATTTATAGATGATCCTTCCTGGCAATATAAAGGAAATTCCCTGTTGCTTTTAAACTGTATAGCTGTAGGCTGTGTATAGCTGCTGGTGGGAGCTTACCCAGTTTTCAAGGAAGAAAAGGAAAGAAGAGAAAATATGTAGTAACTGATATTCGTGAAACTAACAAGCAAACAAACAAACAAGGAAATCCTGGAGACTTGCAAAACCCCAAGGGAGGAGAAATAGCACATAGTCTGCATCATAAACCTGTGTTCATCAAGGATCTTTGCTCCTTAGTTCTCAAGGCATCCCCTTCTCTGAGTTGCAGTGTCTGGGTCAGGACAAGTCATCAGGACTTACCATCCAGGCGATCATTCTGGATGCAGGGAAAGGTTCTTTGGAAGCCAGTGTGAAGAATAGGAGCAATTCACAGATAAATCCACACTCTCTACAGCTCACGTGTGAGAGTGCAGGATGCTGTGCACAGATCCCTGGCTCTGGTTACCTTTGGGCAGCAACTTCTTACCCAGACCTGGGTTGATCTGCTGAGCACAAGTGTTTTTCTCCAGGTTCTATTTCATTTAATATAGTCCTGACAGCTAAGCAGCCTTAAGGTTCGGCAAATGGAGGCACAGAGAAATTTATATCCTTTGCCCAAAGTGACACTGTTTGGAGCTGGGATCCAAATCCAGCAGTCTGGCATCCATGTCTGGACCCCAATCGCTTACTCTATAACAGAAAAACAGACCTGGGGCTGACCCCATGTTTAGCCGCAGGAAGATGGCACTGTAGCCCTCAGTCTCCCAGCCAGTCAGCATGGTTGGCTAGTGCCACAGATGTCACCACGGCATTGTCACTAAGAGACTGCTTGAATGTGGCACGCCAATGCATCATTTTAGACCCCTTTCCCAACTCTATGCTTTTATGTGCCCATTCCGATTTGAGTAAAAGTCTGGAGGTTCTCGATTGTTCCGAGGAGAGGAGGGACTGAGTAAACAGCAGCATTTATCTTAAAGCAGGGCCCGTGAGCTGCAGCTTGTATCCTAGGCCAGTTCTGCCACTAGGACTTGGGGATCAAACAATAGGCAGGCACAGGGACTGCAAATGGGAGTCTACTGTAAATAAAGACTGTAACTTGGCTGTATTTTCCAGTAAAACAAATGGCTGCACAAGAGTTAAACTGGATGATTTTACAAATACACGACCTCACCATTTTACTGGAAATATTCTTGTCACAAGGACACTAAGCTGATTCCATAAAACATGGCAAATATTACCCACATTGCAAATTCTTTTCTGTTCTTTTTTAGAATTAGAATCATTGTAGTTTATGTAAAATGCTTAGTGTAGTACCTGGCAGGAAGTAGAAAATAAATAAAGTTATTGTAAAAAGCACATAATTTATCTAGCATATGCCCCTCCCTCCGTTGTAAGTATATGGTTGGTCAGTTGGTAATTCTTCACTTGGAATAGATTATAGAGAACGTTAGTTATCGCAAACCATGATGAACCTTAGAACTCTATAATTTAAATAAAAGGTTGGCTTTTTCATGTGTCTTCATACAACTATCACCCTTCACAAAGTTTCCAAATCACAAAAGGAAAACTGAGGTCTTCTTGCTTGAGTCTACAAGATTTTCCCCAGGTGTGAGATCATTTCCTAAGTTATCTCAGCCCCCTTAGCATCTATATATGTCACTTCTCCATTGTCTTTTCCCAACTCTTTCTACTTGTTCAGACTCTGGAAGATCAGCCACATGCCAACTTTGGTCCCCCTGAGAAAAGATAGTTTTTCTTTCCCCTCCAGAATTGCTTCCATTTTCTTTTCCTTTAAATATCCCCAGAGAGCTATTTGCTTGCTCACTGAGTAATAGAATGTTCTTACACACTGTCCTCAATTAAACCCTGACCAGTTATTCCTTAGAAGTGACCAATTTAATCATCTAGGGACCAAAGCATTAGAAACAGAGTTGCAGAAAACGGTCATTTACGATTTTTATTGCAAATGAAAATTCCAGTGTTTGGAATGTGGTGTCACGTTATTGCAGTCAGGTTGGCTTCCTCATACTATTGCCCAAGATAATGTTTTTCCTAGTGTTTGCCTAAGAATGGAGGACTAACCCTAACCCTAAAAATGAGTGAAAATGTGAACATAAGCTCTATTGATAATGTCCAGTTTGTAGGGTTTAAAATAGAACAAATGAAACCTAAAATACTATTAAAAAGCAAACAAGCTGGGAATGGAGTGAGCATATTTAAAACATTCTAAGGCCCTTTAATGATTTGGGAGAAGGATAAAGGTGCTGGTATACTCCAACCTGTTTTCAGATAAATATATCTATAAAGGTTTAAAGAATAACTATTTAAAAGTATAGAAATAAACTGTAAAACTTCCAAATCAGTATATGAAAAAGAGATGAGAAATTAAGCAAACCAAAAAGCCCTCTACTAGTCCAAAAGAAGGAAAATAAAGGAAAAAAAAAACAACAGAAAAAGACAAATAGAAAGCATAAAATAATATAGAAATAAGTTTGCATATAATCATAATAAATGTAAATGGTGTCTTTATTTTAAAATAAAACTCAAACTGGATAAAACAATATCTAGCCATAAAATGTTTATGAGACCCACCTAAACCGTAGGTCCGTAAAAGTCCAAAAAACAAGATTGGGAAAATATGCCAGGCATATAGTAACTGAAAGAGAGCTGGTTCAGTTGCTGTGGTAACCGAAGAGAGATTTTAAGGAAAAGTGCGTTACTAGAGGACAAGAGGATAGTTATTGATAAAACATCCCATTTTTGGAGTTCCCTTCGTGGCTCAGTGGTTAACGAATCTGACTAGGAACCATGAGGTTGCGGGTTTGATCCCTGGCCTTGCTCAGTGGGTTAAGGATCCAGCGTTGCTCTGAGCTGTGGTGTGGGTCGCAGACGCGGCTCAGATCCCGCGTTGCTGTGGCTGTGGTGTAGGCCGGCAGCTACAGCTCCTGTTAGATCCCTAGCCTGGGAACCTCCATATGCCACGGGTGCGGCTCTAGATAAAGGCAAAAAAGACAAAAAAAAAAAAAATATATATATATATAAACATCCCATTTTCAAGAGGATATGATATTTTAAATCTGGGTTCACCTACTAAATCATCATTATACAGACCATATTATGTGTCCACAGTATAATTAAATCAGAAATCAAAACCCAAAAGATATTTAATAAAAACATTATCCGTTTGGTAGTTTAAAAACCTACTTCTAAATCATGGGACTAAGAAGAAGAATAAGATTTTATGCATCAGAACTTGCATGTTATAGCTAAACTAATACTTAGAGGGAAATTTATAGCTTTAAATGCTTATATTAAATGAACAAAAAAGGGTAAAAATAGACTTTTTTAGGCAATAGAAGAAAATAAATACTAAACATAAAAGCAGGAATTAGTGGATTAAAAAAACAAAGATACAATAAATCAGATAAACAACATTAAATTTGTTCGTTTGGAAAGTCTGAAAAATAATAAAGCTCTGATAAGATAAAATAAGAAAAAAGAGAAGGCACTGAAAAAATTAAAAGCCAGGAATGAAATAAGGCACAGTTACAGATAGAATTGCGATTTAAAAGATACTAAAATAGAATGTAATGAACAACTTTATGAAATCA
Source organism: Catagonus wagneri (assembly GCA_004024745.2). Classification (NCBI taxonomy): domain Eukaryota; kingdom Metazoa; phylum Chordata; class Mammalia; order Artiodactyla; family Tayassuidae; genus Catagonus; species Catagonus wagneri. The sequence goes on from PVHT020003785.1 coordinate 13,268,214, forward strand.
GGTGAAGAGGAAATATTTATAGAAAACATAAATTACCAAAACTGACTCAAGAAGAAATAGTAAACCTGAATCAACCTGTGTCTAAGAATGAATCCCTTGGTAAAAAAAAAGACAATCTGTACTTGAGGAAAATACCAGGCCCAGTTAATTTTATAATCAGTTTAACTGAATGCTTAAGGAATTTAAAATTTTAATCTTACATAAAGACTTTGAGAGGTTCACAATAGAACTAGAAAATTAAGAGGTATTAAAAATTGGAATGGAAGAATTATAAATATGATTATTTTCAGATATGCTATTGTCTGTATGTTAAATCTCACAGAATAAATGGTGAAATTATTAGAATTAAGAGAGCTTAGGAGTTCCCATCAGGGCTCACTGGAAACGAATCTGACTAGTATCCATGAGGGTGAAGGTTCAATCCCTGGCCTTGCTCAGTGGGTTAAGGATCCCGTGTTACCATGAGCTGTGGTGTAGGTTACAGATGCGGCTGTGGCTTAGGCCAGCAACTGCAGATCCAATTCTACCCCTAACCAGGCTACTTCTATATGCTGTGGGTGCAGCCCTAAAAAGACAAAAAAAGAAAGAGCTTAGCAAAGATACTGGATATAAAGCCCATATACAAACACCATTTGTATTTCTGTCCACCAAAAAAGCATTAGAAATTATTATTAATATAATAAATTTGAAATTACCAGTGTAGTGGTTAATAGCATGAACTCAGGTTCAGATTTCCTCTCCACCATTTCTAGTTATATAACTTTTGTCAAATTGTTTAAACTCTCATGCCCCTCTCTCTTTATCTATAAAATTAGATAATAGGATAATAATTATACCTACCTGATATGTTTATTAAAAGAATAAACCAGCTAATATATACAAAATGTTAAGACCAGTACTTGGTTTATAGTCATTGGTATGTAATATTAATGTGAAAGGCAAGATTTAAAAACTTATAGAACACGTGTAGAAGACTATCTTTATGAGTTCCAGGGTTATTTCTCAACAAGATGCAAAAAGCACATGCCAGAAATAGAAAGGTTAACAAATCCAACTACATTAAAATTAAGAACTTATGTTCATCACAAATACCATACAGAAAGGGAACAGACAAGCCATAAACAGAGAAACGATAGTCCCAACAGATACAGCCACAAAGGATCAGTATTTATTACATATAAAAAAACCCTACAAACCAGGAAGAAAAGAACCCAATAGAAAGCTGAAGATATATTTTTGTAGAAGAAGAAATATGAAAAGTTATCCAGCATATGGAAAATGCTAAACCTCATTAGCTCTCAGGGAAATACAAATTAAAACCACAACATAAAATTTTAAATCCCTCAACTTGACAAAAATTGAAAGTATGATCATACCAGCTGTTGGTACAGTAGGAAGTCTTATGCATTGCTGGTGGGGGTATAATCATTTCAGAAAAAAAAATGCATAATCTAGTAAAACTGAAGATGTGATTACCTGATCATCTTGTCATTTGTCTCCAGGTTATAAACCTCATAGAATTGCTTACCATTAATTTTTTCCTCATATTTTTCTAATTAATAACAAAATAATCAAAGAACTTTGTGTACATATTCATATTTACCTGGTCATCTCTTGCTGTCTGTCAATTGTCTCTTTACCTATTTATCTGTCTATCTCTCTGGCTAGCCACATACTAATACCTCTTTTTTTAAACTTATATTTCCATTAATATTCTTTTAATTTTTATTTTATCAAAATTTACTCATTCATTACCAGATAGGTGAACAAAATATGCTCTTACATGGCTTTAGGGTCCTTTGTGTTTGGAATAAAATCTAGTTTTTCATTTCTAATTTGGGGGATTTTTTTTCTCATTTTGTTATTGATTGATTCAGTCAGTAAATACATATTGAATGATTAGCATGCAGGATTACTTGTAGATGTTAGGAACTGTGTGAATTTATTGTCTAGTGTGTTGAGATAGACAATAACCAGGTAAACATAAATAATATACCTTCATGTACCAATAGGAATTAATAACAACACCTAAACAGAGTAAGGACATTGAGAATGATGTAGAACGGAAACTCTTTTTGATAATGAGGGAGCCTATAAGGAGGTGTCTTCTAGTTATAGCAAGTTTTGCTTGATATTTAATAATATATTATTTGGCCCATAAAGGATTATGACAGTCAAATGTTTATTCTGAATTCTCTATTTCATTATTACAATGTGGTTTTAATGTAATTTTATGACTTTTTAAACTTTAAATTCAACTGGTTTTGTGATTTTAGTATGGAAGCCACCCCTGCTTTGTTTCTGGACTGCCACATGTCTGGGCCATCTCTGCCCTGCCTCTCTCTCATCCTTTCCAAGTTGCTTTGCTGAGGAAGTCCTCATCTATGTAGCCTGGTGTATTTTTTACCCCAATTGAATGTATCTTGTTTACATATATTATAATAATAGACACTTGCTCTTACTTCCATCCTTTCATTCTCTAGGTTGTGTTTATTTGAATGGTTTTTGTGTTTTCTATATTGTGCTAAATGGTCTATGCTTTCCTTGAGTTTTCCTTCTTCTCCTGGTAATTGAAAAGGTGCATTATCTTTTTTTATTTCTTTGTGAGGCAACATTTAGGACTACAGGGCCACAGCATGTGTGGGAGGGGCTGGAGGGCCTCCTTCCTGTAAAGCGTTTCCTTTTGGAAAGCTGGTGCTTCACAGGCTGGTGGGAGAGAAGGTGGCAACAGGCTGCTGGTGACCCATATTGAGGCTGCCGGGAATACACCGCCTTACAGTTCTGACATGAACTTCTAGCCAGTCCAGTCATTGCCTGATTGGTCTTCCTAATCAGGAAAGGTGTTTCCATCTGATTCTCACTGAAATTTCCAGAGCACAGAGTCTTTCTTAATTGGGGCCGTGTGGCTGGTGCCACCCTAATGAGGAATGCTTTGGACTAAGGAGATAGCTGTGCCCACGGAATACACAAAAACCATTGCTCCAGCCTTGGTAGGTAAGACCATAACACTGGACCATGAGCTCTAGATGTTATGGACTACCCTTGACACTTTCACATGTCCGTGCCTAGCGTGGTATTGTCATAGCTCAGCAGGTACAGAAGAATCAGGAGAGGCCTGGAAAAAGGGTACTGCCTAGTCATCTACTCTCTTCTGTGCAAACCACAGGGTTTCCTGGAGTAAAGGCAGTGAATCAAACTGTGCATGACTCCCTCCCATCACTGGACTCATGGGCCTGTGGCAAGAGGGCTTCCTACCTGGGCAGAGATTTTGGGACCAAGGGCATGTGGACTAGGCCCAAGAGTGGTGAATGGGAGCTTCAGGCTAAACATCTTAGGTGTGAGCTGAGGCACTAGAAGAAGAGGAAAACGGAAATTCAGGGAGGGAGGCTGGGTGAGTGGGACCTAGGAAAAAGGAAGGACTACCTGAGAAGACCTTGACTGCTCTGCTACTTGGAAATGCACTGATGAGAATCCCGATTGGAAGTGCATCTGTTATGAAGGTATCATTGTAATCCAAGGAGAAAATTGTTGGAATGAATTGAGGCAGTGATATTGGGTAAAGAGAAGGAGAGGGCTTAAGAAATCTAAAAATGAAAGGTGTCTGGAAACTGATTGAAGGATGGGCTGAGGGAGGACATGCCCATGAAATATGGGGTAACGATGGTGCCTTTTAGGTGGGGAGGAAGCATGAGGGGGAACAGGGCAGGAGGGACTGTGAGGGAAGAACCTGGAGTTGGGACTGCCCTCTGAGAAGGTGGGGGGAGGTGATTGCACAAAAGAGGGGCGAGGAAGCTGCAGGACTGCAGTTGTGCCATGCCCCATTAGGGCTGCCATCTCTTTCCTCTGAGCCATTCTGTGGACATGGTGTGAGAACAGGGCAGGAACTTCAGAGCTGCCAGGGAGCCTGCCTTTCTGGGAACTGGCTGTGCTGGTGGCTGCCAAGGGAGGTACCAGACACTACTTCCAGGAGATGTTACTGAGAAAAAGAAACCAAAAGGAATGAATGAGGGAAAGAAAAAAAGAAAGACCTAAAGGAGTGAACGTAGAGATAAAGGAAAGGAAGAAGGAATTTATGGGTTTCTTGTGTGCCAGGAGGCACAATTCTAGCCATGTTACACATATTATCTTCTTTACTTCTTATGGTAATCACACTTTGTCACCCTTATCTTAAAGATAAGGAAACAGAGGTGTCAAAAGGGTAAGTAATTATCCATGCAGGAATCAATTCCTGGCAGTTGGACTGAGGCTTCTCAGCTCTACAACCTATAAATGGATGAGTGAATGAAGGGTTGGGATGGAGAATAAGATGCATAGCATTAGTAACTTACTGACTGAATATAGTGATAAGGAAATTGTTACCTGAATGGCCTTTTGTGGATTCATCTATGTTGTTAGAATTCAGTACAGTAGATTGTCCTGTTGGCAATGAAGGAACCAGGAAGGCATTTGGGAAGCTACTTGGTACCAGTCATACCATTTCTTGAGATGGGTGCTTGTTCCACAGACCTGAGACACAGGGAAGCCTAGATGATTTATATTTGAAGTCTTACCAATAGACATGGCATATTTGGGCAATTCAGGCTATGGCTGATGCAATTAGTAGAATAATAGAATGTGTCACTGAGCTAATAGATGCAGTGTGCCTGGAATGTGAGCACAATTTTAAACCCATGCATAGATTTATTTCCATGGATGAGGGAATCTGTTTAGCATTCAAGTGTCTCTAGCTCCATGGGGCTAGAGACACTTGAATGCTAAAACAAGGCAAGTCGTTGCTTCAGTTCCCTGGGACTTAGCTGCCAAGAGCTAGCCTCCCTTGTCCAGCTGGCCTCTTGCAGGTTGGGGTTGGAGTTTCATCCATGCACGAGAACTTCTGGACACGATGCCTTGGCTTTAGTCTTTGCTGCAAACAAAAGGCATTTTTATAAGCCTCTGACTTCTTGCCCTGCTTTGAATGAGTTTAACTCAAACTCTGTGAGTTGCTTTTGGCTCTGGTGAAATTCTGCTGTTTGGAGATTTGTTTTGTTTCTTTTTGGTGCTCTACAAGTCAACAATCACAACAGACACTGAAGAGAGAACATGTGGTGAAGACAATGAAAAGCAGACCCTGTCTGCCAAATAAGGAGGTGAAAAGACTCAACCTCTGAGTTACATAAGCAGCTCAGTGCAGGGTATGCCATGCCAAGGCAGAATGTGCTCTGGCCTGGTGGTGGAATTCTTCATGAGCAAGCGCCTCTCTTCGTATCTGGGTTCAATAAAGAAAATTCACTTTACCCAGTGTAATCTTGAAGCATTCTGTGGCTTCTTTCCCAAGATCTTTCACCTACTTTTAAAATGTAACCAAGTGTGGATTTAGGGCTGGGCTGCAAGAAATGATGAAAAGTTAGTGATTTGGTGCTCCTTTTTAGTTCTAAAAAAACTTGCGAAATTCCATGAACAAAAGGAGACACGAAGCCCCACCTCCCACAAAATCTGCCCCACCAGGTAGTTATCTGTTGGCGTACTTATGATTTGAAAGTGTTGCCAAACCGTAAGGCTAAATTGTGTCTACAAAATGAGGGAGTTCTACAGTTTATCATTCAGGCTTATAGTCATCGATGAAAAATTTGAATGAGATTCCCTTGACACCAGAACAAAGGATAGAAACATGTATTCTGACTTTTCAAAATTTGGCCAATAATCATACTGGAGCAAGCAAGAATACCAAGAAATGATTTATCCTCATAAGATAGATTGACACACTTCCACAGTTAATATAGAACGCAAAAAACAAAATAAACATTTCTAGTGTTGTGGAAAACAAAACAAACCTGGTGTGGTGGAAACAGCAGAATTTTCCTTCATAACATCCTTAATTATTTTAAATTATGTATCCATCTTTACGTGTATTGGCTCATTTTTTTTCCCTCCAGAAAATTGTAGTTCTCTGAGGATGAGGCCTTTTCTTTACTTCCCTCTGTTTCTATTTCGCAACTCTAATACAGTTTCTGGAAGATTGTAGCTTTATAATTTATGTAGTCATTAATCAATATTTATTGAGTGCCTACTACTGGGCACTGTTCTGAAGGATGTCATTGTGAATAAAAGGGACAAAAATTCCTGTCCTCCCAGAGTTTACATTTGAAAGGATGAGAAAGACTTAGAAAAAAAGGAAGAAAGGTGAAAGACTCATAGGAAAAAATTGTCAGGGAAGAAGGTTATTGATTATGTGAGTGTATGTATTTGGATAGGATTGTGGGAGAGCATTAATGGAGTTTGTATTGAGTAGTCCAGGAAAGGCTTTATTGAGAAAGTGCCTTTTATGTAAGGTTTCAAGGAGGTGTGGATTTATGAGGGAAAAGCATTCTAACCACAGGAAATCACAAGTGCAAAGAGCCTGAAGTGGAAACACACTGCACATTCAAAGACCAGTGCAGAGGTCCATGTGCCAGAGCAGAGGGAGCAAGGGATGTGGGAGGTAGTCAAAGGTGAAGTCAGAGAAGAAATGGGGACCAGATTGTGGAGATTCTTGTGGCCATTTGACATTTTATTTATTTATTTATTTATTTATTTATTTATTTATTTGGCTTTTTAGGACTGTACCTGAGGCATATGGAAGTTCCCAGGCTAGAGGCTGAATTGAAGCTATAGCTGCTGGCCTACCCCAGAGCCACAGCCACACAGGATCTGAGCCACATCTGTGACCCACACCACAACTCATGGCAATGCTGGATCCTTGACCCACTGTGCGAGGCCAAGGATCTAACCCGCATCCTCATGGTTACTATTCAGGTTTGTTTCTCCTGCACCACAGTGGGAACTCTGACATTACTTTATTCTGAATGAAACGGGGAGCCATGGGAAAGTTTTGAGCTGAGGAGTAACTTGGTCTGACTTGAGTTTTCATAAGACCACTGGCTAATATGCTGAAAATACATTAAAAGGCAGAAACAATGGAAGCAGATAGCAGTAAGAAGTTATTATCATGGTCCAGGAAAACTGTGATGGGACCTTGGACCTGAAGGCTGAGACATGATAGGATTCTGGATATATTGTGACATAAAGCCAATATGCTTTCTGAGGGACCAGATGTGGTATGAGAAGTCAGGGATGACCCCAAGACTTTTGATCTAAGAAACTGGAATAATGGAATTACCATTTATGGAAATGGGAAGCCTCTGTGAGAAGCTAGTTATGATAGTAGAGGAGGATATATTGGATTCTAGGGAATGTTAATCTTTAAATTTACTGGAGGTTGCCAAATTTCTCTCAAACATGGTTGTCTAAATTATAATTCCACCAGCAGGCTATATGCATCCCCATTTATCTACTTTCTCCACAAGGATTGCTAGACTAATGGGTATTGAGGGATATTGTGCAGTTGTTTCAAGTTCTATTTCCCTGATTGCCAGTGTAGTTGAACCCAATTCATGTATTTATTGACTTTTTGGATTTACTCTCCTTTAAACTGTCTATTTATATACTTTTCCCATGTATGTTTTTATTGAATTATCTGTCTTCTTATTTGTAGGATTCCTTTATATACTCTATATATTGCTTGTTATTCCTCTTGCATATGTATTTTCTCAGTCTTGGGTTGATTTTATATGTGAGTTATGATATCTTTAGTTGTGGAGATTTGTGAATTTAATATAGTCAGATTCCTTCATCTTTGTCATTAGGTTCATGATTTTTGCATCTAGTTTAAAAAATTCTCATTTTCCCTGATGTCATAGAGATAAGTGCATATATTTTCTTACAAGAGTTTTTAGTTTTGTCTTTAACATTTGACTTTATTTATTTAACAGACACTTTAATATGAGTGATGCTATTCTGAGTGCTTTACTAAAACCACCTCATTTAGTCTTCATGACATCCTTAGGAGTTAGGTACTATAATTCCCATTTTACAGATAAGGAAGCTGGAACATGGGCAGGTTAAATAGCTTGCTGAAGACCACAGTTCTAGTAAGTAGTGTAATCTTTCGTTTATCTGAAATTAATTGATATAGTGTAGTATAATTTTGCCTTTCTCCACGTGTATAGCTGGTTGTCATGGCACCATTTATTAAATAGACTGTCCTTTCACAAGTGATTTATAATGCCATTTCTGTCATATTTCAAGTTCCCCAAAATCTTGAGGGTCTATTTCTGGGCTCTTTATTTTGTTAAATTAGTCCATAGGTTAATGCCACACTATTTTAATCATTAGAGCTACCTTATAAGTTTTGATATCTGATACTGTATATCAGATTTTTGTCTTATTCTTTTTATTCTTTGACTTAAAATTGTCTTGACTGTTTTGTGTCTTTACTCTTTTGAATGACATTTAATATCATTCTAATACGTTTCATGAAAATGCTGTTTGGAATTTTGATAGTAATTTATTTGAGTGAAAATTGACATCTATATGGAAGGCAGCTATGCTCACCGCTATACCACCAACACAGCTGACATCTATATGATATTAAGTCTTTATAACTCTACCTATGGTGTCTGATCTAGTTTTTCAAGTCTTTTTATACTCTTTCAAAAAAGCTTAACACATTTCTCCATAATGGTTTTGTATCTGTTCTGTTGGATTTTTCTCTAGATTTCATATAGTCTCTTATGATAGTAAAATACATTCTCTGTCTAGCTGTTTGTCCATGGAGAATTTTATTTTTTTGTAAGCTGGTTTTATACATAATAACTTTTCTCTATGGGTCCTAACAGTTTGTCTAAGAACACTTCTGAATTTGGGGGAGTTGCTCTTGCACTAGGCCATTATCTCGTCTTCAGTGGACCTTTTGCACTTGCCGTTCCCTTTGTCTATAATTCTCACTCATGTTACCACACCCCACTGGTTAGCCCCTTACCTTCCCTTGCCTCTTGAGCTCAACATTTATTTTGCTAAATAGTGTTCCCCAGCCTTCCCAATATGGTAACTTTCATTAGTATTGGGGAGTTTACCACAGAGACTTGAAGAACATAATATGTGTTAGTATAAACTAGACAGATAAATTAGTCTTCACCTAACAAAACACAATTACAACAAAACAAAACAAAAACATGTTTTATTTTATATTGACTAAAATAAATCATATTTATAATAATATGAATTCTTTAAACCACAGAGCAGTGAGTGACAGTGATCTCAGGAAATATTTCATAATGGATTTTTAGCAATGATAATTTGTAAGCCACAGTAAAATGAAACAGTAATCATCAGTTACTTTTGTGGGTTTCACATGACCATTAAGCCTGGGTTGTTTTAAACAAATCAATTTCTTCATTTGACAGGATTACTAGTTGGCAGAGTTGGATTTTAAAGTTGCATGTTAGGTTTTCAAGGCATCAGCAAGGACCCTTAATGTTTCTGTTCACTGCCTCAGTTAACTACCTCATTCACGACAGCTAACACCTAACACACACTTGACACTGACTACCACTTGTTAAATGATAAACTTAGAAGATGGGATGCACCTGGATAAGTGAATGTATTTCAAGGACTGATATCATGTGGGAGAGAAATTGTTCATAGGTGTTTTAGTGAGACATTTGATGACTTCTTGCCTTAATGTGGGGTTGATATAAGATTGGCAGAAATATAAAATATGTTGGATCACAGTCTAGGATTGAACAAGAAAGCTGGTGTGTGAAAGATGAATTGCATCTTGTCTGAATGGAGGCCAAAACATAGAAGGGGGAGCCATCCACTTATTAGGACAGACATAATGTGATTAACTTGCTTTGTAAAGTTATGCATTCATGAGGAGTGTTTAGGATGAGGCAGAAGCATTGCTGGTAGGTAAGCATCTTTTGGCCATCAAATTGCTTTCATTAGGAAGTTATTCCAAAAAGACCCACATGAAAAGCCCTGCCCCACGTGCAGTTCTGTTTTTCCTAGGCACATAAACTGCTGTCACTCTTGTTGCCTGCTATGTAATTAAGCACCTCTACCCTACAACCCACATCCAGTGAAGGAGTTTTTATTTAGTGTGCACTAAACGTAATTATTCATACAATAGAAAAAGGATGGTATCAGCAGTCCTGGCTGCCAGGACCTGTGATCCCTGATAAGTTGATCCTTGGTTTCCATGTGTATAAGAAATAACAGTAACTACCCGTAGTGTCACTGATGGGATACAGTGAGACTACGCATAAAAACTCTATGGTGATAACAATTATAATGGCCACAAAATGCCAGAAATGTTTTTGTTGCCTCTTTTACTTGATACTTAATGATTTGTTTCAATTTTTAAGAACTCCTCACAGCTAATATAGATATAAAAATCATCAAAAACACTCGTAGCTTTATCATAATAAAGGTATATCTTAAGGAGTTTGTGTGGCTAGAAGGGAAACAGATCCAATGAGTCTAGAATGCTATTCCACATATAAATAGCAAATAGCTATGAAAAGGGAAATGCTGACCAGATAGTGGTCCCCCTGAGTCCTTAAAATTCACGAGTCCTGAGGTGCACACATCTTCCTACTGTCCCCTGAGCTTTAGAATAGCTTCCTCTACAGGAGTAATAGATTCCTACCAAACCTGACCCCTGCAGCTGTCCACATGGCCTCATCCTCATACTTGAGCAGACACTGCTGCAGCTGATGAATCTGTACCATTGTAGCCTGGAATTTGTTGAGGTGGCTGAAAAATGTCACAGACATTACTAAGTGAGACAAAAGGCAGAGATATCTACTGTTCTGTTTGTAACCCCCTTCATACATACATACTGTAGACCCTCACAGGGATGACCAGAGCTTTCGTTGTCTCTCTCTCAACATGCTTATTTCAGTTCTCAGTCACCCATCACTTGAGTTACTCTTTCATTTCCAGTATTGTAAATTGTAAATTATATGGTTCAGTTTAATTCAATAGACATATTTATGGAGTGTCTACCACGCTTTATGTTCTGTGCTGAGCTTGTGGTGTAAATACAAGATTTCTACCAATCCGTATCTGGTAGAGGGGCAGACACCCACCCTCCCCAACACCCGATCCCCTCCACACCACACACATTCCCCACGGCACACACACACACACCACACATATTGAAACATACGGCATCCACACAGCACACACACACACACACACACACACACACACACACACACAAACACACAGTTTAAGAAGGCAAAGCCAATGCGAGAGATGATGGGGACCAAGGGGGAAGGAAAATAATAGTCATAAGTTATAATTATACTATGTGCATAACTGTGCTTAATAATAGTTGCCTAAGGTCACCTGTAACGGAAGTAAAAGAAAACAATGGACATTGTGAGTCTATGAGTGAGAATTGTCTGGACAAGGAGCTGGGTGGTATTCTTGGAGGGGCCTTCTCCTCTGTGCTAGGTAAACAGTGACTGACAGTTTCACAACTGCTGTCAGCCCTGAACATGGCCTCCAATCCCAGAGTTATCCAAGTGGGCAAAGCCTTCATTCCTTGGGCCCACCTGAGCTCACCCACTTGGCCACCAGGTTTACCCTCAGAGAAGAAGGAGGGATTTCCCTATATTCCTGGACTGGTGATGAGTCAGTAGAATAGTCACAGCTATTTTAACGGCTGTGATAACCCACGGGGTTATGACAAGAAATGGTGCAGGACTCAAGGTGAGAGCCACCGGTGTTGTGCATACACAGGCAAAGAGTATGTCTTTGGAAACTAGAGTTTCCACCAGAGCTGAAATAACTTAGAGGATGAAGTGCACAGTGAATTACAGGAGAGCATAGCTGCCTTCAGGTTGATGAAGAGAGAATCAAAAAAGAGAATCGAATCAAATCAGCATGTTCAGGCTGAGGAGTCCAGGGAATGTCTGGAACAAGTGCAGCACACGGGAAAGTCTATCGGCCACGTCCATGCCCCACAGGTCACAGTGACACAGAGGGTCCATCCCTCTCTCCCCAAATGCTAGGACGAGGCCTGGTGCAGAGTAAAAGATAGTTGAAGGGAAATCCCTATAAGGATGCAGTCTGGCACTGGGTCCTCTTTGACTGCCAGATTTTTTGGGGCGGGGGAGGTTGGCATGACGTTGGAAGGTATGATGCCCACCTCTAGTGTTTATGCTTCCTCCTGGACTGGCATGTAGTCCTCTACCCTCCAAAGCCAAAGAAAATGCCTGTCTTCCTACTGCAGCAGTGAATTCCAGTCGGTCTCTTGGTTTCTTCCCCAGCTAGCTGGATGCCCTGAGGGTCTTCTCTCCAGTCTTCCCGGCCCCATCTCCAAGTTCTCAGCATTGGCTGAGTCAAGATTGAAACCCCCATCCCTCCACTCAGACCTCTCTGCTCTTTCCTTTGGCCCATCACCTTCCTGATGCAAGGAATGAGGATGCACTGGAACCCCAGTCACCCTAATGTTGATGAAAGTGTGGGCTTCACTCACTCTGACCATCTGCCCACCCTCTTGTCCTTGGAGCCAGCAGGTCTTCTCTGACTGTTTCAGCCAAATCCTAATGAGGTGGGGCCACAGATTGTTTGAGAAAATCTACTGGCATTTTCTTTTGCCAGGACTCCAGTTCAGGCTCAGCATTTATACTTCTAATGATTCCATTCCCCAATGACCTCCCCTGTTGCAACCTGGAACATTGGCAGGTGCATAAAAGAGCTGCTGATTTATAGCACACAGCTCACATTTTTTTTTTTTAAATCCTCCTTGGCAGTCTCTCCACAACCCCTCCTTGAAATAATTTCTTTAGTGGTTTATAGTCTTTGTTTCAGGATTGTGTTTGTTTTTGTCATTTGTCTTCAAAGGAAAATTGGCAGGCAGGGCCCTGTGGTTATTTCCTGATAGAGTATTCACAACCCAGAGATATTCTTGTTCTTTAATTTTGGAAACAGAAGCTTCCAGGGCTCCGCGTTTTCCCTGGTGATGGCAGATCAGCTCAATGTCCCAGGACTGTAGTTTAGTTGCAGAGAGGGCCAAGCCTGTTCCCCATGTTGTGTGCAAGCTGGGCACTCAGGGCTAAAACTCACCAGCATCCCCATCACACTCTGAATACCCAATGAATTCCTTAAAATTAACCTACTGACTAGGCCCTAGGGACAGTGGTTTAATTGGCTTTTTCAGGGTCAAATGTCACCCTTGGGAGAGGATGGGATGTCTGAGGGCCTGTCTATGAAGCCTCTTGGTGCCCAGGGTCGCCCAGACTTACTAAGCCTTCTTTTGCACCTGGAAGCTGGTCCATTTACACTCAGCATGCCCTAGAAAGGACACACTGGGTGGGATCCTGGCTCAAGCTTCAATAAGGGGCTCCTGCAGAATTCTCCAGATAGTGTTTTAAGGAGAAGTGTGCTATTTTCTAATGTGTTCCACATATATAACCTTCTCCCTTAGAGGAATATCTGCCTAGACAGAGATCCTCCCACAGTGCTGAGAAGGAAACCACCATTAAGGATTAACCTTGAGTCTAGAGTGCGCACTGATGAAGACAGAGTGAGTAATGGAGCTTTGCATCCTCTGTTGGTAGAGGACTGGAGGAAGAGGGGCAGGAGGAGGAGCAGAGCAGATTTGTGCACTGATGTTTGCTCCCTTGGCTCTGCCCCAGAGAGATGTGCTGGGTAAGCAGGGAGGGACCCCTTGGTTATGTGGGGGAGCTGCCTGCATGAGCCTTGGGTAGACAAGTGCCATGCAAGGCTGGGTCAGCCAGAGAAGGGTCTCACTGGATTTCTCATCTGATCTTGGGCTCACATTGGGGTAGACACTGGATTGAGAGCCAGTGGGCCTTGCGGAGGGTTCATCATGATGGGGAGGCAGTTTGTGCACTTCAGAGGCTGGGGCATGATCCCCTGGTCCAGGTGAGATGGTGGGTGAGGCAGCACTGTGGGGATGGTCTGTGGTTAGCAGAATCAGCAGAAGGAATGCTGGGCCCGACTGAGCTCAGGAAGGATAGACTTCTGCTCCAACTGCCACATAGGCCTCTGGTTCCTTCCTAGCATGGGGCAGCAGCTATTTCAGACACTAGAGGAGTTGCTTGGCAGCTGAGCATAGACTCTGTAACTCATTACCTCCCCTCCACTGTCCTAAGGCCACATAGTTCCTCCCCACATCACCCAGAGACCTTCTAATCATCTAGGAGACAAGCCAGGGAGGATAGAGGAATGAGGCAGATTGAACAGTTACCCTCAGGAGGCTGTACATTATTCCCTGAGGGAGCTGACACCCTGGAGTGAAAAAACGGGCACATTCTGACCCATGAACTGGAGTTTCACGTACAGGCCTTTCTACACTTTTAGCACTCGTTTATTTTATGTCTACCTTCTCTAATGTTTTAAATGAACAGGAAAGGGCAAACTAAAAATGCTAATTGTTAGAAACTTTCCAGAAGCTCCTTTTGGTGGATTCCACTTGGCCCCACCCTGCCCCATAACATTGCTTCCAGGAGGAGGAGGGGATAGTCTCAGAAGTTACTTTCAGGGCTCTTGGGAGCCAGACATGCTAGTGGGCAGTGTCCTTGGAAAGTGTATGTGGTGCTCATTCACTTGTTCTCGTGTTTGTGTAGAAACCTCCTGCTTCCTCCTTCCTGAGGCAGCTCAGGAAGGGCTGCAGTGGCCTCTCTCCTCCCTATGAAATCATCTGCTCACATAACAGATGTGATAAGCAGAACCAAGGCCTATTGCCCTGGATCAGACCTGACTGTCTGATGTCTTTCTTGATCACTTCCTATGCTCTGTGTGGCTGGAGTGAGGGGAGGTTTGCTTTTCATGATGTGGGAAGTGGTATTGGGGACAGGGAGCAGGGAGGCCCCTCTGACCTGGGTTTAGACCTGACCCCAGCACTGACAAGAGTTCTGCATCAGGATGTGGCACACGCAAAGCACAACAACACTGTTGTTTTTCCCTTTTGACTGGTTCCCTGGGAACAGTCACCTCTCTGAGCAACCTCATGGAGGGGTGACAGTGACTTGGGGCAGGATTCGTGTGTTACTGGATATCATCTAAATAACACCACCATTTCTAAAGCCAAGGTCTGCTCTCCACCCCCCACAGCCTGTGTGTGTGTGTGACTGTTTCACCCATCAGGGTAGAACTTAGGCCCCAGAGCTGAAGTGCACAGAGCTCGGGGCTCATAGGTCTGCTCTGGGGCCTGGCCTGTCACCTAGGGCAGGTCACTTATGCTGTCTCTGACTCAGTTTCTTTCCCACATCATAAATGTTGTAACAGGTAAAGATACCAAATAACTAGAAAGGATTGTGACATAAAACATAACCAGTGGAGGGACCTACAAGTCAGGCAAGTCACAGCAGTAGTTAGAATTGCTGATGGGCAGAGGCAGGTATGAAGTGTTTACATGTTTAGCTCCATATTTATTTGAATGTCCAGGTGCTTAGAGTTGTTGGCTCTTCTTTTGCTATTAATTTCTGGTTTTATTATATTGTTAGAGAAAGTAGCTTGAAGGATTTCAATTTGTAAAAAATGTGCTTTTTTTGTGGCCTAGAATATTCTCAATTTCTGTCAGTGTTCCAAAGATATATAATGGAATATATATTATCTGTTAGGATACAGTAACACACACACACACACACACACGTACAATGTCATGTGCATATATTTGTATATTTAGTCTGATGGTTAGTAGTATTAGTGGTTTTCTGGTTTCATTTCAATGCATATTTGTTGAGGCAGTCTTGTCCATCATATCTCAGCTCTGCCCTAAATACTTAACAGGACCTGACTCATACAGGAATTAAGTAAAATATTTGTTGAATGAATTAAAAAATTATATACTTAATTTTATTTCTATATGTAACATAATTTTCAAAGTTGTTCTGAACTCTTCTGTTTTGATCATACAGTTTTCTTAAATCACCTTTATTTGAAGTATACTTTAGTAAGGTATTCTCAAAACTTTTGGGCACTTGAAGATTTGTGAGGTTACATATCAATATTCATTTTATTTTATTTTATTTATTATTTTTATTTTTTTTTGTCTTTTTGCCTTATCTAGGGCCACACCCACGGCATATGGAGGTTCCCAGGCTAGGGGTCTAACAGGAGCTATAGCTGCCTTCGCCACAGATACAGCAACGTGGGATCCGAGGCGCGTCTGCAACCTACACCACAGCTCATGGCAATGCTGGATCCTTAACCCACTGAGCAAGGCCAGGGATCGAACCTCCAACCTCATGGTTTCTAGTCGGATTCGTTAACCACTAAGCCACGATGGGAACTCCTCAATATTCATTTTAAAAGTACTTACTAAATTATTGTTAAGTTCTAGGCACTATGCTAAGCAATAGAATACAATGGCAAATTTAAAAAAAAACATGAATTTCCTGCATTTCATGATTCATACATGTATAGTTATGGAAACAAATAATAATAGAATAAATAAGTAGATGTTAGCTTGAAAGAATACTGGTTGGTGCTATGAAGGAAATCAATGGAACAGTGAGGATGGGATGGTCAGGACGTCCAGCCTGTGTGGGGAGCAGAATGGGAGGCCAAAGGACAAGGCAAACCAGTCCCACAAAAGCTGGGGCACTGGTCCTTCAGGCAGAAGGAACATTATCTTCCATTACTATGAAATCACTTCTTTCTCACTTAATGTGTGGCTTGAGTTCTGCATTAGCAGTATTGATGCTTCAGTTTTCTTTGTGGGGTACTTACACGATACACATATTTATCCATACAGTTGTACAATCCATACAATTATGTATCAGTATTTTAATATCATTTTATTGGTCTTATAAATAAAATATTGATCTCGGATTCTCCCTTTTTTCCTCACCCCATCAGTAAATATTTTATTTGTTGTATGGGAATTTAATCCACTCCCACTTGTAATAATCTCTGATAGATTTGGTCTCATTCCTGTCGTTTTAATAGATGTTTTATGTATTATCCTTTAGATTTCATCATTGCTTGGCCTTTCTGCTGAGTTTTCTATTTGGCATTATTTATTTCTTGTCTTTGAAAGCTGTGTTAGAGAGCAGACTTATTTTTGTGTTTATCCATGTGATTACTTTGGAATTTCTCTGAAGAAACTAATTGAAATCATTTCTCCTCCCAGCTTTATTCAGATATGATTAACAAAGAAAGACTGTATATATTTAAAATGTATGTTTTGATGTATGCATACATTGTGAAATGATTATCACAATGAAGCTAAATTAACATAACTCTCACCTCACATAGTTTTTTTTTTTTTTGGTGAGAACAGTTAAGATCTACTCTCATCAAATTTCTAGTATACAATACAGTATTACTAAGTATATTTACCACACTTAACATTAGATCCCTAGAAAGTGTCCATCCTGCATAACTGAACTTTGTACCCTTTGACCAACATTTCTGAGTTCTGTTTCTTGCAATACTTCTCTTTCCTCCAAGACACATTATTCAGCTGTTCCAGCTTGTTGTATCTCCTTTAGGAAGCTGGTTTTCCTCAAATTTAGGGTGATCATTTAGGATCCAATGTAATAATGAAAGTTCTAGATTGGACTCTTGGCTAGTGATTGTACATTACTGGTTGTGAAGGTCAGAGTTTAGTTGCCCCTGCCAAGCTTTACACCTCACCTTCCACCTTAGTCCCTTCTTTCCTGGCCAGAAAGTGATGTTCAGGAGCAGACAGGTGGGCTGGGGCCCCCTCTCACTTGGGCAGCAGTGAAGGTACTGGCCTGGGGGCAGAGAGCACTGGGAGGTGTTAATACTATCCCAGGTAGGTGTTGCTTTTCTTCTTTTCCTGTCTTTGTGTGGGCAGTGGCATGATTGAAGAGGTGTATTAAGTGCCAATATGTTCCTTGGAGAACAGACACTGGCTATTTGGGTGAATATAGGAATGCATCTCAGGGGCAAACATAATGCTAACAAGGTGGCACTACTCAAACAGGCTGACATCTTGTGAGTTGTCATGGGTCTCAGCATGAGAGCAGAGTGCGTCAGACCCCTTTCTCAGAGCTGGGCTTAGCCTGGGAGAGCATTGTAGGGCAAGGTGGTTTCCAGCCTCCGTGAGCCTGGTCAGAATCCTGGGAAAAAGAAAACACCTGTTCTCCTGAGGATATGGGCTGGAAGAGGGGAGAAGCAGGGTGAAGCACTGCATAGGGGAGCCAGGGACATGGCTGGGAAGGTCACATCACAGCTTTGGTGCCATGGTGATTCAGGGCCCAGCATGATGGCGATGGCTGAGTTCCACATCTGAGGTCTTGGGGAGAGTTGACCAGGATGGGGAAGAGAGGAGGAAGAGTACACATAGGAGAGAAGATGGTAAGTTGATTTGTGAGGGGAATTTGAGGTGCTCGTGGGACTCCATTAGGGATATCCATTAGTAGATGAGAGAGTACATCCATGTAAGCACTGGAAATGGGGCCCTGGAGCTTTGGAGAGGAGTCAGGAATCAGATCATTGCCTAAGAGATGGTTATAGTGGTGACAGCAATCTGAGGTTGCTCAGGTTGGAAAAAGAAAATAAACCAAGGAAAATCATGGTCAAGGCAAGTACAGTAAGGATCTATAAATACTTGAAGTGTTTATCTATAAAGTGCATTTTATTTCATGTGCAATGAGAAGTCTAGCATTTTATTATTAGTAATATTTAAAATAAATGACTCAGAGGGAATTCTAGCTCCACATGAGAACTGCTGGATGGGCAAGGCTTGCTGCCTGCCTTTCTGAATTGCTTGTGGTACAATTGGGCCATTCACTCTATTCGGGGCACTCTGGGTGTTTCCTCCTTTCCGGCTTAGACCTATTTGCTAGCGAAAACAATCCATTTCTCAGGGCTTCAATTTTATGTACTGTTGATCTATTACTTAATTTCTCTAATCTCTTTGCCACAGCCAATAGTTTTTACTACCTGGAACTAAAAACAAACCTACAGGATACCAAAGCCCAAGTTAAAGAAAATCATCTATACTTCCAGTGGGAGGAGGGGGAACAAATAGTCCACCTACTTTCTTGGAAGGAAATGTGGCCTAAACAGCTATTTGACTTTGTATTCACTTTTCAGCCTTATGGTTTTCATTAATGTAACTCTCCTTCCCATACTGAAAATTGGGGAACACATTTCTTCTCTTTGAATCCATGCATCTGAAGGCCATAGATGGACAAGTGTACACGTGCCAATGGAAAAGGGCTTTTCTGGAGTATCAGGTTTGGTCCTCAGAGATTAGGAGGACTGCATGTATTGAGCAATAAATCTGGATTCTGCTGTGTTTAATTAAGGTAATTTCCCTTCTTAGCTCCAGATGTGGAGATGAGATTTAATTTTATTGTGCCTAAAAGACAGTGTCCTTCCAAATACACGTGTCACCCACACGGAATGCAACCACAGCCCGGGACAAAGGCTCTGTCTCTTACAGGGAGAAGTTCTAGCCCCGTCTTCTGCTCCTGTGGAGTTTTCTATTGCATGGCTGTGATTTGTAAGATGACCGAGTCCCATTTTATAGATGCCAGATGGCAAAGGGAGAACAAGGAATGGTAGGAAGTTGAGCAGGCAGGGGGATTGCTGAAGGATCATCTAGGAAGAACAATTGCATGCTCCTGCCCTCTTTGTCAAATTAATTGATAAATGTTAAATCACCTAGTATCTCCATACCAGTTCCTGAGAAGCGTCTGAAAGCAATGCCATCATCACCAAGTGCACCTTAAAAATCCTAGGACAAAAGAGAGCTGACAGCCTTGTAAAGCAGGGCTGAATTTCCTCCATAGGTTTCTTGTTATGAATTAGCCCAACCTATACTTGGCTGAGTCCAGAAAAAGGAAAGGCAACCTCTCAGAAGGAAGCCTATTCATCTCTGGAGAATTAAGGCTGTTAAAAGTGTCTTGCTTATGTTATTGTGACAAATTCCTATGCTCTGAGTCTTTCTCCCTTTGGTTCTGGTTTGTTCTCTTGGAGAAACACAAGGAAAGTAGAATCTTCCCTACTAAGGCCAACTACCTCTTAGGTTCCAGGTGCTAAATACATGTCTTTGTCCTCAAGAACATCATAATTGAGCATAGAGGGAGAAAACCATAAACTCACTAAGGTTAAGGGAACATCTTATTCATCTGTATTTTCAATAACTGGTCAAGCAGCTGGCACAAAGTAGGCAGTCCTTAGATATTTTTGAAAGATTTAGTAAACACAATAACTGCATGGGTTTTCTCTCTCTATGTCTATTTCAGACTCTGGGACTTTCCTTGTCACTTGGGGTAGCCACTAGAGCTCTAGTTCCTGCTTCCTGTTCTCTCATGGCTTACAACATCCCAACTTTACAAGGCGTAGTGCTCTCTCCTGACTGGCCATGTCTGCACAGGTGTCTTTGCAGTGTCTGCCTAAGGACCCCATTCCCCATGGCCTGATCCCAGTCTATCTGGCCTTGGTGGAGACTCTAGGGAGCATTTGAATGTGTGAGCACCTGTACAGAGCATCCTACTGGCCTGGAGTTGGCAACTTTTGGTTGTGCCCACCATGCTGCTAGGGGAAGTGGGAAATGCTCTCTGCTTAGTGTGAACTCAACCTAGCTAGGATAACGTAGATATGCAAGGAATCCCAAGACAGTTATGGAAACAGGAGTAGTACAAATTGGTTCTGGAGTGGAAGGGATAATAACAGGCTATTATCCTGTTAAGTACTATCCAAGAGTCCTTGACACTGCTAGAGGCATTTCACACCAGAAAGAGTAGTTGGTCAGACCACTGGCGCATAGCCTTACTAGGTAGCTTGTGCCAGAGTCTCATTATTGTGTCAAGGAATGTGCAAGCTCCCCTTGGGGCATTCATTCATTAGCTCATTCACTTGCTAATAGGAACTTCAGTATTGCATTGTTCTAGATAGGGGGGCTGCCCCAATGCCTGACAGTCTAGATCCTGCTTTCTCTCTCTCTCTCTCTCTCTCTTTTTTTAACTTTATAATGACTTTTATTTTTTCTATTATAGCTGATTTACAGTGTTCTGTCAGTTTTCTGCTGCACAGCAAGGTAATCCAGTCACACATACATATATACATTCTTTTTTCTCACATTATCAGGCTCCATCACGAGTGACCAGATGTAGTTCCTAGTGCTATAAAGCAGGATCCCATTGCTTATCAATTCCTGCATTAGATCCTGCATTCTAATAGGGTGGGATCAAACTAAACCAAACACACAAATTAGATAATTGTGGTGAAGACCATAAGGTAGCACTATAGGCTAGGCAACACAGGGCTGGTTGGGGAAAGTGTCGTTAAGAGGTGACATCTGAGCTGAGTCTTCATGGTAGCAAGGGGTCAGCACAGTCCAAAGTCATAAGCAGGGGTGAGCTGGCCATGGTGTTAGACTCCAAGGGAAAATGCACCAGGGAGGAGAGAAAGAACAGCAATCTCTAGACCCTCCATATTTGTGCCCCTTTCCAGTTATTTGAGGAATCCAGTGGCATCCTTTGTTGGTTAGCATCTCTTAGGATGACCAGACTTAGCAAATAAAATATAGGACACTCGGTTAAATTTGAATTTAGGATAGACATATATATATATATATATATATATAAATATTTTATATGTATTATATATATAATATATATATATATTAGTATGTCATACAGAAAAAATATTAAAGTTCTCTGTTGTGGAAATAAATTTATTTTTTTCTTAATGGATTTTATTTCAATTATAAGTGTACATAAATCATCACAAGTCAATTTTAGAGATTTTGTATCCCAAAACCCCAGTGCATCCCCCACCCCCCAGATTGTCTTATTTGAAAAACCAAGGTTTTCCAAAGTCTGTGAGTCATTGTCTGTTCTGTAAAAAGGTTCATTGTGTCTTTTTAGTTTCCACATGTAAGCGGTAGCATTGGGTGTTGCTGTCTAATTGTCTGACTGGTTTCACCTCGCATGATAATTTCTAAGTCCATCCATGTTGCTATAAATGTTGGTAATTCATTCCTTTTAATGGCTGAGTAACATTCCATTGTGTGTATGTACCATATCTTCCCTATCCACTCTTCTGTGGATGGGCATTTAGGTTGTTTCCATGACCTGGCTATTGCATAGAGTGCTGCAATGAACACTGGGGTACATGTGTCTTTTCGAGTCATGGTTTCTGCTGGATAGATGCCCAGGAGTGGGATTGCTGAATCAACTGGTAATTCTATTTTGAGTTTTCTGAGGGATCTCCATACTATTTTCCACAGTGGTTGCACCAATTTGCATTCCCACCAACAGTGTAATAGGGTTCCTTTTTCTCCATACCCTCTCCAGCACTTATTGTTTGTAGACTTTTTGATGATGGCCATTCTGGCTGGTGTAAGGTGACCTCATAGTGGTTTTGATTTGCATTTGTCTAATGAGTAGCGATGCTGAACATCTTTTCATGTGTTTATTTGCCATCTGCATGTCTTCTTTGGAGAACTGTCTGCCTAGATCCTCTGCCCATTTTTGGATGGGGTTGTTTGTTTCTTTGGTGTTGAGCTGTAGGAGGTGTTTGTAAATTTTGGAGATTAATCCCCTGTCAGTTGAATCATTTGCAAATATTTTCTTCCATTCTGTGGGTTGTCTTTTCGTTTTGTTTAGGGTTTCCTTAGCTGTGCAGAAACTTTGAAGTTTAATTAAGTCCCATTTGTTTATTTCTCTTTTTATTGTCCTTACTCTGGCACATGGATCTGAGAAGATGTTGCTATCATTTATGTCAGAGAGTGTTTGGCCTATGTTTTCCTCTTAGAGTTTTATAGTATCTGGTCTTATATCCAGATCTTTAATCCATTTTGAGTTTATTTTTGTGCATGGTGTTAGGAAGTGTTCTAGTTTCATTGTTTTACATGTAGCTGTCCAGTTTTCCCAGCACCACTTATTGAAGAGGCTGTCTTTTGTCCAATGTATATTCTTGGCTCCTTTGTCATAGACTAGTTGACTATAGATGCGTGGATTTAATTCTGGGCTTTCTATCCTGTTCCACTGATCTCTATTTCTGTCTTTGTGCCAGTACCATACGGTTTTGATGACTGTAGCTTTGTAGTAGAGTCTGAAGTCAGGGAGCCTGATTCCTCCAGCTCCATTTTTCTTTTTCAGGATGTCTTTTGCTATTCTGGGTGTTTTGTGTTTCCAGACACACTTTCAACAATTTTGTTCTAGTTATTTGAAAAATGTCATTGGTAATTTGATAGGGATTGCATTGAAGGTGTAGATTGCCTTGGGTAGTGTAGTCATTTTGATAATATTGACTCTTCCAATCCAAGAGCATGGTATGTCTTTCCACTTGTTTAAGTCATCCTTGATTTCTTTCATCAGCGCCTTATAATTTTCAGAGTACAGGACTTTTGTCTCTTTAGGCAGGTTTATTCCTAAGTATTTGATTCTTTTTGATGCGATGGTAAATGGGATTGCTTCTCTAATTTCTCTTTCTGATCTTTCATTGTTGGTATATAGAAATGCAGTTGATTTCTGTGTATTAATTTTGTATCCTGCGAGTTTGCCAAATTCATTGATGAGCTCTAATAGTTTTCTGGTAGAGTCTTTAGGATTCTCTAGGTATAGTATCATGTCGTCTGCAAAAAGTGATGATTTTACTTCTTCTTTCCCAATTAGGATTCCTTTTATTTCTTTTTCTTCTCTGATTGCTGTAGCTAGGACTTCCAGAACTATGTTGAATAGTAGCGGCGAGAGTGGACATTCCTGTCTTGTTCCTGATCTCAGTGAGAATTCTTTCAGCTTTTCACCATTGAGAATAATGTTAGCTCTGGGTTTGTCATAGATGGCATTGATTATGTTGAGGCAGGTTCCCATATGCCTAATTTCTGAAGGGTTTTTATCAGAAATGGGTGTTGGATTTTGTCAAAGGCTTTTTCTGCATCTGTGGAGAGGATCATATGGTTTTTATTCTTCCGTTTGTTAACGTGGTGTATCACACTGATTGATTTGTGGGTATTGAAGAATCCTGCATCCCTGGGATAAATCCCACTTGATTGTGGTGTACAATCCTTTTAATGTATTGTTGGATTCGGTTGGCTAGTATTTTGTTGAGAATTTTTGCATCTATGTTCATCAGTGAGATTGGCCTGTAATTTTCCTTTTTTGTGGTATCTTTGTCTGGTTTTGGTATCAGGGTGATGGTTGCCTCATAGAATGAGTTTGGGAGTGTCCCCTCTTCTGCAATTTTATGGAAGAGTTTCAGAAGGATAGGCGTTAGCTCTTCTCTAAATGTTTGATAGAATTCACCTGTGAAACCATCTGGTCCTGGATTTTGTTTGTTGGAAGTTTTTTAATCACAGTTTCATTTCAGAACTTGTGATTGGTCTATTCATATTTACTATTTCGTCTTGGTTTAGTCTTGGGAGATTGTACTTTTCTAAGAATTTGTCCATTTCTTCTAGGTTTTCCATTTTATTGCCATATAGTTGCATATAGTAGTCTCTTATGATCCTTTGTATTTCTGTGATGTCTGTTGTTACTTCTCCTTTTTCATTTCTAATTTTATTGATTTGTGTTCTCTCTCTTTTTTTCTTGATAAGTCTGGCTAAGGGTTTATCAATTTTGTTGATCTTTTCAAAGAACCAGCTTTTAGTTTCATTGATCTTTTCTATGGTTTTCTTTGTTTCTATTTCATTGGTTTCTGCTCTGATCTTTATGATTTCTTTTCTTCTACTAACTTTAGGCCTTGTCAGTTCTTCCCTCTCGAGCTGCTTTAGATGTAAAGTTAGATTGTTTATTTGAGCTTTTTCTTGTTTCCTGAGGTAGGCTTGTATTGCTATAAACTTTCCTCTTAGAACTGCTTTTGCTGCATCCCAGAGGTTTTGGGGTGTCGTGTCTTTGTTGTCATTTGCTTCTAGGTATTTTTTAATTTCCTCTTTGAT
>PVHT020003785.1:13303355-13383387 GCA_004024745.2 Catagonus wagneri
AACAAAATTGATAAACCTTTAGCCAGACTCATCAAGAAAAAAAGGGAGAAGTTTCAAATCAATAAAATTAGAAATGAAAAAGAAGTTACAGCTGACATTACAGAAATAAAAAAGGATAATGAGAGACTACTGTGAGTAACTGTATGCCAATAAAATGGACAATCTAGGGAGTTCCCTTCATGGCTCAGTGGTTAACAAACCCAACTAGAGTCCATGAAGATGCGGGTTCGATCCCTGGCCTCACTCAGTAGGTTAAGGATCTGGTTTTGCCGTGAGCTGTAGTGTAGGTCACGGACGCGGCTCAGATCCCACATTGCTATGGCTGTGGCGTAGGCTGGCAGCTGTAGTTCCAATTTGACCTGTGTCCTGGGAACTTCCATATGCTGTGGGTGCAGCCATAAAAGAAGCAAATAAAATAAAATGGACAATCTAGAAGAAATGGACAAATTCTTACAAAGATACAACACACCAAGACTGAACTGGGAAGAAATAGAAAATATGAATAGACCAGTCACAGGAACTGAAACTGAAAGTGTGATTTTAAAACTTCCAAAAAACAAAAGTCCAGGAACTGATGGCTTCTCAGCTGTTCTAACAAACATTCAGAAAAGAGTTAAAACCTCTTCTGAAACTTTTCCAAAAAATAGTGGAGGAAGGAATATTCCTAAGCGCATTCTGTGAAGCCACCATCACCCTGATACCAAAACCAGACAAAGATACCACAAAAAAAGAAAATTACATGCCAGTATCACTGGTGAATGTAGATATAAAAATCTTCAACAAAATATTAGCAAACTATGTACAAATATATATTAAAAAGAACATATACCACGATCAAGTTGGCTTTAACCCAGGGATGTAAGGATTCTTCAGTATCCGCAAATCTATCAATGTGATACACCACATCAACATGCTGAAAAATGAAAACCGTATGATCATCTCAATACGTGCAGAAAAAGCTTTTGACAAAATTCAACACATATTCTTGATAAAAACTCTCCAGAGAGTGGGCACAGAGGGAAACTACCTGAATATAATAAAAGCCCTTTATGACAAACCCACATCTAACATCATTCTCAGCTGTGAAAAACTGAAAGCATTTCCACTGAGATCAGGAACAAGACAAGGATGTCTGCTTTTACCACTACTATTCAACATAGTCTTGGAAGTCCTATTCATGGCAATCAGAGAAGAAAAAGAAATAAAAGGAATCCAAATTGGAAAAGAAGAAGTAAAACTATCACTGTTTGTAGATGACATGATACCATACCTATAAAACCCTAAAGACACTATAAGATAACCTCTTTCTGATTTTTACTTTTGAAAATAAATGCTTGCAAAAGAAATTTCTGGAACAGAAGGCATTAATTACAGCTTTTGCTTCATATAAATAGGGAATGTGAGCCAGTTTCTAGGCCCACCAACAATAAAGAGGAAGGACAGTCCCTGAGCTTATAGTCCACAAGGATACTTTAACCTGTTAATTTTGTCTATAATGTGTGGACCTTGGTGTGCTTTTAAAACATACACTAATTTTCTCACAACCGAACCTGTGCTCTTGTTTTTCCCTTATACAGATTTATTGTTTGTATGCTTTTCTTTCCTTTCTTCCTCAAACTTCCTGCTCAGGTCTTTTTCATTTTATTTTTCTTATAGATTTATCAGAGACTCTTAATTTAAGATAATGCTAAGCTTTTTTCTGATGTATACTTTACAAATATTTTTCCAGTTCATCTCATGTGTTTAAATGTTTTGCTAATAATTTAAAAATACATATTTTCTTAAATTTTACATAGATTTAGCTCTTAATTATTTTTCTTTTGGTTCCTATGACACATTCCTGGGGAGTCCCTCACCATTTTGAAAACTCTTGGGTTTTTTCTAAGATGGTTACTTTGTCTCTTGTAATAGGAATGTTTTCAAAGGAAAACATTGACTGTTTCCACATGGAGGATGATGCTGTTTTTGGATTAAAAATTCTATTCCCCGACATCATCATTTCTTTTCAAATTAACTTTATTGCGGAAAATAGTAAGCACACACAGAATCGGGACAAATAGTATAACGACACGGGATTTATTCATCTCCAGCTTCAATAATTATCAACTCAGCCATTTTTACTTCATCTACTCCTTACTCTCTTTTTTTTTTCCTTTGAGGCAAATAGTTATCCTATAATTTCACCCATAAATACTTCAGTTTATATCTTTAACAGAAAATGGCTTTTTAAGAACACATCGAATCACTGTATTATTTTTTTACACCTAATCTAACAATCATTAATACTTTAATAGTCAATAAACATTTACATCGAACCATCTTTTTCAGATGCTTTGTAGGATTCAGGATCCAGACAAAGTTCCTGTATTTCACTTGGATGATGTGTCTTTCAGGTCTCTTAATCTGTAACATTATCCCTCCCTTTTTCATGCATTTTTTTGTTGAAGCAACTGGGTCGTGGGTCGTGGTCCCATACATTGTATTATGCTCTGGATTTAGCTACCGCCCTCTCATTGAGCAAGCTTTTTATCTGACATACTTCCTGAAAATTGGTGGTTATATCCAAGGCTCGATTAAATTCAGGTGTTTTTGTATTCTTGGCAAGAATACTTTATATGAATGCTATGCACTTCCTATTGTTTCATATTGGGAAGCAATAATGTCTGTTCATGTCACTTTAATGTTATTAAGATTGCTTTGTGAGTTCAGGTGTTGTTGGCCTGGGAATCAATCACCAATTGCCTACATATCTATTGTTAATCTGCTCCAGGATTTAGGGGCAATAGGTTGGAGTCAGAAACACTTGGGTTCAAGTGTTGGTTCTGCCAGTTACTTGTCCTGCCTGGGCTAAGTTGCACAACTTCTCAGACTTTTTAAGACTTACTCTGCTTTGAGAAGCAGGTAATCTGTTTCATATGTGGAACTTTTATTGGGTGGGATGAGCTTTTTTTGCGGGGTGCTGGTATGGTGCAAATGAATAGTAGTGGAGACTTGCTGCCATTGGTTTAAATACATGGAATTTGTTTAGTTGACATTAAAGGTTTTCCAAACCTGAGGTCCTAGGATGAATAATCAGGCAGCTTCTATAGCTGGGCTACTCATGTATTCAGAGAAAATCTGTGCATGGAAGGCTATCATCCAGTTGTAATAGCTCAACAGAGATGACAATTCTACCAGATTTGGGTCCTGTAGGCAGACTTGAGAGGTCTATAAATCTATATTTACTTTTCAAGTCTTGGTTTATAACAGCTCGCCAAACGTGTCACCAAGATGAAGATAGATTGTAATGACTACATTTTGGTAATTCACTTACTTTACTGAAATCAAGGCTCAGTCATGTTACCGGCAAGACTCCATCTGTTTCTAATCAATGGTAGAGGGAGCCCCATGCCTGGACAGAAGGGCTGAGTCTGTGTCTATGCAGGAAAATCTACATGCAGAGTTGCAGCTGAACAATTATTCAACAGACAGTGGTGCAGTGGATGGTGTGGACCACCCCTGGGCCAATTTAGGTTCCCGTAAGGCAGGTAACTCTATAGATGACATTTGCCATTTGTTCACAAATACTGTAAACAACTATTATGTGCCAGGCACTGTTCTAGATGCTTGGAATAGATCAGTGAGCAATACCAAGTTCCCTGTCCTCCTGGACTTGATGCATATTTTAATTAGAGGATGTGTGGAGAGTAGCCAGCAAGTAACTGTATAACTCATAAATTATAGAGCAAGTCAGAAAATGAAATGAATTCCTGCTGTGGTGCAATGGGTTAAGAATTTGACTGCAGTGGCTCGGGTTGCTGCAAAGGCATGAACTTGATCCCCGATCTTGCACAGTGGGTTAAAGGATCTGGCATTACTGCAGCTGTGGCATAGGTAGCAGCTGCAGCTCAGACTAAATCCCTGGCCCAGGAACTTCCATACATCTTGGGTACAGCCATATAAAAAAAATAAAAGGAAAGTGAAATGAATCATGGCCAAGAAAGTGTAGAGTAGACCCAAGGGGGTTAGGGCAGGCAGGACAGTGGTGGCTTCTTCAGACCCCACACACTTAATAAACCATTTGCTTGGCCCTGATCTTGGCCGTGAGTGAAATTTTCCTGCTCAGAAGATCCACTGCCCCTGAAACTTCTTCCCTGCATGCCCAAATTGTGGGGCTGCTCACCGTTCTGCTATTTGTTTCCTGTGTCCTCTAAGTGGTTCTGGACCCGCCCACCCCTTCAGGCTCTTCTTCAGGCTATGGTTTCAGCTTCAGCTCCAGCTCCCTCCGGGGCTCACTATACTTCATGCATCTCTTTAAAGGCAGCTTCTCCTTCTATCCCTGCCCTAGAGGAACTAAGAAGCCTCATGGCCCTATCGCTTTGCCAGGACAAATATTGCTTCCCAAAGAAGACTCTTTACTGGGACGTTCTGGGCATTTCTGGAGGAACACTATGTCATCATTAACCCATTAACACCATCATCATCACCACCATCACCGCCACATTACCACTTTCCATCATCATCACCACCACTGTCACCATCACTGCCACATCACCGTCTCCATCACCACCACCACCAACTTATCATCCCAAGAGTCTAATCAGTGAGAGTCGCATGTAAGCCACACGTGGGCTTGGTTGACACACTCTCTTAAGCCTAGCTTGACAGGCTGGACTGGCCAAGGCTTTTGTTTCTCACAGGAAGACAACTTTGTGCAGGCCCTTGTTTAACCTGATTTTCCCTCTCTAGACAGAGAATTTTCACCAGATGAATCATGCCTAACACACTTGCTGGAGCCAGAGACATTTGGCTTCCCAGGCTGTTTACTACAGCACAGACTTTGTCTCATAAGTGTTCTTAGGAAATGACAACAGACAGAAAATTGTCATTGTTTTTGCTTAAAAAAAACTGGAGAACTGGAAATAAGCCAATTGTGGGCAGAAGGGAGTTCCTATCCACTGGCCTATTTGGTGTTACACAGAATGACAGCTTTGGGGTTGCTGTAGTGACATGCCTTGGGGACAGGTGAGGTGAAGCACTCTCACCTGCATTGGCTGGGAGATCCTAATCATGACCAGCACATGGCTGTTATCACTTATTCCCTTCATAGGCGTGGCCCTCAGACTCAGAGCCTGTATATAATAAGCGAAGGCTTGGGAGTTGTTCCCTTGTCTCCTCATTTGAAAATCAGGCTCATTCTGAGCTTAGGCAGGTGTTGTTTTGCCTGTTCTCTGTATTTTTTCATGCCCTGTAGTTTGATAGAGCTGTACTTATTTTCACATTTTACTCTTGAGCAACAAAAACTCTAAGGACACTTGTAATGTAGCATAAATGATGCTGCCTAGAATTCACTGTCACCTAGTAACTTGGATTCAGAGCCTGTAGAGTCAGAGAGGACTACAACATTCATTCCTTCTACCCTCCCTTACCCTAGTGTACAAGGAGAGTGAAGCCAGGAAGGTCAAGCAGGGCTCCCCAGCAAGGCCCAGCTAGGGGCAAGCCCTTGACCTGGGACAAGTCCTCACCTGCACCTGCCTTGTGTGTCCATCCTTGTTCTGACGTCCAGCTGCCCATGTCATGCTCTGGCCATCCAAGGAGAGACCCCACTGCTGAAACACAAGGTGGTGCTCAAGATGTCTTATGCCTGATGGACTCAAGCAGGGCATATCTGTGCCACAACTGTGCCAGGTGGGCACTGCTCCCTCCCTCAGCTGACTTCCTCCCACTCCTCCTGACTTTGGGATGGGAGGGGGCACTGACAGACTTAGGGAAGGCCTGGGTTTGGGTTCTCACAGCCTGGGTCAACTCCTGATTTGGCCATTTACCAGCTGTGTGTTAGTGGGTCGGGTCAGGTAACTCAGATGCTAACGTCCTGTGCTCACTTTGCTTTGCTTTTGCAGCATAAATCTGGTCCTGTTGGTCTTTCTTCTTTCTGTAACATTAGAGACAATCTCCAGTTCAACATGGAGCAGCTGCTGAGCCTGTACCCCTGCAAGCTAGAACCCTGCAGGTTCTAACATAGCATCTTGAAGCCAGAGGGCCTTTCAGAGGTCTCTGCAGTAGGTCACTGCCCAAATGCAACTGCAGCCTGGGAGGGTGAGGTGGCACACCCAGGGAAATCAGGAAGATCAGGATGTACCTGGGGCCCAGAGAATACATCCAGGTGTGTTGAGAATGAGGGCCAGGAGGTCTAACACTGCAAAAAAGCCCTGCTATCTGTGACATCTGACCCTAGTTTAAATCCCCAGTGGTGTGTCTAGAGAAACTGGCTGTATTCATTACTTTGAGAGATGGAAAATGTCTCACTGTCTTAATTAACATCTTGGCTAACTAGTGTGATCTTTTTCCTTATCCACACGTTTTATTGGCTATTTCGATTTCTTCATACCCAAGCCTTATTTATTAAAAACAGACTACAAGACAAAACAGTTGCAAAAATTTCTTCCTTGGACTCCATGAACAAGACAAATGCAAAATTCCCTCTCTTGGACCTTACTGAGCTCTCAGGCTATTTGTTTTCTCACCCCAACTTGTTACCATTTTCTTTCAGACGTTCCTGTACCATCTGCTTCTTCTTACGATCTCCTTCTCTCTCCTGCTCCTTCCTTCTGACTCCCACTCTTGTATGCCTCCACACCCAGAAGATCTTAGGAGACTCACCCAGTACCCTTACTCTTTGGTCCACAGAGCTGAGCAGGCTCTCTGTCCTTCTGCAGGGGCACTCCCGGGTCTCATCTGTGCCCCTCTCCTAAAAATTCCTTGCTGTTTACTTCCCTCTTTTCCTGAGCTTCCTCCTTCTTCACTCCCTGCTGGTATGCTGCTCCCACACCTACCTGCCTTGACTTCTTCAGAGTGCCAGTTCTGCAATTCACAATGATTGGTGAATATTTCCATGTGACATTTTATTGGGATCAGAAAAAACAGCATCCAACTGTAGTGTTCAACACAGAATTCCTGGTCATCTAGCCCCTGATGTGGGAAGTGAGGAACATTCTTCTCCTTCCTCTTACTCTCCTACTTATTGTGCCTTCAGCTTGTAGCAGCCCGCACGACCAGTGAGTCCTGCTGTCTCTCTTCTGCAGCTCTGTGTGGTCATCCCTTAATTCGGTTACGATGAACTCAGCAGCTATGACGTGATGGACTGGGCTGTCCATTCTCCTTGGCCTCTGATTCCTGACTCTGGACCTCCTTAATTCTAACAAGACTAGTATTACCCACCTCTTGGAATATCTAGCTCTGTTTTTTCCCCCCCATTTCAAGCTACCTAAATATAACCAAGATCTTCCCTAAACATAGTTCCAACTGCATTACTCACATATTCAGAAGCTTTAGCTGACTCCCATTTTTATTTTTATTTTTGTCTCTATATTATAATCTACTAAATTTTTAGCATTTTCATCGTTACCTCCCAGTAAAGCCCATGAAGTATTAAAACAAAAATTTTTTTTCTAACTTCTCAGCAGCTTTTGACAGTGTTAACTATTCACTTGTTGGCTCTCTCTTTTTGGCCTCTGAATCACCACGCTCTCCTGGTTTCCTTCCTATCTCTGGGCATGTGTTTTGAAGGGTCATTGCCTGGCACGTTAAATAGTAGCATTCCACCAGGGTACTCACTCAGGACCTTGGCTTTAGTGAGCTCCTGTGGGCAGCTGACATGGACATTGAAATCTTCTTCTAGAACTTTCTTCTTAGCTCCAGAAATGCTTACTGACTGCATTCTTAAAGCTTCTATGTAGATGGCACCTCAGTCTTGACATAATAGAAAAAGAATCTGAATCTTGAGCCCCAAGTCATTCCTTGTTCTTATGTCCCTCATGCTAGGAAATTACCAGGCTGACAATGACCTCTCTACCCCCACTGCAGTCTTCCCCTTGCTAATTTTGCCTGCCAGGACTTCTCAAACACATCCGCCTTTATCCACAGCCAGCATCTGAATCCAAGCTGCAGCACCTCTCTCCTGCATTACCGAAATAGCCTCGCCTTTTCTGCATTTGCTCCCGTTACTTGTAATCTGTTTCCTACAAGTGTATCCGAACAGTGTGGTCTTTTTCAAAGCTTCATCAGGCTACTTCCCCGCCTAAATCCGACTCTGAGTGGCTCTATCTACATTCTTTCTTTTCCTTTTTTTTTTTTTAATATTTTCTTTTTTTTCCCAAAGCAAATAGCAAATTCCTTAACTGGACCCAAAGCTCTCTCTCGTTGAGTCTGTGCTTCTCTCTTGAGGATGCTCTCATACCACAACCCCTGTGCTCTTGGCCAGTCACTCTGCATTTTGGGCTTCCTTGTGTTACTCTGTTTGCCTCCCTCAGTTACCCCGTTCTTTAGCCATTCACACACACTTGTCCTCCAAATCTCAGTCCAAGTGTGGCTCCTTAGAGAAGCTTTGCCTGAGTCTTCCAGCAGCCTCATGGTGCACCAAGTCATCTCCCTACACCTCCTACAGTTGCTGCATAATATTTACTTGTGTGATGACTGATAAATGGAGGTCTTCCCAATGTTGTAGGAATCATGACTCTTTCTTCTCAATCATTAAGAGAATAGCATTTAATTTTTACAGCCCAACTCTGGCGTCACATAGACTTGGTTTAGTGGTCCCCTGCACAAGCCACCATGGCTTTCATAAACATTCTTTATGGATGAAGAAAATGAGGCTCAATGATTTAAGGAGCATCACAAATTAGGTAGAAAGTCTGGAGGCTTTGGGTCCCAAGCCAGCAGGGCTACCAAGCCTTTAGGTGCTTGCAGTGTCCAAATTTGGTTACAGTTTTCTGTCTGAGCAAAGCCCAAGAGGACAAAAGGTGAGACCAGAGTGAGGGTGACTCATCTGGTGGCCCCTCATTGTGCCTTTTTCACTCAGAGGAAGCTGTGCATGAACAGTTATCCTCCAGAGCGATTCAGCGCCGTCTGGAAGGGGAGCGGGGTTCCTGCGTTTGTAGTGAGCAAGTTCCTGGCTCCTTTCTACCCTGTGCACCACCTTCTGTCTGTCCTCGTGGCTTCCTTATTTTCTGATCGCTCAGCCTTGGGTGGACCCATCCACATCTGTCTTCTGCCTGCGCTACCCTGTTTGATTCTGCTCGGTGGCCCTCCTGCCACCATGCCTGGTCTCAGATCACCCCCTCCCAGCAGGAATTCCTCCCCTGACCCGTCAGGGGCTCACCTCTGGAGGCAATTACTCCCTGGGCCATGAAAATATATAAGGAGATTTGAAGAGCTATCATGTTACATCCTTCATATTTTACCAGCAATAAATCCAGCCTTTTGCTCTCAAGTGGACTCTCAACTCTATAAATTAGGAGCCTATTTCTACGGGGGAAGATTTCATAGCCCCCGAGATTCCCTATAACCTACTCATATTTCAAGTACTGCACCAAGGTTGGACTAAGAAACCAGGGACTTCCAACATAAAGGGAAGTTATGCTTTAGGAGCTGAACCGCATACTTCTTGCTTCTCCCTTCCAGCCTGCTGGCTCTCACCTCAGCTTCTCTCAAATATCTATACTGGTCATCTGGCCCCAGGCCATCCCTGGATTCTGCTTTTGCTTTGTAACTGTTTCTCAGCATCTTTGCTCAGACCGTTTGTGCCCATGGGTGTAGCAGGCCTTGCTAAAATGCAGTTTCCTCAGCTTCCTATGCTAAGGCAGTCTCAGGGTAGGGGCCTTGAAATCTGCATTTTCATCTTTTCAAGGTGCATAGTAAGGTTTGAAAATAGTTAAGTTTTTGGGACCTGAGCTCCATTTCCAAAAAAAGCTGGGCTTAGCTTTCTTCTTATTTCAAACTCTACCCCTATAAGATGCTGTACCTTTCCGGAAAATAGTCCTCAAGGCAACCAGAGTAACTCTTCCTTCTCTGACCTGAAAACCCTCCTCTCACAGCCCAGATTATACTGAGCTCCTGCCTTCAGAGAACCCCAGGAAGATGAGGATGGCCCTGCCGACAGCCCCTTAATGGCTTGGTGTTTCCAGGAGAGAAATTTTCTAGGATGGTTCATAAATATATGCAGCCAAACAGAGAAGTAATTGTTTGCAGGGTAGCTTAAGTCCTGAAAATAAAAGACAGGGATTGCATCTAGGCAAAGTAAGGCTGCTGGAGAAAGGGGCAGATGCAGGAATCTGGCAGAAGGAGAAGCAGGCCAAGGGTGGTGGCATGGAATGGACAGGGCAGGCAGACAAGTAAGTTCCATACAGAGCCTGGGTTGGGCACCTGGGCAGGGCCTGCTCCTCAGGGTCCCTGTGCCTGCCAGGACAGAGCAGGCCGGTCCACACCAGTCCTCTCCCCCAGCCACCATCCTAGGATTCAGGCTAGATTTAGGCATTACTACATCTCAGGGACTGGGAGGGGTCACTCACTGGATCTGAGGCAGGCTGAGTGGACAGTGGTTCCACACCATCATATCCTTCCTATTCTCAGTTCCATCAGGGGAACTGCAGCTGAGAAAGATGTCATCGAGCAGCCCAAAGACCCCAGTCCTCGTTCCTTTTCCCAGATCTCCAGCCATTCTTATCTTTCTCCTTGGCATTGACCATCTTGGAGCCCTTGGCAAGCTGTGGACAGAAGCATGATTTTCTGGGAGGAAGCTCCATCCATAAGCCCTTCTCCTCATAGGTGACGGAGGTAGTGTGGCTCTGGTGGGGAAGTGCCAACACATGGGGTCAGGAAACTGACTCTTATTTGGACTTTCTTGTTTGACCACCTGGGATTGGATAACCACTATTATAATAGGATAGTAATAGGATAATAAATAATATTATACTCTTTCATTTCATATACATAGGGGACGGGGGACCCAGAATTTCATGAGCATATGGGGCACAGGCTTTTGGCTGCAAATCAAGTAGGATCCCACATGACAGTGTACCTGCGTTGGTAAGTAGAGAGGATAGAAGACTCTCCCAGGTCCACAGTGATTAAGGACACGGATTTCTGGTCAATCCTACTTCTTCAGAATGGCTTCTGGTGTGTGGGGAAGGGGGAATTTAAGGAGCTTAAGCTTGGCTTAGATCTACAGGAGGGACAATTGACTCATAGCTAAAATTACTGTTAGTACAAGCACTGCCCTGATGATCACTGACTCAGAGGGGAATGGTTGTATTTGCTTATGAGCCATCTTATGGTCAGCATGGACTAGGCCCGTGCTTGTTGAACCCTGGTGGGCTTCAGAATCACCCGAGGAGCTTTGTGAAGCCCCAAGTCCCACATCCCAGCTTTCTTCCAGGAACTGGAGGCTCTGTGGTCTCTGTGACCTCTCAGGTGATTCAGAAACACGTAAATGTCCCAGAACCACGGATTAGATAATATGGTGTCCTCTGACATGTCTATGGGGCAGGAACGCTAACTGTGTGGAGAGAATTGCAATTGGCTTATAGGAAGAGCAACAGACTTCAGTTGATATATCTCTTTAAGGCTTGACCCATGGTTTTCAATGCTGGCTGCCTATTAAAGACAGCTGGGGAGTTCAAAAAACTAAAGATGACTCCCCTCTTTGAGATATTCTGCTTTTTTGGCCTGGACTGGGACCCAGGCCTCGAAGCTGCTAAAGCTGTTCGGGTTTCTATCACGTAACTGGGGGTGATGAGGACCTTGACCCACGTGGCTGCTGCCACTTTATCTTGGTTTAAGACACCGTCTTTGTTTATAGGTAATGCTTGGAAAGGCTACTCAATAGATTGCTAACTTTGCATTTTTAGATTGAGAATCAGATATTGGGACTAGTAACCATGATCTACTATAGGCATTCTGAGGAAATGAGGTATTTGTTAAAAGTTGGATTTTACTTTGACATAATGCTGCATGTTCCCCCCTTTCCCCCATGACGAGAGGAAGGTGACTTATGCAAATAGACAAGCTTCCACAAAGACTCTGCAAAGGACTGAGAACATAAAGCATCTTCAAAGAAAGAGAGGGTTGTGGATGGTGATGACAGTTTTAGCTTGGCTCATTTTGTTTTCTTAGCCTTTTTACTAGAGGGTGACTACTTATCTATGTCTGTATCTAAAAGACTTTGTGAAGATGCAGTTGGGGACAACTGTTCATGCAGAGAGCTGTTGTTGACAGAAACAATCTTCAGGACTTTGCGACCTGCTATTGTGCATTTTCATTCCCAAAGGCTCAGCTCCCATAGAGACCTAGGAGAACAAAGGAAGCTGTGCTTGCCATGTGAAGCGAACGTGCTTTGTGATCACAGAGGATGAGGACCCAGCCAATGTCGCCTGCAGCCTGCCAATTGCCTGATGGTCCCACTGGAGACTTGCTGCTCTGTGCACTCGGCTGACCTCCCCTGACTTCCCACAGGGCCACGCCCACAGCATTCCCACTGAAGTGGACTCCCTTCCTTTAGCGCCTTAGAGTTGAGAGGAGAGGTTCAAGGCTGACCCAGCAGCAGGAGAACAGTCCATGGTCACTCAGTGCCATGGAGGCCTGTGCCACAAGACAGCGTGGACACTGGTTCCTCTATTAACCAAGCAGACAGGTTGCTGGTAGGCAGTTTCCTGCCTATATGGCCCTTCTTTTCATGCACAGGTCCTGTGGGAACATCGTGGGTTCCATAAATGACAGGCCAGGAGGATAGGAGAGAGGAATGTGACTTTAACTTATCTGAAATAAATAAACCGAATACACCAATACACAAAAAGTATGCACCTGTCCAGGACAGAACTTCTTTCTTGAGATGTTCTTGGTCTGTTGAGGCTGCCCAGTGCGATATGATGCAGTGGTAAGGGGAGCTTTGTCACAAACTTCCCTCTGCCGCAAACTCTTCAATCAGAAGCAGAGACTATAATTAAATAATTCACCAAATGTTGAGGACCGACTTTGTTATGTCCTTGGGAATATAATGGTGAAAGAGAATACCACGATCCCTCTTGAGCTGGAGCTGAGAGTGTAATGTGGGAGGCAGAGTACGAAAACACGAAGCAAATATGTCCAGGTAGGTTCGGATAAGTGCCTGACAGAAACAAATAAGGTGCAGTGACAGAGGATGAGATGGAGAACTAATTTAGACAGGGTTGTTAAAGAAGACCTTGTGGAGGAAATGAAACTAATTATAACTATAAATCCTGACTGCAAAATCCCAGAGCTGAAATTAACCTTGAGAGCAGTCAAGTATAAATATGCACTGTCATAAATGCAGAGATGTTTAGGACCAGAACAGAATCACCCGTGGTGGGGGAGGGGGGATTAGAGGAAGAACATGGCCAGGTCCCAGAAGTCTGGGCTTCTGGTGTGGTCATGTCTTTTCCATTGGAACTCAATTATGAGTCCCCCCATTGAACTTGGGTTTCTGAAACCTTTTAGCCCCTTCCAATTCCTGGGGATCAGAGCTCAGAAAGAATGAATTATAATCCCTGGTTGTTGAGACAGTAAAATCAGATTCACCAATCCCATTGTGGACTGAATTTTTTGGATTAACAAATTACACAGATTCCAAATCAAATGGATACCAGACCATCTTGACTTGTTATCATATTGCCTCAGCTATAAAATTAGCTCATCTCCTGACTTTAAAGACAAAAACGGGTGGTGGATACCTGTGAGAGTCTTAGAGAAGCTGTTCAAAGAGCTGTGGCCCCTGCTAATCATGAATTTAGGACTCTTTGTATCTCTCTGGTCCTCCTTCTGAAGAACACATTCCTGGAGACAAGTTCTATCTTTTGATTCCTCATCCTCAGGAATGAGTGCCATCATTTGAGCCTGTAGTCTTGTCTTCTACAATTTAGGCTAGGTGTAGAGGCCTGGACACTGTGTTGGAAGAAGCTGAAAGAGGAGGATATGCCTGGAGCAACTGAAGCAGACAGAGCTTCCACCATCCAGGAAACCCTGTCCCATCCCGCCTGCCCCTGGTAATGTCTCAGGGTGAAGGGTGGGGTTGGGAGAGAGGCAGAGGTCTATAACTTTCTACCTGAGGGCCATGTGGAGACTTTCTACCAGACTAGCCTACTTTTTTGCTAACCTTTCACAGATCTAAAGTTCTCCCTGGAGTCACATGGCAAGTGCAGGGCTGTGCTCAGATCTGGACTCTGTAGTGTTAGAGAGACCTTAAGGCAGGGTGGCAGGAGTCTAGAAGCAGTATCAAGGACAGCCAACACACCAGGTGCATTTTACTTGGAGAAGAAACAATCCAGAGGAGAGGAGCCTGGTTTAAGTACCAGGTCTGTCACATGGAGCATTGAAGAAGTGCAGTAGATGACTTTTGCATCTGCTTTCACCAAGCCCAGTTCCAGCTCAGGGCTGTGGCCCTGCTCTAAGGGCCCTCACATCTAATTAAAGGAGGGTGGTAAAAAACAATAAACAAGGGGAAGGTATGGTAATACCAGCAAGTGATGAGTGCAATGAAGAAAAGAATGCAAGATAATGTGGAAAATCACAGAGTTGGGGCTTCCAGACTATCAATGCCTCTATGAGAGTATTTCAGACGAGAACTGAATGGCATGAGGAGTCAGCCCCGAGGAAACGTGAGAAAAGGACCAGCGTAAAGGTCCCAAGGCAGGAGCTAGGGCTGGGGTACTTGAGGACAATAAAGAGGGTGGAACACAGTCAGTAAGGTCTCCCTTACTTCTGGATCATTGAATATGAAATACTAGTGGGTAAGATCGTGTATATGCTACAGTAGAGGGTTGTAATCATATTAAGGAAATTGAATTGTTTCCAGAGGGGATGGGGAGCCACTAGGAAGTGTTAGAGCCACTAGGAAGTGTTAAACAGGGAGCATAGGATTTAATTTATGTATTTGTGAATCACGATGAGTATTAGATGGAGAATGACTTACTGGAAGCAGAGGGAGAGACTGGACATGGAAGATCAAAGGCAGTTTCAGAACCAGAGATCATTGTGTTTGATCTGGGAGGCACTGTAGATGAAGAAAAGGATGCATTTCTATATAAAATATGGTTTGTACATATGATTTGTATGTAATGTGGATTAGGCTTACAAAGGCGGACTGGAGTCAATGGTGGACACTGGTGGAAGGCATATTTTAATTTTGTACTTTTTCAATTTAGAAAACAATATGGTAGAAAGAACATGGGATTTGGTGTCTGCCAAACTTGGATTTCACTTTAGCCTTTTCACTCAAAGCTGTGTGATATAGGGCAGCTCACTCAATCCCTGGATCTCTCTGAATCTCTGTGAAATGGAGAGAATTGGATTTCCCTGCAGAGACACTGTGCCACCTAACCAGGCCATGTGCTGGGCACACAACACCAGGCACTCAACACCAGTTACTTCTTTTTCCCTTTCTGTCACTGCCCATGGAAGTGCTTGGCCTTGGAGCAGGCCTCTGGGGATGCTTCACTGAAGGGGTCTTCAGTGTCGGAAGGGCAGTGGGAAGGTTCTCAAGGTGAGATTTAGACTTATGACTTCAGAGGTTCTTCCCAGTTTTAAGGTGACATGATTCTGTACACCTATGCTTTTAACGTTTTGCTAAATCACAAGGAAGGGAGCATTAAATGCTGGCTTTATGAAGCCCATGGCAGAATACTTTTGGTACTCTAAGGTCCGTGGTTGACCCACCACCATGCTGCTGCACGTGTAGGCTGATATGTGTGAATTGCAGACTTTTCTAGGGCCAGCCCGTGTCCCAGAATTCTTCCCAGGTGCTGGATTTTATTAAATTAAAAATAATGCCTAATAGGGAAGTTTCTTTCTTTGTTTTTTTTTTTGAAATATTCATTACAATTTTTTGTTTTTGTTTTTTATTTTTTTAAGATAAAGTGGCCTTTAGAGATAAGCGTATTAAATTTTGGTTAAAATATATTAAGTTTTCTGAAAGCTGTTGTGAAACAGATAATCAGATGAGCCAGTGGTTGATTAAAAGAATGAGTTGACCTCTCTATCATCCCAGTGTGATCAAGAAAGTGTCTTTAGCTTATAAAAGTGCTAGCACGGACAAAAGCAAGACCAGTTAATTGAAATGATAATTTTCAGATTTTGGATTTATGTTAAAAAATACCCAAATCCTGAAATTCTGTAAAAATTACAAGCCTGTTCATGTTCAGTGACCAGCAATCACTGATAAAGGAAAAAAAAGTTTAGCTTCTATTTGCGGAGAGTTTCTGGGATGGACAAACATTCTGAAACTAAGAAGCTTGACACTGATGCAAACATACATTATCAATAAGAATATGGATGAATTTGCACTGCATTTCAGATACTTAACTCTAGATTAATAAGAGATAGAAGAATTCTTTAAAGTCGATTCACAGACACTTTGTTTATGCTTCTCCTAGGTGTTATACCATCAAGGGAGATCATACTGAGGTTTTTTTCAGACTCCTGACTTGGCACATGTTCATGCAGAGCATATACTTAACTACTAGAATCTCAATTCTTTACACTGGGACTTTTCCCTTTATATTTTTACATCTTAATCAATTGACACCATAGCTTTAGAACTCAGAATTCCTAAAGGTATAGTACTCTTGTGCTTGAGTTCTTGGGAATTCTGAAGTTTAACCTTGATTCTTCAAGATGAACACCGAGTGGCTTCATGTAAGCCATAGTTTCTCTGTGACTCAGTTTCTCCCTCTGTGAAGTAGAGGCAACAGCACTTGCTCCTTTTAAAATTCTTAAAGTTGGGGAAGGTTCTCAGAGCAAAATAATTTGATACCCTTAAGTAAAGTGTGCTTCTAAAACTGTTTCTACCCACGGAAGTGAAAATTAGCCCATTCATTATTTTCTTAGCTGTCATGGCCACTGGGAGACGAAATTAAAATAAGTTTTAAAAATAGTGTTGATCAAAGGCATTATAATTAGTTTGCTTCTTTTTTTTAAGTTGGGTTAGTTTTATCAACCCAGCTCTGATTTCCACGAGATGCAGGCAACTTCCGTTGCACCCAGTCGGAGGTCACATCTAATGCCAGTCTTGTCTCGTGGATAATTGCACACCTAGTTGTTAGAAATGCTACGAGTAGTTATTAGAAATGCAATGGGGTGGCCTCTCACGGGAGTCCACCTACACATATTTAGCTTAATGAAAGTTATGAGCTTTGATGGGGTGTGTTTATGTCTGCCTTTCATGAAAATTGGTATTCCTCTCGTCTTTTGTTTCAGCAATTATAGTCAAACTACACCTTGACAAACTAAGAGTGTGTATTTTGCTTTCTTAGATTCAATATCTGTGCAGCTTGCAAAGAAATTTGAGAAGGTGGCACAATTCCCTACAAATGGTGTGGCACAGGCTCCAATTTTCTCTCCCCCTACTACTAGCCCTCCAGCAAATTGAAATAGAAGTCCGAGAATAGAACCTTCTCTTTTCCCTTCACACCCTCAATTGTTGTAAAGTCATTTTATAGTTTCAGTTCTGGCAATTGAAGACATATTTAGGGAGCTGAGGAAACAGAAACCCAAGTTTTCTCACTCTGAAGTTTACCTAACTTCCTTCAGGATTAATGCTCTGTATCACAGTTTATCCTTAGCAGTGTGTTGTTGGAAACTGAAGAGTCTACGTATTAAGAAAAAGCAATTGGCACAAACTATTTGGGTTGTTAAATGCTGTGGGAGGACAATGTCTAAGTCTCTTCCAGTTTTAGTACTCAGCAACAAGAAAGCCTGTATGATTGAGCATAAGTATGGGCTGTGTTGGTGGTGACTCTGTCATCCATTCTGATGGACACATGTGCTTCAGGTGGCTCCTACCATATAGGACACTGGTATTCCTTGGCTCTGGAGATGGAGAGACTGGGCTATGTAAATGACCATCTTTTGCTTTGCGATTTCATGTTTCCCGACCTATTTGTTCCCTCTCTCCTCCCTCCCTCCCTCCCTCCCTCCCTTCTTCACCAGTCAGTGAGTGA
Organism: Catagonus wagneri; assembly: GCA_004024745.2. NCBI lineage: Eukaryota > Metazoa > Chordata > Mammalia > Artiodactyla > Tayassuidae > Catagonus > Catagonus wagneri. Next base: position 13,321,121 of record PVHT020003785.1, read on the forward strand.
CAATCACTTACTGGCCTCAATTAGATGCTGAAGCTCCTGAGATTAACTGTCCTTCTCCTCAGGGAGACCATTCAACAAAGTCTTAGGAGGACTCAGACCACTGCAGAACTTATAACAAATCAAGAAATTTAGTTACAGTGGGTTGATCCTTTGTATTTTGAAAGGCCCTTCATTTCAAAATGCAAAGACCTGAGGGCTGTGTGGTGCAGAGAGGGCTGTGTGTTACCCATTTTTACATATTTACCCCTGCTTCGAACTGCACAAAACATTTAGTAGCATTTCTAGTACCTTTTTATTAGATAATAAAAAATACAGTTTTGCTGTGTTTGTGGCAGGGTTTCTCTACAGATTTCTATCATTAGAACATCATCCATTGTCCAAGCTAGAGCAGGAGTGGAGAGACCGAGGGGCAAGGACTGGTCCAAGGCTGCTGGCCAGCCACTTGGCTCAGCAGCCTAACTTCCTGCTGCTCAGGCTGCCTGGCGCTTTGTCCAGCAACAGTTGCCAGGGTAGCTGAAGTTGCTGATTACAAAGCCACAGCTCATAGGCTAATAATTCTGTCTGGGTTTCTGTCAAGGCCAGGAGTGACGGTCAGCAGCAAATGCAGGAAATTTTAAGAGATCAAGAGCAATTGACAACAAAATCCATTCTGTGATGTTTTTAACAAAACAATCAAGGATTCAGCACTTCCTGGGGGGTGAGGACCAAAATGGAACATGACTGGCAGCCAGCATCACCTCTCCAATCTCGCACGTCTGTTTTGAACTGTGAGGAATGATCTAAAAATAATGCCTGGACCTTACAGTATTGATGCTTTTGTTGTTTACCCTTTCATGCTTTGGTCTTTTGAAAAACACCTTTATAAGGGATGAGAGTTTCCTATCATTTGTATTTATAGAGTCCTTTATACTCAAGGCATCAAAGTGCCTACTCCCATTTCTGAGAACTAAGTGGCAGGCCTTCCCTTGGGGAAGAGTGACTTAAGATGGGTTATAAGAGAGCCAATGGAGGAATTAGATGAGAATGCCTATCCTTGGTAAGTCAAGGCTTGGTGCACACAGACTCTCTGATCCTAAGAAGAAAAGCATCTTCTCTTTGCCAGAGCAGTAGTCCCCCCTGGGTCCCTCTACTCCCTCCTGCTTAAAGCATACCTTCCAAGGCCCTCCAAGGTGCTGTGTCTGACTGACTTTTACTCCTAAGGGTTCTCCCTTCTCTGTTTTCTGAGAGTCCTTATTATCTTCATATTTTCTTCTCTATCTCCTTCCCCTTCCTCTTATTCTCCTCCTCCTCCCCCTCTCTCCCCCCTTCTTTCTTTCTTTTTCTTCCTTCCTTCCTTCGTTCGTTCCTTCCTTCCTTTCTTTCTTTCTTTCTTTCTTTCTTTTTCTTCCTTCCTTCCTTCCCTCCCTCCCTCCCTCCCTTCTTTCTTTCTTTCTCTCTCTCTGTCTTTCCTTCCTTCTTCCCTCCCTCTCTCCCTCTCTCCCTTCCTTCCTTCCTTCCTTCCTTCCTTCCTTCCTTCCTTCCTTCCTTCCTTCCCTTTTAGGGCTGCACCTACAGCATGTGGAAGTTCCCAGACAAGGGGCTGAATTGGAGTTGCAGCTGCCAGGCTATGCCACAGTGCAGCAACATGCCAGATACAAGCCACATCTGCAACCTACACTTCAGCTTATGGCAACATTAGATCCTTAACCGACTGAGGCCAGAGATTGAACTGGAATCCTCATGGATACCAGTTGGGATCGTAACCTGCTGAACCACAATGGGGATTCCCAGTCCTCATTCCTTCTTCAAGTCACACTTCACATCTGTCTTTCTAACGTGGTCTTAGGACCCTTAGGTCCTAAGGAACCAAACCTGCATGCTTTTCCCAATGCCCATATCCCCTGATGTAGCAGTAGGCCTTTCCCAACAGCCAGTGAGCCTTAGTTGGAGGCAGCCCTTTGGCAGCCAAACCATAACCCTGACAGACTGAAGATTGTGACTTATAGGATCTGTGTTGCTGGTTGACTGATTTACTATGCGATCCAAAGCCAGTTTCATCATTTCACCATACTTCAGTTAATTCATCTTAGTTAACAATAAGCTATTGCAGAGAGTTGTGAATAGTCACCAAGAAACTCCAAGGAAGCCCTTTCCCCAAACTGGAAGAGTTTCGTAAATGTGGCTCCTCCTAGGAGCCACAGAGTGTAAAGCTGTGGCTGAATGGGGTTGGGGTTGGGATTTGGTTAAGATCCAGCTCTGATTTAAGAACACCAGTTGCAGCCATGGTGCATGAGACTGAGGAAATGCTACCCTCCTTGGGAGCTTCACTCTGCACATTAGGTTTGTTTTTATTTCCCCTTGAAAAGCACCTGACTGGTGGACATAAAATAAGGTGTTTTCTGGATGGTTCACCTGAAAGGAAGCACCCATCCCAGTCCCGTGCCAGCCAGCCTCAGAATATTAGCCCCAGGTACTTAGTACTCTAGAGTCCAGGCTAGCCCTCAGCTGGTAGTGGTGCAGTCAGGCAGCTGCAGCCCAGTCACTCAGGTGTCCTGTGATCTGATCTCACTTTCTGTGTTGACCTTGATGTGCTCAATGGCCTGCTTATAAACAGGGCTTCTGAAATGGTCAGGAGGACGATAGGAGTGAATATTTCCTATTGAAGAAGGAAGTGGTAAATTTCCTCAGAAAAGGAAGGAATTTTGGAAACGGTTGGAGACAGAAGTGTGACCAAGGGGAGAGGCAAAGCTAGTCTAGATGATGACCCAGGAGACTGGAGGTCCTGGGTGCAGTTGGTGTGGAGGGCATGGGATGAAGGGACCAGGTCCTGGATTCCCTACACCTGCAAGCCCTGGAGAGCCTGGAAACAGCACAGAGTAGTGGAAACAACTCATTAGAGAGTCAGATCAGATATCGTTCTCACCTACTTTACGCTCCTGTTTTCCTGCTTGATGGTTTAATATATCTTGAACAATCTTTTAACCTCTCTCTGCTCTAATTTTGTCATACCTAAGATGATGGTTAAAATACATACCTCTCCAGCAATGAGCAAATTTAATGAGAAAAATAAAGAAATTACAACAAATGCTGCAAGGGAACTCTGGGCTCAGCCCAGCAAGGGAATGCTTTGGTGTGTCCCCACTTCCCCTGGCTCATTGTGGTCTCAGAGTCCCTCCTCCCAGCTTCTTTGAGTGGTCTGGTGCCCAGTCTTTACCTCTCACTTTCCAGCCATGCCTTCCAATTCTCTGTGCCCTCAGAGCATCTGTATTACCAGAGGAACCAGTAATCATCACTTTTCCTCCTCTCAGATTCACTTTTCCTCTTTCTAACTTTTGAGCTGAAATGCGTCTGTCCCACTCTTTTTGTGCAAATTCGGGCTCATTCATCTGGCCCTTCTAGAAGATAGAGTTCTTGTCATTGTCGAATCATCCATGTGATTTATTTTCCCAAACAGTATAGTTTTGAGAGTGAAATGGAAACGAAATGGAGGTATTAATAATAAGGCTGAGAAAACGGAGTAAACCAAGGCTATCCAGCCCTTCCCCTGCCCCCTGAGCCCTCAGTGCCCTTACTTGTCTAATCCCTTTTTCCAGGCTTCTCTGGCCATCCCACCTCTACTTCTAGTTATGATGGTCAAATTCTTTAGCTACATTGATGCCTTTAATACTGTTCATTCTTTTCTGCCTCTACCCCTTCAGGGTAACATCTCAAATTTCTGTACTCACCATGGGTTGGTTATTGTAGTAGAACTCTCAAAGGAAATCTTATTTGCAAGTTCCCGAGGGCGTCTCAGGATGGTTGTCTACTCACTTCTCCTTTATTTCCCTTTCCCTTGCCCATCAGGGGGATTTATCTTACTAAAACAATCTGAAATTGTAGAATTATTTAAAATAATACAGAAATAAAACCCCAAGAGCAATGCAAATGTTACACAAAAAGAATGTCCCCCCAAAAGCTGAAGGTATTGAAATAATTGGTTAATATTCAGGGAGGTGGTGATTTTATAGAATTTGGCAACATGGAAAATGTATATTCTATAACGGTTAGTGAAAAATTCAGAAGGAAGTTATAAAGTCATACCACTTTGACTATAATTATATGAAAATAATAATATGTTAAAATGTCAGGATGGAAAAAATGCCAAAATGGTAACAATAGCTTTGTTTCAGTTATGGGATTAGGGTTGATTTTTTTTTCTCTCTCTTTCACTGTTCTCCAATTTTTCTGGAATGCGGTTAATATAATGGAAACAATGCTGTCTCCCTCCCCTTCTGCAGGAATTAAATGAGGTAATGATTATGAAGTGTTTTTCCTTTGTTTCTCCCCTCTCTGTAACCTCATTGTACCCTTACAACCTTGTCCAGAAAGAGAGAGAGAGAATGGGGCTTGGGTGGATTCACTTGTTTGCTGGAGGTGTTCCCAGGGCAAGGCTTTCTCTAGTTTTCTCTCTTGTTTTGCAAGTAGGTCAACCTTGAGCCACAAATGAAATGCTCTGAGAACCCCACCAGACTTATCTTGGGGACCTCATGCACCTGCAAAGCAAAGCCTTCCATATCACTTCCATAGAAACTTCAGCCCTGTCAAAAACAGCTTTGTTATGTGGAGTTTTATTGGGAAAGGAAATGTCCTGAGAATTTTCTCAAGTTCACTCCTCCTCTCTGACACTCACTCAGGTTTCTGGCCACCTTGGTGGTCCAGGCTCTTAGCTTGTTGAATTGATTTCCTACTTAGGTTCTGGAGTTATTCTGAATTTATCCTCATCTTGATGTATGGTTCCATTTCTTCAATTTTATTTTCTTTTTTCTAAACCACTTATGAAAAGAAAAGGAATTCTTCTTTAGGAAGAAGCATCTTTCCTCCATTAACTAGTAGGATTCTCTCCCAAGAGAGTCTTGGAGGAGTGAATGTGTCCTGACAGCACAGAGAGAGGGTATGAGTCTTGGGGAGGCCAAGATTCTGCTCTCAGGGGAATCCTGAACTCTCTTCTCAGAGTCTCTTCCATGAGCCACTAAACCCCGAAAACTGACCCTTAAATATATTTCCTGTGTCTGAGGGAAATCCTGACTTCACTAATGTAAAAGAGCCTTTGGAATACATCACCGATGTTTATTTCAGCAGTTTGTAGTAGACTATTGGAGGTATTCTCATGTTCAACAGAAGTCTGGTTCAGTGAATGTATGGTTCATTTGAACCACAAAAATTCTAATTAAGACAAGAGAAGTGCAGAACAATGTGTGCAATGAGGTGTCCTTAAAATGTATTTAGGATTTCCCATGTTGGCTCAGCAGTAATGAACCTGGCTAGTATCCATGAAGGATGAGGGTTCGATCCCTGGCCTTGCTCAGTGGGTTAAGCATTTGGCATTGCCATGAGCTGTGGTGTAGGTCGTAGATGAGGCTCAGATCTGGTGTGGCTGTGGCTTAGGCTGGCAGCTGCAGTTCCAATTCGACTCCTAGCCTGAGAACTTTCACATGCCACTGGTGCAGCCCTAAAAAGCAAAAAAGTAGATTCCATAGAGCACTTCTGCAAACATAGAGACAAATCAGTAACATCCTCCTTTGGGGAAAATTACTGGAGGACTGAAAGGAGAGAAAAGACTGATTATTATTTATTTTTTTATTTGAGGAGGGGTTGGTTGTATTTCTCTAGTCTCTTTTGGATTTTGTACCAACTAAAAAATTATATACAATCTAACATTGTCACTAATTATACATTTACATTTTAAAGTAAATATAAATATATGTATGTATGCATACATTAAATTCACTTTTGCTAGAAAAAAATAAGTGTTTGATTGGTGGGAGTGCTGATATTTTTTTCTTTGTGTGAATTACCTCTCAGGATTACATTTTTCTTATTTTCACCTATCTGCATTAAAGAGGGAAATAATTTCCATGCCTGTATCTTTGGCAAGCCCTCTAACCCTGCTTTCTTAAATTGCTTCAGGCTGCTGCAAACACATTTAAGATTTGCTTTCTTTACTTTTCAGCTCCTCACTCTCTTGGGAGCCACTTTAAAAATGTTCGGGATGAGAATTCACCCCACCCTTCTCTGCCCCACCCACAAAGGTGCAAGAAATCTAAAACATAAATAGTGCAAAACTGATTTTTGATAAGAACGTAAGACATAATATTTATATAAACTTTAGCTCCCGCAAAAGTACCTCGGATATGCTGGATGTTGAATGATAAGGAGAATGTAGCTTTCAGCAGTGAAGTCAAGGTGATCTAAAATTGTTTACATGTGGATGGAGGAATTAATAAGAGGATGGTGTAAGTTATGAATGGCCCATCCACATTCAGGTGCAAGAAGCATCACATTTCCTTATTTTTCTAAATCAAATTACGTCTGGCTCTAAGCATCTACTCCCCTGGCTAACAGGTTAGCATGAAACCTAATACTGGCCATTCTTGGGGCTCGTTCTCTTTCAGTTAGATCAGTCAAGGATCCAGGGAAATGGGCAAGAGCTGCTTCTTTGCTCACGAGGTTCGCTTCATTGTAACTCCTCATCCTCCTTGCGACATGATTCCCCTGTCATCTGTAGGGCACTGGGACTTTGGTGGAGGCACAGAAATGCCTCTCATACCACATCATTGGCCAGAGGGAGTATCTGCCACACACTGGGCTCAGAAGCAGCAGAATGTAATTTCCAACTTCTTTCAGCCGTGGAGGACTCACTCCCCCTTCCCAGAGCCTTAGCTGCTCCCAGACCTCAGTGTGGGGTGTGGTATGGGTTCCCAGGGCTTACCTGCCCTTGCTGCCCAGGCTTCTTCCCCTTCTTGGAAACCTGATCTTCCCTCTTTTACTCTGATGCAAAACGTGCAGTTTCTCTTCATGACCTATCTTTCTAATTCAAAAGCTTGAGTATTCAAGTTTTCCATCCTACCTTCTGAAATCTGGGACTTGGGTGTTCAGGTCTCAGGAGAATAGTGCTTGCTTCTCCGAGGAGCATGTTGATGCTTTCCTTGGTGAGTTGACAATACCTCCCTCACAACCTGCAATGCTTGTTGCCTCACTGCTACCTTACACTCAAAACTCAAAACTTAGTGCTCTGCCAGGAGAGTGAAGTTCGGCTGTCCCTGCCCTGCATGCATTTATTCCTCTCCAGCTCTGGGTCTCCAAGCTCCATTGCTTTGCACCACACAGGACACTTGGCTCCAAGGCTCTTGGCACCTGTAAGCCACATGGGAAGAGCAGGCTTTATGGTTCACCCTTGGGGCAGCGACTCCCCTCTGCTCTGACTCCTCTTTTTCTGGTTCCCTCCACTCCAGGGATTTTGGAGGCTTTCATTCAGGGCTTTGTAATATCTGGCTCTACCCGGGTTTTGCAACGTCTATAGAAAGTGATTCTTACATTTTGACTGTGTTAAAGAATCATCTATCTGGTTTTGCTTAAAAATGCAGCATCTGAGTGACTGAGATGGTGGACTGTGAAAGATGACTTTTGACCACCCATAGTTAATTCTAATGCAGCTGGTCCCTGGAGCTCTCAGTAAGAAACGTTTCTTACATTTCCAAAAAGTCAAGTCTATCCTCATATTTACTTTGTCTAAAATTTTCACTCACTTTTCCACTGGCATATCAGTGATCAAAAAGTGACTAAACAGGGCCTTTTTGTGCACTAATTAGCACTAATTAATTACAGTGTGGTGGACTCTTCTGTTTGCTTCTGTCTACTGTGTTGTACTGTGAGACCTCCAGCTGCTCCCCAGTAGGCTCGAGTCCCTAGCTCCTGGCAGAATGCTTATTCAGTGGCTGGAAGGCTGGACTGAGGGTAGATGGATGCATGGATGGGTGGATGGATGGGCAGACAAAGGAATTAATTGCAAGGTGCACTGAATACTAGAAGATGAGAAACCAAAACAAAAGGACAAAGGAGTTAGTATCCTGAAGAGTATTATTATTATTATTATCATCATCATTTGCTTTTTAGGGCCACACCTGCGGCATATGGAGGTTCCTAGGATAGGGGTCTAATTGGAGCTACAGCTGCCAGCCTACGCCACAACCACAGCAATGCCAGATCCAAGCCATGTCTGCAACCCACACCACAGCTCATAGCAACACCGGATCCTTAACCCACTGAGCGAGGCCAGGGATGGAACCTGCAACCTCATGGTTCCTAGTCAGATTCATTTCCACGGCACCACAACAGGAACTCCCTGAAGAGTATTTTAAAGATCATTGCCTCACATAGTTGCAATTTGCTTTCAGACATTTTTAGATAATAGAGTAATATGTGTAAAAATTTACACAATACAGATGTGTATAAATTGAAAGCTAATAACACCCATTCCTCCCTACAGACTTATACCACCGAGGTAACTGATGTTAATACTTTGGTATGCATCCCACACTTTTCTTAGTGATCATAAAACACATAAAAATGTATAGGATATTTTGCTTAATAAAAAACAAAGACCAAAGTGAAGACTTACTTATTATTTTAATGTTTGTCACCTAATGTTAAATATAAAGAAGCTCTGTCATCTAAACAGTAGGTCCTGGACCTCTCCCTAGGTCAATTCAAATAGATCTAGCTTATTTTAGAAAAAATTATTTCATATACTCCATGATTTGGATATACAACTACTAAGTTTTGAGTCTCTTCGTCTCTTCTTGTACTTTTTATTCTTCCTGCACTTCTTTCTAGCTCCACACCTCATTTCTCTTCTTTTTTTCTGGTCTATATAAAAAGTCTTTGTACCCTTCAAGCCCAAATGATGCAGTTAGAGAAAGACATCTCCAAAGACATTTTACAGCCAGGAAACTCTCATAAAATATATGTAAATTCATGACGACTAATTGAGAAATGGTGCAGTGGCTGACACTCTCCCAGCATATTTATATCTTTGTGACATAAGGTCAGATCCCTGGCCAGTGCATATACATACTTTAAATTTTAATAGCCTCTGTCAAATTACATTCCAGAAATGTTGTAATACTACAATGCATGCAGCACAACCTTAATAGCATGAATTTCTAATTTGAAGATAAATGCTTCAAAAATAGCTTTATTGTTTCATTGTAAGGTGATAAAAGCTCATTGTTAAAAATCCCCTGAGTCCCTGTACCCCAAGATGGCCATTGTTTACGATTGGATCAGCATTTGTTCAGGTATTCCTTTATGGCTGTTGACACTTTTGCCAATGCTTTTACATGAGTGGAGTCTCATTAAAACAGCTGTTGTTTGACCTGCTTTTTCAGCTCAGTAGTGTGTTGGGAACCACTTTCTGGGCTAACAAGAGGAAAATGCACCATCAGTTTCTGGGAGTACGTGTGTTCTTCCCAACCTCACCACCTGAGTACATGCATTATCTCCTAGCCTCACTTTCTGCAGGACATGAGTTCTTACCTGTCCTCGCTTCCACCTATTGGAGGCCCTATGTTTTGGGTTTGTTTTTTTTAAAGATTAAAAATAATTAAATTTGAAAAGATCAGAAAGTATTTACTTTTCTTTAAAAATGTGAACTTATTGTTCACAGCAAATGTTTGGGTTTTGGAGTTATTTATTTTTTAAGGTGTTTATGTTATGCTTTTATTGATTTTTCCTTTGGTTTCTATTTTTGCAATATGGTATGTTTTACTTTTTTTTTAAATTTGGAAGGTATAACATCTTTTAGTTCTACATTTATGATGTTAACCTTAGTTCAACCTTTAACACTTTTAGTAAATTTTTTTTTTTGTCTTTTTGGGCCACACTTGAGGCATATGGAGGTTCTCAAGCTAGGGGCTGAATCGGAGCTGTAGCCTCTGGCCTACAGCACAGCACAGTAATGCAGCAACTGAGCCGTGTCTGCGACCCACACCACAGATCACTGCAATGCTGGATCCTTAACCCACTGAGTGAGGCCAGGGATCGAACCTGTGTCCTCATGGATACTAGTCAGATTTGCTTCTACTGAGCCACAGTGGGACTCCACTTTTAGTAAAATTCTTAAACATTTTATTCACTGTGTCAATTTCAGAAATTAGTTACTGTATATTTTCACCCAACATGAGAAGATAAATAAATAATTTTCACTTGCTGTCACTCTCCAATTTTTTGTTCCATATTCTGGATGTTTGACTTCACTGTACTGCTGTAAATTATTAAGAATGACAAGCTCCCTATTTTTCTTTGGAATTAAAATTACACAAAGTATTTATACTTAATATTTATTTATTTTTCCTTATTCAGGAAAGATTTATTTGTTTATTGAACAAACTGTACATACTTAAAATGTACACTTGAAAAGTTTTGACATGTATCTGTGAAGCTGTCACCACAATCAATAAGCATTACTCCTTAGTAATCTCTCCTTCTTACCCCTTTCTGATCCTGTTCCTCAGGTGGCTACTGGTGTTTTTCCCATCAGTATAGATTAGTTTGCATCTTCCAGATTTTATATAAATGGAGCCATTCAGTAAGTGAGCTTTTTGTCTGGCTTCTTTCACAGCATAGTCATTTTTGAGATTTGTTTATGTTTCCATATGTATCAGTAGTTAACTTCTGTTTATTTCTGAGTCTATTCCATCATATAGATGGAACAATTTGTTTATTCATTCTCTTATTGATGACATTTGGGTCTTTCTCAGTATTAGGCTATTACAAATAAAACTGCGAGGAACATTTTAAAATAAGTCTTTGTATAGACACATGCTGTTTTTTTTTTTTCCCCCTTAGATGAATACCTAAGAGTAGAATGGGTGAATCCTGTAGTAGGTGTGTATTTAATTTTTAATTTTTTTATTATAGTTGATTTACAATGTTCCATCAATTTTTACTGTACAGTAAAGTGACCCAGTCATGCATATATATACATTCTTTTTCTCATATTATCTTCTATCATGTTCTATCACAAGTGATTGGATATAGTTTCCTGTGCTTTACAGCAGGACCTCACTGCTTAAACACTCTAGGTGCAATAGTTTACAGTTACTTGTTTAGTTTTTTAAGAAACTGCCAAACTTTTCAAGAGTGGTTGTACAATTTTACAATACCAAGAAAGGCCGTCCTTCCTCCTTCAAATTGATTTTGCATTTTGTTCAATTGGGCATATGAGTGAGTCTACTTCTGCCAACACTACATTTGCTTGATTACTGTAGCTATATAATAAGCCTTAAAATTGGATAGAGAAATTTCTCCCACCTCATTATCTTTAAAAAAAAAAATGGTTTCGCTCTTCTAGGTCCTTGGCTTTCCATACATATTTTAGAATAACCGTGTCATTTAAAAATGTAGCTATAATTTTGATAGAAATTGTAGTAAATCTACAGACCAATTTGGGCAAAATTAATATCTTTCCTATGATGAGTCTTCCAATCCATGAATATGAGTTGTCTCTCCACTTATTTAGGTCTTCTTTTATTTCTTTCATCAAAATTTTGTGGATTTTATAATACAGATCCTGAACATGTATTGTTAGATTAGTACCTAAGTATTTCATTTTTGGAGAAGCAGTTATAAGTAGCATTGTTCCTTTAATGTCAGTTTCCACATGTTTATTTTTAGTAAGTGGAAATTGGATTATTGTGTGTGGATCTAGTGCCATGTAATTTTGATGAACTCATTTATTAGTTTTGGGATTTTTGATGTAGAAGTTTTGTTATTTGCAAATAGAGATAGTTTCAGTTCTTCATTTCCAATTTGTATACTTTTTATATCTTTTTGCTTCTTATAGCGCTGGCCAAGATCTCCACTACTATGTTGCGTAAGTGAGGTGAGAGTGGACATCCTTACTCTATTCTTAATTTTCGGAGTAAGGCATTCAGTCTTTCACTATCATGTGTGATGTTGCCTGTACGCTTTTTGCGGATGCTTTATATCTAGCTGAAGTAGTTCCCCTCTATTTCTAATTTGCCGAGGGCTTTTATCATAATTTTTGATATATTTTTTATCATGGCTTTGGGTTTTGTCAAAAGCCTTTTCTGTATCACTAGTACGAGCACATAACTTTACTTCTTTAGTGCACTCATATAGTGGGTTACGTTGATTGATCTTTGAATATTGAACCAGCTTTATGTTCCCTGGAATAAACTGTACTTGGTCATGGTGTAAAATTCTTTTTATGGATTTGATTTTTTAATATCTTGTTATAGATAAATAGGTCTATGTTTGGGATAAATTAATCGGTAGTTTTCTTTATCGTATTGTCAGAATGAGTTGGGAAGTATTACTACCTCTAATTTTCTGGAAGAGATAGTGATTCAGTTTCTGTAGTGGTTTATAGGACTATTCATACCTTTAATTTTGTCTTGGCTATATTTTGTTAGTTTGTGGTTTTCAGGAAATGGATCTATTTCTTCTAAATTGTTCATAGTATTTCCTTATTATCCCTATAGCAGCTGTGGAATCTGGAGCGGTAGCTCTTGTTTCAGTTTTGATACTGATGATTTGGATATTCCTAGAGGTATTGTTTTTCAGTTTTCCATTTTATTTATTTCTGCTGTTGCCTTTATTATTTCCTTTCTCTTGCTTGTTTTGTATTTATTTTGCTCTTACTCTACAAGTTTATTGAGGGAACTTAGATTATTGATTTGAGACTTTTATGTTTTATAATGTAAGCATTTTAGTGTTGTAAATTTCCCTCTCAGGCGTTCCCATCGTGGCTCAGTGGAAACAAATATGACTAGGAACCATGACGTTGAGGGTTTGATCCCTGGCCTCGTTCAGTGAGTTAAGGATCCGGTGTTGCCGTGGACTGTGGTGTAGGTCACAGATGCGGCTTGGATCTGGCATTTCTGTGGCTGTGGTGTAGTCTGGCCGCTACAGCTTCTATTAGACCCGTAGTCTGGGAACCTCCATATGCCACGGGTGCGGCCCTAACAAAGACAAAAAGACAAAAAAAAAAAAATTTCCTTCCCAGTACTACTTCAGTTGCTTGTCATGTATGGATACCCAGAGAGGGATCAGAGGCATGCCAACCAGTCCCGATTCATACTGACTCCTTGATGCTGGGTGGGGGTAAAGACTGAGCTCATTGCTGGACTTGCCCTGACACTACCCTGGCAGTGAACTGGGGCACTGCTTCCTTCTGTTGGGTGATGGAAGATCAGCTCTCCACTCAGGCCCGCTGACCCTATCCTAGCAAGGAGACAGCATGCTGCCTGCTCCTGCAGAAATTGCTCAGCCCCACTGACACCACTGGCTGGGGGAATCAGAGCTCATGTAGCCTGTGAGTATGTGGGAAGGTAATATGAAAGATCCCTGCTTGGCTCACAGAAACCATGGCGGGAGAGTTAGTGGATGGTTTTCTATTGGTGTTTGCTAGAGTAAGGTGGGTACTACAAGAAAGATTTTTTGTTGTTGTTGTTGAAAGGCCTCCCTTCCCCCAGTTTCTTGGCTAAGGGAATTGGCTTCTCTTGGAACTTTTATGCCAATTTACAGTTGGAAGTTTCTGCAGGACCTGCTTCAGAATATGGGAGGCAATAAGGTCACCCAGAAAACTCACTCCGATGTTGTTTTTCAAGTCTTTTCCAATGCCTGTTGTGTTATGCTAAGGGTTTTTAGTTGTAAGAGGGTGAGCTTGGGAGGAATGGGTGTATTTTATTTTGGCAAGAACCAAAAGTCTTTCCTCTTTCTGAAAAATTTTAAAAGAAATTGATAATAGATTTTTTCAGATGTTTTTTCCTCCATGTATTGAATTGATAATATGATTTTCTTTCTGTCAACCTCATGATTATACTGCTTGATTTATTCCTTTATTTTTTGTGTAGGTCAAGATTTCTATCTGATATTATTTTCCTTTCTCTTGTAAGACTTCATATTCTTGTGCTTAAAGCCTGCTTGTGATGATTTATCTCAGATCTTGTATGTCCAAAAAAGCCATTGTTTTGCAAACAATTTTTATTTACTGGTTAAAAATTCTAGCCTGAAAGTTTTTTTTTTGTTATTTTTTTTCTTTTTCTGATAGTTTAAAGATCTTGCTTCACTGTCTTCTAGCTTTGTACTTCCTGGGTTAGAAATATGCTGTCATCTTTATATTTCTTTACATCAATGTGTTTTCCCCCCTTTGGTTTCTTTTAGAATTTTCTCTTTGTGTTATTTTTCAGCAATTTGATAATGATATACTTCAGTGCAGTTTTTCCTCGTGTTTCTTTTTCTTAAGGTTAATAGAGGTTCTTGAATATGTGGGTTTATCATTTTTCTTGCATTTAGAGCATTTCCAGCAGTTATTTCTTCAAATATTTTTTCAGTCTCCTACTGACTCCTTCAGGAAACCAATTTAGACATATATTTCACTGCTTGAAGTGTTCCCACAGTTCACTAATGACGTCTTCACTTTTGAAATGTCTTCTTTCTTTCTGTGTTTCCCTTTGAGTTGTTTCTGTTTCTGTGTTTTTTAGTTCACTAATCTTTGCAGTCTTTTGTCTAATTTGCCATTAATTCCATCCAGTGTATTTTTTTTTGTTTTACACATTGTGGTTTTCATTTATAGAAATTAAATTTATTTTGGTCAGTTTTATATCTTCCAGATTGCTACTTAATATGTTCAGTGTTTGGAGTTCTGGTCGTGGTACAGTGGAAATTAATCTGACTAGGAACCATGAGGTTGCGTGTTTGATCCCTGGCCTCGCTCGGTGGGTTAGAGATACGGCGTTGCCGTGAGCTGTGGTGTAGGTCACAGATGTGGCTGTGGTGTAGGGTGGCGGCTACAGCTCCGAGTAGACCCCTAGCCTGGGACCTCCATATGCCAGTGGGTGCGGTCCTAAAAAGACAAAAGACCAAAAAAAAGCTCAATTTTTATTTTCTTTGGCATATGGAAATCAGTCATAACATTTAAAAAAATGCTTACTCTATTAAGTCTATAATATATTTCATTTTCTCGATCAATTTCAGTTCATTGATTTTTTTTCCCCTTATTGTGGGTTGTTTTCTTGCTTCTTTTCATGTATGGTAGTGTTTTTGATTGGGTACCAGATATTGTGAATTTTATCTTTTTAGGTGCTCAATATTTTTTTCTTCCTATAAATATATCTGAGCTTTGTCCTTGGGCTCAGTTAAGTTACTTAAAACTTAAGTTCTATTATATTTAACTTTAATTAGATTAAATATTCACTATAAGTCATTTCCTTGTTATGCTCTCAATGAGTTAGTACTTTGGTTAAAATTCTTTTGCTAAATTACATCTTAAAGAATACTTTTCAGGAAGTTATATGATAATGCACTTTTGGATAGCTTGTCTATCTTAAAATGCATTTCTATTGCCTATAGACTAGACACATAACAATTTGGGAAGTAATAGGGCTCCTGAGTCACAGTTATCCTTCAAATCTCTATAGTTTTATTGTGTTCTGTTATGAAGAAATGCTGAGGAGAAGATTATAATCAATGAATAATTTTCTTTTTTGGATACCATCTTTTACTTTACCAGTGATTTCGTGATTTTTTTTTTCCATTGGACAAATATTGGTGTTTTTCATCCTATATTTTTTTATTGGGGCATATTAACATTTTGCATTGTATTTATATTTTCTTTCATTGCAAAAAAAATCCATGTATCTGAATACATAGTACAATTTTTTTCTAGTATCTACTTTAAGTATACTATTTCTATGTTAGATTTCCATTTCTCTCTTGTTCATGTTAGTTTTGCCCTTTTAGTTTTCATTTCTTTGTTTGTCTTTGTCACTATTAATTTTTTTTTCTTTTTGTTTTCCTGGAATAATTTTTCTACAGTGTTCTCTTCTAGTACCTTTTGCATGCTGTGTGCTTTCCTTCCCTCATCCTTTTCTCTTTCCCCTCTTCTCCTCTTTCCCTACTCATCTTGTATCTGGTCTTCTCTCTATACTCTTCTTCCTCCTTTTGTTAAAGTTTTATTTAATAACGAATTCTGTAGTTTTCGATATATTTGTCTTTGAATAAGGTCAGTTCTATTTGAATTTGATGACCAAAAAAATGTAGAATTTTCTTGACTCTCTTCCTTTTTTCACCTAGACAACGTTTTGATTGTCTCCTTACGCTAATGTGTTAAAAGGATATGTTAGATCTTGTATTAGGATATAAGTCATGCTGAGCTTGGATGGTACCCATAGTCATGATTCTACTTCCCCTGAGGACCAGTGAGACAAATGCTCACTAAATGTTTGTCCATTGAATGGATGAACCACAGAATGCTTGCTTGACCTGTATCATAGAAGAGCACAAAGTTAGGTCAGAGGATTAAATCCACCTTGATCATAACCAAGTACTCTACAAATCCTGAGCTGAGGTTCTGAGTTAGCCAGGGCAGCAGTTACAGGGCAATGCATTTTGAAAAAACATTGCACTTTCTCTCAGACACCACAAGTTTTTATTGCAAAGAAATAGTACCATGTGCACTTGGGCTCTCTTGCATGACCACAAAACAGTGACAGATATTACAAATTAGACATCTGTTGTTGTGACCAAATTCCTGGAATGGGTGACTCCAGGGCCCCAGACAGACAACGTCTGCCCTTCTGAATGCAGACTGGAGAGGGAAGTCCCCAGGCAGCCACTGCCACTGATGCAACACATCTGTGTGAGGCGCTCAATACAAAGATCTCCTTTTTCAAACATTTCCTGCACTGCCGCATGGGAGTAGATCTCATGAGGTGCATTAAATCCATGCTCTGCTGAGAGGACCATGACTCCCAGCAGCCTTCAGGGATGGGCAGTGTGTGTGCGATTTGGGGAGGTCACCGGGTCCTCTGTCACTCTTGTTCTTGCTGCACTGTGACATATTATGGAGAGTTCACACTCAGGCATGTCAGAGCTAAATGGTGCAGGCTGATTTGGTGACACTTGCTAATGCCCTGGATTCTTTATTGCTGTAGATATGCATATGTGAGGGACAGCTCAGACTCCCAGTCGCCCAGCTCTGCCCCTTTCCAGGCTGGATGGCAGACAGCAAGCCCATTCCTTTCATCAGCTCCTGTCAGAGCAGAGTCTTGCCTTCATCCTATTTTCCATAACTGCCTTTCAGACATTGATTAAACCTCAAATTTTAATATTTGCTTGCTACTGCTTGATAGGCTTATGAGCCTACGTTTTTAAAAATAAATACATCAAGACCCATAAATTATTTGCAAATAATAGATGTAACATTTGTATCACTGGAATTAGTCTTGAATTAGTTAAGCAAGTTTTAACTAGAATCAAAAACAAAACAAAACAAAACTTTTCCTGGAATGTGCAGAATACAGAAAGAAGGTGTTATCCAGCTCACAATTTCTGCAGGATGTGAGTTGTGATCATCCATCCTGCTCTAGGCCATGGGTGATTGATTTGAGGAAGAAGAATCTGATTCAGACCAGTCACATTCTGCTTTTTAGGACTATGAAAACCTGAGTGGAGAAAGTGAGAAGGGCTTGGAGCATTTTTGTCTTAGGACAGAACCCTAAACGTAAGGTCCACTGGCTCCTTTATCTGAGGTACCTGGCTTCTGCTCCAAGGTCGTCTCATTCCTGTCATATATCTGCACTCTCACTCTAAGCTTCTAGACTCAAGAGTCCGAAGATTGCCACAGCCACCCTGCTACTGTTGGCCATGTGTATTAGACATGCACCCATATCTTATCCATGGCACGGCTCAGCCAAGCATCCCAGAATCCAGACATCCCTGTTCACTCTTTCAGCATACTCACACCCACCTTCCCCTGCTTTGTTATTTCCCCAGTTTCAGAAATAAAATGAAGATGGACGCATGTGGGGTGTCTGTCTCTCTGAAGTCTAACACATTTTTTCATAGATCCTTCTGGTACATTGAGGTGAAATATAATCCACTGTATTAAAGAATATACCTGTAGGCTTTATAATTTTACCTGGAACTGAGATGCATACACTGAATTAATAAATTTAATAATTATTATAATTTCAAATTTGTGTTTGGTGTTGTGATGGTAGGTAAATAAAATATGGAAATTGAATCAGTCATGAGGAGTTTAAAATAGATAACTCTGACCTACTTTTTAATCGATGGATTCAGTTTTGATTTATTTAATGGTCATCCATGCAGTCAGTGAAACTTTCTAGAGAAAAGCCTCAGGGAATGAGTTGTGGAAGACCAAGATAGGAGCAAGCCATTAAGCCTGTTCCCAAGGAGCTCAGTGGTGGGAATCAGTCCTAGAAGCATATATCAACATGTGTAGACAGGCATGAGAAAAGACTTGTGGGCATGAACCTAAAGAAGTAAATTTTATTTAATTCATGCATAACTGAAGGCAAATGGACTCGCTAGAAGTTTCTTGTGTCACAGAGGTGGGAGATGGTGGCCTAGATTATGCTGATGGTAGTAGATATAAAGAGAAGTTGACAATCTCCAGAGATATTTAAGAGGTAGAAAGTATGGAAGTAAGAGATTGGATGGTGTGGAGGTAGTCAGTGAGGGGATGCGAGAATTCAGGGTGCGGTCCACGCCACTCTTTTTGGAGGGCTTGGTGGATGGCGATGAAGATAAAGAAGAAAGTTTATGTGAGAAAAAGGAATATGGGAAATAAGCAAAAAGGGGACAAAGATGTAGGAAAAAAGCCTAGCAGAGTGTGGTGCGAAGGACAAAGAGAGTGTTTGGATTAGAGGGAGGCTTCGTTTCTATTGAATGCTACTGAAATGTGAAGGATGATGTGTACCAAGTTCTTAAATGATGACTTCTGTGCTCAGAAGCAGCAGAAGAGAAAGTGTTCTGTGAATTTCAGAGGTTTGAGAACAGAATTTCTGGGCAATTTTCCAACCTGATGTAGGAAGCAGGATGAGATAATCTATGTAATGTGTTTTGAATAGTGCCTGGCAAAGATTAAGCTCTCAATAAATGTTGGCAGCTATTATAATGGCACCAAATTGTTCAGCTTTATGGTTTTTCTCTAGCAGTGATTAGCACATGGGATATAAATACCTGGACAGATGCATTCATTTTGAGGGGGGTTTTTCGAGAGGTGAGATGGAAGGATAAGGGAGTTGTGGAAATTGGCAAGCATGATAGAAATATTGTTCTATGGAATTTTAACTGGATTAAAAAAAACAGATGAGAAAGCTGCTAGGTAATGGGACCACAGACAGTTCCTAGGCCACGAAGTCTTAATGATGTCACGATGTTGGTGCAGAGGGTGTAACTGAATGAACTGAATAATGGAAGGTTTAGGAAGGGAGTGGGATTTCCAAATTTTGGACTCGTGAATGCAGCAGTAATCAGTGATGACAGTATTTGTGAGAGGCAGTGGAAGCAAATTGATAGTGTGGAATGGAGGTGAAAGTCACTGAAAATGATCTTATCAGAAGACTGAGAACTCAAGGCATAGGATTCGTAAAATCACAAGGGTAGTGATAGGACTTGGACATGAAGGAGTGACCATAAGACTGGCAGATGACAAAGGTGGTAGCTGGGAATGGGTGGTGTGTCTTAGCCTGGTTTCCCCAGAAAGCAGAGCATGAAACAGAGACTTGAGGGAAAGTACTTTATTCGGTTAGAGTAAGGGTCAGAAAGAGTGAGGCAAGGAACAAGGAAAAGCCACACAAAGATCTATCATCATGTTGGTCACTGCTATAAGCAACTGGTTGCTTGATGATCCCCAGGGGATGGTTTAAGAAGTCAGGTGAAAGGAATCTCAGGATCTTCTCTGAAAGAAAGGAAACTATTTATGCATTGGCTTCTACTCCCATCAGTCAAAGAGCCCCCCTCATAGGGTGGCATCCCCCCAAATTTCTGAGTTGAGCACGTGTGGATACTGAGCAGGTTACAGAGAAACACTGTGATGGGAAACGAGAGGCAGACAAAAGTGATACTTCCAGGTTTTAGGGGTGTGAAGAATGTTGGCTCCTACAGAGTACTGGCTGCTCCACAGAGGCTAGAATAAGAGGCAGGTGAGGCTGAGAGCATTTGAAGGGATGCCCAAGAAGTATCCACTG
Source organism: Catagonus wagneri (assembly GCA_004024745.2). Lineage (NCBI taxonomy): Eukaryota > Metazoa > Chordata > Mammalia > Artiodactyla > Tayassuidae > Catagonus > Catagonus wagneri. Next base: position 13,340,941 of record PVHT020003785.1, read on the forward strand.
CAGGCCACACCTTGTACCAGTCATATCTGCTGATGCCATAATTCGGTCACATCTGTCACAAGCAGTGGGTATGGCAATCTCTGCAAATATTCAAATAAAAATTATTAGTGAAATCTTCAGACCTTTGGGCTCACACCAAAATGGCACCTTTGCAAAGCTAACAGGCTGAACTATTACAGGCTGAGCTATTCTCTATTAACATGCCTAGAATTGTGGGACCATCTATTGCATGGGGGTACCCAAACCTGAGGTCAATAAGTGAATTGATCTACACAAGTGTGGTTATGGCAAAATCGACAAGAAGCAAATTGCCCTGACAGATAATGCCTTGATTGCTGGATCTCTTCGTAAAAATGACATCATCTTCATGGAGGATCTGATTCATGAAATCTATACTGTTGGAAAACGTTTCAAAGAAGCAAACAACTTCCTGTGGCCCTTCAAATCATTTTCTCTATGAAGTGGAATGAAGAAAAAGACCACTCATTTTGTAGAAGGTGGAGATGCTGGCAGCAGGGAAGACCAGATCAACAGGCTTATTAGAAGGATGAAATAAGGTATCTACCATGATTGTTTTTGTAATCTGGTAAATTAATAAATGGTAACTACTTTCAAACAGAAAAGAGATTATTAGTGAAACAAGAGACTATCATACCTGGCTCTGTGACAATAACTAGGATTCAATGACTATTCCTCCACCACCTATTCTAGGTTTCCCTTACCCTTGGCCAGCACTTGGGTTGATCTAGGTCACTTGCTTAGTGTGGGAACTTTGACCTTCTTACCCAAAGCATCTAAATCCTTGGTTGTCTTGCCTTTGACAGCTGGCAATTGCACTGTTCTCACCAGTATGGAAACCCCAGGAGATACAACAGTAGATCACCTGGGTTTTATATAGACCCATTACGTAGAAGAATCCCTAGCTCTTAGAGCAATCAGGATCCTGCCCCCCCCCCAATAACTCTTCATTTTTTTTTAAACCTACTGGTTCACTGGCAATAGTGGTCCAAAAGTGACCAGGTGGGAGTTCAAGTTTCAAGTTGAGTAGACTCTCTGTTGTGTTCACTCAGAGAGAAGCCTCTCCCTGACTTTCATTCTGCCATCTCCTGAACCAGGCATCTGGTCTATCAAAGCCTAAGGTGGCAGTGACAGGAAGCACTGAGTCCACAACGGGATCAACGAGGGTGATGGTGAGAGAGGCTAGTGTTACCTCCATACTTTGCTTGATTTCCTCAGTCTTCCAATCAGTTTCTTCATCAGCCACGTGTGTTGCTTGCAGCTCTGCCCACCAGCAGGTTTTTCCTTTGCTTTTGTACTCTCAGGACCCCAGAGTGGATGGGGCACAGCTCAGGTGTGGGCCAGGCCTAACTTCTCCCTCCCCTGGCAGCTGGCTTCAGGGAAGCTCCGTGAGTCCATAAGTGTGAGCTGAAGGCATACATCACAGCAGCAGGGGTGATCTGGGAGACTCGCCATCAGTTTACGTAATGTTCTTTTCCCTTTGAGTCTGCATAGGCTAGATCTTGAACGTGCCAATTTCTTTGTGTGAAGGATTGCCACCATTCCCACCCAAACTCATGATTACATCTGGCCCCAGCTGCGTGGTAACTTGCCCTCCTCAGGTGAGGAGCTTGTTTACACAGGGCCCACTAACATGCCTGGAGCTGTTTTTCAAATAGTGAGTAGCTTTCTGCCACAGAAGGGGTGGCCCTGCTCCAGCCCACTAGGGGTCACAGACCCAGCTTTGCTACTGGGGTTTTCCAGAGACCCTGCAGTGTTCTCTTCTCCTAGATGCTGCATTGCCTTGAAGGGCAGGGCAGTTAGCATACAGCTGGACCTATGGCAGTGCTTTTTCTTACCCTGAGCTCCACTCAGAAATGGCAGCTTACTGGGTCATCTGATAAATGGGTCAAACCAGTACTTCTAAATGTTGTCTATGCTGTGTCCAAAATTCTCAAGACTTAGTAAACACCATATCTTTTCGCAGTGGTGGAAGGTACAAGGTACAACAGTGCTTTCACCTGAGAGAAAATAGGGTCATCCCGGACCACTGGACCCTATGGCTTTGCCAGGGTGGCAAAACCTTGTGGGATTTATCCCCTACCTTTTGGCCTATCTGCGTCCTGTGACTGCATTAGAGTACATCTGTGCCTTCAGATCAGAGAACTCTGCACTTCATGCCTCGAAAAGGTCAAACAAGGTGGGATTTACAGCATCAAGTTTCTCAAGGGCCAATTCATTTATTTCCATCTGAAAATGGAACAATTAATGCCTATCCTAGTTGCATAAGAGACAATACACACAAAACACTTTAAACTGTAAAGCATTGTTCAAATGTTTAATGATATTAAATTATTGGCATTATTATAGATGTCACACTGCCTTTTCTTCTTTCTTTTCTTTTTTACTTCTTTTATAGTTGAGGGTCACAAGAGGAGAGAGGAGAGAATTAGGGCTCAGAAATATCTTGCGAATTAAGCATTTGTGTTCAGAAATATCTTGGGAATTAAGCAAACGAGAGACTGCTCTTATTTATACACACCTCTTCCCAGGATTCTTCCAAGTCCCAGCTGGTGACCTGAGACTGATACCTGAAGGGTGATGTGGAGTATTTCCCAGGTCTGATTTTTAAAAATTTAAATTTTTTCTATATAGGGAAACAAGTTGTAACCAGATTCATCTTGAAAACAAACTTGGTCAAGTACTTTACAAACTCTACTGCATGTAGGGATTGGCATTCTAAGGGCTGCAGGTGTCCAAGCTCTTGGTGGAAGCCTTTGAGGACACGGTACAAATGCTTTTAGTACTAGTGCACTATTTCAGCCTGGGAGGTTGGCTTGGGATCTATTGGAATTTCCTAAGGTTTCATTTCTCTTTGAGTAGAAGGTGTGCCTCAGAGTAGGCAGTTTGACTTGGCAGTGTTGGCCAGGTGCATGTATTTCTGGGAATGGTGGCTGACGTTTCATGACAGGTTGATGACAGTGGCACTGGAAGAGGCTCTATGAGCAAGCCTTGGGGATTTAGCTTCAAGGATGTGTTTCCATCTGACCTCATTTGGAGTGCTGCAGGGCTGCAACCAGCTTGAAGATGAGCAGGGGGCCACGCTGCTCCCCTGTAGTTTGGCTTTCTAGGAGCCACAGTGTGCTGGAAATACAGACCTTCCTCTTGTGCATGATTGAAGGAAGTTAACTAAGAATATAGTTTCACTGGGGACATCAAACAAGGTGTGACTTGTGAGATGCACTTTCAAAGCAGCTTTTATTGTCAGTGTGTTGATGTATGTTTTTTCCTGGTCCTTAGAGGAAGATTTAACAGTTTAGGACCACAGTTATTTATTAAAAAGGAAAATGAGACATTAGACAAAATCAGAAGAAGAATGACATATGGGTAATATGGGAACGTGAAAGAACACAGATAAACTCTTACAGGTACGTGAAACTGAATATCCAGTGAGAGAGGACTGGGGGAGCAAAAGTCAAATATTCTTTTTCAGCAGCTTGGCTTCATGATTTTGAGGTGCTGACATCCAGCCTGATCCAAATCAAAACCCTCTTTGGAAAGTGGTGTTAAGTCTTCACTAGCTCTTAGATATGGGCAACTTTAGTGTAGTTATCTACTTTTCCCAAAATTAATTTTCAGGCTTTTGGAGAATATTGTGATACATTAAAAGAGTGAGGAAAAATAAATTTGTAAAAGGTTAGGAGCAAATTAGATGGAGTATTACTGTCTTTTTTCATTGACAACAGTTCTAAAGCAAGTATAACAAGTGAAGCTTATTTAAATAAATCCAATAAACATAACTGTCTTAAGAAAAACAGTTTTCTTGGTATTGTGCTACAGTCTTCATTTGCAAAGCTCCTCAGTGCTAGGGCAAATAGGGCTAAGGATATTTTCTGCTGTCTCAATGGAAATATTATTGTATTACATTGTAAGAAAAAAATAACTTGTGAAAGGAGAACTTAAGATGTTTGTGAATGTTCACAATACTTTTCTAAATTTCTTGGGATTACAATCTAAACGAGAAAACTCAAGGAATCATGTCACTTGTGAGCCTGCAGATAGCTCCTGTCTTCACCCTGTCATGCTGGCGTTTCCTCAGACACATGTGTGGTGTAAAGCCTGACCTCAAAGGCTCTGAGTCAGATGGGCTGGCTGAGTCCCAAGATCTTTTTAATTTGCTTTTGATCATGGGATTTTATATCATCTTTATAAACTTGTATCTTCCTTTGTAAACTGATGATAAAGATAGCACCTATTTCATAGGCAATTGTGAAAATTAAATGAAGTAATAAATATGAAGTGCTTATTAGTATAATACCTACAACTTTGAGGAAAGTTGATCAATTTATTTATTTATTTATTTATTTATTTATTTATTTATTTAATTTATTTTTTTGCTGTTTTTTAGGGCCAAACCAGCAGCACATGGACGTTCCCAGACTAGAGGTTGAATCAGAACTGTAGCTGCGCGCCTACGCCACAGGCATAGCAACGCCAGATCTGAGCTGCGTCTTCGACCTACACCACAGCTCACGGCAACGCCAGATTGTTAACCCTCTGAGCAAGGCCAGGGATCGAACCCACAACCTCATGGTTCCTTGTCAGATTCGTTAACCACTGCACCAGGACGGGAACTCCCAATTTTTATTATTAATATAATAGACATTCATCAGAATCTGAGGGAGTTGTACTGTGTTGAAATGATAAAACATTTATTTTGTATAAGACACTGTGGGAGGCTGGCCTTTCACAAGTCTCTCAAAGGAATAGAGGAATGCAGAGGAGCAGGGCTAGGATACTTCAGGAATGTAAAAGGCATGGGCACACACACACATAGGTACATGCACCAGCAGCCCATAAGCACCCATGTACCCACACATATACACAAACACATACACTAGAGCAGAGCCCTGTTCATCAATATTTTGTATGCTTCCCATATTTCCCAGGTTCCTTGCAGTGAGTCAAATGTTCTGGACAATGAGCTGTGAGCAGAAGTGACCAGGGTCTCTTCTGGGATGAGCAGGTCTTTGTGCTTCCTCTTTCCCTCCTGCTGGGACTTTGGAGGCCACTGTTAAGATGGAGGGGGCTGTCTGACCCACACCAAATACTGTGTGAGAAATAAACCTTAAAGTCAAGTGACTGAGATATCAGGGTTAGTTATAGGAGCTGGCATCATTCACCCTGAGACACTGACCTGTAACCTAAAAGGGCTGATCTCTAGAACAGACTCTAGGTAGATACAAGAATAGTATTGAGTGGTTGCTCTTATTAGATGGCTCAGATATGACTGACTTTCCAAAAACATTGTACCCATTAAGATGAACCCTGGAAAGATCACGGCAGTGAACTGTTGGCATATCTATCCAGCCTATTCTTAGAGAAGCGATTTTTACCACCATAGTGATTTATACTGTGTTGGAAATCAAAAACTGGAATATTTCCTCATCTCTTTCTGGCCCTCCTGATGATTGAGGCTAATGTCCCTCCCTGATCCAGACATCCAATACATGGGCGTGCCTTCTTGGAAGAAGATAGGGAGGGACCTGTGAAGGATGAAAGGGAGGGACCTGTGAAGGACTCTACCTAGAGTTCTGTCCACAGGCAGAGAAAATGCCAAGAAAGTTGGCGATGGATAGGATATTGCTAGAGAGTGTATAGGAGACCAATGAAAAATACAACTCGTGGGACCCAGGTTGTGGTCTCTATCAGTGGTGTCAAAAGGCTCTGAACAGTGATCAAGAACAGGAAAGAGGGAAGAAGAGATGGTGGTCACAAAGTGGGCAAAGTGCTGGCTCGGCGGTAACACTATCCAATGCATACAAAATCTCTGTTATGTGCTAAATATCATAGGAACATTATCTTTTCTGATCTTCCTGACAATCTTATGAAATAGAATTGATTACATTTAAATGGTAAAAATAATTGAGGCTCAAAGATTTCAATTAATTTGCCCAAGGTCACAGAATTATTAAGTCTTGGGGCCAAAATTCAAAGCCAGATATCTCAGACTCAAAAGCCCTGCCCTTCCTCACTCTAGCTTATTTCCTCTCAAGAAGAAGAAAGACATGAAAACAAAAAAAAAAAGGTCATTACCTATGCAACTTGGCAGGGCAGTTTGTTGGGGCCATGGCCAGGAGGAAGAGGAAGCTGGGAATAGGTGTGGCAGATACAGGCAAGATCCAAGCTGGTGTTATTTCCAAGGGGAAATCTGTTCCAGTAGTTAGGAATTAGCATAAGTTTTCAATAAATGCAGGTGGAATGGGAATGCAATGATCTTGTTCCACTCAACCTGTCTAGCACTTTGCTAGAAGTATAGGGCAGGGTCTAATCTCTTGAGAAGAGGTATGTCAGCACTGGGCAGTGCTTCCCTCTGGACTTCTAGGCAGAGCTGGTGGATTTAAGCCTCCAAATACTTGAGCTGTAGCATGTCTGCATCCTAAGGCCATGGGAAAAGGCAGCCACTAACAGGTACAGAGATATCAAACTGCCCCATTATTTCAAGCTGCATGTTACATTTCACGCCATTTGAGAATCCAGTTTTGAACTGATTTTAGGCCAGTCAGAAGGGAGGACTGAGGATCTGTATGGTCAGGAGGTTGGTTGTAAGGTCAGTGATGTGGTTGTCAACATACATGAAGATGAAGGTGAGCCAGATAGTTGATCCCAAGAAGGGGCAACAGGGAGGCAAAAGTAGATGTTCTCCAGATAGCTCCTGCCAGGTTATGATGTGAATCCCCAGGACAGGGCTTTTTTTAGGAAGCATAAACTAATGACTGGTGCTCTCTCCAGTTTTCTTTGGCACAGGGTTAAAAAAGTGAGTTGAGTTCCTGTCATGGCACAGCAGAAATGAATCCAACTAGGAACGACAAGATTGCATGCAGGTTTGATCCCTGGCTTCACTCCGTGGGTTAAGGATCCAGCATTGCCATGAGCTGTGGTGTAGGTCTCAGACACGGCTCGGATCTGGCGTGGCTGTGGCTGTGGTGTAGCTGGCAGCTGTAGCTCCGATTCGACCCCGAACCTCCATATGCCATGGGTGTGGCCCTAAAAAGAAAAAAAAAAAAAAAAAAAGTGAGTTGAAATGCCCTGAGTGGTGCAGGTGTTTTCCTCTTTCCCACAGTTCCTACCAATATCTGATACCTGGACAGCTTCGTTCATGTGTCCACCTGTCTGTAGATCTTCCAAGAACCACTGCAAGCAGTCCCTCCAGCCTTGCCTTTTGTTTTATGTAGATGTACTGGTCCAGCTTCAGACTTTCTGCTGCAGGATTGTTAGCAAAGTGAATGCTGGCTTCACCCTCTTTGCCTCCCCTCTGTAATCATCTTCTCCAGAATAGGACACAGAAATACTCCCAGCAGCCCACCGCCCTCCTGCTGCCACCATCCCACTCAATCTGGAAAGGGAGACCAGAGAGAAAGAAAGGAGAACATTTGTTGAGAAATGATAGCAAGTCAAACAGTGGAAGGGGGCAGTGGAGACCAAGAGAGAAAGAATGGTTTTCTGCCAGAAGTCCAGTTGCAATGCTGATATGTCAGGGTGCCTACAACTATGTAGTTCCCCAGTTATTGCTTTTTTAATCATAAAGTTTTACTTGACCTATTGAATAAGGAAGGCTGATGGAATAGCCAAAAGAGCAGTACTTCAGGCACCCTTCTTCAAGGAGCTGCTGGGAGGTAGTGCCTTTGACAGGTGTGTTCTGGGATTCCCAGAGGAGGTGGAGATTCAGGTTTAGGGAAATGCAAAGACTTGAGCAGAGCCAAAAGAGTCAGAACCGAGGGGGTGATTGTTCTTCATTGTCCACCCTGCTTCATCCCACAAGCTAGTACCTGTGACTCCTGGGACTGAGAAGAGTGGCTGGTCCAAAGGGAGGTGTGCTATGAGTGAATGTAAAATTCATACCAGGTTTCAAAGATCCAGTATGAAAATTGTAACCTATTTCATTAATAAATTTTAGATACATTATGTGTTGAAATGCTAATATTTTGGACATATTAGGTTAAATAAATTATTAAATCATTTTACCAATTTTTTTTTTTTACTTTTTAAGATGTTGTGGCCAGAAAATTTAAAATACATATGTAGATTATGTTATATTTCTATCAGATAACGCTTGTCTAAGCTTTTCTTAAAGCTCCAGGAACAAAATACAGGAACGCAAATCTCTCTCTCTCTGTCTCTCTTGCTCTTGCTCTCTCTCTCTCTCTCTCTCTCACACACACACACACACACACACACACACACACACACTCTGCACACACTGTTGAGATCCACTCCAGCAGCTGGAAGGTAAGTCTGTGGAACTTTTCTCTTGAAACTGATAAATTCTCGGAGAAAAGGAAAAAATTGCAGACCACTCCTTGACCCTCGGAGACTCCTGCTATCGATCAGTCTCCCTTTTCTTCCTTGTCATCAGCCTCTCCATTCCTGCCATTTCTGCCTCCAACATATCCCGCCTCAAACCCCACTTAGGATGTTTCCCAGTTTTTAAAATGCCATCATAGATTCAGGGCGTGAGATGTGCTAGAAGAAAACAAACAAGTACTTAGATTTTTGGAATAAGAAATCATTATTCCCAGACTTTGGAAGTTAACATAATGGGGCTTTACTGCATTCCAGCTGCAGTGTTGGATCTGGCAGCCTGGCTGCTCTCTGATATAATGTGAAACATAACTCAGTGGTCATTTCAATGTGTAAAAGTTCAGCAGTATTGTTGGAACTATCATCATAAATCAGGAACAACTTTCTTTAGGGACTCTATTGCCACTTGATTTAGTATTTCCTGGCAACTTGCCTATCATGGAATGAAGCCATGATTGCTTCCTACACAAAATGTTATCTAAAAAACACCCCACCAGAAACCTATAGAAAGAACACTGACCAGCTTGCAAATTTTGATAATCTGTGGCTGCTTTTTGTATTGAGAATAAATTTGACAATGGGACTCATTGTTAAACTGGACAATATATTCCATTGAACAGCTTCCAAATTAAAATGGGGGTTGTATGGCATTTTATATACCATTTGCTCTCAAGAAAAGAACACTGGACTCTTCCGGTTCCAAGAAGAAAGTTCAGCAAAACATGTATACTTTGAAATATGAGAAATTATCCTCAGCAACTTTCATGGTAACATATTCAGTTATTTTGAAAACAGGGACATGTCAATCAGCTCTAGAGAGTAGGGGAACATGACAGTCTCATGTCCAAAATGTCCCAGAGTTCCTTTTAGATGAGTACTATGAGAATGTGCAGTTCCTCAAACAAAAAGGAGTAATTTACATGGGAAGTGTAAGAGGAAAGGCTGGAAAACTCCCTCCAATGCACTGTAGTTTTGCCTGCCAGTGCATTGTGGGTCAGGGGCACTGGGGTGAGTTAGGGATTCAGTAGAAGGAAATTGTGCCATTCAGTTCATAAACCCACAGTGGTTCCAACCCCTCAGAGGAGACCTGTTGTGGGCAATGAGCCCAGGTCAAGAACAGGAGTGACTCTTGGCCAGTGCTCAGCAAAGAATAAGGACACTCCCAAGAAAATACTTGACACCCTCCAAAACTTAGGAGAGACACTGAGCAGAGATGCAGAGCTCCGTGCAGGACTGTCTCTGCTTCCACGCTCACTTTCAGCTCCCTAGCTCCCCAGGCTGCTGAATCAGCAAAGAAAACTTTAGTCATCCAAACCTATCTTTTCTTCCTTTTTCCTTCCCTTGGGTTGGAATGATTCAGAATGGGATCTCAGTCCCCAGTTCTGAACAAATACTGCATTCCCGTTGTAATGATGAGCACATGGAAAAAAAATTTCCAGGCAAATGAAAAGACAGCACAGTTCAACAGAAGGGACCACTCAGAGGAATGAGAGAAAATATTTTTCTATGAAATGTAGTTTCTATAAGAGACGGGAGAAGTTTTGAGAACACTCCTGATTTGTGTTTCCAAAAAACTTCAAAAGGACATTTCTTCTATGAAATTCGAGCAGGGAACCACAAAGAGAAAGACAAACAGGTTATAGAAACCAGCATGGAGATTTAAAAAATGTTCATTTCATATTGAAATGGAGGAAATAAACAACAAAATGGATCCTGAAGAAAACAAGTTCAATGGAACAGAAGTCAATTTTGATATCACAAAGCTCAGAGAAGAAAGATAAAGAGATGAAGTGAATGGGAGAATATATAAAAAAGCACAGATAAGAGATATATTTAATATGTAAATATTAGGAATTTCAGGAAAAGAACCTGTAAAAGTGGAGCCATTATTAAACAACTATTTGGGGGAAGTTTTCCTGAGCCAAAGAAAGACTTGAGTTCTCTGAAAAGCAAACAAAATTAATGAAAGACTTGTCTTGATAATTTATTTTAAGTTCAAGGATAAAAACATATGCAGTGAGGATCCATACAGATAAAGCTTGCCTCCCACTTCTCTTCTGCAACACAAAGAAGACAAAATTGTCTACCAAACTGTGAGGAAGAAAAAGATTGTGACCCAAATGGGGTTGTCATTTAAAATGTGGGATGACAAGAGGTAAAAGCAAATCCCTTATATTGCATAGGGAATAATCAATTGACATTGCTCTATTTTTGATAAAGAAAATTAGAGAAAATAGATTTCAGTACATTTTTATTGAATGTTACTACTAATAGAATAAAAATAGTAGATGTGACTTCCAAAATCACAAGGGAAAAGTCAAGTTAAAAAAAGATAACCGTAGTCAATATAAAAAATCTGTTAAAAACAACCATGAAACAAAATAATAGAAATAAAACTAAGCATATAAATCTGGAGTTCCCATCGTGGTGCATCAGAAATGAATCTGACTAGGAACCATGAGGTTATGGGTTTGATCTCTGGCCTCGCTCAGTGAGTTAAGGATCTGGCATTGCTGTTAGCTGTGGTGTAGGTCACAGATGAGGCTTGGATCTGGCATTGCTGTGGCTGTGGTATAGGCTGGCAGCTGTAGCTCTAATTGGACCGCTATCCTGGGAACCTCCATATGCCATGAGTGCAGCCCTAAAAAGCAAAATAAAATAAAATAAAATAAAATAAAACTAAGCATATAAATCTTGTTAATAAAGTTATTGCTATAAACTCTCATTTTGAATCACAGACTTTTATACTGGGTTAAAAGTAAAATCTAAATATTATATTAGTGTACCCAGTTAATTTAAAAATAATAAAAATGCGATGGGCAAAGATATAACAGACACATCCAAACAAAAGCTGGACAAGAATGGAATATAAATAGGAGAGAAGGTGGTACCTAAATGTTAATTTTAAAAGAAAAAATCCACAGTGAAGTTATAACAGGTTGCACTCTTCTGTGGTGAGTATAAAAACATCAACTATAATAAACAAAAGTTTTTAGCAATATAACAAGAGGAAGAGCAGTGCTGTTGTAGTAGGCGATTTTGACGTGCTTCTGTTAGGACAAACCAAGTGGACAAAAATGAGTAAGTATGTAGAGGGTTCAAACAATGTAGCTTATTGGTGTCTGTAAAATGGAAAAGGGGATAACTTTACAAAATACACTTAGAACATTTCTGTAAATTCATCACAAAGAACATCTTGGTAGATTCTAGCAAAGTAAAATCTGCCGGTGGACCTGGGTTTTTGGTTGTCTCGTAGATCACTCAGTGGTGTTGAGAGATTCTTATAACGATGGTTACTGTCATAAAATAGTGACCGGGAGCTTGCAATGGGCACATCTTCCTGCATATGACATAGATGGGAGGTCAGGAGTGCTCATTGCAATGCATTTAAAGGAAAAGAAGAGACACTGGGCTTTGACCTATTGTGAGTGACTCCCAAGCTCTGATTCTTCATCTAGATGGCTACTGTTGACCCTTCAGTCACTGATAAAACTAAAATCTAGTTGGTGTCCATGGAGCAAATAGTTTCCATTTCCACCATGAGGATAGTGACTTTACTCATTCTCTATCCTACCTCAGATTGCTGACTTGTACCCTTCGGAGAACGCTGTCGTGGAATAAGAGAATGACTCACTCTAGAACCGTGGCATTTTAGAGAGATCTATTTTTATTGCATAACCTAAGGGGCTTTGGAAACGTAAGCTGTGTAACCCGGGAACGCATGTCTCAATTTGAGAAACATTGCAGGAACACATGTGATCCTTTATAGAGTGATTGCAAAGTGATTTATAAAGTGATTCTTCACTGCACAAACTAACTCAATGGACCTTATATATTGAACATTGTTAGTGTTTTGCAAACCATATTAGGGTTCCATATGACTTTTCTGTAATGCATTTATTGCAGAAGGTATAGCCAACATATATTTAGGAGGGAAAAATCATTGAAGCTCTGTATGGCCTTCCAGAGCGTAAAATGAAGAGTCCACGTGTGGTCTGGACAGGAGTAATCCTTGCTTAAAAATTAAATCACCTGGTGCAAGATGAGTAGATTATTTTTAGTAAGTAGATAATTGAGAAAAAACATGGAAATAGTTCCTCCAACATGCTGCATGGACTTCATTCTAACCACCAACTTGGCAGTTGACCTTGTATTTTTAGAGCTGAACAACCTGGCTATTCTCATCCAAGTGAATCGAATGTGGTCAAGAAGATGAAAAGCTCCCCAGAATCCCTGAGGTGGCTGGAACCCCACTTGTCCTTTCCCGGATCACCCGGCCCATGAAGGAATGGAGTTGAGTTTACATACTCTCCTTCTGAGAAGTGCATGGCTATTTACATACATACACAGTCTCATTGAGCGCTCCTTTGAATTTAAACACTAACATCAGTTATTTGCAAGCACATGATTTCATTCCACATGGTGGTGATATTTTTTCTCCAAATATGGACTCCTGGGGTGGTAATAAATAACACAGTCGGGGCGTAGGAAATGGAGTATCCTTCCCCCGGGTTATTCCAGGGAAGCAGGGACGGAAGCGGTCCTTGCTATTTCAGGAAAGCTGGTGGAGGTTGGATTGGAAGGCTGGTAGCGGGGCAGCAGCTGTCCTCAATCTTGCAGCTTTGACGGAGGGGAGCTGCCAGATTTACATTGTTTAAACACTTAACTAAATTAGCTATGAAAAGAAGGATGGGAGGAGTCCTGCTTAGTGGGGGGAATTTAGGATTGTGGTTTCTTATACTTTACACACACACACACACACACACACACACACACACACACACACACACACACACACTGATTTTCTTAAGAGGCTGCCAGGGGAAACTGGAGAGAAATTGTGTGTCCCTTATAGTAAGATTAAAAACAACAACAGTGAAAATGCCTGCTTTAGGAAGCTGTGCCAGACGGGCGTGGTCAGAGTTGCAGGGCCTTGGGCCTACATGCTGGGCTGAGAGTCCAAGTTAGACTCTAGATCAGCAAAGTGAGGACTGGTCTAGGACTGTGGCTCCAAAACATCTGGATGAGAACCTTGAGGCTTCAGTGCTGTGGACAGGAAACACTGGGATGAAGGCAGGTGCCACAGGTCTGGCTCTCTGAGGTCATTTGAAACCGTGGGTCTACTGGATTTTCAGTTTAGCTGCTGTTGGTTAGGGGATAGTTAGATCCAAGAATGTTAAACATTGGTTCTTTTTCAAGCTAGAGTTTTCTCTAGTGGATGGCCACAGACCTCTGCCATTGAATTTATCCTTTTTAACATTTGATCAGTGGGTCAGGTGGCACCACGGAAGACATTTATCTAACATTTTAGTTACGTAAACTATGAAGGTACATATGATGATGGAAAAAAGAATTATGATTTGAAATAAATTTGAAAAATGGTAAATTGAGCCAAGACCAACTATGTAATGCTGCTTAGGAGTAAACAGAAGTTTCCTAAGTTTGATTCCAGAAATCTATTTCATAAGTATAATATAGAAAAACTCTAGCTAGGCAGATGTAGCATCTAAGGACACACTCTGTGGCTCTAGTTAAGCACATAGTAGGGAGCCAGGACATCCTGTGGCAAAGAAAGAAACAACCCAGGTAGCACTGGCAGACTTTCTTTATCTGGCTCAGCTCCAAGGACCTTGAAGACCCATGATCAGATCAGGAATAGGCACCTTCTTATGGGAGGAATTTGTAAAGGAGGTTAAGTTATTGATCCTGGCAAAGACTTCACTAAGACATGGTCTCCATCTCTGAAGATGCTCATGAAGGACTGAAAGTGACCACTCAGACAGACCAGGAGGGCAGAAATCATAGGAAGGAAGGCTTGGGCTTAAAATACAGAGGTGTTCTAATGACTCAAAGTGTCCAAAAGGGGGTTCCTGCTTTGCAAAGCAAATACTAAGCATCTGAGCAGAGGAAAGACGGCCTGTGTTAGGTTAGACACCCTGGGTCATTGCTAAGACACCTCTGGTGTCATGATTCTCTGAATCCAAGGGGATATCATTTAGCTCCCCCTTTTTTTTCGTCTTTTTGCCATTATCTAGAGCTGCACCCGTGGCATATGGAGGTTCCCAGGCTAGGGGTCTAACAAGATCTGTAGCTGCCGGCCTTCGCCACAGCCACAGCAACACGGGATCTGAGCCGCATCTACAACCTACACCACAACTCACGGCAACGCCGGATCCTTAACCCACTGAGCAAGGCCAGGGATCGAACCCGCAACCTCATGATTCCTAGTCAGATTCGTTAACCACTGAGCCACGACGGGAACTCCCTCATTTAGTCCTTTTTAAGAAAATCTACTCCTTCCCCTTGACAGTGACATGGAACATCTTAATGAATGGGACTCTCAAAGTGACCTTTGGGAGGCTGAGCTGAATCTGCCCGAAGTGGAGAAAAGGAGTTCAGTCTTTCAGCCCAGAGGAGTCCTCCAGACAAGGAGGCCCAGCTGAGACCATGGCATGTTTGGGCCTGGCCTGACCTGACCTCCCTGGGCCTCCAGGCTGAGGTTCAGCTCCCAGGAGACCCACTGGTGCACAGTGACTGAGGGGCCTACACCAGAAGAATAGCCTCACTGTGTGTTCATATTGTTGGACTACAGCAAGATTGAAGCTCTTCCTGTACCCACCGTTGGGGACAGTGAGGGACTGGAGGAGACTTGGATAAAGCTGACAGATCCCAGGAACCCAGGTCTGTGATTTTCTTCCTACACCGGTGGCATAAGAATTTCCAGATGCCTCTGCTCTACTCAGTCTTGTGACAAAACTCAGTCCAGGTTCCACTTCTGCCTGTGTTTGCTAGGTGATCCTGGATAAGTTATTGGGCCTGTCAGATCTCAGTGTCCTCATCTATAAGAACAGTGGTTAACTTGATGGTTGTTGTAAGGTTTAAAAATCTGTGTGTACACTGCACACTGTAGAACAGTCTATAGCCCATGTACCACAGGAATTGGCAGTATTGAGGCCCTGGGTTATCAATTGTTGCTGTTTTCATTATTTTAGGCAGTTACAAGCATCTGTTTTCTTTTCGACCTTGCCAGTTCTCTGAAGATAGGACTTAGGTATCATCAATTTTTCCATAACTCAGAACCAGTTCCAAATTTGGCACATAGTTGGCTAAGGAATATTTACTACAAAAAATGAATAGCTCATATTTTAATAAAATGTGGTATTAACTACATAAAGACCATCAACATAATGAAGTAGCTTTGATATAAAAATAATGAGCAATTATTATTCGCTTCCTTTGGGTTAGACAGTTTACATGGTGTACTGATTTCTCACAATAACTTTCAGAGGAAGAAACTACTAACTCCATTTTACAGGTGGAAACACTGAGGTTCACAGCTTAAATGACTTGCCTAGAAGCCTCTAGCCTGGATCTGACCCTTCAGGGGTGCCTCACACCACAGCCTGTGCTCTCCACCACCAGGCAAACAGACACCGGAGCCCATTCATCCACAACATCAAAATGCAGTGGGATTAGCCCCACACTGCCAAGCTGCTTCCTGACCTAGCCTTTACATGGAGTCCTGGAGAAGTGTGTTTTTAACCCAGATTCTAATCAATAGCCTCACACTTTCTGTATACATCCTTGCTGAGTGTGACTGTATGAGGAGCATCTGTTCTAGAGACAGGCCACCCCCGATGGGCTCCTCTACTTCCTGTCTTCTTAGAGGCATACAAACAGGGACAGACCCAGCTGCATGAGTCTTGACAATCATCGTCATCATCATCACTATCCCTTTGCTGTCAAGAACATTGTGAAAGTAAAGCTGAGGTGAAGGTCCTCCTCCTAAGTGAAACTCACTGTTCAGTTCTGGGGTGTCACTTCAGTACATGCACTTTGGCTAATTTAATGTCATCTCTCCCAGAAATACATAGAGGAAGTGAAAAATAGACTAACTGGGAAGATGTCTTCAATACCAATTAATTTGGATGTGTTTGCTAAACTTGAGTTAACTTGATTAAATATAGTTACATTTAGGAGTCCCCATCGTGGCTCAGTGGTTACCAAATCTGACTAGGAACCATGAGGTTGTGGGTTTGATCCCTGGCCTCGCTCAGTGGTTTAAGGATCCGGCATTGCCGTGAGCTGTGGTGTAGGTTGCAGACGCGGCTTGGATCCCACGTTGCTGTGGCTATGGTATAGGCCAGCAGCTACAGCTCCTGTTAGACCCCTAGCCTGGGAACCTCCATATGCAGTGAGTACGGCCCTAGAAAAGGCAAAAAGACAAAAAAAGAAACAATAATAAAAATAAAAATAAATAGAGTTACATGTAAGTTACCCACTGAAGACTGGTATTGTCTTCATAAATATCAACAGGTTCATTTACTTTTGCTTACTTTGAAGCCACAGAGTTCAAAACTTCTGAGTCTGTGATTTGTTGCATGTACAATTCTGTCATGATCTTATTGAAGGTATTTTTAAGTATTTTTTATGTATTCCATTTCAATTAAATGGTTTGGAAGGAGCCAAGACCCTTCTCCCCCCTGAAAAAAAAAAAAAAGATGAAAACTTCTTCCCCCGAAGATATGTTTACAAAACATTCTTCTTTGATGTTTTTAGTAATAAAATAATTTTGCACTTGGAGCCCCCACTTACATTTTCTTTTTTCTATTTTTATACAAAGCCTTTTTTTCCTTTAGAGCAACAAATAAATGGAGACATATTTGCTAAGGTGGTAGACTGATGAAAGGGATGAGCAGAAAGTCCAGAGCAGGGGTTGGCAAACTTATTTATGAAAGGCTATAACATTTGCAGTTTTGCAGACCATATGGAACTACTAAAGTCTGCTACTGCAGTGTGAAAGCAACCACAGATGACACATCTAGATAAGTGTGTTTGGTCCCCACAAAGATTTATTTACAAAAACAGGCAGCAAGCAGATCGCGTGTTCTGGCATAGTTTGCAAACCCCTGTTCTAGACAGTCAAACAGACCTCAGTTCAAGCCTTGTCTTCATCACCTATAAGCTCTGGAATTTGAGTAGTGTGTGAACTTCAGTTTCCTCATCTGTAAAATGGGTATGCAACACATATTTCAGAGAGTTACTGAGGTTAGCAGTTTTGAAGCACTAATTAAATGTGTGCCTCTAAAATGAAAGGAGAGGATCACCCATACTTAAGTTAATACAGGAATTTTTCTCTTGGATTTGAGGCTGAATTAGTAATAATTCCTGCCCTATGGCTGTTCTTTGGTCTTTTGACTTTGGCTTACTTGAAAGAATTAAAGAATAAATAACTGCATGGGATTTATTTATCCAGTCCAAAAATAATATTAAAGATATTTTCTTCTTTGTTACTCAGTGAGGCCACAATGATGTTCTGGGCAAAACAAGTTCTCTGATAATCTTGTCTTGCCCTGAAGGGTTTTTATATTTTTACATCATGGATCAAATCAATCACTTTATTTTCCTGTTTTGTCATGGCCACTAGGAAACTCCAAATGAAATCTATGGTTCAATTTTGAAAATCTAGCTATTTGAACTTTATAATAGTAATAAAAATTTTAAAAAAGTATTGAGCACTTAAAATGTGCTTGGCGGTGTTATAGGCACCCAGGTTATGGTGAGCCATAACACTCACATGTTCCCAGTCTCTGGGAACTTTCCTATTAGTGTGGGAGCTAGATAATAAACCAGGTAGCAGATATATCAAGTGCTTTCAGAGAGTGACAGAGTGGTGTGACAAGGATAAAGCATTGTGATGTGGTAGAGAGTGATGGAGGGAGGGGTGCATTTTAGGGGTGACTGGGGAAGGCTTCTGAGGAGCCATGTGAAGTGGTGACAGGGAGGAGTGGAAAGCCCTGTGTGCAGAACACGAATAATGTGTTGGGGCCCATCAAGAAAGCTAGAGGGGCTTGAGCGGAGTGGGCAGGAGATGGAGCTGAACAAGGGGCACGCCAAAGCTTTCCCTGGTTGTGTCAATGTAATTAGAAGCCAAAGGGGAAGCTTCCGGCCAGGGAGCCTGGGAGCCTGGGTTTTTACCACACCCCAAACTTGCCTCAGCATGGAAATGGCATCTCTCCCCCTACCTGCCATTCCTCAGAAGCTGCCCCTCTTGGTATCACCCAGTGCTCAAAATCTGGTAGACTCTCCTCCCCCCCAAATTTACTTAAAAAATTACATACGATAACATTCACTCATTTTGGTGTTGAGTGCTATGAGTGTTGAGGAGTTCGAGGAGTCGTGTAACCAGCCTCACAGTCAAGCAGATCTCATGTGGATTCCACATTGAGAGGGGATGAGAGACTAGAGGGAGGCCAGGAAAAGCAGCATAAAAGCAGCTGACCTAATAAGGGAGCTTGATACAGGGTGGTGGCAGGAGAATGCGGGGCAATAGATTCCATGTAAGTTTAGAACTAGACTTGGAGGCTTAGAGTAGATAAGGGATATGAAATAGGGGAGTGAGAGATGGCAACCTGGTGCCTGCTTTGGGGGCTGCATGAGGGGCCTTGTCATCTTAGTGACATCCATCCAGGAAAAGCAGGTTTTCAGGGAAGGGAAGGAGAACGAGTTCCACTTTGCAAATTCTGCGTCTGTGTTCCCTGGAAGACATCCACTGAGTGTGCCACAGGTGGCTTGCTGTCTCAGAGATGGGGTCTGATCCAGTATCTGATCAGACCCTGTATCTTCTTGAAGTGGGTGGGGGGGGGGTCACCTAACTCAATGGTTCTGGACACAGGAGAAGTCCTCTTAATACGTTTTTTCCTAGAATGTTGTGAAATATGTATGACAGTTATCACGAACAAAGATGAATAGTCAAGACTGCACACTCATGGTTAGAAGAATGCCTCATACAAGGCAGTCACTCAGTAAATATTTGTTGAATAAATGAATACATGCTTAGCAATGTTAGCTATTTCCAGGGCAAAACTGACCCATTCTCACCTGTGAGCCAGTGAATCAGTTCCTTCCTCTGTGACAGAGAAAAAGTGACAACGTGGGTCAAGTCATTGGCTCCAGCTTCTCAGAGGGGCTCACTATGGTTACCATTTCCCTCTGGGTAATAACTAGGGTGCTGAGAGGTAGGCACAGCTGCTTTTTAATAATACTTAATTAAATTTAATGTAATTTATAATTTTTTCAGCTTTTTTGATGTATGATTGACAAAAATTACATAAATTTAGGTTATACAATGTGATTTTTTTAAAAGGTGAACAACCTGATGATGTAATCTATTATTCTATCTATCTACACATTGTGAGATGATTACCACAGCCAATTAACATATCCATTATCTCATATAGTTACCATTTTGAGGGGGGTAGTGAGAGCACATATTAAGATTTACTCTTAGCACATTTAAAGAAGAAAGAAAAGTTAAAGATGTCTGCTACAAACCATAAAGAAGCCATTAAAGTAAAAAAAGAAAAAGGATGTATTAAGTTAACAAGGGAGATAAAATGCACTCACAAAATGTTCAATTAATCCAAAAGAAGGCAGAAAAAAAGTGGGATAAAAAACAGATGTAAAAAATAAAACACAAATGTCAGGATGATAGATTTTAACTTAACCAAGTCAATAGCCACATTAAATAGAAAAAGGTTAAATACCTCAGTTAAGAAGACATTATCATATTGTGTAACAAAGCAAGTTGACTGCTACCTAAATAAAACCTACTTTAAATATAAAGATATGAATAAATGAAAAAAGAGAAAATACACTATTCTAACACTAATCAAAAGAAATCTGGAGTAGTTATATTCACATAAGACTAAGTAGATTTCAGAGCAACAAATACTACCAGATTAAGAAGGTAATTTCAAAATGAAAAAGGGTCAGTTTATCAAAAGAGCATAACAATTCTAAATTTTTGTGCATATAAGAAGAATAAAATATATGAAGCAAAAACTGGGATAATTTTAAGAAGAAATAGACAAATCAACTGTTAATAGTCAGAGATTTCAGTATACTCTCTTTCTCAATAGCTGTTAGACCATCAATAAGATAGCCTTAAGACAGAAAATCAATAAGTTTTGAGAAAATTCAACAACGCTATTAACCAGTTTGAACTAATGGACATATTCCTCCCAACAATTACAGAATATATTTTCTCTTCTAGTGCACTCAGGATATTTACCAAGTAAGGTAATATTTTGGCTATAAGTTAAGTGTCTGTAAACTTAAACAGCACTCAAATTGTGCAAAATATGTTCCTGGAACACAATATTTTAAATTAGAAGTCAGTTAAAAAATCCTGGAAAGTCTTCAAAGTTTTGGCAACCAAATAGCGTACTTCTAAGTAAACCATGGTCAAAAAGAAATCTAAAATGAAATTGTAAAGTATTTTTCACCAAATGCAAAAGACACTGCATATTAAAATTTGTAGGAAGCCACTAAAACAGTATCCAGGAAGAAATTTATAGCACTATAGATCTATAATAAAAAAGATCTCAAATTTGTGGTATCAGCTTGTGCCTTAAGAAATCACAGAAAAATATATTAAACCCAAATCAAATAAAAGAACAGGGCAGAAATCAAGGAAATACAGAACAGAAATAAAGTAGAGAAAATTAATAAAATAAAAAGCTAGTTATTTGAGAAAATAAAATTCATAAACCTTATTTCAGACTTATTAAGAAAGATGTCATAAGTTACCAATAGCAAGAATGAAGGAAGTGACATCACTACAGATTCTATGGATATTGAAAATACAAAATACAAATGTTTTTAACAACTTTATGCAAATAAATCAATAACATATGAAATGGAGAAATTCCTTGAGAGACACAAACTACTAAAGCTCACTCATATAAACTGAATCAGTCTATATCAAAGGAAAATAATTTGTAGTTAAAAACCTTCCCACAAAGAAAACTCCAGTCCCACCTCATTGGTAAGTCTTCCAAATATTTAGGAAAGAAATAATACTAATTCTAGATACATTATTCCAGAAAATTGAGGAGAAACAGATACCTCTCAACTCATTCTACCAGGCCAACTTTTGGTATCGATACCAAAATGATACTGGAAAGAAAGATTATAGACCACTATCCGTTATGAACATAGATGCAGAAATTCTTTTTTTACAATGATTTTTATTTTTTCCATTGTAGCTGGTTTACAGTGTTCTGTCAATTTTCTACTGTACAACAAGGTAATCTAGTTACACATCCATGTATACATTCTTTTTGCTCACATTATCATGCTCCATCACAAGTGACTAGATATAGTTCCCAGAGCTATACAGCAGGATCTCATTGCTTATCCATTCCAAAGGCAATAGTTTGTGTCTATTAACCCCAAATTCCCAGTCCATCCCACTCCCTCCCCTTCCCCCTTGGCAACCACAAGTCTGTTCTCCATGTCCATGATTTTCTTTTCTGTGGAAACGTCCATTTGTGCCATATATTAGATTCCAGATATTAGTGATACCACATGATTTTTGTCTTTTTTTTCTGACTTACTTCACTCAGTATGAGAGTCCCTAGTTCCATTCATGTTGCTGCAAATGACATTATTTTGTTCTTTTTTATGGCTGAGTAGTATTCAGTTGTGTATATATACCTCATTTTCTTTTGCAATCATCTGTTGATGGACATTTAGGTTGTTTCCATATCTTGGCTGTTGTGAATAGTGCTGCAGTGAACATGCAGGTGTGTGTGTCTTTTTCAAGGAAAGTTTTGTCTGGATAAAAAATTCTTAACATTTTAGTGAGTTGGAGCTGACAATATATACAATGGATTATGACCAGATGGATTTATCCTAAGAACACAAGGTCAATTAACATTTGAAAATCAATTAATGCAATTCATCATATTAACAAACTGAAACAGGAAAAAAAAATGTGATCACCTCAGTAAACACAGGAAAAGTATTTGACAAATCCCAACATCTCTTCCTAATAAAAACTCTGAGAAAGAGGAATAGAGAGGAACTTTCCTGACCCTATAAAGGGAATCTAGGAAACAACCCCTACAGTTAACACTTACAATGCTGAAAAACTGAGTGCTGTCCTTTTATGATCCCTAGCAAAGTGGGATTTGCCTTTACCACTTCTATTCAACATTGTACTGGAGGGTTTTCCCAGGGCAGTTAGACACAAAAATGAAATCAAAATTATCCATATTGGAAAGGAAGAATTAAAGCTGTCTTTATTCACAGATGACATGAAGTTTTGTGTAGAAAATTTTATGGATTCTACAAAACCTAATGGAAGACTTAAAAAATATAGTTCAGGAAGAAGGAAGTTTTAAAATCAGAAGGAAGGGCTCCCAATAAAATAACATTCAGGAATGAAAAAAGTACACTTGTCAGCAATTTTTTAAATGACTAAATTTGGGAATTTTTTTAAAAAGGTGGAACAGGAGTTCCCGTCATGGCTCAGTGGTTAACGAATCCGACTAGGAACCATGAGGTTGCGGGTTCGATCCCTGGCCTTGCTCAGTGGGTTAAGGATCCGACGTTGCCCTGAGCTGTGGTGTAGGTTGCAGATGCGGCTGGGATCCCGCGTTGCTGTGGCTGTGGTGAAGGCTGGCAGCTACAGCTCCAATTAGACCCCTAGCTTGGGAACCTCCATATGCCGCAGGTGCGGCCCTAGAAAAGGCAAAGAGACACACACAAAAAAAAGGTGGAACAAACACTAGACAATACAACAAACTGGCAGATGGAAAGAGGAGATATATATACAGGACAAATTGTTCTTCAGCTCTTGTATTGTCTGGGAGGAAGTTAAAAATTTAACTTTATACTTTGTAAAGTCTAGTATGCACATTAAAATGTAATGGTAGCTAGTAAAAATAATAGAAATAAAATGTGTAATTCTAAACTGTTAGAGAAGGGAGGGAGGTGAATTAAGTCTGGAGAAATATAAAGGTAAGTAGGGAAGGAGAAATAAAGAAAGAAAACACAGTAAATTAAATAAAAAAAGAATGACGAATAAGTCTGAACATAAATATTAACAAATTTAAAAACAGCTTTCTTAAATTAGATTAAAAAAGCCAACTATGTTCTATTTACCTGTTCACCTAAACCTGAAACCTAAAATAAAAATACAAATTATAAACTAGAGCAATACTACTGTTAGACTAAATATATTTTTAAGCCAGAAAGCACTAATAGGAATAAAAAGCATAATTACTTAATAGAAAAAGAAAATATTAATCAGGAAGATAAAACAGTGAGAAAACATACATATTAAAAAACATAATATCAAAGGGATACAATAGAATAGATTAAAATCTTGCATCGAGTTTGATAAATCTGTAGTAATGGTGGGAAATTTTCATATACCTCTGTAATAATTGATGAGTTAATTGAATAAATGATACGATAGCTTTATAGAAGTGATTATCGTCGTTTTTGCTGAGGTGCACTGGGTTAAGGATCCAACTGTGTGGCTCAGTTAGCTGAGGAGGCGCAGGTCCCATCTCTGGCCAGCTCTGCGGGTTAGAGGATCCTTCATTGCTGAACTTGTAGCCCAGATTCAATCCCTGGCCTGAGAATTTACATATGCTGCTGGTGTGGCCATTAAAAAAAAGAAAAGAAATAATTCTACATGAAAGAGAGAAATATTCATTATTTTAAATACTTGTGAAATGTGTAAACATTGAAATCTTAGCAAATACCAAGTTGTTATCATATAGTTCATATTTTCTGGCCACAATGAAATTAGATATCAAGAGTCAAAAGGCAAAACACAATAACCTAAAAAACATACCTTTAAAAATTTCATGGTTGGAAAGAAGTCCTCATGACTATTACCAAAGATTTAGAACTTCATAACAATGTAAGTATTGCATTTCAAATGCTGTGGAGTGTAGCTAAAGCAATATTTAGAGGGATAATTGTACTTTAAATGTACTATATTTGTAATTTAAAAATGTTAAAATAAAAATGAATTACCCCAAAGCGTGAAAAAAATAATGAAAAGAGGAACTTAATGAAGTAGGATATTAAAAAAAAACCCCCAAAACAGGAGTTCCCTTTGTGGCTCAGTGGCTAACGAATCTGACTAGGAATCATGAGGTTGCGGGTTCGACCCCTGGCCTTGCTCAGTGGGTTAAGGATCTGGCGTTGCCGTGAGCTGTGGTGTAGGTTGCAGACGCGGCTCGGATCCCGTGTTGCTGTGGCTGTGGCGAAGGCCGGCGGCTACAGCTCCTGTTAGACCCCTAGCCTGGGAACCTCCATATGCCACAGGTGCGGCTCTACATAAAAGGCAAAAAGACCAAAAAAAAAAAAAAAACCGCAACAACAAAAGAGAAGAGACATGGGTAGAATGGTACAATTCTACCAGCAAGACTGAATAAGCAAGAAAGAAAGCACAGAATACCCATATTGGGAAGGACAAAGGGAGGAGGGATATTGAAACCTAAGGTTGGAATCATGGCCAGGGGAAGGTGTTGAGGTTTCACTGGGCTGCCCAAGGCCAAGAGCTCCCCAAAGGACTGTGTGTGCTCCAGGCCTGTTGCTAGGGTGGAGCCCCACTGGACGGCCCTCACTCCAACCTGGTGGGAAGAATTAGCAAACAGAAGCATACTAGCACCAGGAAGAGAAGCTCAGTCCTCCTGCAGTGTCACTGCAGCATCCTCTACTGACAAACTTGAAGATGTGGGTGCCAGTGGCAAATGAGAAATGCTTACAGCTCCATTTTCAATGAACAAGAAATAAAGGAAAGGTCTGGAGCTGAGACGCATTAAACTGATAACTGTTATATATAGGATCCAAGATGAGCAATAAATTATGACTCCCAGGAAACTGGTTTGGGTCCCTAAGAGGGTGGTGTTTCCTGAGATGGGATCCGAGGAAAAGAAATTTGGAGCAAAGCAGATGAGTGGCATTTTGAAAACACTGAGTTTAACACACTTAAGAAATCCCAGTTAAATGACCAGAAGGCAGCTAGTTTCCTAGGGGTCTGGTGCCTGGAGGAAGAGCCAGACCTGAGGGAGAGATGGGCAGGTCTGCAGGTCTCCAGCACTGCAGTGATGGAGCCACGTGTCAGGATGGAGGCACTTGGAGAAAATGGCAATTAGAGAACCCTGAGCAACTTGAACATCCACGGTTCAGTAGACGAGGTTGAGCAAATGCAGCCAAGGTGGTCAGAAGAAAAGGAAGAGGAATGAGTGTGGTGTCACAGGAGATGGGCAAGTTCTCTGAAGGATGTAACAGTATCACATAAGAGAGAGACTGGAAAGAACATTGGCTTTAGACCAGGAGGTCCTTGATGCCTAGTGACCAGAGAAGCTGCAGTGGGGGTAGGGAATGAGGAAATGGCTGGCCCATCTGTGTATACATATTTGCCTCTGAACAGAGGAGAAAGGATGAAAGTAATTGGAGAGATGTGGGGTTGAGACAAGATTTTATTTTTACTGGAGAGAAAGAACATTTTTATGTTGATGCGGAGACTGCAGAGAGGGGGCTATGAAAGTTGCATATTGTTACGTGTGTGAATGAAGGAGGAAAGAACCAGCAATGCAACTTGACCTAGAGCTGGTAGTCAAGAAATGTTTACTGTGCTCTCTCACCAGCTGAGGGGCTGTAAATGTCGTTCGGACATCTTCCAGGAATGAGCCAAGGGACTCAGATGGATTTAGTAAGGATGATGGAAGATAACTCTGTTGTTGAGCAGGGTCACAAGGAAGTATGTGGTGTGCGTGTGTGTGTGTGTGTGTGTGTGTGTGTGTGTGTGTGTGTGTGTGTAATAGCTGCCAGAGCTAAAGCTTTCAAAGTGGAATTATTTGCTAAAGGTGAGGGGGGAGGGGAAATCAGAGTGTGAAAGGCTTAAACATTTACCATGACCTTCAGTTCTGGCCTGTGAACAGTAGGATGGTATCAATAGCAACAGCCTGACTTTCTTTCTCCTTTTTAAATTTCCATCTGTAGTGATTTCCCAAATCAGCTTTCAACAGGTTACAATGAATTTTAGCATTGGTCACTAGTGTATTTGTGTGTACAATACATAACCCTCTCTCTCAGGTCTCCAGAATGCCACGCTTCTGGAAGCGGCTTCCTTGTGCTCCCACTTCTCTTTGGCTAGGATTTATTTGTTTTGCATTTCTAGTTTTGTCAACTTATCTTTCACTTATTCCACTTGTTAATGTTTTTCTTCTCCATCACTCTGCGCTATGACCAAGCCTAATTCTCTGCCAGGTGGGGAAGTGGTGTTTCTCATGGCTGTTGGAACACTTGGAGTGTTGTGGTACCTCTCTCCATCAGGGCCTCACATCCCCCTGCACTGGGGGCACCTGGATGGTGACTTCCCTCCCTGTGGGAATCTCTTTAGGAGGACAGTAAAAACAGTATGATGACATTCTGCTTACAAAGTGCTCTGCACACCTCCACTTAAAGATGCTGCGTAATCAAAAGCATTAATAGGTCAGAATTAACAAGGCACTGGGGACTCTGTTTAAACTATAGCTGGCATTTTGCATTACAATGTAGAAAAATTGCTGTCAGAGCCAACTTGGGGCTTGTCCCTTGCTTTTATTTTGTGCAGGCCTGAGTGGGACAGGTTGCCAAGGACTGGCCTTTCTGTGAGGCAGACCCACACCACTGGGCTTCCAGGTGTCTGGGTAAGATTTCCCTACAACTGATCGAGTCTGCTCCACCATTGCAGAAGTCTTCCTAATATTTTGCTTCCAGAACATACCAAAAACGGATTGCTTCTGGGAACCCACAACTCTGCTGCCTGCCCCTCTTGGCCTCAGGATGTTAATCTGTCACTCATTGTATGCACTTCCTAATATGCTTCCCTACTGGTTCAGCCATGGTCAACGACATTGTCTTCCTTCAGTCTGAGCATTTAGCCAAACCTTGTATTTTGTATTCCCCTGATAATGTTTAGGGGAATCTGACAATGGTAATTGAAGCTCATACTCCGTTTAATTAACTGAGTTCTTAGAAAGTGCCAGGGACTCTCTTTGGAGCTGTGGAGCAAAGATAGAGTTGATGTCCATAGTTCAGTGGAGGAGACAGTTAAATAAAGCGTGATAATGAGTGACCTCAGAGAGGCGTGGTGCAAAGTGCCATGGGAATGTAGATAAAGAGCAGTCAATTCTGGGCGTTCCCTGGTGGCGCAGTGGGTTAAGGACCCAGCATTGTCACTGTTGTGGCTCTAGTTGCTGCTGTGGTGAGGTTTTGAACCCTATCCCGAGAACGTCTACATGCCATGGGCATGGTCAAAAACAGAGCAGTCAATTCTGGAGCTGACTAGGTACAACAACAGAATGACAGGGGAGTCAGGGAAGGCTCTTTGGGCCTGGAAGGATGATTAGGAGTTTAACAGATAGAAAAAGGGAAAGTGCATTCCAGGCAGAGGGATGAACTGGGCAAAGATACAGAGGCAGTACTATGCACTGAATATGCCGGGAAGAGTAAGTGTCCCACGTGACAGGGCAAATGGATGGATGGAGAGGGGAGAGCCCATGGGAAATAACACTAAAAATGTGTTTGGTGCCCAGTTTGGCATTCCTACCCTATCAGTGGGAGCCATGGAAGGACTCCAAAGCAAAGTACAGCTGCTGTTGTCCTGGCTCACCTTTGAGGGTACTGTAGTCACCATGGAGTCCTTGTCCACCTTCCATGAGGCCAGGTCTTTCTGAAAGCTCTTCCAGTGCAGATCTCTTTGTGGTGGAACCTCATGGACTCAGTAGCTGTGTGAAGATCCTGCAGTTCAGGGATGCTGTGCCTCTTGGCACAAAGGTGGGAGCAGAGCCTCTTTGCAGGGAGTACCCTGGATTAAATATGAGAGCAGGTAGGAAACTTGGAGGCTGGCGAGTCTGGCCATTCCTTCTTAGCACCTCCAGGTGGGCATGTGATTTAGGAAGAAAGATCTTCCTTCTCATGGAAAGAAAGAAGGCTATTGCTTGGAAGACAGGAGCTGATTCCAAAGTTGATTCATCAGTTTTTCTTGCACTATTTACTTCATACTCTTATATCCAACTTAAATCAGCAGGTCAAAACAGTCTCTCTTGGTTAAATGTCCCAGAGTTTGTGTAATTAATACAAGATGAGATGGTGCCAAAATGGCATTTCTTCCCAGGATCCCTTCAGACTGAGACATCCTATTCTCTTCCATACATGAGATTTCTAAGCAAACTGTCAGAATAAAACTTTAATGCTGGTGGCCCAAAGCTGATACTGCAACACTAGACAACCCCACATTGTACTGAAGGCTAATTCTGGATAATGTAGTGTTAGTGGCCATTATTTTGGTTCTACATTTTTGAAAATCCCGTTCTGTGGTAAGTCTTGCTGGCAAGTGTGTGCCAACAGAAATATTCGTTAACTGAAGTGCTACCCAACAGATGTCATGTTCAGAGGGTGCCGTTCTCCTGAGTCCTGCTCTCTTGTCTCAGTGCCACTGTGGACGGGGAGTGGGGGTAAGGGAGTAACTGTCCTCTCATTGTACTAGGAGAGAACGTGACCTGAGCTCCATCCTTAGTAAAAGACAATAGCTTTTCTATTTTTTCCTGCCAGTGTAGCCCATGACAAACTTAAGACATAAATTGAAGGAAAGATAAACATAAGTGTTACCTCATAGTAGGGAGCTGGCATAGCCTCACCAGTCCACTCCCTGCCAGTCCCAGTGCCCCTGGTGAGGCCAGAGTGGGTGTGGAGTGGGTGTTACTGGGTGGCAGAAGCTGGGTAGGGTGTGAAGGGCCATGCTGCCCCCTGAGCTGGGCTGCTCACTTCCCATCTCCACGTATAATCAGAAATTCACTTTATTAAGAAGTGAACAGAAATAATTTTAAACTGTTTATTAAGAATATTCTGGTTGAATTGTGGTAGATGTAGCACTTTGGAGCTACTTCGTTTAGGAAATTAAATATTTTTTTCTTCTTCACAAGTCACCGTGGTGCCTGAGGAGAGACCAACCACTTGCCCTCACCCCTGTTTGGCAGGGAGCATCATAAAAGTATTCAAACGTGTTGGATATGAAGGGAACTCACAGGAAGACTCCTGTGGGCAGCAGCAATCTGGCTGAAGGTCAGGCCCAGGATGCTCAGTCTTAGCAGATGGCCTGGTTGGTAAAGCAGGAGCCGGAGGGACCAAGTTGGGGCTGGGCAGCTGCAGCCATGTTCCTTAAATCCCTTTGTCAGTCGAGTGGTTGGTAAAGGGAGAAGGATGTGCGTCACCACATCTGCCAGGGTAAATGCCCTGTGGGCAAGGGATCATTGTCCAGCCTCTGTGTGCAAAGGTGAGCGTGTTCCAACCAGGCACAGAGTGGGGGCCACGCAATTCACCACCGATACAAAAAGGCCTTTGGACCCCAAACCCTTCACAGACTTGTGATCCTGCTTCATTATGAAGTGAGCATGATTTCTGTTGTGGTTTACTCCTATTTCCTTTGTCCTCAGGGAGGATGTAGAATGGCTGGCCACCTCTCAGGGAAATCGTGCTCATCACTCGCAATGTCAGGCCTTAATCTTAAAAGTGCCTTTGCAGAAATGGTGCCGAACAAATTGCACATACTGTTCACAGCCACATGCATTTACTTCTCCATTTGTCTCAACATCTTGGCTCTTTTCTTTGAGATAAGCTTAAGGAACCCTGAGAGGCACATAAATAATCTGGCTGTTTTATTGCCCTGGTTCTCATAATAGGCTACATTGTGTGACCTGACCGTATCTTTTTCAGGAAATTTATGTCATGGCAGTAATAATTCCTCCTAACAGAAACAGCCTATAACAGGGTGGGTTTATTAAGAGAGTATTTATGGCTAATTAAGCTGCCATGAGCACTCTTTTCACTCTTGGGCCTACAAGCAGATGCACGTGGAGAGACAGTGGGGGCATATCAGGAAGCGAGTAGATGGGCTTGAAGGCAGGAGACTAGGGATCTGCTTGTGGCCTCATCACCCATTTCATAGTAACCGTGGGCAAGATGCTTATCTTCTCTGGATCACACTTGTTAACTGGAAAGAGAGAGGGCTGAATTGGACAGTCTTTGTGCTCTGTGATTTGTGAATCTAAGGGTAGAGGAGAAGCTGGGTATTTGTACAGGGATGTGATAAGAATGAAGGATCACAGTCCAGTTAGCCCCACACTCTTGACGTACTTTTGAGACTTCGGCTCCTCACTTACCAGTCGTAAAGGTGACAGATGGTTTAACCTAGTCCAGCAGCCAAACTTGAACGTAAAAATAAATTAGACATCCCGAAGAATCAGGCCCATTTTGTGTGTGTGTGTGTGTGTGTTTGTGTGTGTGTTTGTGAGCTTTAGTAGCCTGCTCCTGACCCCACTGAGAACACCATCAGGTAAAAGCACAGAAAGTAACTTAACTAGAGGCCATCTGTTAGCCAGAAAGTGCCCGTCATTCATCACCTCCCTTAAGTGTGTTTGCTTCCACACTGGGGAGACTAACAAGAGTCTTCCAGCTCAGGAATCCTCTTTATCTCCTAGTCCCAAATCCCCAGACAAGTGCAACTGGGAAGAAATTATTCTCACAGTCAGAAATGACACATTCTTCTTGAAAAACTTTTTAGTACTTAAAAGCAAGTTTCCACCCTCCCCCTTGCTAAGATACTGGGTAAATCCCAACCATGGGGAAATCAACTTCATCTCACCGAACCCTCTCTACCCCAGGCAGTTACCTAGAGAAGTAACCACAGCCCTGGTTTTCTCAGCAAGTCTCCCATGTCCAGTAATGGTGTGAGCAACCCCCCCAACCCCAAAGCGCCTAAGGGTTCACGCAGTCCCATCAATTATGAGCAAACAGGGTTTAGTGTGTGGTTGTTTCAGCCAAATACACCAACAGTGTAAAGGTATGACTGTCTTGTGGACGAGGCTTCATCACTATCACCTCAGAGGTGCAGTCAGTGTACCAACTCCAGACAGGTTTGCTCTAGGGGGTGGCAGATTTATTTATTTATTTATTTATTTATTTATTTATTTATTTATTTAATGGCCTTGAACTGAACACATTTTATTTTTTCATTTATAATGATTTTTATTTTTTCCATTGTAGCTGGTTTACAGTGTTCTGTCAATTTTCTACTGTACAACAAGGTGACCCAGTCACACATACATGTATACATTCTTTTTGCTCATATTATCATTCTCCATCACAAGTGACTAGATACGGTTCCCAGTGCTATACAGCAGGATCTCATTGCTTATCCATTCCAAGGCAATAGTTTGCATCTATTAACCCCAAACTCCCAGTCCATCCCACTCCCTCCCCCTTGGCAACCACAAGTCTGTTCTCCATGTCCATGATTTTCTTTTCTGTGGAAACGTTCATTTGTGCCATATATTAGATTCCAGATATAAGTGATATCACATGGTATTTGTCTTTTTTTTCTGACTTACTTCACTCAGTATGAGAGTCTCTAGTTCCATCCATGTTGCTGCAAATGGCATTATTTTGTTCTTTTTTTATGGCTTAGTAGTATTCCAGTGTGTATCTATACCATTTCTTCCTAATCAAATCATCTGTTGATGGACATTTAGGTTGTTTCCATGTCTTGGCTATTATGAATAGTGCTGCAGTGAACATGCAGGTGTGTGTCTTTTTCAAGGAAAATTTTCTCTGGATATATGCCCAAAATGATATTGCCAGGTCATTTGGTAGTTTCGTGTATAGTTTTCTAATGTATCTGCATACTGTTTTCCACAGTGGCTGTACCAATTTACATTCCCACCAGCAGTGCAGGAGAGTTCGCTTTTCTCCATACTCTCTCCAGCATTTGTTATTTGTGGACTTATTAATGATGGCCATTCTGACTGGTGTGAGGTGGTACCTCATGGTAGTTTTGATTTGCATTTTTCTAATAATCAGTGATGTGGAGCATTTTTTCATATGTTTGTTGGCCATCTGTATATCTTTGGAGAAATGTCTATTCAAGTCTTTTGCCCATTTTTCAATTGGGTTGTTGGCTTTTTTGCTGTTGAGTTGTATAAGTTGTTTGTATATTTTAGAGATTAAGCCCTTGTTGGTTGCATCATTTGAAACTATTTTCTCCCATTCTGTACTTTGTCTTTTTGCATTTTTTAAATGGTTTCCTTTGCTGTGTAAAAGCTTGTCAGTTTGATTAGGTCCCACTGGTTTATTTTTGCTTTTACTTCTGTTACTTTGGGAAATTGACCTGAGAAAACATTTGTAAGGTTGATATCAGAGAATGTTTTGCCTATGTTCTCTTCTAGGAGTTTGATGGTGTCTTGTCTTACATTTAAGTCTTTAAGCCATTTTGAGTTTATTTTTGTGCATGGTGTGAGAGTGTGTTCCAATTTCATTGATTTACATGCAGCTGTCCAATTTTCCCAGCACCACTTGCTGAAAAGACTCTCTTTTTCCCATTTTATATTCTTGCCTCTTTTGTCGAAGATTAATTGACCATAGGTATCTGGGTTTATTTCTGTTATTTAATTGACTGTTGGTGTCTGGGTTCTGTATTCTGTTCCATTGGTCTGTCTGCCTGTTTTGATACCAGTACCACACTGTCTTGACTACTGTGGCTTTGTAATAGTGCCTGAAGTCTGGGAGAGTTATGCCTCCTGTTTGGTTTTTGTTCCTCAGGATTGCTTTGGCAATTCTGGGTCTTTTGTGGTTCTATATAAATTTTTGGATTGTTTGTTCTAGTTCTGTGAAAAATGTCATGAGTAATTTGATAGGAATTGCATTGCATCTATAGATTTCTTTGGGTAGTATGGCCGTTTTTTATGATATTAATTTTTCCAATCAGGAGCATGGACTATCTTTCCATTTCTTTGAATCCTCTTTAATTTCCTTGATTAATGTTTTGTAGTTCTCAGCATATAAATCTTTCACCTCCTTGGTCACGTTTATTCCCAGGTATTTGATTTTTTGGGGTGCAATTTTAAAAAGTATTGCATTTTTGTATTCCTTTTCTAATATTTAATTGTTAGTATACAGAGATGTGACTGATTTCTGAATGTTAATGGGAGTGGCAGAATTATTTAAAACATGATCCTGGTCCTGAAAGTGTTTGCCACTCTAGAAGTTTCCTCCTAGAGGGAAAAATATTAACAGAATTACTAGTCGCTGTCAGTTCTAGGAGGTGCTCCTTGACTGTGCAGAGAATAGGGTGGGCAAGTCTGCATTGCAGATTGGTGGTGAGAAGCTGGTTACCACTGTGTATGTAGTCTTGCTCAAATCCCCAGACTTCTTTAATTCCCAAGTTACCGATAGGAAAATAGCAAATTCCCTTACCCCAATATTCAAGGAGCAGAAAACCATTGAAAAAAACTGTACATACCCCAAGAGCTCTTAGCAATCCAACTGCTAATTTCAACTGGATGTACAGCTGGCCTTTGGCTATGAAGATAAGACCGACCATATGTTGATAACAAGACCAGAAATAAAACCCAAATGTGTTTCTCATAGTTTTCTAATAACACATTGAGGAGTAGAATCGGAAGTAAGTTTTAATTAGAGTCTGTAAATGCTTGAGATGTTAATAATGACAGCTATCTCTGCTCAGTAAATTTAAGGCAAAATCCCTCAGTATGAAATAAAAGCATGTAACTGGGTGCCTTATATTTAGCCATTGGGTGCTTAAAGGTCTTATATATTTCAATGCGGTCCCTGTTAACAAATGATAATAGTAACAAAGTTGCCGTTAAGTAGTCATCAATTATTAAACCATACCATTTATCAAGTATTGTGCTAGACACATTATTTTTAAAATTTTTAATTTTTTTAAGTTTTATTGAGGTATAGTTAATTTAAAAGGCTGTGACAATTTCTGCTGTACAAGAAAGTGACCCAGTCATACATATATATACACACATCCATTCTCCCTCAGCTTCTTTTCCCAGATAGATTATCACAGAATTTTGGGTAGAGTTCTCTGTGCTGTACAGCAGGTTCTCTTTGGCCAATCCTTTTGTATACCTCAGTATGCATATGCCAATCCCCAAACTCTAGTCCATCCCTTCCACCCCCCACCACCTTTGGTAACCATAAAATTTTCAAAGTCCGTGTTTCTGTTCTTCAAATAAGTTCAATTGTATCCCCCCGCCCCCCTTTTTTTAGATTCCACATATAGGTGATATCATATGATGTTTGCCTTTCACTGTCTAACTTCACTTGGTGTGATAGTTTCTAGGTCTATCCATGTTGCTGCAAATGGCATTATTTCATTCTTGTTTATGGCTAATACTCCACTGTGTATGTGTACCACATCTTTATTCATTCCTCTGTTGTTGGACATTTAGATTATTTCCATGTCTTGGCTATTGTAAACACTGCTACAGTTAACGCTGAGGTGCATCTACCTTTTCAAGTTACAGTTTTCTCTGGGTAGATGTCCAGGAGTGAGATTGCTGGATTGTATGGTAATTCTGTTTTTAGTTTTTTGAGGAACCTCCGTACTGTTTTCCATATGGTTGCACCAGTGTGCTTTCCCACCAACAGTGTAAGAGGGACCCCTTTTCTCCACACCCCCTCCAGCATTTGTTATTTGTAAACTTTTTGATAATGGCCGTTCTGGCTGGTGTAAGGTGGTACCTCAGAGTAGTTTTGATTTGCATTTCTCTAATAATTAGTGATGTTGAGCAGCTTTTCGTGTGGTTTTTGGCCATCTGCATGTCTTTGGAGAAATATGTATTTAGATCTTCTGCCCACTTTTTAAAATTTTGTTGTTTGTTTGTTTTTTGATATTGAGCTGCAGGAGGTGTTTGTATACTTTGGAGATAAATCCCGTGTCAGTTGCTTGATTTGCAAATATTTTTTCCTGTTTTGTGGGTTGTCTTTTTGTTCTGTTTATGGCTACCTTTGCTGTGCAAAACTTTTAAGTTTAATTATGTCCCATTTGTTTATTTTTGTTTTTATCATCATTATTCTAGGAGGTGGGTGTGAGAAGATATTACTGCAGTTTATGTCAGAGTGTTTGGCCTGTGTTGTTATGCTAAACACTTTAGACATGGGATTTATTTTAACACTTCCAATAATTCTATAAAATACACACTGATTTCTCTAGAGGTTTCAGACAAATTGTCACTTACTTAAGAGAAAGTAGTGGCAAGTATAGAAATTGATATTTGGACTCAGTCACCTGGCCCCACATCTGTGCTACTTTGTGCTTTGTATTTATCCATCCAGTCCTGCTGCCCCAGAGGGAATGATGCTCTATAAAGCCAGATTTAAAAGCTCATACATATCTCCACACCTTTATTTTTAAACAATTTTATTGAGATATAAACCACATACAAATTCACCGATTTAAAATATACATTTAGTGATTTAGTATAGTCACAGTTATACAACCATCATCACAATCTAATTTTAGAACATTTATGCCATATCCAAAAGAACGACAGTCATTCCCAATCCTCCCTAACCCCCAGTTACTATACACCACTAATCTACGTTCTGTCTGTATAGATTTGCCTCTTTGGAAAAATCTATGTAAATGAACCATAGATTATGTGATCTTTTGTGACTGGTTTATTTCACTTAGTTGATGTTTTCAAGTTTAATTTATTTTGTAGCATCTATCAGCACTTCATTCCTGTGTGTCACTAAATGATATTCCATTGTATTTTATTCATCCATTCGAGTTGTTTCCATATTTTGACTATTATGAATAGTGCTGTAATTAACACTCGCGTACATGTTTTTGTGTGGACATATGCTTTCATTTCTCTTGGGTGTGAACCTAGGAGTGGTATAGATGGCTCATATAGTAACTTTATGTTTAAATGCTTGAGGACCTGCCAAAATGTTTTTCAAAGAAACTTTATCACTTTACATTCTCAATGGAAGAAATTTCCAATTTCTCTACTTTCTTGCCAACACTTGTTATTGACTGTCTTTGATTATAACTATTCAAGGTGTAAAGTGGTATCTCATGTGGATTTGATATGTGTTTTCTTAGTGATCAGTTGTGTTGAGCAATTTTTCATGTGCTTATTGACTATTTGTACATCTTCATTAGAGAAATAACTCTTCAGATCCTTTGTCCATTTGATTGGTTTGTCTTCTGTTACTGATTTGTAAAAGCCTATTTCGTATTCTGGATGTAAGTCCCTTATCCAATATATGACTGAAAGCATTTTTGTCTCATTCTGGGTTTGTGCTTTCATATATTTGTCATGTTTATTGAAGCACAGAGGTTTTTAATGCTGATGAAGTCCAATACATCTGTTTTATCTTTTGTTACTTTTGTTGTGCTTTTTGTTGTCATTTCTAAGATGCCACTGCCTAACCCAAGGTTATGGAGATTTACTCTTAAGTTTTCTTCTAAAAGTTTTATAGTGTTAATTCATATTTAAGTTTATGACCTTTTTAAGTAAATTTTTATATGGTATTAGGGAGGGTCCTAGTTTTATTCTCTTGCATTGGATATCCAGTTATCCAAGCACCATGTTTGAAAAAACTTTTATTTCTCTTATTGAATTGTATTGACACTTTTGTTGAGAATCAGTTGACCACAAGTATAATGGTCTATTTCTGGACTCTAGGTTTTGTTCCATTGATGTATATATCTATCCTTACAGCTGTGACATAGTGACTTGAATTCCGTGACTTTGTAGCAAACCTTAAAATCATGACGTTGAATCTTCAAACTTTGTTTTTATTTTTCAATATCATTTGGCTTTTCTGGGCCTCTTGCATTTCCCTATAAATCTTAGAGTCAGCTTGTTTATACAAAAAAAAAAAACCAGCTGGTATTTTCATAGAGATTAACTTGAATCTATGGATATTTTGGAGAGTATTGTAACATTATCAATATTAAATCGTCTAATTCAGGAAATGGGATAGTTTTCAGTTTATTTAGGGCTTCTATTTCTTTCGATAATGCTTTGTTTTCAACATTCATGACCTGCATTTCTTTTGTTAGCTTCTTTTAAATTTTTTTATTATAGTGGATTTACAATGTTCTATCAATTCCTGCTGTCCAGTAAAGTGACCCAGTTATACATACCTATACATTTTTCTTCTCACATTATCTTCCATCATGTTTCATCACCAATGATTTGATATAGTTTCCTGTGCTATACAGCAGGATCTCATTGCTTATCCACTCCAAATGAAATAGTTCGCATCTACTAACCCCAAACTCTCAGTCCGTCCTCACCCCATTGGCAACCACTAGTCTGTTCACCATGTCCATGAATTTGTTTCTTTTCTGTAGATAGGGTCATTTGTGCCATATATTAGATTCCAGATACAAGTGATATCATACAGCATTTGTCTTTCTTTCTGACTTACTTCACTTAGTATGAGAGTCTCCAGTTCCATCCATGTTGCTGCAAATGGCATTATTTTCTTCTTTTTTATGAATGAGTGGTATTCCATTGTGTATATATACCACATCTTATTAATCCATTCATCTGTTGATGGATATTTAGATTCTTCAGCAAGTGGTACTGGGAAAACTGGACAGATGCTTGTAAATCAATGAAATTGGAACACACCTTCACACCATGCACAAAAATAAACTCAAAATAGCTTAAAGACTTAAACATAAGACAAGACACCATAAAACTCCTAGAAGAGAATATAGGCAAAATATTCTCTGACATCAACCATACAAATACTTTCTTAGGTCAGTCTCCCAAGGCAGTAAAAAATAAAAACAAAAATATGTCAATGGGACCTAGTCAAATTTACAAGCTTTTTCACATCAAAGGAAACCATAAAAAAAGACAATATAAGCAATGGGACAAAATAGTTTCAAATGATGCAACCAACAAGGGCATAATCTCCAAAATATACAAACAACTCATACAACTCAACAGCAAAAAAGCCAAACAACCCAATTGAAAAATGGGCAGAAGACCCGAACATACATTTCTCTGAAGAAGATATACAGATGGCCAGCTGGCGCATGAAAAAATGCTCAACATCACTAATTATTAGAGTAGTGCAAATCAAAACTGCAATGAGGAACCACTTCACACCAGTCAGAATGGCCATCATTAGTATCTCTACAAATAACAAATATGGAGAGGGTGTGGAGAAAAGGGAACCCTCTAACACTATTGGTGGGAATGTAAATTGGTACAACTACTATGGAAAACAGTATGGAGGTACCTCAAAAAACTAAATATAGAACTACCATATGGTCCAGCAGTCCCACTCCTGAACATATATTTGGACAAAACTTTCATTGAAAAAGACAGACGCACCCCTGTGTTCATTGCAGCACTATTCATAGTAGCCAAGACATGGAAACAACTTTATTATTTCATTTCTTTGGTTGCTGTTGTAAATGAAATTGAAATTTTAAATTTAATTTTTGTATTGCTTTGTTTTATTGTACGCTGTAACCCTGATCAACTTATCCATTAGATATAATGGTTTTCAAGTATATACCTTAGAATTTTGTACCTCAAGATATGTCATCTGCAAATAGAGATAGTTTGATGTCTTCCTTTCTAATCTGGTCATCTTTTATTTCTTTTTCTTGCCTAATTGCTTTGGCAGGGATTCAGTGAGGTGTTGAATAGAAATGTTGATAGTATATATCCCTGTTTTATTTCCTAGACTTTAGGAAAAAAAATTTAGTTCCTCACTATTAAGTATGATGTTGGATGTTACCATGAGAGGTATTGTATTTTTCAAATGCTCTGTTTCTGTTAAGATTACCATGTGGTATGTATCTTTATTCTATTAATGATATATGAATTGATTTTCAGATGTTAAACCAACCTTGCATTTCCAGAATAAATCTGATATAATCATGTGTATAATCTTTTGATATTTTTGCCAGACTTTGTTTGCTACTACTTTGTTGAGAACTTTGCAGTTGTATTCATAAGCGTTATCTGTGGTTTTCTTTTTTATGTAATGCCTTTGTCTAGTTTTGATGTCAGAGTTATACCTCTTTTCACAAACTAATTGAAAAATGTCCCCTCCTATTCTATTTGTTTGGAAGAATTTGTGAAAGACTGGTGTTGATTCTTCTTTAAAATTTTTATATAATTCATCAGCAAATCCACCTGGGCCTCATCTTTTCTTTATGAGTAGTTTTAAGTTACTGATTCAATAAGCAATGAAGTCCTGCTGTATAGCACAGGAAACTATATCCAATCACTTATGATAGGATATGATAGATGATAATGTGAGAAAAAGAACGTGTGTGTGAATATATATATGTATTATAACTATATATTCATATATAATGTTATATAATGTAAATATATTATATATAAAGCATATATAATGTATATTATGTATATATGTGCATATATATAAAGCTGGATCACTTTACAGTATAGCAGAAATTAACAGACCATTGTAAATTATGTATATTCAGATTTTGTATTTCTTCTTGAGTTAGTTTCAGTATGTTGTGTGTTTTTAGATATTTATTTTATCCATTTTATTCAGGTTATCTAATTTGTTGCCACACAATTGTACATAGACTTCTTTTATAATCTCTTATATTTCTGTAAGACCAGTAGTGATGTCTTCTCTGTTACTCTTGATTTGGGTAATTTTAGTCTCCTCTACTTTTTTTTTGGTTCATTCTAGCTTTTAGCTTGTCAGTTTTGTTGAAATTTTTAAGGAACTACATATTAGTTTCATTGAATTTTACTTTTGTTCTTCATTTATTTATTTTAATTTTTTTCCTCTAATGTTTTTCATTTTATCTGTTCTGTTTTCCTTTGAGTTTAATTTCTCATATTTTTCTAGTTTCTTTTGCCCCCACCCAGTTTTATTGAGAAATGATTGGCATACATCACTGTTAAGCTTAAGGTGTACAGCCTGATGGTTTGGTTTATACATATTGTGAATTGATTACAAAAATAGGTTTAGTTAATATCTGTCATCTCATATAGATAGAATAAAAAGAAAAGAAAAATGCAGTTTTATAATTTATAAATGTTCATTGCAGAACCTATTAGAATACTGATTATATGTCCTTTCTTTTCTTTTTCTTTTTGATTGAAGTATAAGTGACCCACAACACTATGTTACTTCAAGTTGCATACCATAGTGATTCAATATTCCTATACATTTCAAAATGATCACCACATAAGTCTAGTTACCATCTGTCACTATAAATAGTTATTACAATATCATTGACTATATTACCCATGCTGTACATTTCATCTCCGTGACTCATTTGTTTTGTTACTGGAAGTTTGTGTCTCTTAATCTCCTTCATCTAGTACACTAATCTCTGTCCCACCTCCCATCTGGCAACCATCTGTTTATTCTTTGTATCTATAAGTCTGTTTCTGTTTTGTTGTGTTTGTTCACTTATTTTGTTTTATAGAATCCTCATATAAGTGAAATAATATGGTATTTGTCTTTCTCTGACTTCCTTCACTTAACATAATACCCTCTAGGTCTATCCATGTTGTTGCACATGGAAAGATTTTATCCTTTTTTGTGGATGAGTAATATTCCATTATATATTCTATTCTATAAAATATATACATCTTATTTATCCAGTCATCTGTGGACACCTAGGTTGCTTCCATATCTTGGCTATTGAAAATAATACTGCTGTAAGCATAGAGGTGCATCTATCTTTTCAAATCAGTGTTTTTGTTTTTCTTTGAAAAATATCCAAAAGTGAAATTGATGGGTTGTATGGTAGTTCCATTTTTAATTTTTTAAGGAATCTTCATGTAGTTTTCAATAGTGTCTGGTGTCATTTGATTTTAGGCTGAGAAATTTCTTTAGTATTTCCTGCAAGGCAGGCTTTTAATAATGAATACTTTGACTTAAAATTTTTATTTGGGATTTTCTTAATTAGTTTTCATATTTGAAAGAGTTGTTCTGGTTAAAAGGTTCTTGTTGATTATTTTTTTCTTTCAATACTTTGAATCTCACTGCTTTCTGGCCTCCACTATTTCTGTTAACCTTCTTGGGGTTTCCTTGCACACAATGGATCATTTCTATTATGCTGTGTTAAGATTTTCTCTTTCTTTTGCCTTTTATTGTAGTTCAGAGAAGTCCTTTTCCCTGCAATGTACAGCCTCTGATGTCTTGCATCTGAGGGTGAAGGCTTGGGAATGTGCAGCCTCCGTGATCACCAGAGGTGTCTGTGGTTATTTTGAGTCTCTCTTTTCCTAATCTGACTCTTAAGTTTCTAGCTGGTCTACCTTTGTTGGTTTATCACCTAGATATTAGCCTCTACTAATTGCTAGCTATTTGCTGTATTGCCTTTGACAATACCTTGGTATTGTTTGATAATATTTTGGTATAAATTGTTCCATGGTCTGATATAATTAAAGTCTTGTTTCTTTTCAGAAGCAGGGTGTTCCCAGTCTTTGGATCTTGCTCTGACTTCAGGTGGACTCTTTTTAGCTGACTCTTTCTGTAGCTGTTTCTGTTAAAGTTCTAGCTGATATACCATGTTGCTTCCTGATACCAGCATCCTTTTCATCCTCACCGCCAGGATCTCCATAGCTTTTGTTTTAACAGTGTCCTTAGGCATGATATTCCCAAACTATGTTATAAATAAAGTTAGTCCCTTTAAGGAGATATGAAGACCTCACTGTTCTTAAACACTTCTCTCTCTAGACAGAACCTCTGTACCATTAAACATGAGCTTTGAGTGGGAACAGTGTCCCTCTTCTCATGGAGACACTCATGCTCTGTGAAGAGAGGTGTTCTCCTCTTGCTTCTACTAGCACTGAGCCTCCATCCTACTGGCTACCTGGGGCAGGGATGGTCATGTTCAGTATTGTTGACCTTATGAATGAGGGCTCACCGGGGGAACAGAGCCCCAGTCCTCTTGGGCATGTCTGCCTGAGTTACAGCTCCTATAGCATGGAGCTGGTGAGAAGATGAGATTTGCAGAAAACTTCCCTATGCTGGGGTGAAGTTACAACCCTAGACTGGCATTTTGAGAGGGAGCCCCTTCTTCTTGGCCGTCCCCACCTAGGGCAGAGTTTCCATTACAGTGAGCTGTGGGCGGGGATGCGAGCTTGATTGTGGTTCAAATGCCACTGACTTTCACTGTCAGTAATGAAATTTGATAGCTTTTCTTGAACAAATGTTTTCTTTTTTTTTTTCAAGCCTAATGTGACTTTTTTTTTCTCTTAATGGATTTTATTTCAATTATAGGTGTACATAAATCATCACAAGTCAATTTTACAGATTTTGTATCCCAAACCCCCAGTGCATCCCCCCACCCCCCCAGATTGTCTTATTTGAAAAACCAAGGTTTTCCAAAGTCTGTGAGTCATTGTCTGTTCTGTAAGAAGGTTCATTGTGTCTTTTTAGTTT
>PVHT020003785.1:13390262-13518573 GCA_004024745.2 Catagonus wagneri
TTGAGGAACAGACTTGTGGTTGCCAAGGGGGCGGGGGAGGGGTGGGGGAGGGGTGGGAGAGAGTGGGGATAACTACTGCTTTAATGATGGAATAGCAAGGAGTTCCAACTGTAATGCACGGGGAACTATATCTACATGTGACAAATCCATATATGTACATGTAATCGGGTCACCACATGGTGCAGTTGGAAAATCTGACAGAAATCTGTAAACCAGCTATAATGCAAAAATAAAAAAAAAAAATAAAACACGCAGGAAATAACAAATGTTAAAAAAAAAAAAAGCATCAGATATTTATCAAGCATCTGCCATGTGCATGGCCACCTGCTTACTTCAGGGATGTGAAGGTGGGGAAGGAATATTCCCTGGCTCCTAACTTGTCCATAGTACACTGAAGTGAATACCCAGAAAACATTTCAACTATTAGTTATTATAATAGAGGAAAGTGTAAATTTAGATCTGAGAGCCCAGAGAAGACAGCAGTTAACCTAGATGCAGAGACCTCTGTTCCTGGATGAAGATACAGACCCCAGAAGGTTTTGACTCCAGTTCTGTCTGAGGTTGATTCAGTGATACTCTCACAGGATCCTACTGTGAGGGACATCCTTCTGCCAACTCCTTAAAAAACTACATTAGACCTTTTCCAAGCCTTTCCCTCAGCTTTAGTTCTCCCACCTAACTTAACTGATGACCAAGAAGACAGAGTCAGCCCTAAGATGCTGATGGTGCCCAGCACCCATCCTTAACCATCTCAATCCTGGGATCCTACAGCTCTAAGTACCATTTCCAAGCTAATGACTCCCAGAAGCAGATAATTAGCCCTGACTCTCTCCTGAACTCTAGGGCTGTCCCTTACACCCCAAAGGAACTTTAAGCTCAACCTGTTTCAGACTCAATGTTCATCAAGTCTGGAGCCTCTCACACCAAAGACACATGCTCATCTTTTTGAATTCTGCAACTTTTTAAATTGTGGAAATGCTAACCTTGCTCTCTCATCCAGAATTCCAGAGATTGCCCTTGAATTCCCCCATGTGATCCTTTGGATGTAGGAAGTATCTGGATATCTCTCCATTCTCTCTCCTCCTTACTTCCAGTGTTACTGCCACATCATCTTTCACATGAATTACTACATAGCTCGGCTGTGAGTCCTTTCCTGTAATCTGCCCTTTGCTAGTTCACCCACCTCACTGACCTAGAGTGAATTTTCCGCAAGTATGAAACATCATAAAATCCACCATGGTGTTTCATAACTCACAAAGCAGATAAGATCCTTCAGAATTTGCTCCCTGCCTACCTCTGCTTGCTTGTTCTTCACCTTTCCCCGTCACCTCTCTTTCTACCTCAATGCCAGCAGTCTGGAGTTGCCCTTTCTGCAGGTACTCGTGACTGCCTGTCCTGCACCTCTTTTCCTCCCCTTCTCTCCTCACAGAACCACATCTAATTGCCATTTTCCCTAGTGCCTCCAAGGAGGGCTCCTTACCTTCAAATCTCTCTACCTATGATATCCCCTTGCTCCAGAAGTGGATCAGAGAGGACAGACAGATTGAGGGGAAGGTGAATTTGGGGAGGGGTTTTCCTCCCTCTCTGTTTCACTGGGTGTGAATAACAAAAGCTATGGCTCCATTGCATTTGGTTGCTATCTTGAGGCTACTAGAGGGCAGACCTTGGGTGAAATTGACAGTGATGACAGAAGAACAGAGTGAAGGCCTGTGGGTCCTTAGTGGAAGCCACTAAGCTGATGAATGGTACCTCATTTGGAGGTGTTTTTGGACTCTAGCCATGTGAATTCAGTAAAGTTTCTGTTCCTCGTAGCTCAATGGATGCTCCTCAGGCCTCCATGCCTGTGTATGCTGGCTGCCGAGGGTGAACACGTGTCCCAGATGGCCTGGGACAGAACTGCTTTATGTCTGTCATTCAAGAATAATTATTAACATTATTTCATGCTCCAAGATCCCTAGATCTGCACAATAAAGCACATGTTCACTCTACTGAAATTACTCTGAGTGGACATCCTCTGCCTGGAGAACTCCTGCTTAGATATCTAGAGCCTGTTTATTTATGTATCACCTCAGTGAGGATGCTTATCTAACTTTCCTCTTTACTTCCCTGCTTACCTGATGGGAATCCCCTTGCCCCTTTGTAACTAGCCTTCTGTTGTGGACATATCTGGTACTACATGTACTAGACTCTACTAGCATTATTTATTTTTATTTCCATTAGATTGTGAGCTTAAGGGCAGGTAGCACATGTACTCAATAATTGACTGCTAAAGACACAAATGCATTGTTCAAAGTACGTCATTTTCATATGGTA
Source organism: Catagonus wagneri (assembly GCA_004024745.2). Lineage (NCBI taxonomy): Eukaryota > Metazoa > Chordata > Mammalia > Artiodactyla > Tayassuidae > Catagonus > Catagonus wagneri. The sequence continues at coordinate 13,392,576 of PVHT020003785.1, forward strand.
GAAAGGAACATCTGAGCCACAGAGTGACCTCATAGTTATTTTAGGTGACGCAACTTGACAGAGGCTCAGGCCTCTCATCGCAGGGCACAGGCACTCAGTGACCAGCAAAGAGCAGTCACTGTGAGGCATCTCCTCTCCCACTGGGCAGCCTGAAGGGTCCTCCTAAAGAACAGCACAGTGCTCTGACCCAGGGTGCAGCAGGATGACAATGAAATATTCCTAAGGGCTCCCAGCTGTTCTGAGAGAGCTCATCCAGCTTAACTGGGCGTAGACCACTCCCTGCTTCCAGAAGCCAAGGGTCATTGCGATGGACAGAGCCCCTGGGTCCCCATTTCCCATCTCAAAATGAAATGCCCTTTGTTATTAGGCAGACTTCAGGCATCTTGGAACCGAGCCCTGTTTGTACTTTCTCTGGTGCTCTCTGTCTCTGTCTAGAAGGGCTGCCATGAATAGTTTCTCTGTTGAAAAGATTGGAGGAAAAGGAGCCAGGAGCTGTCTTCATTCTGCTTCTCCGGACTGTCTACTAGATCCAAGGAAGGGGCTGTGAGGCTGAGCCCTGTGTTCCCACCTCGAGTCCTGAAAACTTTAGCTTATTTGGAATTCTCTTCACCCTAGAATTTTGAAGTGGTCAGGGAACTCAGAAAAAGAGTTTAGTCTTTAACAAATATCACTGGTGTATTGACAAGGGGAGGCTTGCCTGCCTCATTGACAAGGGGGGCTTCAGGAGTGATGGTCAGGAGTGAAGGTCAAATCAAAGAAACCAAGAAAGAGCAAACAAAGACACCCCAGCTTTTCCTAAGGGTGGCACTCCCGATGAGGGTGGTAAACCGCGGTCACTTCGAAGCACAAGTGTGGCCCATGGCCAGGAGGCTCAGGCCAGGGGTGGCATCCTGCCCTGCCTGCTGTGTCCCAGGCTCCCCATGTGGCTCTCAAAGTCCAGAAGTGCAGGGGCAGCAGGTTTTACAGAGTTGTTACAGATACTCATCAGAAAAACTAACATAATGTGGCATTCAGGACACTTTTTTCAGCCTTCTCTCTGCCCCCAGCCTTCTCTCTCTGGGATACAGATGCTCACAGCAATTGGCATCCCCAAGAGCCCACACAATTCTCAACCTGTGTGTCTTTGCACTTCTGTTTAACTTGGCCTGGAGTGTTTCTCTGTCTTTGCTATCCAGCAAAACTGCAAACAGACTTGAAAACCCAGTGGAGACAACTTCTCCAATAAGCCTGCCTTCTACGAGCTTCCCAGACCAAAGACATTGGTCTTTCTTTTTTGTTTCGAAAACTTTGGTCATATCTTGACTCCAGATGTTAGAACCCTAGAGTAACTATTTTGGGGTGTGTGCGTATGTCCATTTAACATCTGAGCTCCCCCGGGAGGAGGCACTGTCTTGCCCAGGCTTCCAGAATACTCTCCATTTTAGAGTCAATGTTCTGAAACATTGAATGAGGGTGACTGCCTGTGAGTGCTGTGAGGAGACTGCCATTTTCAGGAAGATAAACTTGAAAACTATGAGAAATTTTCTTTTCTCCTTCTGGTTTGGCAAAGAAATTTTATTCTCTAATGAAAAGCTTTAATTGGAACCTTGACTCTGTATTTGGAGGTAATGGGCTTTACTAAAAATGGATTAGAACAGTTCATAAACTCTTTCCCTAAATGTTAACATATTACAGGGCTTACAAAGGTTACTTAGCTTGGCAAGAAAATGCACATTAAAGATTGAAATAACAATTTCCTGGATTCCTACACAGGCTTCTAACTTGTCCCAGTATCCTTGGGCCATGAGTAAACAGCTGTGACTTAATCAGTAACTGCTGTAAATCGACAGACATCCCAAGCTCTTTGCAGTTCTCTTGCAAGGGGGATGAAAGAAGAAATGGGACAGAGTAGACTTGAAGGAATAATAACTGATAGCAGCCAACTTTTAGAGCCAGCCTCTTGTCTAAATACTTTGCCCAAGCCATCCTTACAGTCCCTCTGGGCAAGGTTCTGCCATGATTCCCACCTGGAAGATGGCTCACCTGAGATGCAGAGTGCTTGGGCGTATTTCCCCAGATTGTATAGCAAGAATCCTCATTCATTGCATTTGATTTTGAAGCTCAGGTTCCTAACCGCTCTGCTATGTTTTCTGCTTAATTATTCTCCTCTTGAGGTTTAAGTTCAGAGAGGTCAGCTCAGGGTGGTAGAGAGAGACATGCTCTGACAGTTCAGGCCTCCTGTTCTTCACTCCAGGGCAGGGGTCACTGTACCTCCCATGCAGCAAAACTAGGTTCTAGCATAGCCCTGGGATGGGGTCTGAATCTAGCTCTGTGAAGCACAGGTGCCTTTGGGAATATAGTTTGAGTCCTTAGCACATTGGTTTCCTCATCTGTAAACTGGGATTGTTTGGAGATGTTACATGTACAAGAGGTCAGCACAGTATCTGAGCACATGAAGAGATCGAAAATAAGGGGGAGGAAGAGCAAGGAGGGAAGTGGTGGTGGTAGGTCTGCCAAGTTAGGGGGCAGGTCCCATCTGTCCACTTAAAATTACTCCAGTTTCTACGGTTTTCAGAAAGTCCTGAAAAAAATTTCCAGAAAGGCCCTCAGGAATTTGGGAGGAAATAGGTATCTTTTTGTTCCCTTGTGCCTTTCTCTTCTTGGACCTGGTACCCAGTTATAGCTTCTCTTTTACCTGCTCCCTTCCCTGCCCATCCCTCCCTCTCCCCTGGATTCTGGACTGGCCACTTAGCTGTAAGGACTGGCCCCTGGGTCTTTGCACAGTTCCCAGCTTGGATTCAGGCACTCAGCTTTGCACAAACACAGCATTCTCACCTGCAGCCTTGCTAAGCAATATCCCCCCAGCCCATGTCCACTGAGGGGCAGAACTAACTGGATCCACTCACCTGAGAACATCCCTCTGGCTATGGGAGATTAGGGCCAAAGCAGGTGGGGTCTGCCTTCATTCAGAAGGGAACAGCGAAGTTAGGCTCACCTCCTAGCAAAATCACTAAGCATGTTTCCCATAAGTGAGAGGGAATTGGGAGCGATTTCATTGAGCCATCACACTGACCTTACAACCAGATGGAGAAATTTCTGGATTTTAGGAAAAAGTCTCAATGTTAATGACTTGCCAGTATCACCAGTGGCCTGCAGTAGGCACGGCCCTTTGGTTTAGCTCTCAGTAGCTCTGCCACTTTCTCAGCCTGAGCCAAGGTGACTGAATTCCTCACATAACCATAACACTCATTCATCATGTGTGTTTATAGTCACTGACACACTTCAGGGCCATTGACAAAAAGCAGCCTGCTGATGGCCAAGGGTCTCATTGGTCATTCACTAGGAAGGGACACTGGCCAAGCCTTGAGATCTGGGTAATATATGGCTTATCTCAGGAACGCCTGACTTTGAAAAATATACACAGAGTGACCCACAATGGACCCTTAAAACTCTATTTGCTGGCTTTACGCATTCTCTGCCTCATTAAAAATATTGGTTGTTTAAAATTGCTGGGGGATAATTAAACAGGCCTGTGGTTGATTTATGGGAGAAAAACAGAGCTATGAATGCAAAGAAATATTGTGAGGGAGATAATTTATGACGATAAAACTAAATGTTGATGGGAGAAGCCCAACTCAAGGCTGGTTATAAGAAGTGATATATTTCAAGAGCCCTCTAAATCCATGGAGGCCAGAAGCATCCAGATGAGTATCATATCTTGACATCCTGGCCTGCGTTTTAAGTTTAATAGTTTTTTAATGCTATCTCAAGACCTGAAAAACAGAATGAAAGACTGCACTCACAGGACATGTAACCACAGAGGCTAAACTATGTTTGGAATTTGAAGTGGAATCAAAGGGAATGGTTGTGATAATGGGTCTGCTGAGTGGCCTTCCCTGTTCAACAGACAGTGTTTCCTCGTCCTGTGGTTAGTACTCACCATCAGGCTCTTTTACAGCAAGTTATTAAGTGGAGGGTGTGGTGCAGCTCCAGTCTGGGCCTTCAATCTGGGCATTCTTTGGGGGTCGAGTGGGGAAGGTTTCCTTGCCCTCTCTTCTTGTTGAGGCTCATAGTAAGAGAACAAAATAGACAACGTATGGAGGCTGACTTCCTTCGGGGAGATCGTCTTAGAAGGCAGAGGGTGTCTGAGATTGAAACAGTTGAGCCTCCCAGCCTGGCCGAGCTCACTCCTGGCTTGGCAACAGCCTCAGTCAGCAGGTGGGCAGCCGATGGGGCCCCCATGTCCCGGTGGCTCCTGGCTGTGCGGCAGTTTCTAACAGTGGCACCTGGGCCGTACACTTTGTCCTTCCCTCTCCTCCTTATAACTCTGGTCCCTCTGTGGTCAATCAGGGACACCTGCTTTTGTTCACATTGAAGAACTGGCTCTCCTCTGCCTCGGGTGACAGCTTCTTCATCCCGAGAGCTGGGCCGAGGGAGGCCAGTATGGGTCAGGTCTCTCCTGGACACATCAGTGCATTTACCTTCTTTCTTGTTTCATCTCTCCCTCCCTTTCTGTATGTTCATCACCTCAGAAATCCCACACTTCTCTGAATCTACCCACATTCAGTTTGCGTGTCTTTTCAGATGTCACTCTCTTCACTCATCGGGAATGGCTTTCCTCTTGCTCCCATGTCCTGCTTAATTAAAACGTCAGTTCCAGCACTAAACTCTCCCTGTTTCCTTCTGTCAGAAACCACCTCTGAATCTGAGTAACATCTCTCCTCTGAACCCCAACGCCCTCCACAAATCACCAGTAAAGACCTCTTTGTTCTAACAAAGGGAACATTTTGCCAACCTGGTTTGAGTTACTGTGTGAACTTGGAAATACTTAAAATGCTTCAAATACTCTTTAATGCAGAATTTCTGTTGATTTAAACTGTCCTTGTCTTCAATTTGTCTGAAATGGTAAATTTATTGTATGGAAAAATCAAAATCAGTGATTATATTTTGTTCCTCTTCAAATAAACCCAGATCTTAAGAAATAGCAAATGATTACTTTATTCCATTTAAATGTCCCTGAGACTTAAAAAGGCAATCACATATTTGAGGTTTTGGTGTTCCTGTCATATTTATCAGGAATTTTAACATAAACCCATTAAAAAAGTAGAACTGGCTGTTTAGATTGGAAATGAAAGCACCTCCTCTTCTGGGAATCACCAAGGCAGCTCCCCGTCGCCTTCAGTGGTGTCTTGAGCTTTTACAATCTGAACTGGGAAAAGTTGGTTTCCTTTTTGCATAAATAGGAAAGTTGTACTCCTATACGTGTGACCCTGAGACTGGCCTCTGCATTTAATCTGATAAAAATGTCATTTTTCTTCCCATGTAAGTTGAAGTATTTGGACGATCAGTGGCAACACAATTATAAGCTAGAATGTTAAGTGGAGTTAGTATTATCAGTAAATAAAATCAGGTTGTAGATTCGGGGGGAATTGACCTTTGAGAAGTTTAGGAGCTTCAGAGCTAGAAAGCTGAAACTCTGAGTTGAGGTTATTGCTGCATTGCCTCAGCTGAACCTGGAGATGGACAAATATTGGGCCTGTGTGTGGGGAATGGTGCTGTGGAAGGTGGGGAGGCATTTGTGGGTACTAAGACCTAAAAATGAAAACAAACCACACTGTCATCCAAAAGAAGATAGATGAAACTTGTTGAAACAACAGGCCACTGGGGAACAATTACTTGTCTGCTATAATTCAGGTTCTTCACCAGTGACTTACATTGACTCAACATGTCAACTGTCAGTTCTGTGTTATGAAATAAAATACATGTTCTCTTAATGTAAACAATCCAGAAATGTTCTCAAGTGTCCCAAGTCGTTAGTCACACTGGACATATTCAGTGCCCTATGACTTGTCCCCACGACTCTAGGCCCAGAGGTCACTTGTAGAAAAAGGAAGTGTAGAGGAATTAAATGGTGTAGCCACATCCTTGAACTCCAGGTATTGTTTTCCTGAGGGCCGAGGAGCATCCACACAGCCTCTCATGGAAACTCAGGCTTTAACGGCATATGGTTTTACACATTCCATATACGAGTAATCTCAAATAAAAGTCCCCCAATCTTACCCCTCTGCATTCTGCTTTGGTTTCATGTCAGTTGTTGCAGGAGATTGGAGGGAGGCTGCTGGCCAGCTGGTGCCCTGGTAGGGTTCCCTAAAACGTCTTCTCTGCCTTGCAGATCTGGGTGAGCTCCTCTGGGAAGAAGGTGTGGGGGAGATGATGGGGCAGGTCACATGACTCTGTTAGCGGGAGTGAGATGTGATTACAGAAATGCCCCGTACCACTTCAGTCTCTGCTCTCCTTGGTCTGCATCCCTTTAGAGATAATTCAAGTTATTTCAGGTACATTCCAAGGCTGGTGCCTGAAAGGCAAAGGAACTCTCCTGAGCCTGGCAATCACTGCCCACGAGGACCAGAGGGCCGCTCTCTGCAGATCACAATCAAGCTAAAGCACTTTGCCCCACAGCTGCCAATGACAAGGCATCAGCCAAGGCTTTCCTATCACCAGAATGAGCTTCAGCACACTGCCGGGAAAACACAGGTTTGTTGAATAGCGGGATAACATGATCGCATGAAAGCCGACCTGGCAAAGTGGGAAACCTCTTTTCACCTGATCTTATCAGGTGAAAAAGCAAAGGACAAAATTATACCATTTGCTGAAACTACCAGGGACAACCAAGGATGCATGTGGGAGTTCTCATCGTGGCTCAGTGGAAACGAATCTGACTAGCATCCATGAGGATACAGGTTCGGTCCCCGGCCTTGCTCACTAGATTGGGGATCCAGTGTTGCTGTGGCTGTGGTGTAGGTCAGCTGCTACAACTCCAATTCGACTACTAACCTGGGAGTCTCCATATGCCATGGGTGCAACCCTGAGAAGACAGAAAAAAAAAGGATGCGTGTGGACCACAGGGGACACAGGCTTGAAAATAGTTTTTTTGTCGTAGTCTAATGGCATGTGCCTGATGCTTTTCTTTAATTACATGTCCTTTATTATTGCTATAATATTTTTTAAATGTTGGGTATAAGAAGCAATAAAAAATGAAAAATTAAGGGAGGACTGATGGAAAGGAAGAGGAAGGGAGGGAGAGAAGGAGGAAAAGAGATAGTGAGGGAGAGAAGACAAAGAGACTTATTTTGGCTACAGGCAAAAGATAATCCCCTCAAGTTTTAAACCAGCTACACTTGACGAATGCTGAAAGGAGATCTGAGCCTCATTTATGTTTCAATATTTACTTAGTGTAGTAAAAAATTGGAGAAAAATAAAGTAAGGTATCACGGGGAGTTCAAGACCCAAAATGGACCATCTGAAACATAATCTTAAGAAAAGATACTGTGATTTCAGTCCAAGGACTTTAATTTCACACAAGGGAGTAGGAACTTCATGGCCTGTAAGACATTTTTCATGTCTGGTTATTTGCCCTGGGGGAGGGAGCAGAAGGCTCATCTCTGCATTCCTAGTCCTCTCTGAGCTGTGCAGGTGGAGGCTTCTTCTGCCCTCTCCCAGCTCCTGTTCTGGGCAGCTGCCTGGGACTCTCCTAGAACCCTAGCCACTGTGCCAGCTGCGTCTGAGCTGCCACATCCATGATCCCACCTTATTTCCAACTGTGTCTTGGATGCCACTCCCTCCATGGAGCCTTCCTACCTTCTGGACCCCATATGAAAAGGCCACTTGGATCCCCTACATCTGTGTTTCCAGAGTTCTTGGACTCTGTCTTTTAAGGAAAAAACATCACTTCTTAAGTTGTGTCATGAGTATCTGGTGGGTGGATTTATGTAATGTCACCTTAGCTAAGCTGGAATGTTAGTCCCAGAATTCTTGTTCTGAATTGTGGTGAGACAGCATGGACTACACTTTGCATGAGATGTGACCTTCCATAGAGGACAAGCACCCTGCCTGCCTAGGTCAGTGCAAGCCTTTGCTGATGACTAACTGGCTCACCTGGCCAGTGTGGGGCGGCCACTGGCAGAGCTCTCTGGGCCTGCTGTGCCTCTCTTCCAGCCTTTCCTACTAGAGATCAAAATGATCCCAGGTGGTCCCTGTGGGTCCAGTGCACCTCGAGGGGTGTCCAGCTAGTCTTTGTTTCCTGCACTTCATGTCTGCCATCCCTCCCACCTGCCTGCCCGGAAGGCATCAGAGCAGAAGCAGCAGCCTCATGAGGACTGCATTCAGCCACATCCTTGCAACAGGTGCCCAGGACACAGCCCTGCAGCTCTGCTTGTGGTGGAACCCTGACTGAGGCCCCCCCATGTGCCCTCCAGCCCCCTTTCAGTCTGGTCCAGGGATCCCACCTGATTCTTCTTCACAAGTTCAGGCACACAGTAGGTACCCACAGAATACAGGCTGGTTTGTAAGCTTCGTTATCTTCAGGCTGAGATCCCACTGTGGGCCCCTGGTGGTGTTAGTTAAGTGCAGCAAGGCCTGGCTTCATCCTACAGCTAGGAAAGGCTTCATTTTGGGGGTTCCTCTTGCTGTGGGACTACTTCTTATGGCACATGCTTGAGGACAGGATGCACCGTGATGGCTGTGACTTCTCAAATACCCTCTTTGGACCAGATGGCCTGGGGACAGGGTGGGTGCTCCCAGCACTGCTGCTGCTGCTCTGCAGACTCATTGTGCTGCTTCCTGGCTAGGAAGGCCCAGGAGAGGATGTGGCCTCTTTGCTCTCTTTTAGCACAGATGTCTTTGCCTCTCTGGTCTTTCTAATCTGGCCCCAGGTTCTTCCATGGGAGCAAGACTATGTGTGGCTGCTGCCCTGGTTTGTGGGCTCTAATAATTATGTCCCTACAATGCTCTGGGCCTTACTGACATATGTCACCTAGCTCAGTGCAGACACCACACTTCCCCGTTTGAGCGTCTTCCCCACCCCAGTGCACCTCTCTGTCTAGCACCAGGACAACTGGTGGGGTGTCCAATTAAGGAGGGCAAATCATCCCTCCCATTGGTGTCCCCTGAGTTGAAAATCCTCAGCACAAATGACTACTTTGAATTTAAGAATCGGTTTAAATGCTGACAGGAGCCAGCCATTCACCTCCAATGATGGTCTCCATTCCTGGGATCTGAAGACAGAGGGGAAGCTCATGAGGTCACAGGCATGAGGCCCCACTGATAGCCTTGCCCTTTGACCAGTTGGTTAAATGGTGGATCCATCTGCCCCCCCTACCACCCCAGAGTCCCATCCACGAGGAATGATCAAGCCACCAGAGTGTCACACTGGTGTTTTAGCAAACTGACCTCCAGGCTTCCTTCTCATTGTTCCATGAAGTCTTCTGATGTGCGTGTTACCATGGTTACAGTCATAGACCCTTAGAGCATCATCTCTCCAATTAACCAGAGACACTGCACTGCCCAGCAGCTGTCATTTTCTGAAGGGCACTGAATTTCAGAGAGAAGAGACTCGGGCATGTGTGGGGTTATCTGCTGACTGGAACTGTGCATCTGATCCAATGCTTTCAGGGCTAGGCTGGTATTATGGGCTGAATTGTGTCTCCCCCTGAATTTATATGTTGAAGTTCTAATCCTCCAATATCAGGATGTCACTGTATTGGGAATAGGGCTTTTAAAGAGGTATCTAAGGTAAATGAGGACATTAAGATAGAGTGGGCCTTAATCCACTGTTGTCATAAGAAGAGCAGATTAGGACAGAGACGCACAGACAAGACCAAGCGAGGACAGAGGGAGAAGACAGCCATCCACAAGCAAAGGGAACCACACTTATCAACACATTGATCTCAAATTTCTAGCCTCCAGAATGGTGAGAAAATAAATTTCTGTTATTTAACCTTACCTGGTGTGAGGTATTTTGTAATAGAAGCCCAAGCAAGAGTACATGTGGTGACTGAATTCCCCTTGGTTTCCGCTAAGGGCCTCCACATGTGACTTGGATGTATTTAGTGTACACTCATCGAGGATTCATTGAGCAGAGTGACCTTGAAAGCATGGGCTAGCTTCCCTTCTCACGCTTCCTGTGCTTTCCCTGGTGTTCCAGCCTGCCCATTTCAGAATTTGGAGACCAGACCCGTGTGGCCCCTGGTCTACACTGGCTGCCTCGTCTCAGAAGGAATAATTAGGGGTCTTTTTCTCCTGGAGGACATGGAGGAGTAGGGACAGGAGTAGGAGGCCTTAGGCCCTGGAACCCAGGCCTGCAGGTCCTGCTCCAATGAGGTCCCCTTTCTGCCGCTCACACCCATGCTTTCTGCTCCTGCAGCTTCTCCTCCATGGCCTCCTCTCTCCCACCCCTGCTTCAGCTGTGACATCCCAAGGGCACGGGCTAGAGAAGACATAGGCAGAGGACTGGGTCAAAGATCTGAGGGCAACCATGCATTGAACGTGGATTTCATTGACTTGGGATCTCCCTTTGTCTTACCCGTCTTAATTCCTGGAGAGAGCAAATTTTACTAGGTACCCTTAAATATTTTGGCTCGGGGATGTAGAAAAAAAAACCCAGATGTCAGCTTGCTTTCAGTTAAGTCACATATATAGCCAGTGGAACAGCAGGGAAATTTGTCTGCCTATAAAGCAAAGGTATCTCTAGCTACTGAAGCTTCCCATCTGTTAGAAGGTTATTATAGTCACAGTCATACCTTCACTGTATGATGGTTTATGGTTTCCTGACCACTTTTACAAGTATTTTTGTTTTAAAATATGATCATCATCTCTGGTTTATCAATACAAAATTAAGATCGGAGGAGAGTATGTTTTCCCAGCTGTGCTGATTCCTAGCCCAGTACTGCGGTCCCCTTGGCCATCTCCTGCCTCTGCCACAGCTGTCTTCCTAGTTCACTGAGCTGCTGGTCCAGCACATCCGGACCATGTGTAACTCAGCACAGTGCCTCCTTTTCCACATGGACTAGTGGGAGAAAGCCTCTCCTAAATCTCAGAGCAAGAGAGTTTCTTTACAGGAAAGCTTATTTCTGACCTCGCTGCCTTTCCTGGTTCCTAGGATCTGAGTCTTTGATGAGCCTACCCCTCTTTCACCACCTGTGGGCCTCAGCTGCCTGTGCCTGAGCCAGTTCTGATACACAAAGAATGTCAGCCACTGTCTTTCTTAACCTGAGTCAGAAAATGCCACTGTTTTTCCAGTCTCAGGCTCACTAACTAGACAATAGAGAGAAGTGACCATATTTGAGAATTGTGGTGCCTTCTCCCACCAGCATTGTTGAGAAAGGATTGGCCTTTCTTTCTGAGACAGTTTTGTGGCTTCTGTATCAGATTCTAGCATGGCCCAGAGTCTCTGCTACCTCTAGGACCCTAGGTTCCTGAATAGCCCTTTATGTCTGCCATCCACCTATCTCAAGACTAGAAGTGCTGTGGAGTGTCCCAGATTTGGTTTTGTTCTGCTCTGTTCGGCATTGGGTTAATGTAGAATCGGGCTGTACCTTGTTTCCCTTTCTGTCTTCTGCTGAAGAATTTGCCAGCTGTCTGTCCTGGACTCCAGCCAGTGCTGGACTCGGAATCTCAAGCCCTTTCAGAGGGTCCATAGAATTCGAAGAGGCCCCCAAGATTTCCACCCCCTGGTATACACACCCTGAATAATCCTTTCCTTTTGAGTGGGGGTAAGACTGTTAACGTGATGGATTTAAGTCCTGTGATTATGTTTTGAAGGTGAAGGTCAATCTGCAGATGAAGTTAAGATCCCCAGTGTTGATTCTGAATAATCTAAAAGTGTGTCACCTGGGCCCTTAACAAAGTCTGGGTCCTCCCTGAAGAGAGATTCCAGACATGAGAGAGAAACTCCTGCTGGAGGATCAAGACCTCCTCCTGGCCTTGAGGATGTATGCTGCTGTGTTGTGAGAGGGCCTGTGGCAGAGGGGGACCCAGGAGGGAGCTCAGTGTGACTCTTAGTTGCTAAGAGGAACCGCTAGCTGACAACCCCTAGCTGGCATGAAAGCTGGGACCACAGTCCTACAGTTGCAAGGAACAATCTGCCCAACAACCATGTGAACTTGGAAGTGGATCCTGAGTTCTAGAAAGGAACATTCCCCAGCCAACACCTTGACGGAGACCCTGCCCGGACTTCTGACCTACAGAAACTGTGAGATAATAAACACATGTTGCTTCATTCTGCTAAGTTGGTGGTAATTTGTTACACAGCAAGAGAACACTAATGCAGTGCCCCTATTTCTGTCTCCCCCCACTGTGGGTCAGGATTTTATCACAGCTATTAGGCTTTCCTAATAGCGTCATTGGCTGAACTTCTGATTGACCAGCATTCTGGAATCCCATCCTTGAGACCCCAGTCTGAGCCCGTGGTATGGATGGTTACCATTGGGCTCTGGGCTGTGTAGCTCATTCTCCCCGGGGTCAGCCCTTCCAGCCCCATCTCCTTTGAGTGCAAAGGAGAAATGAGAAGGTTTGGGCCCCCGATCCTTCTCCAGTGGGCTCTGGTCCATAAAACCATGTTCCTCCTTTCCATCAGATCATTTACAGGAACTTACAGGAACCACAAACCTAGCCACTTGAAGTTAGGAACAATCTCCCAGGCTTTCCCTTAAAAAGGTCAAGAAAATGTCACCATCGCTCCAAGCTCAGACCACAGTAACTTGAGATTAGAAAGGAGAGAACTTTTTTTTTTTAGAATTAGAATGGCTTCTCCCATCTGCAGGCTTGAGAAATTGCCAACCATCATTTCTTAGGAGACTCGGTGATTTATTTGTGAAATTCTTAGGAGGGATTGCAATGAGAAGAGAAATCACACCGGTCTCAAAGCTGCTGACCAGCTTATTTAGAAATATGCCATATATTTAGCAAACACTTAGGGTAAACCACAGGAAAAATACAGGAGGAAATTCATTCCCTGTCAAAAGCAGAAATGTAAAGTCCAAAAACGTGTCAGTAAAGATGGGAAATGGCATAAGACCCTCCCACACACTTGATCTCTGTTTATCAAGCAAAATCATTCTTTAAGAAAAAGAATATGTATGTATGTATGCATGTATATATGTATTTATGATTGGGACACTACTCCATATAGCAGAAATTGACACAACACTTAAAATCAACTATACTCTAATAAAATTTTTTAAAAATAATTATTTTGTATTATTGTAATTATATACAAAGTACTACAAAGTCCTGTGTCCCTTCATCCAGCTTTCCCCAATGGTGAATTTTATATAAATATTATGTAATATCAAATAAAGAATTGACACTGGTACATGTTATGGGTTGAATTGCATCCCATCCCTGCAAAAAGTCTGTGCTAGAGTCATAATCCCCCAGTACCTCTGAATGTGAACTTTGGAAATAGGGTTCTTGCAGATGTAATAAGTTAACATGCAGTCAGACTGGAGCAAAATGAGCTCCTAATCCAGAACAACTGGTGTCCTTACAAGAAGATGCCATGTGAAGGTGACACAGGGAGAATTACATGTCACAACAAGGGCAGATATATGTGCTCTGCAGCGGCAAGCCAACTAATGCCAAGGCTTGCCAGCCAACCAGCAGAGCCTAGGAAGAGGCAAGGGGGGTTGTAGAGGGAGCATGGCCCTGCTGATATCTTGATTTCAGAATTCTAGCCTCCAGGATTGTAAGACAATAAATTTTTGCTGTTTTTAGCCACCAGTTACTCCTAGAGTTGTGGCAGCCCTAGGAAACAGCCAAGTACGATACTAGACTAAACTGCTGACTCTGTTACTGTGGATGTTTTGGGTGCCGTATTGGGTTTTTTTTGATCCAATTGGATCTTCTTTAGAAGGCTCTCATTCTGGTTATATGTAGTGCATAGGTTAAGATAAGGGTAAATGTTCAGCTCCCCATCACCCCTACCTGTACGAGGATAGGAGTGGGTGGGAGATGGGGTATTGCTAGCATTGCCTCATTGCTGATGAGTTTAGGGTGAAAGTCTAGCTCCCCAATCAGCTCTGCTGTGGTAGGAGGTGGGGAATGAGGATATTTCCCATTGATATTTGGCTAACGTAGCACAATTATTGTCACAAAACCTCTCTGTTCTGTTAGGTTGCCATTTTCCCATTCCCATAGCTACAGGAATCAGGCTTTGCTTGGGGCTTCTTTGTGGGTACTTATTGCACTCCAAAGAGCAGGCTTCTCCAGTGCCCTGGCTAAATTACATGGAAATGTAAAGAAAACCTAGGGACCGCACTTCTGTGTTGTTTTTCAAGTCCCAAGGGCTCTAGGAAGTTGCCTTATTCTTTCCATCTTTCAGAGTCTTCCAGTGTTTGATTTTCTGTATTGTCATAAAATATGCATAATGTAAAATTTACCATTTTAAGTGTACAGTTCTGTGGAATTAAGTATATTCACACTGAGGTACAATCATCACCATCATCCATATTCAGATCTTTTTATCTTCTCAAACTGAAACTTTGGTTTCAAGGTTCATCTATGTCATATCATGTGTCAGAATTTCCTCCCTTTTTAAAGCTGAATAATATTCCATTGTGCATATAGACCACATTCATCTCTTGATGGCCACCTGGGTTGTTTCCACCATTGGGCTGCTATGAACACAGGTGTACAGGCATCTATTTGAGACTTTGTTTTCAAATATTTGATTATATGCTAAGAAGCGGAATTGCTTGATTAGAGAGAATTCTATGTTTAATTTTTTATGATTTACTTCTTACATTATGTTCAGCATTTTTTATTTTTAAGAGGGAGGACTTGGGAGGAACTGAGACTATACCACCTTGGCCAGAGCTGGCAAACTAGTCAGTTTGAAAAATCTTTTTCTTAGTGTTAACAAATAAACTGCATTTTAGCATAACTAGCAAGGATCTCTTAAGATTTATGTCAAGATTATGAACACACCTCTCCTTGGAATCTCTACCTACTTCTGACACCCAGGAAATTTTCCTGAAGAATAACTGGGTTCCAGGCCCTCTGATCAATCATGGATCATGAATCCAGTGAGGCAAATTACTTTTTTAACTTCTTTCTTTTTTTTTATTGGACCTGCTAACATATAAGTAACACATGGGTTATAAATAAAGGTTATAATAATCCTTTTCATTTTTCAAGAAACTTTCATTTTATAATCTTACTGATCCCCATAACATCACACTGAAGGGAGCAATCAAGGCCAAGATTATTTATCTCCATTTTATAGACAAGGAAATGGACTCAGAGAAGTAGATTTGGGAGGAGAATTCTGAAACTTCTGATGCTTAAGTCACTGAGCTTGCTTAACATTAATAACCATGTCATTCAATTGAATTAATGGATAACAGGACCACTTCAGCATTTTAGATGGTTAATCCCACCTTTATCAATAGATAATGAGCTGTTAATGGGGCTGTACCTTGTTTCCTAGCCTGGGAACTGCAGGAAAAGGGTAAAGATGGAAGGAGTATGTTGGCGGATTGGGAACATCTGGTTTGCATTTGGCACTGGAAGGGATAATAACTCTGTTACCCAGGCCTGTAATTTCTCTTTCTGATTTATCATCCAGGGCTGCAGTGGTCTACCCTGGAGCAAGACATCAGCATTAATACAAATGGAGGCACCTTTCTTGAGAATATTGGAAACTCAGGGTCACCTACAGTGGAGGGTTGTGTGTGCAGATTGTGATGGAGCTGCTCGTGTCAGGCTAGGCTGAAAGACAGAGGCAGCAGGGGGTCAGCAGGAGAGTCACTGGACATGTTTGCTGATAGATACACCTGAGTCTCAGAGTCGAATGCTCTGCCTGGGTCTGGTGGGCTGCTTAGCAATTGATTCCAAAAACTCTCTAAGTGGGAGGTCATGGAGACTCAGAGCCCAGTCGCATAGCATGATTAAGTTTTACTGGGAGTCCTGAATTCTCAGCATGCTGCTAACACAGAGTCTGAGGGTTCTATGGTCCCACAGCTTCTCTCTGGGAAGCCTTCTTGCCCAGGGTTGGGAAGTCAGGTTCCCATGCAACGTGCCCCAGTTATCAGGCCGACTCCATGTGTAGTTTTACACTAATGTCGGTGATCTCACCCGTGTTATTATGAACTACACTAAACAGATGGGGCAGATACCAAGTCTCAGCTTCAAGCAGACAAGCAAGACAACAGGATTACTGTGCAGGGGATTTTCTTAGCCACCCTCTCCCCCTTTTAAAAACCATTCAAATGGTTTTTCGACTCTGTTCCCACCACTAGGCATGACTAGGTTTATCTGCAACATGAGCTGGTTGTATGACTTTCTATCCCCTAATTTTTTTATGCAGTTTAATAATTGAATTCTATCTTTAATGACCTCTTTAGATGGCCAAGTTTGGATTGATGTATTTGGCTTCCCTTTTAGTAGGAAAGCAAAAAGAATAGATGTTTGGATTTCTGTTACAACCTCTAACTTGGATTATCAGTAAAATCTCGTGAAATTATGTTCTGTCTTTGAATGAAGAAAATAACTTATTCTAGTTTTTCCATATGTCATATTTTTAGCTTCTAAAGTACCTCAGTCACACGTTCTGGTGGAAGCACCTGCTGGACACTCTTGCCCTGGGAACAAGGGAGCTGGCTGCCAGCATTACAGATTTTATGCATTGATGTCTAGCCTTAGGCCTGGGAGTGACACACAGTCATAGGGTGGAAGGGGCCAGCTAGTTCCCACGAAGAGGCTCTGGGAGCTCCACCTCCCCCCACTTGATTCTCCAGTCACAACAAGTCCTGCCATCACCCCTCCCCCTTTCTTACTCTGCTCCCTGAGACTAAAGTTTATGAACATTCTGCACAGAGGATTCTCTATGGCCCTCACTCAGAGCCTTTTTTTTTTTTTGCCTTTTGTATATGTTGAACCAGTTTAGCAGATAGAGCAAAGAGGCTACATATTTATGGAAACTGACTTTTTTCTTTACAAAATATATCCAAAGTGATTAAAAACATTTAAAGTACCAGAAATAATAACTGTGCTAGGGTGGATAATGGTCTCCAAAGATGTTTTGCAAGGGGAAATGAAGGCAGCGGATGGAGTTAAGATTGCTAGCCAGCTAACTTCAGTTGAGGAGATTCTTCTGCATTATCCTGGGGGCTCAGTGTAATCACAAGGGTCTTAAAGTGCAAGAGGGAGGGAGAACAGTCAGTGTCAGAGACATGCGATGTGAGGACCAGACTGAGTTTTACTGGCTTAGAAGATAGAGGAAGGGTCTGTGTACTGAGGAAAGCGGGCAGCAAGGAAATGGGTTCTTGTCTAGAACCTCCAGAAGGAACCGGCACTGCCAACACCTTGATTTCAGACTTCAGACCTCCAGACTGTAAGACAATGAAGATGTGTTGCCACTAAGTCTGTACTAATTTGTTATAGCAGCAACAGGAAACAAACACAGTAACATATCCCAAAGCCTGATTTCCCAAGCTTTCGGAGAGGTGAGGCTATTTGTGTAAACGATGTAGGAGTACCAGAACTCAGGGTCACCTATGGGGGTGGGCAGATGGCTGCCATCCAGCCCTTTCCCCTTCATGTGCTTACTGAACCTCCCATCAAGGGCTGGAGTATATTGCCTTTCCTCTTTAACACCACCTGGGACAGAGTTGGCCCAAATAGAATCATCTATTTCCAGCAAGGCCTGAAGAGGCCTAGTCATGCCCCTTTTGGTCCTCTTGGAAGCAACTGGCTGGTAAGAAGTCTGAATATTTTCCTGGAGAGTGAGGCCTGGTGAGTCCCCTGTCTCTCCGGCTACCCTAGTGGGAATATCTGATGTGAGTGAAGTCATTGTGACCCTCTGGCCTCAGTTGAGCCCAGCAACACCATGGAGCAGCAACAACCAACTCCACTCACTAGAGTACAGACTTCTGAGCAAATGATGCCAAATGATGTGGGCCAGATCATTTACTGAGTTTCTCCTATCTGCCAAATGGTAGTTGAACCCCATGCTCCTTGGTGAGAGGGAAAATTTGGTGCCCATCCTATGTCCCTTTCAGGCTCCTGAAACAAAGCACAACAAACTAGCAAACAATCAAACACGGATTTATCATAAAAGGGGAAACTAAAGACCAGAGAGCCTGAATCACTTTCCCAAGGCCACACAGCTAAGTATGAATGAGGACTCATACTCAGGGCTGGGGCTCCAATCTGCTGGCCGGGCTGGTTCCTACTGCAAATCATTTCTTTTATCCTACAATTATCTCACATAATGACCAAATACGGTCCCATAGTTCTACTTGACCGAGGTTTAATGAAGTGAATGTTCACATTTTCCACATGCTATATTTTTCTGTTCTTTAAGGATCTAAATTTTCTTGGGATAGCCTCACATAAATGTTTAACTATTGCAGAGATAAGCTACACAATTTGATTAGGTTTCAACGAGTGAAAAACTGTAAAGTCCAAATAAATGCAGAAATCATTGGTTTGGGGACTAATAGATAAAATGCTCCCAGCTGTAGCTGCACCCTTTCTACCTTCTTTAAGAGAATTTACAACACAGGATGAGCCTGATAGAGCAGAAATGTCAATGGAAAGATGCTTCCACTTCTGGGAATCATTTTTATTAAATCATATAATTCAGTTCTTAATTACTCTGTATAAAGCACTTTCTGAAATGTCTTCTATTCTTTGGAGTCACCTGCCTGCCTGACAGGATCACTGTCTACTGGCTGCTCCTTGGTGCTCTGGAGCTGTGTTCCTGCACCCTGCCAAAACACCCACGCTTCAGGCAGCTGGGGTCCCTGAGGTTGGCCCTGTCCAGGCTGCTGACTGACACCCATCAACGTGGTAAGGGTGAACTGGCCAGCTTCCCCCAGGGCCTGCCCTACCCTGATGGGCACCTGGTCCCAGTCCCAGCCTTCCTGGCCTGGAATATCTAGATGCCACCTTGCACAAAGCTTGGGCAGCAAAAATAAGCCAGTTATTTGCAGTTCTGTGCTGAGGACATAACATGATGGCATCATAATGCTAATATATATATTAAATTAGACAACATTTCTTAGAGACTCATCTGGGATGGTACTTCAAAAGTATGCCCCATCCCCCAAAAAGATATTCCATATGGTGTGAAGAGTCAAATGTAAAAACAAAGCAATGGAAACAATCTAGAAGGAGAGAGATGAATATTTATCAGATTCCAGAATGAACATGGGCTTTGTAATTGTAATGCTTTAGGGAAAATTAATTCACCAGGGGCCTCCCTGGAAAGAACCTGGTAACTGTTTAAAAAAAGGTGCCAGATAAGCCTCTTGGGGGGGTGGGGGGAGACATCAGGATGCTTATGGCAGGGGAGGGCATTGCAAAACTGCTTTCTGGAAAGCTGGGGGACCTTGCTAAAGAGCTGACCTCAGGCTCTGCTTAATACTGGTAGTTGGTTTGGGGACAAATATTAGCCTGGAACAGTGGAGCAGGGGAAGCTGAGGTTTTGGTGGTGTTAGAGGAGATTTCCTGGGGGGATTGGTTTGAATTTTGTACAAATTAAAAACCTCTGAATAAACAACAAGAACAAATATTCCACAAGCAGAAATAAAAATAAATAACGAGCTAAGGAAAAGGCAGCAAATGTGAGGAAGGTTGAATTGGCATGTTCTTACTACTCTCTATGGAAAGCACCAGCACTCTAGAAGCAACTGGAAAAGGACATTGGGTCAGTGTGGTCCTCTGAGAAGAGCAGAGGATGGGTTGAATCTTGGGGGGGGTTTACTAAGGGGACTGAGGAATGGAGAGAGGGAGCTGTCTGGAAAGAGACAAGGGAGGTGGGGAGGGAGTGTCCTGGGCACCCTGGAATCCTGGAGCCAGTCAGAGGAGCCCCAGGTGTCCAGGAGCAGGCCAGGCCTTGGCCTCCCTGCCATCCAACATCTGGGTTGGTTGACCTCTATGCATGTGCAGCCTGGTCTGCAGAGCCAAGAGTAGGGGCCCCTGGCCATCAGCAGCTCATATGGTTGGAATCTGGATGCTCATTTCATGGCTAGCACAGATGTGACAACAGAGTCCCAAAGGAAGGCATGTAGATGGCTGAGAAGCTTTTGTGTAGAGTGTCCCACAG
Source organism: Catagonus wagneri (assembly GCA_004024745.2). Taxonomy (NCBI): domain Eukaryota; kingdom Metazoa; phylum Chordata; class Mammalia; order Artiodactyla; family Tayassuidae; genus Catagonus; species Catagonus wagneri. The sequence goes on from PVHT020003785.1 coordinate 13,412,443, forward strand.
CCTTCAGAAAAGGCACGGACACCAGTAGAGGCAGGGCAGCCTCCACAGTCCTTCTCAGCCATGGGCACACTCTGCACACGGAGGAATCGGGCCTCCCACGCTGTCCTCAGAGCTTAAATTTAACTCCAGAGTCCCAGATCTCTGAGTCTCAGAGAATGAATTTCCTTTAAGTGCATACCCATGGCCAACCAGCCCATTATTTGAATACCTCCCACATCAGGGAACTGGATAGGTTTTGGAGAACCGTGTGCTCAAAGCAGGATTCATCGACCACAGCATCTACATCATCTTTTTAGAAATGCAGTGTTTCTGGTCCACACTGGACCTTTACAAGACCCTAAGAGCTCTGCACACACATTCAAGTGGGAGAAGACCTGTTGCAAGGCAGGCCTCTGTGGACCAAGATGACATCAGCTTCCCTCTATGGGAGAATAAAAAAAAATTTCCCTGCCCTTCCAAGTTCTTCTGGTTGGCCTAAGAATTAAATGTACTTGAAACAGATTAACAAGAGAAAATAAAATGTAATTGCATACATATATACGTGGGCTCCATTAGAATTTGAAGCCCAAGGACAAGTAAGACAACTGAGTCTTACATGCCATCTGATAGCAGAAGGGTGTTGTAGTTTGGCACTTCAAAGGGAAGGAAGGCAGTTCACAGAAAGATGGAAAAAGATCAAGTGTTTGGTAAACATATGTTTGCTGCGCTATGCAGAGACAATGGGACACAGAGAGGAATTTTAATAAAGTGACTTTGCTAGGGCCCTCTCTGGGTCTCTACACCTAGTTCAGACTACAGGGATCTATGGGGATTGCTTCCTCTCTGGAACAGGTCCTTGATCTACATTCTCTTAGGCAACTAGAGAGGTCAAAGGTTCTTCCTGAGTCTTCTGGGCCTTGATTATTTTCAGCTCAAAGTAATCTACATCCCAGAAAGACTGCTTTTGGAGTGGCAAATTCTGCCCCTCTCTTCCTCCATTGGTCTTAATTTTGTTTTGGGGGGTCATATGAAATGCTGCTGCTCCCTTTTCTGCATGGCACGGGTAACAGTGATGGTAAACACCTGTAGTGGCCATCAGTCTGACCTGGGCTGGAGGTGTCCTGAGCTGGGGGAGTGAGTAGCTCAAATAGGACCCCACGTTTCAGGTGGGCAGAGGTAGGAAAGGAAGAGCTGGTTTGGGGGATGATGTGAAGGGCACTGTGCTTATGATTGGATCTAAGGTTTGTGATGAAGAATGGCCCAGATGGACAAGGGCCTTGAGGATCAGCATGAGGATTTTATTCTTGAACAATAGGACTTTAGTCTGTGACTTTCTTTCAAGAAGATGCCTTTGGAATTAAAGCAAAGGGCAGAAAACAAGGAGCTATTGGAAGCTGCTGAAGAATGGTGAGTGGTGCTGAGTCCAGCAGGAAGGCTGGGAATTCAGATCTGATCCATGGCCCTGGACTGGGTCAGGTGTGTGAGGGCAATGCCCACACACTCTCCCGCCCAGATCTCCCTGCTCCATCCCAGACCCAAATGCTCCATTGCAGCTTCTCCACTTGGATGGCTCTCAACTGTCTTGTTGTAGACTGAATTGTGTCCCTCTCAAAATTCATATGTTAAAGCCCTAACCTGCAATGTGACTATACTTGAAGATAGGGACTATAAGAAGGTAATAAAGGTTAAATGAATTCTAAGGACAGGGCCATGATTCTATAGGATTAGTGTCCTTACAAGAAGGGACAACTCGGGAATTTCCCTTGTGGCTCAGCGGTAACAAACCTGCCTAGTATTATCCATGAGGACACAGTTTCCATCCCTGGCCTTGCTCCATTGGTTAAGGATCCAACACTGCAGTGAGCTGTGGTGTGTGTCGCAGAGGCGGCTTAGATCTGGTGTTACTGTGACTGTGGTGTAGACCAGCAGCTGCAGCTCCCATTCGACCCCCTAGCCTGGGAACTTCTATATGCCACAGGTGTGGCCCTAAAAAAAAAAAAGAGAGAGAGAGAAAGAAGAAGGGATACAAGAGTGCTTTCTCTGTCCCTCCACCCCTTTGTCTTCTGAAGATGTAGCAAGAAAGTGGCTGTCTTCAAGCCAGGAAGAGGGCCTCTCACCAGAAGCTGAATCTCCCAGCACCTTGATCTTAGATTTCTGGCCTCTGGAAACTATGAGAAATGAATTTCTGTTGCTTCAGCTTCCTAGTCTGGTATTTTGTTATGGCAGCCCAAACAGACTAAGATAAACCAACATCTTCTAGAGAGAACTCATGATTTCCCTCCGAACTACCCTCCTCTATGTTCCACATCACTGCAGCATCACACACACCCGCTTTCCAGACCAGGAGGCCTGTGACTTTTCCCCATCCTGGGTTCCTTACACCTAACTAGTCATCAGAATGTTTTGCTTTCATTCATTTAAATTCTCTTGAATCTACTTCTCTGACAATCTGACCACAGGCTTGGGGCAAGAGGCCATAATCTCTAGCCTGGGTGACTTCAGCAGCTTACTAGAAGACTTCCCTGTCCTAGTTCTGCCCTCTGCCCCTCATTCTCCCTCTATACTGTGGGCTTCTTTCTAGATCCTCCTAAAAAAGCTCATTTGACCAAATTGCTTCACAGTCCACACACTTGTAGGGTCCCCACTGCCTGCAGCAGGAATTTGAGATTTCTTCTGTCACTGGAACTATAATAGGTGTTGTGACAGAAACAGTTTTCTAATGCAAAGAGGAGGTATAAACAGTGTTAGATGTTCACTCCTACACGTCCTCAGTGAGCTAGAAGAGAAATGATTTACCTCCTAACATAATGCAAAAATAATCTTCTAGATTTTATTATTTCAGGGGAAAGTAACTTCTCCCTCATCTTTTGGTCCATATGATGAAAGCATAATGGATTGTAGGATTTAGCTACCTACAGGCCTTTTTACATTTCTTGGCCCATGGGCCATAAATCAACCTGGGGCTACCTAAGTACAGTAAGTCCAGTCTCCAGGAAGTGGTACTCAGAGTCAGTCCTTCCCTGGCATTCTACCCAGGAGGAAGCTCACTGTGCTGACAGCTCTCGCCCTGGACAGAGAATTTCATGTGGTGTAATGGAATTCACACCCAGAATATGCAGGTGAGGGAGTTCCAGGTGTGGCATAGTGGGTTAAGGATCTGAAGTTGCCAAACTGTGGCATAGGTTGTAGCTGTGGCTCAGATTTGATTCCTGGGCCAGGAACTTCCATATACCCTGGGTGTGGCCAAAATAAAACTGTTGCTTTTATCTCTTTAACATACTAGAATCAGTCCTTTTATGATTTATACAAAATATGTTCTAAAGTAAGAGGATAAGATATATTTCAAACACAGCAAAGTTGAATATTACTTTTTTATTACTCTTGTTATTTACAAACTGTCTAATTCTACACATGGACTCCAGTTATCATTGCTTATGGAACTCTTTCTTTTCTTATAGAAAAAGAGTTGAGGAAATAAATATAATGGGTAGTTGTTTTTTTTTTTCAGTTGTGATTTAGTCAAGAATCCAAGTATCACTCTACTGATCTTCCTTGATTTGTGACAGGGTTATGTCCCCATAAACCCATTTGTGAATTGAAGATATCATTAGGTTGAAAATGCATGTAATACATCTAATTTACCAAACATCATAGCTTAGTCTGGCATGCCTTAAATATGCTCAGAACACTCACATTAGCCTGCTGTTGGGCAAAATCATCTAACACAAAACCTATTTTATAATAAAGTGCTGAATATCCCATGTAATTTATTGAATACTGCGCTGAAGTGGAAAACAATGATTGTCTGAGTACAGAATGACTGGAAGTGTATCTGTTGTATACCCTTGTGATTGAAAAATCCTAAGTCAAACCATGATAAGTCAAAGACCATGATAGGTATTTGAAGAATAAGCTGTTAATTATAGATTATTAGAGGCTTAGGGCAATGCCAGAAGCCTAAGGTGTGAGGACCAGCTGCCTCCCCAGAATCCTGATGGGCAGATGTCTCTGTGGTCTCAATCATCTGTAGTACCCAAGCAGGTCCTTTTAGAAAGAAATCAAGGCACTGGGATCTTCTACGTAGATCTCTGGGGCCCACAGCCCTGAAGTGGAGTGTTTCCCAACTATGCCTCCTAGCATAGAGAAAACCCCATGACCTCATTTACCAAAGGCCCACACCTGTTCTCAGCTGCTGTGGGAGCATTAGATGGCTTCTCCTTCTCTGCTTCCTTCCACATGGTGGAGCCCACTAGAATTCCCAAGGGACTGAAAGTTCCTGTTGTAGTGCAGCGGAAACAAATCTGGCTAGTATCCATGAGGATTCGGGTTCGATCCCTGACCTTGTTGCCGTGAGCTATGGTATAGGTTGCAGAGTCAGCTCAGATTCCACCCTTGCTGTGGTTGTGGCATAGGCTGGCAACTGTAGCTCTGATTCAGCCCTTAGCCTGGGAACTTGCATATGCTGCGAGTGAGGTCCTAAAAAGAAAAAAAAAATCCAAGGGATTGAGAATATGGTTTCCATGTTTTACCCATTTCTGTCTTGTGGCAAGGGTGCGGGGGGATGGCTCAGACAGGTTGGTATTGAGTATTAACAAGATGTATCTGGAAGGCAGCTGAACAATACAAGTGGTTTCCAGTTTATTGATCCACAGTAGAGAACAGATTTTCACACATAAAGTTGTCATTTCAACTGTACATCTTAATTTTTTTCCTTTCAAATCATAAACAGGATTGTTAAGACTAACTATGGTCAGAAACTGGCCCACAATAAGACTAGATTTTAAAGGTCTTATTTAAAATTCAACTTTGCCCCTTATTTCCTATGTGTAAAGTTTGTTTTATCTCTTCACAGCTTCTACATTTCTACAATAGGAAATTGTATTGTTTCACAGAGGTCACCACATATTAAAGCCAATAAATTGTAAAGGAACATTTTACAATGGTGTACACTCTAAATTATAGCTGTATTTTTATTTTTTGTCTCATCTGCAATACGAAGGGTTTTCATTAGGTCACAGCCTCACTGAGTGTTGCAGGATGAGTAGGAGTTAGGTAGTATTTGGGAAAGGTAGGAGATCTAATCAAGAAAGTTATATACTCAAAGCCTGGAGAAATGAGACTCTCAGGGAGTCATGGTTAGATTAGCATGGTTGAATATTAAGATAGGAAGGGGAAACATGAATATATGAGGGTATTGGCATAAGCAGAAGGCAGTTTATTAACTTAAGGTTGAAACTATGGATTTTAGCTTTTCATCCTAAAGACAATGGGGATAAGGAAAAATAAGGCAGTCTCCATACTCAAGGAGCCAAATAAATATGGTACAATAAATGCTAGCAGAACTTGTGTATCTTATATTCTAGAGGGTTCCCTTCACATTTCAGTCTGTGTTGTGTAGTTCATAGTCTGCCCAGCTGACTATGATGGCTCTGGTTGCTAAGACTGATTCCTATGTGCACATATTGAAAGGAAGACATAGTCTAGCATTGACTAGATGCAAGAATTTCCTGGAGAGGTGACATATAAGACTTAAAGTATCATAGGAGATTAGCAATGTGAGGGAGAAAGGAGCTGGGTAAAAGGGCTTTTAAGGCAGGATTTTTGGCATGTGCAATGCCTGGATGCATAATCTCTTATGTGTGTAGTCTGATGAGATTCTAGATGGCATAAAGCAAGGGGCTGGCAGAGATATGCATGTGTGGGATAGATGCACTTGGATATGAAGGTCTAGAGCTCAGAAAAGAGTTGTGGACCAGAAATGCAGATGCAGGGTTCATCATCCTGCAAGGTGGGACCCTGGGGAGGGATGAGTTGTGAAAATGGGGAAGGTGTGACGGGTAGAACCCTAACACGTATATGCCTGAGAGGGATGGGTGGAGTAGGTGGAGAGTCTTCCAAATGCAAAAGAAGGAAGTTATGTCCAGATTCAGAGTTGACTTATTCCAAAGAGTCACCTGAAATTAGCCACTAATATGTAATTGATTACCTTTGGAGAATTGTTTTGGGGGTATTTTGATTGGGAAGGGTAGTGCAGTGAGTTAAGTAATGAGAGGTGAAGAACTTGACTATTCTTTCAGAAGCTGTACAGTGAAAGGAGCAAAAACATACTGGATAAGGGTGTTAGAGGGAAGATAGGACTTTTTGTAATTTTTAAAGTGATTGCTTTGAACACTTTTATACTCTCCTGGGAATGACCCACCAGAGAGATGTTGAGACTATGGGAAAGTAAAGGGATATCTATGATCAAAGCTCTTAAGCAGGCGCCTTGTGGGTGGGAGAATGGGAGAGGGTGCTCTTCCCTGGTGTCTATCCAGAGACAAGTAGAAAAATTTATGTTCAAAAGAAGGAATAGCAGAGTAATAACTCATTCTTTTAACTAAGTTCTAGTATAGAGAAGTGGAGGGTGGGAGCTGAGGAGCTGCTGCCCTGTGTCCTTCAGTTTCCCCAGGAAACAGACCCTGAGATGGAGGTTTGCACGCAGAAAGCTTATGGGTGCTTTCAGAGGCAATACCTTGAAGAGTGAGGAAGGTAGGAAATGAGGGTGAAATTGAACTGTGAAGTAGCTGCACAGAAGAGACCTCAGACAATCCTACAAGGAGTTCTACAGTGACCCTTCAGATTTGTCCTGCCTTGAGGCAAAGGGGCTGAGCTTTTCTATCCTTGTGTCAACTAGTCACTAGGTCCAGGGCATTCCCAGGTGAAGGCACTCTCTGTGAATAAGTGAAATTCCAAGAGAGAGTCTCATTTGAGAGCCATCAACCGCCAACACTCCCAGAAGCTGAGCAATGAGTACTTTAGTCCTGAAAAGGAAGTCTAGATTGCAGGCCCCAGCCTCCACTGCACGTTTTGTTTTCACTGTGAACTAGTTGTGGGAATAATGAGGGAGGAGGTGGATCTGGTGGACTCTTTAAAGATAGTTAGGAAGTTTAGAAGTAGTCTTGTTTTGAATAAGAAAATATTCTAAGGACCAAAAGAAGGACTGTTGAGGGTGTTATGAAAGCAAACTCCATGATAATTTCTAAGTCCATCCATGTTGCTATAAATGTTGGTAATTCGTTCCTTTTAATGGCTGAGTAACATTCCATTGTGTGTATGTACCATATCTTCCTGGGGGTTTGGGATACAAAATCTGTAAAATTGACTTGTGATGATGTATGCACGCCTATAATTGAAATAAAATCCATTAAGAGAAAAAAAAAAAAAAGAAAGCAAACTCCACCAAGAATTTCATTGGCTTCAGTCTTCAAGGTTACATGTGTTCATCAGTGTTACTCAGCATCTCAGGGGTAGTTTTAAAGAAAAGTAATGAGCTGGACTCATTTAAAGGTGGGTGAGGCAAAACTTGGACTTTCAAGACAGTTGAATATATTTGCAAAAAATCTTTGAGAGAGAATTAAAAGACCAAACTGAAACCTTGATAGGGATGGTGGTTGGTGGAATTATGATACATTCTCAAACTGTTGGAAGCTTAGGTTTTTGTCCAGAACCTTTTCTCTTCTCTCTACACTTTCCCTCAGTGATTTTAAATATGATCTATTTAAATTGATTTTATTATTAAATTTGACCTTCAAATTTATATCTTGTGACTAAAGAATACCTTCCAATTATTTTTTAAATTTATTATAGTTGATTTATAATGTTCTATCAATTTCTGTTGTACAGCAAAATAACCCAGTTATACATACATATGTTCTTCTCACATTATCCTCCATTATTTTCCATCACAAGTGACTTGATATAGTTCCCAGTGCTATACAGCAGGATATCATTTCTTATACACTCCAAGCAATGAAATAGTTTGCATCTGCTAACCCTAAACTCCCTGTCCATCCCACTCCTTCCTTCTCCCCCTTGGCAACCACAAGTCTGTCTTCCAAGTCCATGAGTTTGTTTCTTTTCTGCATATAGGTTCATTTGTGCCATATATTAGATTCCAGATATAAGTGATATCATATGATATTTGTCTTTATCTTTCTGACTTACTTCACTTAGTATGAGAATCTCTAGTTCCATCCATGTTGCTGCAAATGGCATTATTTTTGTTCTTTTTCATGGCCGAGTAGCATTCCATGTGTATATGTACCACATCTTCTTAATCCATTCCTCTATTGATGGACATTTAGATTGTTTCCGTGCCATGGCTATTGTGAATAATGTTGTGGTAAACATAAGGGTACATGTATCTTTTTGGATGAAAGTTTTGTCCAGATATATGCCCAGGAGTGGGATTGCTGGATCATACGGTAGTTCTGTTTCTAGCTTTCTGAAGTTACATTCATACTGTTCTCCACAGTGGTTGTATCAATATACATTCCCACCAACAGTTTAGGAGGGTTCCCTTTTCTTCACACCCTCTCCAGCATTTGTTACTTGTACTTACAAGTGATGGCCATTCTGACTGGTGAGGTGGTATCTCATTGTAGTTTCGATTTGCATTTTTCTAATAATTAGTGATGTTGAGCACTTTTTTCATGTGCCTGTTAGCCATATATATGTCTTCTTTTGAGAAGACCTAAATAGATATCTTCTAATAATTCTTATACAGGACTTCTGGTAGCAAAATCTCTCATTGTTTAAATAAAATGTGTTTATTTTACTTACAATCTTAAAAGATAGTTTTGCTAGTATGGAATTCTAGGTTGGCAGTTATTTCTCAGCATATTGAATAAATCATTCCATATTGTCTACAGCCCTTAGGTTCATGGTTGCTCCTTTTGAACTAATCTTTCTTATTTCTCTTCCTTAAAAATCTTTGGTTTCTATATTTGTTACTATTCAAATCTACTGTACTTTTAGAATCTACTGTACTTTTAGAATACTTAAAGAATAATTTCTTATTCTTTCTCTCGAATTTGTCCTTTTCTCTTTGGGTGTTGGAATTAAAATGTCTGAGGTGGGCACCCCTACCTGGCCTATAAGAGTAGGTAGCTAATTGAGAATGGTGTTGGAAGGATTGGACTTGAGGATTGATGTATAATCTATAAGAACACTGAGTTAAGTGAAGATGATGGTAAGGATGGTTGATAGGTGCAGGAAATAAGAGAAAGGAAGACAGTGATGCAGGTGTAGTCCTCTGTCAATGATGGTGTGTTAGGGAAAGAGATAGATCAGAGAAAAGGGTGATGGCAGCCATCTAGTGGCATATGCTACAAAGAAGGAATGGGCATAGCAGACAGGGAATGCCAGTCTCTCATCTGTCCCTGAGGTCAATAGTAGCAGTATCTCTCTCTCCACTTGAGAAGATAATGGGGGAGGTGTGTTCCTAGGTGCAGTGTCACATTTCATTCCAGGCAGGAGAGCCAATCTGTTCTGCAAAGAGCCAAAGACACAGCTGAGAATGTGTGTCATGAAAAGGATGCCCCAGACACAGTGACAAAGATGGGGAAGAAGGAATGTGGTAGGGAGGTACAGGGTTGGTGGAGGGAGGGCAGACCAGAGGACATTTGTCCAGTAGGGTGTAAGGGAGGAGGCCTATACCACATGTGGGGACCAAGGATGACAAGAATGTGAGGTATTGGGATTATCAGATTTAAGATTCCAAAGCTGGGTGGTTCTGGTTAAAGCTTACCCTGAGCAAGTGGGCTGTGGATTCCGTGGCTCCAACAGCCCTGGCCTCATGCTGGAAGCTGTAGCAGTCCGAGGTGGGAGAGAGAAATGATGCACTCTTTCCAGACTCCCTTACCTCACAACAATGCAGCCACAGCAGACCCAGAGGCCTTCTGGAGATGAGGAGTGACTTTGGGAAAGTCTTTCCTTGTGTAGGAAACAATTCAGCAGGATTTAGACATTAATGAGTTGGCAAACAAACTTAGCTTCTGCAATAAAATAGAAGTTTAAGTCTATGTTGGAGGGTGGTATTCATGTAATAACGTATATGAATGCATTTTAAAGAATATAAAATATCACCTAATTTGAAAAGCATATTTTCTAAACTAACTGATAATTTTTGTATTAATTTGAAGAGGAAGGAGACTTAGAAACAGTGAATTCTTTGTATAATGTTATTTTAAAATTAGCTAGTTTTTTTGAGAAAATATCTACATAGATGGTTTGAAATTTAAGTAAATACAAAGAGAATAAGAAGGTAAATCCCCTGTCCCCTCAGAGCTCTCATCGCTCCCCCCCCCCACCCTGGGTTAATTCCTTAAAGCGGCTACTCCTAGAATTTTCTTATACATCCTTTAAACAATATTTTAGACATATAAAACCACATATATTTATCTTTCTTTATGCAGTGGGGAATACTCCGTAGAGTATTTCACAGTTGCTCTTCATTTTACAATCAATCTTGGTAGTTATTTCATATTAGGACATGGAGATCTAATTTATTCTTCTTCACTGATGCACTGTATTTCATTGTGGGAATGTACTATGATTTATCTAAGCCCTGTATTGATGGACTGGTGGTTTCTCATCTTTGTATGGCTGCCAAAGTCAGCAGTGATATCGTTTTACTTAGGGCCTGTGCACATGCAAAATCCCATCTGTGTCTGCAGACCAGCAAGCTCACAGCATGTGAGCAATTTTATTTCATTTAAGTAATGACATACTGACCTCAAATGAGATCAACTGGCTTTCTCTATATTCTCCTAATTGTGTGTTATCAAGATTTTGTTAAGTGAACAATGGGGAGCACATCTTAACTTGCAGTTTTTTAATTATAAGGGATGTTTAGTGTCTTTTCAATTATTTATGTGTATTTTTCATTTCTATTAATGTCAACAGCCCATTTGTGTTTTTTTTCTCATTCTCCACTGTTTTTGTTCTGTTTGCTGATTTGTAAAGAGTTTTTATGTAATAAGAATATTCTTCCCTTTTTCTGACTTTTGATTTTGATTGTGATGTTTTTGTTGTCAAATTTACCAATTTTTTAAATAGGTTCTAGTTTCCAGTTCTTTCTTAAAAAATCTTATCCAACAAAACATATGTCTAACTCACTATTTTTTCTAATATATTGACATTTTCCTTTTTAAAACATTTGAGTGTTTGATTCCTAGGATTTATGTGATGATAGGAGGTGAGGTAAAAACTGAGCTTTGAGTCTCCCATAATATTAGGTAGCTGCACCCTTTTCACTTAAAAATCTATTTTTGTCCAATGATATAATTCTGCCATTACAATATGTTATAATCCTATATGCCCTTAGCTGTGCACTCTCTTTACAATGATCAGTTCTTATATTCCTTTTTATAGAGGAAAACTTTAAATTACTACAGCTTTAGAATATGTTTTAATATCTAATGGGCCTTGACCTCATTACTACTCTTGCCCCCTCCAACCCAGAATTTTCCTAACTAAACACACATATTTCTAGATGAACTTTAGAAACAGGTGGCATAGTTCCAGAAAATGTTTTAAAAGGCGGGATGAAAGCTGACATTTTTATGACGTTCAAGGTCAGAGTTTACTTCCATGTATTTAGGTCTTTTATATTCCTCAGAAATGTCAAGTGTTCCTCATATAGCTCCTTTATATTTTTTGTTTGTTTTACTCCCAGACATTTTTGTGGCAATTGCTTTTACAATTGCCACAAAACATCTAAATGGGATGTCTGTTTAATCAATTTATTTTCTAAATATTGTCTATTTATTTTTAGGAAATGCTCATCGATGTTTTGAAATCTGCCATTTTACTGAAGGGGTTTTACTCAGTTCCCTTAATGTTTCTAATGGTTTTATTGTGCCTTATTTGAATTATTTTCTTGGGTGAAATTTCTGTATAAAGTCCTGAACAGTGCTTATTCATTCCATCAGCAGCAGCAGCGGTGATAGTAATGATAACAGTATCAACATTTCAAATCTTACTTCGATCCTATTCTGCCATGTAAAGAGGGCAATACAGAATGAGTGACTACCCAGGAGAGGTGTGTCCACGGCTGACAGTAGAGAAAAAAATATTTACTTCTTCATTCACTTACCCAAAAGTTTATAGTTTGTTCACTCAATACCAAACATTAAACTGTGGCCAAAGATACAAACATAGTCAATGCACAGGAAGAAACAGAGAAAGTTAACCTTTACTGAATGTGCCAGTCACCTTATGTGCCTCATCTCATGTAATTCTTTCAAGGAAATTTATTGGGTATATACTGTTGATTTGGTTTATTGTAAATATGAAGCAGACACTCATGCTAATTTTCTTGCCCAGGATAATACAGTGACAGACTTGGGGTTAAAATCCAGATCTGAGTAATTATGGTCATCTGTTTTTCTTCTACCCCCGCCCCCCATCATTCAGGGAAGGGGCTAGACTTGCATTTGTAGATGGTGCCCTGAGATAAGCACTGTGTGGGAACCACATACAAAAGGGTCAAATGCTACCTGTCGTTGAGAGATGTGCTGGTGAATGAATGGGCATTCACCCAAAAACCAAAAGTTTGGAGAGAAAGGTAGCCTAGAAATAGAGAACAGCAAGTACAAATGAGAGGGGCCATGAGGAAACATGATTTTAGGGAACTATTTTAAATGTAGTCATAATTTGCTATATCTGAAATGTAATGTGCTGAGATGGGAATAGCAGAGCTGGAGCTGAAACTGTGGTTAGAAGGGAGAGAAGCTAATGCAGTGCGTACACTGGGTAGTACAGCAATGGGCTGACATGTAATTTTTCTTTTTTTTAACATATTTATTGAAATGTAATTCACATACCATAAAATTTATGCATTTGAAACATGAAACTGGTAATGTACACCTGGAGGAAGGGAGATGAGTCTAGCCTGGAGACAGGGATTGAGGAGTCGTCAGAGTGTGGGGGCGTGAGGTTGTATTGGAACATCCAGGAACAGTGTGGAGGATTGGGAAAGAGCTTTGAGGACATATTAGAGAAAAGGAAGGATTATTATACAGAGAATATAAGGAGGGAGTGACCAGAGAGGTGGAGGAGAGCTGTGTTTCAGAGAGGCACAAGGAACAAGGAACGAGGGCATCCAATGCTCCAGAGAAGGTAAACACAAAGAGGAATGGCCACAGTGGCCAAGGAGTCTTGCTAGAGCTTAGTGGGTGGGCACTGGATTCGAGTGAGGAGAGTCATGAAAGGGAGGTGAGGAAGAGGAGTCAGTGGGTAAGGGACAGACTTTCTAAGAGACTTGCCAACTCCATGGAGAGACCCAAGATCTCTCCTTTGCCTCCATGTCCATAAAGTGGGAAAAGTTGGAGACTTAGAATAGCCCCATCCTTTTCCTGGCATAATTTATGTGGTACATGGGATGTGGGCTTCCCTCCAGTTGGGCCTTCACATCAGCCACTTCTGTTGCTTTCAAGAACCCAGGATGAAAACAGGAGCAATTCTGGGGACCCACTATAGACAAGGGCAGTTAAAAAGATAAGGTCTCTAACAAGAGCTCAATTTGGCTCTGGGCTATACTCAGTTATTTTGAACTCTCTTAAACTAGGTGTGTCATGTTATATCTGGAACCTAAATAATGATAAGGACCAATGACTCACCAATTCCAGGATGATCTTCAGGTTTACTCAGATAAAGATTCTTATTGAATGAGTTCATCAGTATATCAAGGTCAAGAGGAGATGAGCCCTGGGCCTAATGCCTTTTGTCATGGTTTTGGGTGATGTGTCTATTCTTTGGCAGTTGTATTTGGGATTTGTAACAATGCCTCTTTCCTTGTCAAAGACCCAGAATTGGCACAGTTGGATGAGGTTTAATCCTAGAACTTTGAATTTTTCCTGAAGTCAGAGTTCAAAGATGGGGAAACTTGAAGTCTTCTGTGGGGTTAGGGTGACATGATCTTGCCATGTAGTGAAATCCAGGGTCAGGTCAAGTTTGTCCAGGCTTCTCTACTGCACAGCAGGTTCTCAGCATCCTGGCCACGCTTCAGTAGTTGAGGGTCTAAGGTCCTGAGCAGACACCCCATCTTCTCAGGCTTGCCTTCTCATCTTACAGACAACCGAGGCCAGGCAGGGCCATTTAGAAATGAGTAATCCCAGAAATATGACTCCTTTTCTTTCGAGAAAGTTTGACATAATGCTCTTTTGCCTTTCTATAGTCTTTCATCACTCTAGCACTGATCAAATATATTCTGATTTTCCAGACTCTAATGAAAATTCTGTAATCTGCTTTGGGCCCCGTTGTGCAAAAGCTACTCTGTTTACTAGCAGAAAAACTCACTTTAATTACGTATAATCTTTAAACAATTGAAATCAAGTTTTTCTCATTTGTAGTGATTCTTTTTAAACCAAAGATAATAATCAACATGTTTCAAAGCGTTTGATTTGGCAAAAAAAATTCAGCACTACTGATTTGATACAACTTGCAAACCTTGAGGATATGCCTCATTCCTTTACTGGTATTGTTTCCTGTATGTAAATACCCTGACATAATCTCATTTATCACAGTTACTTCTCCTCTGGGGAGCTCCCATTTCCTGCCACCTTAGCCTCCTACTTGTACAAAAACATTGGAACATGGAGCTAAAAACCCCGACTGGACAATTCATTGAAAAAACAAGCAATCAATTACATGGGTAAATAACCTAGTGGTAAGCAGAGTTGTTTATGAAAGGGAATCTCAGTGAGGGAATGGGTAAAAGAGATTTGCATAAAATAGCCCTGTAAGAAACTCCATGAACTCAAGCCTATCTCTCTATTCAAGTGATGACTGGAATTCTTGGAAGTGCTGTCTGGCTGTGGAGCAAAACCAGGTGGTAGTAAATGCTTCACCATGTGGCACCAAGGGGCAAAGGCTTGGGGACCAGCATGAATTAATCACAGGCTTTTAGGATGTCATCACATTCCTTGGGTCTGGCTTTGGTGAATTCCAAAGTAAAAGCTGAGAGAGAAAGACCATTTTGGCTTCAGAATTTTCTTCTTAAAGTACCAGGATTGCAACCGAAGGTTTCCTTTGATATCAGGAGCCTAGAGTCTTTATAGAGTGGTAATCCACTGTACCTGGCAGATGCATTCAGTGTCTTCTGTAAAAGGGGCATTGAAGGACACACCAGCCTCAGATAAGGTCTCAACGAGTGAGGAAGCTGTCAAGTGTGCAGAGCCTCCACTGTTGAGCAACTAACCCAAAACATCACTGAGGGCATTTTGCCTGAAATAGCCCATTTCGTAGAGGTCTATTTACTGTTCTTCGGTCAACCTTTAAAAGAGACACACTTTTAAAAAATTGAAATATAGCTGATTTACAATATTATGTTAATTTCAGGTATACAAGAAAGTGATTCAGGTATATATATATATTTCAGATTATTTTCCATTATAGGATATTATAAGATACTGAATGTAGTTCCCTGTACTGCACAGTAAATTACTATTGCTAGTAATAGTGATTAATATTACTATAGTAGCTTATATCCGTTAATCCTGTACTCGATTTATTCCTCCATCCCACCTCTTTCGCTTTTGAAAATCATAAGTTTGTTTTCTATGTCTGTGAGTCTGTTTGTTTTGTAAATGGATTTGTTTGTATTATTTTTTAGATTCCACATATAAGTGATATCATATGATATCTGATATCTGATTTACTTCACTAAGAATAATGTTCTTTGGTTTGTCTACGTTGCTGAAAATGGCAATATTTCATTCTGTTTTTATGGCTGAGTAGTATGCCATTGTGTATATATACCTCATTTTCTTTTGCATTCATCTGTCGATGGACATTTAAGTTGCTTCCAATGTTTTGTAAATGGTGCTGCTATAATCTATGATCATTGGGGTGCATGTATCTTTTTGAATTATAGTTTTCATATTTTCTGGATATAGGCCCAGGAGCGGGATTGCTGGATCATATGGTAACTCTTTTTAGTTTTTTAAAAATAATACTGTTCTCCATAGTATCTGCACCAATTTAGATTCCCACAACAGAGTAGAACAGTTCCCTGTTCTCTGCATTCTCTACACCCTCCAGCATTTATTATTTGCAGACTTTTTTATTTTTTGGCTTTATTTTAGGACCACACCCATGGCATATGGAGGTTCCCAGGCTAGGGGTCCAATCGGAGCTGTAGCCACCACCTATGCCACAGCCACAGCAACGTGGGATCCGATTTGAGTCTGCAACCTACACCACAGCTCACGGCAATGCCGATCCATAACCCACTGATCCCTTAATCAGGGATCGAGCCCGCGTCCTCATGGATACTAGTCTGGTTACTAGACACTTCCACTGCATTATGGAAGTTCCTGGGCCAGGGGTTGAATATGAGCCACAACTGTTACCTAGGCCACAGCTGTGGCAATGCTGGATCCTTAACCTACTGTGCAGGGCCAGGGATCCTCTGTGTTTATTACTGCATTTGTTTGTTTGTTTTTTGCAATAACCAAGATAATAGAGCTACCTTAGTGCCAATCAATAGATGAGGAGTTCCCCTTGTGGTGCAGCAGAAACGAATCCGGCTAGTAACGTGAAGTTGCTGGTTCCATCCATTGGCCTCGCTCAGTGGGTTAAGGATCTGGCGTTACCCTGAGCTGTAGTGTAGGTCGCAGACACGGCTTGGATCCCAGGTTGCTATGGCTGTGGTGTAGACTGTGGCTACAGCTCCGATTTGACCCCTAGCCTGGGAACCGCCATATGCCATACATGTGGCCCTAAAAAGGAAAAAAAAAAAAAGATGAATGGATAAAGACGATGTGTGAGATATACACACACAATGGAATATTAATCATAAAAAAGAATGGAATCTTACCATTTGTGAAAACATGGGTAGACCAAGGAAACTGACTAGTATCTGGGAGGATGTGAGTTTGATCCCTGGCCTTGATCATTGGGTTAAGGATCTGGCATTGCTGTGAGATGTCGTGTAGGTCACAGAGGAGGCTCAGATCCTGTGTTACTATGACTGTGATGTAGGCTGGCAACTATAGCTCTGATTCAACCCTTAGCCTGGGAATTTCCATATGCCACAACTGTGGCCCTGAAAAGCAAAAAAAAAAAAAAAAAAAATCACTGTTTTATGTTATATATGAATGTTGTTAAGAGAGTAAATCCTGAGTTCTCATCACAAGGAAATTTTTTACCATTTCTTTAATTTTGTGTTCATACAAAATGATAAATGTTCACTAAACTTACTGTGATAATCATTTCATGACTTACATTAAGTCAAATCATTTTGCTCTACATCACTGACTTATACAGTGCTGTCAATTATATCCAGTAAAACTGAAAGAAATATTGAACAGAAAAAAATAAATCATCACATGGAAGAAAACTTTCCTGAGGTTGTAAAAGAAAATATGAATGTTTTGAATAAAATGAATCATCTTGTGAATAGAAACTTGAATGCAGATGTAATTTTCCTAATGTTTTAATTTCAGTAATAAAGAATAATCATCCAAAGTTACGCTTGAAAGACAAAAGAAAAATGACAAAGGAAAATATTTAGAAAAAAAAAATCTTCCAAAGATTTCAGACCATCTCTTCCACCACTAAGCATTAAAAGACAATGCAGAGATGCCTTTGAATTTTCATGGGGAAAGATATAGAGTCACAGTTTCCATATCCAGCCCATAAGAAGTTACCAGAAAGATGTGCGTGGTTATCCAAGACCCTCATGATTTTCTTGGAAAATTTATCAGTAGAGTGAAAAAATAAAGGCAAATATTTAGGAGTGGAGAAATCATAAAAGACCTGTGGTTGGCAGGTACATGCTTAGATCTAGATATTAAGTAGTATTGTAAATTAAGAGTTAAACTTGTTTGAAAAAGCTTAAAAATATTAAATTAGAAGATACATGACATTTAAATAGCTAATAAAAATAATCAGACTAGCATAAGCAAATGGATGAGAGCACGTGAAAATCCCTCATCTAACAGGGGACTAAACAGTTACTAAATTTTCTTGAATTTGGCAACAAGAAAAAACAAAGGGTTTATGTTTTAGAAAGTCCCAAGGATACCAGAAGTGATTTGAAAATGGGATTTCTGCTTCCAAATCCCTGGAGGAAAATAAAAACAAAGGAAATGATCTGAGGAAGAGCACAAAGGAAATAGTATTCACATACCAAAGGAGAAAGTGTAGAACATGATGATAGAATTAAGAAAAAATTCTCAGGGTTAGATTAAGAAATATAATTCAATTACAATCAACATAAAACAAAACACTTAAAAAGATACAGAAACATCCCAAGTAAAAGCTAAGCTCAGGTACCCTCACCCTTTCCACTGCTTCCCAAATGCAGCTCTTCTCCAAACAAAAAAAAAAAAAAATGGGAAGACTACTTCCATAAAAAGTAGGGTTCTGGCAAAAAATTACATAGCATGAAGAAAGCTTTATTATTGACGAAGGGTGCAATTAGCAATAAAGAAATAATAAAGATAGACTTATATGTGCCAAACCAGGCACCATGAAAATAAAGCAGAAGTTCCTAGAAAGCTTGTAGGGTAAGTGCATATTTACTTAACTCCCCTTTTGGACTGCACCCAATGAACAGAAAGACCCCAATGTCAAGAAAGAATCTTGATCACTCATGAAACAAACAACCTCACTCCTATAGTGAGCAGAAGAATGTATGCAAAAGGCAATGCATTTTAGTCTAAACTAGAAGAGGATAGTAAGGAGAGGTGGGTAGCTTTCCTAATCCAGAGGAAGATTTAGCTCCTGATAGTTGTGAGAAATGGTTGATATCCCTACAGACATCCCTCAACTTGAATAGGAAGTACTGGGTTATGGATAACTTAGGGTGCATTATCACAGCATAAAGGAATCCAGGAAGGTAAAGCTGAAGAGGAGACCATAAGGCCTTGTTATTTAAATGTCCTCTGATTGGGAGGAGAGACTATAGATAGAGTGGAGTGGAACGGAAGAAAAGTGGAGAAAATGACCTGGGGGTCAGCTTTGCATCTACTAAACCAAGTCTAGGGAGCAGGATAAATGGATACTGACTCCCCTCTTCCTGAAACAAGATGTTTGGACTTCATATTAGCTGGCCTTCTGCTTATCCTAGAGGAGAAATGGCTGAAACTGGAACAGAGAATTTCCACCGCCATACACACATATCCCATCAGCTTGCTGAAGGAAACAACTAGTGGGGCAGAGAACGGAGCATGTTGAATGGGAAAGCCTTGAGGTCGTGTGTGGAAGTTCCAGAGTCTCCAACTGTCAGAGCCTTCACCCATACCCATCTGCCTTTTGGGGGGTCATCCAGGGTGACTGTACTGGTAACTTCATACCACTGCTACAAAACTTGCGGAAGGAACAGCCTGAAAGCTATTCTGCTTCTTGGACCCTCCAAGGGGCTAATAGGAAAAAGCTAGAGGGAGGAGGAATTCAGATAAGTAAGAAGAGAAACCTCCAGTAGTCAGGAATTTTCAAAAATGGAATGTTTTCCCTGGCAGGAATTGAGGTTCCTATGGTGGAGCTTTATAAGCAGAGGTGGAGTTACCACTTGCTGGAGAATTCCATTACTCTTGAGCTTACCCTTTTTTTTTTTTTTTTTTGCTGGGACTAGAGGAAATGGGATACAGAAGGTAAACATGGCCTCTCTGATTGCAGCTTGGTCGCACCCTCACATGTTGTTCCAGAGCTCCGAGATGCACCTTCCCCTGTGCGGTGTGAGGACATATGCTCTAGTCTCTCCCAAGATGTTGTGGTGAGGATGAGCCTGCACTGCCCACAGAGTGTGGGTAGTCCCAGTTCTCCTGCCTCTGAAAGTCCACTGTCCAAGGTAAATTAGCATCAGCTGAACCTTAAATCCCAGGACAGGATTCTGGACTGCCTTTACCACCAAATCTCTCCATCAGCATTTAAGGCTAATCGGAAAGTGACTGTTGTTGTTTTTTTATTGTTGTTTGTTTGTTTGTTTGTTTGTTTTGTTTTCACATTTTGACATTAGCTTTCCTGCTATGGAAAAGTAAGATAAATGGTCCCACAGTTATGGATAGTGACTGGTGTAAAGACTAAACATGCCAAGTTTATGAACTGGAAATTGAAGCCAGCAGTGCTTCTTAGTGACCCAGATGCTCCCATTTAACAAGGTCTCACTGCATCTGAATCCTCTTATTTTTCCCTTTTGTCCCATGGAAGCACATGTGAAGGTCAGAGATACCTTTTATCAAGAAATCATTCCTCAGTTGTTTGTTGACATTACCTCATAACCATCACAGTGGCCACCTGCATCTCCTATTTATATTCCATCCCTTATAAGAGATGGGTCGTATCTACTCTACAGCCTCCCCACACCCCTCTCCCCCAACACACACACACACTCTTCCCATTGCTGATTCTCTGGCAAGGGCTCACATTTGCTGATATTGTGCCAATATGGTGCCCTGGCTGGCATCTGTTTGGAATAGTTGATGCCCATGTCCTTAGGGTCATTAGGTATTTACAGTGCATCCCCTGCCTGCCTGGCGCCAGCCCCCACTGCCTCTTCCCCTCCATTGTATATAGCTGTCTCCCTGCTTTCCATATGTTGTCAGTCACTTGACCACAAAATGCTTCCTCCAGTTGAATTTGACAGTGCTTTACAGAGCCCTGGATCTAGCCTTACCCTGCTCATAAACTCTGGCATTTCCCTTTGCCTTTCAAACTTCTTGGTTGTTCACAAGCTGGCCTTGACTTATCTCTTCTAATCTCAATTTCCATGAGTTCATAACTTGACCCTCTGCTTTAGGCAAACTGGATCATTTCTCTGCCTGGTATTGCTGTCAGTGGCCATCCTGACTTCCATGCTAAACTGATTCTGCAGGAGAAAGGAAAACATCTGATCCATTCCTATATTCCCAACCCATCTGGAGGCCCAGATACATTGGTTTTCCTCTTTGGCCTTTCCTTCCCACATTTTCCCTCTGGCCACTTGCAAGGTCAATGGCTCCCAGATATTGTCTTTAGCACAGACTGCTCCTGAACAGCATATCTATTGTCTTCCCAAATATCTCCTACTGGATGGTCCATAGGCAGTCAGGACTGACACCTGCAGACCTAAACCAGGCACGTCCTGTTCTGTCCCCACCTCATGTTTGTTTTGATTCTCCTTCATTCCTTACCCAAGTGAAGGGTCTTGAAGCCAACATCTCACATCTTCTTATTGGCCTTTTCTTCTCTTTTACTGCCATTTTCCACCAGTCACCACAATCTAACACTCCCACCTTGACATCTTTTGTATTTCCCACTCCTCCCCAACTCCAAATCTTATAATCAAAGTTCTCTCATCTTAAAGAAATTCTGAATTCCCTGAAATCATTCCACTCTTAAAATGCTTTGAAGATTTCCAATTCCAAATAACTATTCTTCTTGAACTGAGTTACATGGACCCCCCACACACCCCGGAGGCAGGGTACTTCTTTGGGTTCCAGGACACTTGAAACTTCTTTAGACATGTGGTCTGTTATTCAGGGTTATCAATTTTACTTGATGATTAGAACTATTTTTAAATGTTAAAACAAGTATCAATTTATTACAAAGTAGAAGATAAAATTGGAATATTTTAAGATGTTTTTAATAACTCATTTGCAAAGGGTTCCCTTTTGACTATGACCTAAGACCCTTAGGGGGTATGAGATCATTCTCTTTAACAGCTTGAGTTTCTAATGAAATCCAAACTTCCCAGTACGTCCTACAAAGCCCCTGAGGTCTGGCCCTCTCCATATTTCCAATCTTATTTCTTACAGTGTCTTTTCTCAAAGCCCATGCTCTGGACACACTTCATCCTGCCATGTTTTTGTTAATACAGTTTTCTCTGCCAAGATTTCTCTTACCCCATCCCGTTTTACATGACAGATGCATATTATTCTTCTAGCTTTAGCTATACATTTACTCCTTCTCTGAAACCTCTACTCTTTCCTCCCCAAATAGAATAGAATTGGCTCCTCCTTCTCTTATGTGTCCCCAACGTCTCCCTTTCCTCCAGCTTCCTAATAAATTCATTTTGTATAAAGTTAATGTTTTGGCTTCAGTGTCTCAAACACTGGCAAGAAACTCTTTCCCAACTGTGTTTTTGAAAAAAGCTTCCAGCAAAGTCACCTCCCTGCCTAGATAGCCCCTCAGTGGAGACTCTGTACCAATGTCATATTTTACTGGCCTTGACTCTGCCTGTTGGGTCAGAGCACTGGGGCGACATTCAGGGTTAAACCCCTAGATGGCCATTTTCCAGCTGTAGTCCCTGAGCCACCACCAGAGGGACCCTGCCCAGGGCTTGCTGGGAGGACTGGCTCTTGCTCTCACCTTTGATGAACACTCAGACTTCCCACAGAGGTCCTCTCTCTCTCACATCTCACTTGTTTTGTTTGTTCTTTTCTCCTTGGGTGTAAAAAACCTTTTTTCAACAAGACCTCTTTTTTCTTCCTTTAGAAGATTGTTCCTATCAAGAATTTGGAAATTTTCACTCTATTCCCAGAACCTAGCACTGCCCTAACCTACAGTAGGTGCTTGCTAAATGCCAGTTGGTTGGATGGGTGAAGAGACCACTGTGGTGCAGATTTTTTAAGTCAGACCCAGAGAACTTACCTCCCTATCAAGTTCCTTCTTAGGAAATTTCCTCCTTGGAATTGCAGTTTTCCCCTTCTTGCTGTAGCTTTGCTTTCATGGAAAAGACCGTGCAAGATCCATGTACTGTACCAGACTGAGAAGTAGTATTTGGTTAGCCATGGCCTGTGTGATATAAGAATGAATGTGACTTATCCACCTGAGGAACCTACACACGTCCCTAAAATCCAACAGATCATCTGCTCTTGCTTTCCAATTACTTGATATATTCTCTTGAGAAAGATTCATTCAGCTTAAGGCCTTGATCAAGCTATACCATGACCGGCTCACTCTCTCAGCATCTAGTATTTTCTCTGTTGTGTAATTTTCAAAAGTTCACTTTTTTTCTTTCCAGGACAAGTAGCCCTCCTGTGATACCAACATTACAGGTCTTTATGAAATACTTGAGTGACTCCACATTTACAGAGATAGAGAATAATCTATACTGTAGTGGTGGTAAATGAAACAAGTAATAAAGCCATCAATGGAGAATAACTTATTCTTATGGGGAGGGAGAGGAGTGGAAAGAACATCTACACCAAAGAGATGATATTTGAACACAAAGATGAGTAGGTAGCAGGAGAAAGTGGAAAAAGATGATGAATTCGTTCTAAGTGGAAGGGATATGAGTACACACACACAGAAAAAAACTCCACAAGTATTCCTGGCCTTTCTTCCAATCCAAAAATTATAAATGGAATATAGTTAATTGCATTCATTAATGATTTTTCCTCTTTCTGGAGGTTAATTTTATATCTTTACAGAAAACCATTTAAAAGCCATTTATTCAGTATTATTTAAAAGTCTGTAAGGGAAAGATAAACACATAGGACAAATGTTATCTCAGGCAATTCAGAACAATTTAAATCACTGTCTGGAAAACTCGTCAGTGGACAGATCCTTCTGTTCTTTTTTTCTTCCTTCTCTGCCAGCACATCTTCTTCCATCATTCAGTGCACATGCGAGGACGCTGGGGTTGATCGCCCTGTTAGCGGGCTGGACAGTGGTTAAGATTGGCCATGGCTTCTAGTGGAGATCTGGCCTGTGACTTGGAATTCCCCTGCACAAGACGTCCTCATGGGATGACCTCATGCACATTCCATGTAGTGATGTGTTTTGAGTATGCGAGTGTGAACTTTCTTTAGGTACAGGAAGCAAAGGAAGGAAAGTGAATTTAAGAAAACAATGGCAATCTTTTATAAAACAGGGTCAGATTTTAAACAAACGTATGCCAGCCTGTTCCCATATTTTTACTTATTTGGAAAGAGTGCTATCCAGGGGTCTTGGCTGACTCCCTCACAGGGAGTGGGGGGCCTGTCTTGTGCCTTTTCTGTAAAGCTTTGTGTTGAAGTTTGATGAAATGAGCCCCTTGGCGCTCACAGGCTGACATGCCACATGAAGACCAGAGAAAACTCTCTCTAAAAAGGGCTTGTATGATTCAGATAGTCCTACTTTGATACTCTTATTAACCTTGTTAACTACATCTTTTAATCTTCACTGGAGGATTTTCCTTCACAGATGAGAAAACAAGCTCAGAAAGTCATACTTAGCTAAGTCCCCAGTATTAGTAAGGGGGGGGGGCAGAAGCTTACATAGGTTCATTTGACGCCAAATGCCATGAGAGAGTGAGAACAGAGGAGAAAAGAATGCTATTGGGGAAAAGGACCAGTACTGGCTTGGGGTCACAGCCTGAGATTGTCCCTGTCATGGTACTTGGACTTGTTTGACCAACAGTTGATCCCAATAAGGGGATCTGGGGAGAAAAAGAGAGTAATAGAAGTCATATGGTAAAAGTGTTAGGGTTTGGAGATGTAATGAATCAATACAAGAAGAACAAAATAGTCAGGTTGGGAGAAGAGAAATAGCTTCCCCAACAACCAAACTCAACAAAATTGCTTTTGATTCAGTCTTCTACACTTTAGTCCAAATACTACATCATGTCAGAATGTTCCTGTCTCGTATGGTAATCTAATAATCTTCAAAACCCTCAGGGAGATGGACCATCATTTGTTTCCTTCACCTTCTGCCCTCAGAAAATGCAGTCTTTTGGAAAATTATCTTTGGCTCCTTGGACTTCAGCACCAAGGGAATGGCATCCTTGGCATGGTTCAGAAAGGACGTAAGCTCTTCTTAGCCCTGCTCAGCCCCAGCTCCAGGCAGCCACCTCTTGGCCTCAAGTTTTTAATCTTGGTAGGGTAAGCTGGACCCTTAACCCTCTTTACAAATCACAACAGAGATGTGAACAGGGAGGCAGTCCCCTGTACAATGGAAATAATGTTCTTGGCTGCTGCCTCCTTCTCTTTCTATTTTAGTCCCGGGGGATATGGCTTTTTTACTTCTAGAGATTTAGGAGTCTTGAGGTTTTATTGCAAAAAGAAGAATTCTGTGTGGTTTTAGAAGGCAAGTCACTTTGAGTAATTTAAACCCTCATTTATCCAAACACAAAGGCTGAAAGACCTCTTAGCAAACCGGTCCCATGTGATAAAGCTTTTGGCAAAGATTTTATATCTGTCCTGTGCACTGCCCATATTTTTACCTAGCAAGTCCTCCGTTTGTTTGTTTTTTTTCCCAGTCAGCCCGGCCCCACTAGTTTATCTTCATAGGTGTTCCTTTTATACAAGTGTGTGCAGATGCATGTTCACATGAGCATGTGTGTGTACATGGAGTCATGGAGAGGGAGGAAGGGCTCCAGTTGTTTACTAAGCCTATAGCAAATGAGGTTCAGGGATAATTAAGAGAACTCTCCCTTGGCAGAAATGTGCCTGTTTGGGTCTGCTTCTCATTTGGGACAATTGGAAAAGGCAATCACTCAAGTTTTATTGATGCCAAAGAGTTTTTCACAGTCATCAATATGGGCTACAAAAATGAAGTTGTTGACATCTTATTCCTGGGGTTTTTTTCTTTCAGATAATTGTGAGCCCTCAAGTATCATATAATTCTGAAATAAGGCAGTTCTACTCCATAACTGAGCATATTCGATGCATTGCAGGCAACTGATCTTACCAACGTTCTGCCAAATCCCAGGCTGATCACATCTGTATCTATCAAGCCCATTCAGATTTCTCTCTCTGATCTTGATTTTACCCTAAGGAGCATGAGAAAAAGTTTAATCGCACACAAATTCTTTTAGTTATTTATTAACATTACGCATATAGTTTGGATGTGAGTGCCTAGGTTGTTGTAAGTAGACTTTGGCCTGCTCCCTCAAGCCACATGTCAGTTGAGCCTTCTGGACTATTTTGGTTTCCCTCTTGGAGTGATCTTGGCTGTGAATCCCAGTAGTGAGCTCCTGCTGCTGCTTGGGCACTCAGATCTGCTAAGGCTCCCAGCAGAGTGCTTACCTGCCTTGCTGGGGCTGGAAAAGACACACTTCCTCTCTATTTTCAGAATGGGAGCAGCTGGCCCAGTGCCCCTGGCGGTAGCCTTTTGTCTCTGATGTGAGACGGACAGTCTGTAAGTGTAAGCCAAGTGCAGCTGAGAGATGAGATTGTGAGCTCAGCTCATCTAGTTGAGACATGCCCTCTGTAAGCACAGGGTAGACTGGGCTCAGCATGCCACACACTGCTGTGGCTGAGCAGGGCCTTGGCACTTACCCAGCAAGGTAGGAGGAAGCCAGTCTGATCTCATGAAGGGATGCTATTTCCCTGGGCCACCTGCCCTGGACACCAGACTTAAGACCAGGTGCACAGGAAGTTGAGTCAGGAGTGGCCACCGTGGCTGCTCTCAGCCCAGAGGAACATGGGGAAGCTCATTACAAATAGCAAAAGTCCACACCATAAAAGTACAAGTATTTACTACCCCAGGAAGGAAATTGAGTGACCCACACAATAATATTAGCCCCTGAATAACTCTGTGAAAGTCACAATTTTAGCTATATCTTGTTTAAAGATAAAGAGCTAAATGGATTCATGGGTTAAATTGAAGGGATTTTTTAGGCTCTCATGATGATCTCATTTGCTTTCTATCATTACTAAAACCGAAGTCTCCCCTTGCCAAATTACCCTCATTAGCCATTTTATTGATAAGTGATTGCTCTTACCAATCTACACTGTAATCCGTGTGCACATAGTATACACGTCTCCATATCCTTTTTATGGACGGGAAGCTGAAGGTTAAATAGGATTCCCAAGGCCACAGAGATTTTAAACAAGATTGGAAAATGTTCTCAAATCACCCCTTCTCTCACTCACCTAAATATGCACTTCTCTCTCCAGATGTAGATAATGATGCAACCAGTTGCCATGGTGGTAAAGTCAGAAATCTTGAAGCATCTTTGGGGTCCAGATCCCAGAACCCCAGCCAGCACAGGAACAACCAGTGCAGGAAGCCAGCCTGGGAGAGTGGGAGAGCCTGGGTGGTCCAACACATCCCGCTGAATGTTTAAACTCTGACTTAAATTAGGGGCTGCCCTGGTCATTGGGGTAGAGAAACTCCTCCTCTGAACTGCTCATCAGTGGACGTTTTAAAAGAAACCATTTATAAATGGCCAACATGACAAACTCTTGATCTGCTTGCTCACAGGTCTGGATTCATGAAATGCAAAATGCCCGCGAAAGAGCTCTAATATTCTTACAAGGTCCCAAACTTTGTTCGTGAAATGGTTTCTCTTTGCCTTGCTCCTGTCTTTCTGGCGTCACTTACAAAGTGTTCCATATAATTAGGTATTCCCTCCATGCCCATACCCATAGAAGTCACAGCTCATGCAGACATCTAGAAGTATCAGTGAATATGTTGACTACTGAAAGTCAACAAAGATTTTTATTTTTACATTTTCTTGCCACAAATGATGGGGCTGTGGGTCTGAGCCTGCCCCCAAAGCAGCTGTCTTTAGGTTTTCTCTACAGTGGCCTGTCACCACAGTCCTGCCCAGCAGGGTTGCTCCATATGGCACCATATTGACGCAGTTAAATCCTCTTTCTTCTGGATTTGGAAAATGAGACTCACAGGGGTGCAGACATTGGAATAGTCCGTGCCAGATAACTCACAGCGAGAGAGAGTGTGTGTGTGAGAAGAAACATCAGACAGCAGAGCCAGTAGGGGCAGTGGGGCATTCAGTCGGCAGCCACAAAAGAAGATACAGAGACAGAGAAAAGCTGAAATGCCACATGAGGGATGCAGGAGCACGACCCAGGGGCTGTCTGCTGCAGAGGTGAAGGAAACTGCAGCTGGGCTGCGTTTCAGACCTTTTGGGTTGGTAGATAACTTTTTCTCCTCCCTAGTTCCCTGACAAGCCTAGGTGACATCAACTCTGTGACTTGAAACCATCTCAACTACTTTGGCCTGGGAGATTCTAATCACTGCAGTGAGATTTCCCTAAGTGAGGCATTGGTTGGAGGTGAAATCTGGAACTTGCATAGGGTTAGACAAAACTGACAGCACTTAATAATCTATCAGACCCCAGAGAAGAGCAACCAGAAGAGGTAAACCCTGATGTCCAACCTCTGTTTGGCCACAGCCCCAGAGGACCAGGTGTGGAGTACCAGTGGGGAGGCAGGCCTGGACATACACTTCTACCTCAGTGTGAAGATGACATGAATGTGAAGTCATTTTTAAAATTTGTGTTCTTCTTCTTGCTCCTTATTTTTTCCCTTTCCTCCTCTTTCTTCCCTTCTGCATGGAGACCATGCATTGACTTTTCATCAGCGTCCCCAGTGTTTCGACTTCAGACCTCCCGGTCCGTCCCTCTGAGGAAATTTGTGTTATCACTTTTCTGGCTCAGAGAAAGGCTCATTCAGTATAATTAGCTGGCGACTCCTTGGAGTGGGAAAGTTCTGCCAGAATTGTTCTGAGTTCAGGGTGAGAGCCGGTGTCATTTCTGAGCTCTGACTCACAAGCTCAAGGGCAGGAGATCACAGAAACTAATAATTGGCATATTTTCTGAAGTCAGTTTTCCTCAAAGGTCAGTAGTGAAAAAGTGTGCCTGGGGATCAGAGTTTTGTAAAGCAATGTGAATAATTGCCCCATACAGTGTTATTACAGGCCAGGCTCTTTGTTCTAAGCTCTTACATGTGTTAGTCCATTTGTTTTTTCCAAAAAAAAAAAAAGGTGAAGAGGTACTTTTATTATCCTATTGCCTAGATGTGGACACTGAGGCAGGAAGAGCCTAGGTTACTTGCAGGAAGGCTAAGGTGAGTCAGTGATGTGCTAGGCACCACGGTTCCAGGTGTGTACTCTCATGTCCATGTTATACCACTCCGCCTCTCTGTGCATCTCTGCGTCAGTCTTCATTCTTCAGCCAATAAACCCTAGGCTTGGGTACACTAGCATTATCTCTGTGGTATAGTCAATTTGATCTGCTTTTCTGGAAGCAGATCAATCATGAAACCCATATCTAGAATAGCCTTCAAGATTTGTTTTTTCTTTTTAGGGCCACACCCTCAGCGTATGGAGGTTCCCAGGCTAGGGGTCTAATAGGAGCTACAGCTGCCAGCCCACACCACAGCCACAGCAATGCCAGATCCAAGCTGTATCTGCTACCTGCCCCACAGCTCACGGCATTAACGCAATGACCGAGGCCAGGGATCAAACTCGCAATCTCATTGTTCCTAGTCGGATTCGTTTCCACTGCGCCATGACAGGAACTCCTAGAATACCCTTCAAGATTTTAAGGAAGGAAAAAAAAGCCTTCATAGAGACTTAGCCAATAAGAAGAATCTGTTCAGAGAAGTGCCTTGCCTGGGCTCCATGAAGTTGCCCTATGCTCCCTGCTGGGTCCTCAGCCCCTTCGCTCGACTGCAGGGAGCATGGAACTTCCGAATTCTGCTGGTGGTGAGGTGAAGGTGACAGGGATGAACTAAGGATCTGCCAAGATCCGAAACTGCCTTAAGAGACACACTCAATTCTTTTCCGGACACTTTTAGTTTTTAAATGAATTCTTTAAAGCCTAAATGCAAATTGTAAATTAAGGTAAAATAACTCTCCTACAGGGTATCATTCTGATCAGGGTAAAATTTGCTGTCTGGCAGAGTGAGGAAATGGTTGAACTTGACCTCTCTCACCAGGACCTCACGCTCATCTAAAGGAGTGGTCCCTGGAGCCCTGCTGTGCCCCTTCCATTGGCACAGGGTTGCCAGCTGACTCAGGGCTGCTGCATGTGCTGGAGCCCCTCTGATGTGCACCAGAGTGCAGTGTGCAGGACCCACAGTAAAAGGTTTGGCATCATACCTCAGTCCTCATAAGGCCTTTCGCTTGCGCAAGATTTGAGGCGAACCCCCACCTTAGCCTGCAGCTCTCTGTCTTTAAGATGGGGGTAATGGAAAGGCATTCTAGTTCATGCCTTACACGATGACATGGGAGCAGTTACGCTGACTGTCCATGACAGCAATGTTCCTCAATGACGAAACTGACTTGGGGCACAAGAGCACAGACAAGTCAATGCAGATCAGATGTGTTCACCCACCCCAAAATCCTTCTTTCATTCTTTTTATTATACCCTGTATATCCTTCAGTTTTATATGCCCTGTATAACTCACTGAACCTGCAAGTGCTCACAGACACCAGCCTGCTGAGTGTGGATTAATGTCAAATCTTTCTTAAAACCATCAGGTCCCGAGGAACCTGTTACCTTTGCTTATCGCAGGCTGCTACAGGTACACATGGCCCTTTGCAGACTCTCACATGAGTTACAACTCCTCTTCTAAGCTTTGTTTGCATTTCAGGGACAGTTGAGCTCTTGCTGGTTCATCCTGCTGCCAGAGTGTCCAGAATTTGTTGCCTAAAACTGGTTTCTGATCCACCGGCCTTGAGCCTGTGCACTGACATTTTGTTTTCAAAACAGAGCAACTCTATAGTTCTGCATTGCTTTAAACAAGCAAACATCCTTTAATTGCTATCTTTTCATAGCTCATTTTTCCCTTCCAGGACATCTTTATTCTAAATTTTTCTTAAATTTACCCATTAAGCTTTAGGCCCCTATCCCGTTTGTACCCCTCTCTCCTAAGGCAATTCACTAAGAATAAAATACACAATGGATTGGCTTTTCCAAGAAGCAGAGGGTTCCCAGTACAGCTGGAAGCTTGTCCTGAGTCTTCAACTTCTGTGTCATCCCTGCTTCATTGCTCCATCTGTGACCAAAATTATTCAAAAGGGGCTTCTTCTCTCACCAGGGCTCAACTCACTCAACTTGGGGAATGGCAGTTGAATGAGGGCCTGGATCAATTTCTGTTGCCTTTCAGAAACCATCTGACATTCCAGCTTCCCATGTCACTCCAAGTGAATTCTTCCCACACAGCTCCTGCCTCCCCAGCAGGCACTTGACCCTCTTCATCTCCACCAACATCAGCATCAAGCCAGCTCCCCGCTCAGAGCTGGGTCTTCTCTCTGCCTCTCCAACTCCACCTGTCCTCCAGATCCAGGCTATGTCCAGGGGTCTCTACACTCTGGCCACTCTCACAGTGACGGTCCCCAGGTGGAGTTTAGCAGAAGACCCAGAAAGTGAGACCATAGAATGAGAGATATTCCTGTAGGTTTCCTTGTGTGCTGCCATCCCCCTGCCCCAGCACACTATCTCCATGGGGCCAGGAACACACTTGTCATGCTTACACTCTGTGTCAGGACCAGACTTGAGATCTAGCACAGGACAGGCATCAGGCACCCTGTTGACTGGCTTGCTGGCTGCAGGAGTGCCTGCTGTATGCCAAGAAATGTGCTTATGTTACCTCATGAAACTTCTTCCCAATCCTACAAGGTAGGTGCCTTCCTATCCTCATTTTACAGATAAGGGAATGGAGGCTCATAGTAACTGCGGGAGTGCTTCCCAAAACTGGCTGATCATCAGAATTATCTGGTAGCTTTTAGAAAATATAGATTTCTCGGCTTCTTTCCAGATCTCCTGAAATAACATTTCTGTGGTCAAAAATATCTATGGAGTTCCCTTTGTGACTCAGCGGTAATGAACTAGGATCCACGAGGATGCGGGTTCGATCCCTGGCCTTGCTCAGTGGGTTAAGGATCCAGCATTGCCATGAGCTGTGGTGTAGGTCACAGACAATGGCTTGGTTCCCTCATTGCTATGGCTGTGGCTGTGGCCAGGGGCTACACCTCCAATTTGACTACTAGCCTGGGAACCTCCATATGTCCCAGTGCCCCAGAGTGCAAACCTAAAAAAAAAAAAAAAAAAATCTGTAATTCATGCTTTGCGGTTTGGACATGATTCTGTCCACCTTCCCTTCTCAGGGGTTCAGGGTGGAGGGAAGGAGAGAAGCCTGCCTACTCCAAGAAGACTGTCCTGGGCTTAGGACCTTACTCCATTTGTTGTGCCAGGAGGTGGGGTTAGCTCAGATCTCTCTGAGCTTAAACACAGCGACTGAGCCTGGGTTAGGAACCAGGGTGCAGATAAAAAGAGTTCCCTTGCTCTGCAGAGTGAGCAGTCTACTAATTTTATAGCATTCTCTAGCAGGCAGTCAGGGTGGCTGGCTGCAGAATGAGTAAAGTGCTTTAGACAGGCAGTGTAGAGATGACAGAAGCTTCCAGGCATGCAAAGATCTGGGGAATAGAAACGTGTGCAAATCTGTGAATCTGGTGGATCCTGTATTGGAAAGGGACCTGTTTAATAAGAGCACAAGATATGTGGAAGAGAGGTGTCTGAGAAAAGTACCTACTTTTAGAAATTTTTGACTGCTTTAGTGGTCAAAAATGATTCCTTTTTCATTTGTTTTCATTGTTTGTTTTGATATTTGTTTGTTTTTGTTTTTACCTGCCTCTGTGCATCTTTTCTTCTGGTGCCAACTTCTCGGCTCTGTATTGATGACTGTCTCTCTCTCTGTTGGGTAGCTTTGTAGGGGGACTGACACTCAACATCTCTTGACCCACCCATCTTGGCTGACCAGTGAGGGAGGAGGTAACCCATGCCAGGCCATGTGGAACTTTTGATATGTGAATAAACTGGAAGTATGTGTCACTGGGCTTTCCTTCACCCCAGTGGCTGCACCCTGAACCACAGACCATCCCATAACCACCCTGAACCCTGTCCATTTGGAAGTCTGTTCTTTCAACTTCTACTTCTATTCTCTGCACTTTCCATAGCCTTCTAATACAAAACATTTTTGCTTTCAAGAGCCATGGTGGTTTTCTGTTGCTAGCCTTCAAAAATACCAATGTGGTCCACAGGGCTAAGGAAATTGCTCTTAATTCTGAGGATGCAGTTGAAATCTCACCACGGGAGAATTGCATGGTATTTGCTCTATGGTTTGGGAAAAAGCTGGCAGCAGTATACAGAATAGATAAGACTGGAGAAAATGGAAAAGTCAAGGTCAGTTTCAAATTAATCTCTAATTTAATTTGAATTAGACAGGCAGTGTAGAGACGTGCCAGGTCCTGAGTTAGCTGTGGAGAATTCAGAAATAAATGAAGCCAGGACTTGTTCATCCTTTAACTTCCCCTCTCCCTAAAGATAATACTATCTAGAAGGGGATACAGTGAAAGGGCTAATTTTTAACTCACCCAAGTAGAGTTAGTGGTGCTATTATTAATTTCATAGGGCTTTCTATAGCCCTTTCCTATGTAGTTTATTCCATTGTTTCATAATTTTACTTATGTTTTTCTGTCTCTTTTCCTACATTCTGAGTGCCGCAAAAGTAGCATTTGTATTTTTTTTGCCTATTTTTAATTTTTGCATCTCCCATGGCTAGCTCAGACATGGCTTTAACTAGTGGCTATAGAATTAAGAGGATGCTGGGTAAGAGAATGAATGGAACATTCAAGCTAAAAGGAAAAAGAGGTTGAGCAACAGCAGTGGCAACCCATACATATAAGGTGTGGCATAGCCAGGACACTTCTCATAATGATGAGAGACACCCAGCAGGTTACTGGGTGTAGATGCAGTTTGTAGCAACATGGATGGACTTAGAGATTATCATACTAAGTGAGGTAAGCCAGACAAAGAAAGACAAATATCTTAAGGTATTACTTATATGTGAAATATAAAAAAAAAAATGCAAATGAACTTAAGAACTTATTTACAAAACAGAAAGGGACTCACAGATGTAGAAAACAAACTTATGTTTACCAAAGGGGACAGGAGGGAGGGATAAATTAGGAGACTGCAATTAACATATACACACTACTATACATAAAATAGACAATCAATAAAGATCTACTGTATAACATGGAGAACTATACTCAATATTTTGTAATAGCTTATAAGAGAAAATAATCTGAAAAAACATATATATATATGTGTATATGTGTATATGTATATATATAAAACCCTGTGTGTGTATCTGAATCACTGTGCTGTACACCTGAAACTTAGATGACATTATAAGTCAACTATGCTTCAATGAAAAAAAAAACCTTTAAAATCAAAGTGGATCATAGACTAAACATGAAATTTAAAACTCTAAATCTTATAGTTGAAAACATAGAAAATCTTTAAGAATAGGGTGAAACAAAAAAAATTAAAGATACTATACCAATCCATAAGGAAAAAAATGGGTGAATTAAATTTCTGAAAATTAAAACTTCTGCTCTTCAAAATGCATTGTTAGTGGAATGAAAAGGTAAACCACAGTCTGGGAAAAAATATTTGCAAATCAAGTATCTAAAAAAAAGGCATATCCTGAATATGTAAATAACTTTTAAAAATCAATAATAAGGAAAAAAACCAACAACTCAATGGGCAAAAGACTGGAACAGACATTTTACCACAGAAGGTATAAGGATGGCAAATAAGCACATCTTAGGAAGTGCAAATTAAAACCACAAAGTGATTCAGCTTGATACCTACATGAGTGACTGCAATGCCAACGACTGAATGTACCAAGTTGGCAGGAACATGAAAGAAATGGACCCTTCTACACTTAAGTAGTTTGGCAGTTTCTTTAAAAGTTAAAATACATGCTTCTACTGTAATCGGTCCATTCCACCCCTGTATATTTATTTACCCAAGAGAAATGAAGGCAAACTTCCATACAAAAGTTTGTACATAAATGTTTAGAGAAACTTTATTTGTAGTAGCCCCAAATTCAAAATATCTAAATGCCCATCAGTAGGTTAATGGATAAACAGTTGGTGATATACACGTTTAGTGGGCTATGCTTAGCAATAAAAGCAAACAATGCATACATGCAACATGTGTGAATCTAAAAATTATTATACTATGAAATAAGCCAGACTGAAAAAAAAAAGGGTATCCACTATATGTTCTGTTGATTTGCATTCTGCATTCCCCTCACTCTATGTGCTATGCTGCCCAGAGAAAAAAACCTAGGGACCGTGATATAGCTGAAGTAAATTTTCAGTTTCTGAACTCTATTACACTTTTTTGGTGCCTCTGAGAAATTCTGCTGAAATATTTAGCTTCACTGTTTATTTCCCAAATTCCCAGGCATACATTCCCAACAGTGGCTGCAAAAGAACTATACTTGAGAAATAAAACATGATGTCGTCCAGGATCACTTTAGGTATATGTCCCACATTGCTATGTCAATGACCTGGCATTCCCAGAGGTACCCTCCAGCATCCGGCTTCTCAGGATGGCCAAGTTGGCATATGTTGTTGTCAGCGTGAAGAACAAACACAAGTACCCAGCTTCCCCCTTCCTATCTCAACTAAAGGTGCCTTCAGTTCTTTCTATTGCCTCTCATCTTGTTAGTCCTGGCCTTGGTTGAAAGGAGATGGAGCCTTTCTTGAGGTCAAGCAAAGCTCTTCCAAAGTTGGCCACAGAGGGAGAATCAGAGGGTGACCATTTATGCCCTGATCACTGAGACTCACCTTTGCCTTTGGATGTCCTTCAGAGGACTCTGTGCCCCTGCACAACACGAGCTTAACTGAGGAGAGATGCCCCTTCCCTAGCAGCAAAGCTGAGGCAAGGCCATGCCGTGTAGACAATACTTTGCTGGTGTCAGGCATAATGGAGGGGAGACATGTATGAAGAATAGCATGAAGTTGGATGGTCTGGCTCCCCAGTTCTGGATGCTCAGAGAATCTCTGCAATTAAGCTCCTGTTTTCCTCTAGATGGTGGGCTCTGTGCCCTGTGCTCCCCAGCCAGAAGCCCACATGTAGTCATCAGCCCTCCCAAGTTCAGAATGCAGAATGCTTGGTGAGATGCAGAGGTCCCTTATCTGTCAGTCTTAGTTCAGAGAGGAAGTTCCTATTTCCTTTCTGATAAACTCTTTCTCCCAATTATTGACATCAGGACTGCCAGCCCTCTGCACCCCCTTTAGGGGAAATCTCATGTAACCACCTGGCCTATCAGGCCTCCCCATAATAGCCATATTAGAACTTAATACAATAGGCCTAACATTTATGCCCTAACACTGGCATCCACAGAGCCAGGGCCATGTCACTAAGACAGAAGAGTAACAAGGAGTGGCCTGGTGAGAACAATATCCACATAACCAAACCCACAAGTCTCACACTTTATCTGCGCAAGAGGACAAAGGCGTTCACATATACATTGCTATCCCATAAACACTGGGTTCCTTTACAGCAGCACACTCCCCACCCCTATCCCCCTTTGGAGCAAGTGTTCTAGTGTTGCCCTGGGATTCCTCTCCACAGGCGTTCCCAGGAATTCCAAGTGCGGGCATACCCTTGACTTTGGTGTCAGGCCAAGCAGTCCTCACAGCTTGTCTCCTGTGGGTGTTAGAGACTCAGTCCTGTCTCTGGAGTGAATTTATCCCAGCTCTCCAGCACCAGTTGTGATACAAATTACCGCACAACTCTTTTGTCTCCAGTAACAATACAGCCAAGTCGCTGCGCCTTCTCCGCAGGGGTGCTTGGGCTTCCCTGTGTCTCTGGCAGTGCAGGATCAGCTCTCTCAAGGCCGCCTGAACTTCGGGTGCTGGCGCTTGGAATCCATCATTAAGGGTGTCTCAAAGGCACTCTGCCTCAACTCTGAAAGGTTACTGTTGCTATTTTTTTTTTAACCAAAAGGCTAGGCTTCCCCCCCAACCACCCCGCCCCGCCACCCCAAACACATGCATACTGCCAGTGTGTCAAGATGGGATCCATTGTAAGCTGGATGTAAGCTGGGATCCACTGTCCTCTGGGTCTGGGTTCATAAGGAACTTCCCTTGTTTTTTCCAGCAGCCTGATCTTGGGTGGGCATCTCCACACACCAGCTATGTTTTTATACCTCTGAATGTCAGTGAAGGGGAAAAAGGCTCATTTTCCTAGGTCTTTCCCTTCCCCAAGCCCCCTCTGTAGCTTTCTGAGTTTGTGGAAGTACATAGATCATGATGAAAGGAACACAATCTAATTCCTCTGGCAAATGCACACAAGCCTTGACCTCCAAGTGTGACCAGAACACTCTGTTTGGAATTGGAGACCCTTGATTAAACCGGGGCCTCTGTGTCCCCAGCGACTAAAGAGGAAGGGGGTGGGTGGGTCCCTGGACTCCCAATTTAGGTTTGGTTCTGCAGTGAGCAGTGTTCGGAAGGTCAATCCTCCAGCAGCCCGTTTTAAGAGTAGAGAGTCTGGGAGCAGAGCAGTCAGTCACCTCATCACAAGCAGAGGGAAAGGGGAAAAAAAGTGGTGGCTTTCTAGTGAACGAAAAAAAAACCTTGCGGGGGAGAGGAGCTTTCTCCTGGCACATCCCTGGTTTGGGTGAGTGGGGGGAGTGTCCTGATACTCTTCTCTGCTTACTTGTAAAGTCTGACACAGTCTGATGATATTTCCTTCCTTTTCTGCGAATGTCTGATCAAATCCTGCAATTACCTTAAAGATAGAACTGAAGCAGGATATCTCCCTGAGGTCTGCCTTTGCCTGTGGAAGAAAATGCCTATCAGGAAAATGCCTGTCAGAACGGTGGCCTGGCCCCTTTACACATCTTCAAAGACAGGTCTTGGGCTAAGCTGGGGCTTTATCTCCAATGCCTTCTGCCTGCAGGTTGTGTTTCGGTTTCATTGCCACCTGGGAAGGACATGATAGTCACGATTTCCTGCTTGGAGAGTCACATATCACTGGGGAAACTCAGTTAGTGAAGGTGTTTCCTTAAGTTGGAAGGATGTGTTGAGTCTTCTTTTCTCTTCAGGTACAGTTACACGTTTTTTTGTTTTGTTTTGTTTTAAATCTCTACTCTCCTTAGCTTGTCTGTATCTCTGTTAATTCACTCCAGGGTTTAACTTCAGTCATTTTTTGAATCTCCTCCGGTCATTGTACATTTTAGCTGTGAGTTGCTAATAAGAAGCATAGCAAATAATGAGAAATCAAAACAGAAATCTTGGTAAAAGTCTTGCCTCATCATCGGATCTTTGAGCATTAGGGAAGTACAAATGAGATTTCTTTTCAGACATTCCACTAACCAGGTGCTGTATCTGAAGACTTTAGAATCTTTTCAAAAATAAATTCTTACTCCCCCCTCCACATTCAAGCAAAATTGAGAACTTAATGAACTGAGGAATTTCCAGAGTGGTCACAGGTCCTCTCAGGGGACTTGTGGACACTGAGTTTTAAAAACGTATCTTTGAAACGATTTTTCATGGGCATTGAATTCCAGCTGGTGGACTGCACGTGGGGTCAAAATAAGCATTCTAGCTTAAAAAACAACAAAAAGGACACGGGACTGAGTTTTGCCCTGAGCTAAAGAGGAGGTCTTGTTCTGTGGCGGCAGCAGCTGCAAACACACAACCCAGAAGGAATCAGGGCAACCAGGGATTTTCTCAGAGGAAAATCGCTAGGTTTGGCCAAAAAGGAAACACATTTATACACTCATGCATTTTTTTTCTCTTCTCCACATTCCTCACACATCTTATCTCCCACTGACCAAGCTCTACAAAGCTAGAGTAGGTAAAACACTAAGGAGAATTGCCACTGGGGAGCACAGCTTGTAGAAGAAAAGGGGCTTTTCAGACCCCCTCCCTTCCTCTGTGGGAAGTGGGGGGCCTGCTATGGGCTGAATTGGGTCCCCCTATTCCTATGTTCAGGCCCTATTCCCAGTACTCTAGAATGTGACTATATTAGGAGACAGGCCTTTAAAAGGGTGACTGAGGTTAAATGAGGTCATCGGGATGGGCCCTAATCCTTACAAGGAGGAAGAACCACCAGGAATGCTCCAGGCACAGAGAAAAGGCGGGGAGAGGACAGGGCAAGAGGACGCATCTACATGCCAAGGAGACAGCAGTCAGGAGAAGCCAAACTTGCCAACACCTTGAGCTTGGATTTCCAGCTTCCAGAACTGTGAGAAATAGATGTCTGGATACTTTGTTATGGCAGCCCTAGCCAACAATATAGGGCCCCTCCTCCTGGCCCAGCTCTTTCCTTAAACCCAGAGCCATAGAAGAGGGCCTTGGGATCCAGTACAACAGGAAGGAAAACCGGGCCCAAGATGGCCACAGACGTTCACCCAACATTCTCCTTGGAAAGTTCTCTGCCTATGTGTGTGTCTGGGCAGAAGGAGCAACCAGCCTGTCTTTGCCAGGGACCTATAAAAAGGCCTTGGGTTTCAGGAAGCTCAGCTTTGGGGGGGGTCTAATGGCTGGGAACAGACTGAGGTTAATCAATATTTGGCCTGTAGATCCCTTGGGAGGGAAACATTTCTTTTCCGTGAGAGTCAGTGAATGGGGCAAGATCAAAGGGTCACCCTGAATTTTGCTCCCACACCCCACCTGACTCCACGTTCCTTGTGTAGGTGACTTCCAGGTCCTTGCTACTTAATCTGAAATGTGATGTGACTCACACAGAGGTTTTGTGAAAACGTAGACTCTGATTGAGGAGGTCTGGGTGAGGCCCATGAACTTGCATTTCCAATCAGCTCCCAGGAGATGCTGCTGCTGTTGGAGGTTCACATCAGAACATCAAGACAGTGTCCCTGAACTCCTTTGCAGCAACATCTGTGTCCCTTCCCTCATCCTCTGCCCCATGGCAATTTCAGCTCCTGGTCACTCCAGGTGCTGGGCTGAGTATCAGAGACACAGAAGAATGGGACAGTGAGAGACTGAGGGAAGTGAGAAGAGTTTGTAGGGACCAGACTTGTTGGATCTGGGCTAAAGACACCTCCCTGTGACCTTAGGTGAGAGCCTTAACCGCTTAGAGACTTAGTTTTGCTTTCTGCAAAATAGTCAATAGACCTACTGGTTTTTGTGAGGATTAGTGAGATAACATATATATAAATCCCTAGAATAGGGCCAGGAACATAATTAATACTCAAAAAATGTTGGCCTCTTCTCTACACACAAGTAACTCACAATCCATGCGGGACCTGGAAATGAATCATTAAAGGAAATGCACTACCTGGGGTGGATGTGGGCCACATAAGGGCTCGAGGAGGAGGGTCTGTTCTCTCACAAAGATCTGGGGGGCTCTGTCTAACTCTACCGCCCACCCTCATCATGCTGGACAGTGCCCAGTGCTAGGCAGTGATCACAGCACATGTAAAGAATGTCTATTAGCTCAAGCTAAGCTCTGATCAAGCTGCTGCTGGGCTTAAATGGGTACTAACACTCAATCTGGCCTCAAGGGTCTTAAGAGTCAGCTATAGGAATTGATGAGAAATGGTCTGATAGGTAAGAAGAGAGGCCCAAGGGCACATGGCAAGGATACCCCCTGCTGTCCTGGGCATGGGGAAGGTCAGAGAAAGCTTCCTGGAGAAAATGCATCTATATTAGAGCAAGGAGGGCAGCAGGAGCTAGTTAGTCAACAGGCAGTGTGTGTAGGTGTGCGTGTGTGTGTAGGATATATGCTGAGAAAATTGGGAGGAGCATTCTGTGTTTCATAAAATAGAACTAAAACTAATTTTGACACTTACCTAACCTTAGGAAAAAAAGGAAAACGTGAAATGTCCAGGTGTCCAATGAGGAAGGAAGCTTGATTGTCAGAGGGGAAATCTCAAGGTGTCCAGTGAGGAAGGAAGCTTGGTTTAAGGAGAAGGCCGGGGGTGTCAACCTTTGTGTAGAATGAGAGGTGAGATTGGAATATCCTGGATGGAGGCAGCCAGAACTGAACCCTTGAATAAAGCCTAGAGCCTTAAAGAGCTGAACTTCTATTTAATAAAAACTAGAATACTCAAGAATTCTGTTTTTTTTTTTTTTTTTTTAATTGCTCTCTGGGGGAGGGAGAGAGGAAAGTCACCCATGAAAAACTCTAATGCTGGGTCTGTGCACACACACATGTGAAATCCAAATTTGTACTACCAGCCTAGTGTCGGAATTCCAAGTGGAGAAATTAAAATAACTGTTCAGGACCATTAAAGTTGTACATATTTAGCAGAAGCAAATGTGACATTATTGCTGTAGGGAAACTTTCCTGAGCCAGGAGTCAGTGGACTCCCACAGAAAAAAAACAGCCTCGCTGAAGATGAGCTGACAATCAGAATTATAAACCAGCCACCCAAGAAAATGAACAACAGTGAGTGTCAACACATGAAATAGAATCAGCACCTTCAAAACTGGAAAGAGTACATTAATCTGAAAAGATCAATGGTATAAGTTCCATTTCAAAGTATTAAAGAGATAAGGGAATGTATGAAAACCATAATCAAAGGACTAATCAGTGTAGGCGGTGATTTAAGAAAGCCATGTAGAAGTTCTTTAGGTGAAAAATGCATTGAAAATAAGAACTCAACAGGAAGAATAAATCACAGATTAGGCACCCAGCAGAAGAGTTAACAAATTGGAAGGTAGTTCTGAGGAGCTTGAATAGAATACAACAGAGAAAGGAAAAGACATAGCTAGCACCATTAGTTAAGAGACATGGAGGATACAGTATTGATTCCTGGAAATGTGAGTCCCAAAAAAGAGAGAGTGAAGTAAATGAAATGTAGGATCAGCAGTACTTAAAGAGATAATGGCTAAGATCTTTCCAATTTCAAGAAAAACATGTTTTCATTTTTAAGAAGCACAGAAGTTCTGAGAAGAATGTGTGGAAATAGAACTAACCATACCGGATCCATTAAAAACTGGAGAACATAAAGGAAAAAATTAAAAATCTTTCTTAAAGAGGCAACATATTGAAAAATGATTCTTCATCATAAGGGTTAATGCCAAAACAAAGGAATGATGACATTTTCAGAACAAGAGGGACTAAAAAGGTATTTCCCTTAGAAAGTCACCAAGAAATAACAACAGCAGACTCTAATAAGCTGAAAATTGAACCTGAGGTAGAAGTCAGCCATCAGGAATAGTAGTGACTAAACAAATGGTGGCAAGTATAGTGCAAAATAAAAAAGAGCCTTGATAGGAGTTCCTGATGTGGCACAACGCGACCAGCAATATCTTGGGAGCGCTGGGATGTGGGTTCAATCCCCGGTCCAGCCCAGTGGGTTAAGGGTCCTTAAGGGTCTGGCATTGCTGCAGCTGTGGCTTGGGTTGAGACTATGGCTGGAATCTGATCATTGGCCCAGGAACTCCATATTCCACAGGGCAGCCAGAAGTGAAAAACAAAAAACAAAAATCAAAAAACAAAACGTAAAAAAGAGGCTTGATAAAAACAAAAAAAGACTAAATTTTAAAGGCTTAAAAATAAGGTGCAATTTAAAATACTAAAAACCAATAACATGGTAGGTGGAAGGGTAGAAAGCAGAAAGATATGTTCCAATATCCTTCTGTTATTCAGAACGTAGGTAAAAATAGTGATTAATTTTACATTTCCTAATTTAAGTATATAACATAAAAATTTGAGGGTAAGTACAAAAATGGAAGTCAAATGAAAACTTCAAAACCATTAGAGGGTGAAACAAATTAATAAAACCTAATTAACTTGACATCAGGTAGGAAGAAGAAACTATGAGCAAAAAAACACCAAATAAGGTAGTAAAAATAAGTGCAAATGGAAGTAATTGCATCATAACTCTAAATCTGAATTATAAATTGAGAAATTTTTTATATTTTTAACAGACAAAACAAGATAAAACTCAGCCCTAAACTTTCATCTAAAATAAAATAGAAAAGAAAAAATTAGAAGTAAAGAGATGGAAAAATATACCATGGAGATATTAACCAATAGAAAGTAATTGTGGGAGTTCCTGTCATGGCTCAGCAGTAACAAAACTAGTACCCATGAAGATGCAGTTTCCATCCCTAGCCTTGCCCAGTGGATTAAGTAAGGATCCGGGGTGTAGGTTGCCGATCAGCTTGGATTCCACCCTTGCTGTGGCTGCGGTCTAGGCCAGCAGCTGTAGCTCAGATTCGATTTAACCCCTGGCCTGGGAACTTCCATATGCTGCAGGTGTGGCCCTAAAAAGCAAAAAAAAAATAAAAAATAAATAAAAAATAGAAAGAAAGAAAATAATTGTGGCAATATTAAAGATAAAACATTTTAGAAATTAAACCATTTATTAATAAAATATGAAATGTTCAATAAACTGTAATAATCCTCAGCCTAAATGCCACTAACAACAGTCTTAAAATCTGTAAGTCAGAATTCATAAAACTATGAAGTTCCCATTGTGGCTAATGGAAACTAACCCAGCTAGTATCAGTGAGGATGTAGGTTCAATCCCTGGACTCGCTCAGTGGGTTACAAGCTGTCGAGTAGATTGCAGACTTGGCTTGGGTCTGGCATTGCTGTGGCTGTGGCATAGGCTGGCAGTTGCAGCTCCGATTCAACCCCTAGTCTGGGAACTTCCATATGAGGCCCTAAAAAAATTCATAAAATTATAATCAGAAATAACAAATGTACAGTCACATTGGGAGAAACTGAGTCAACAAGCAAAGTAGTAATAAGGAAAGACAAGATCAGAAAAATGTATTAGCAAATACATTAATAAGTTTATCCTGATGGATATTACATATACTCTGCATCCAAAAATAAAATAATAAGTATCATTTTTAAAATTATGAGCATGTTTTGTTTTTCTGTTCTGAAAATCTAGTTCTAACAGTGATCACTTGTAAGCATCATTCATTACAGTAGGAGCAATGATGACTCAGGGTACCCTAATGGTGGTCTCTCTGCTTACTTGTGGGAAGGATGCAGACCATAGCACGTGTGAGGCGGGCATCATATGTGAGATAAGTATGTGAGTTGCATAATTGGTGTCAGAAACATCTGGATTTGAATCCTCATGTGGCTATTATCTCTGTAACTATGGGCAAATCACTAGTGTGTCTGAGCCTTGTCAGTTCTTACCTGTACAATGGGTCTGATAATAGCCCTACAATCTAGTGCTGCTGTGAGGATAAAATAAGTTACTATATATTCAGTTCCTAGATCTATGTCTATCTGCTCCTGAGTGGACGATAAATTAGCTGTTTTCATATTCATCGTTATTTTTTGAATGTCCTCCGCTCCTGTACCATATCATTGAGTATGTTATTATATACCAGAAAATCTTTTCAATTAATCAGCTGTCTTCTTTCAAAAACAGGACTCTGCACTAAGTATTTGTGTCCTCAGCACCTTTTTTGTTTTAAGGTGTCTTCTTGATGTGTTTCATTATAAAATTAGGGCATCATTATTTACACAAGAGAAGTGAAGCGCCCCAGAAAAAGAGGTAGATTAGGAGAGACTACATTAGTAAAACAGTGAAAAAAATGATTCTTTCAAATTTATAGTAAGGACTCCACACATTAGTGAGGAGATGTTGAAATTTACAGAAGCAAATAATAACCATGAAGTATTTTTCATTGTAACTCAGAGTTTGGAGACATTTCAGTTTTATCCACAGCATGGCAAGCATAACACTGCAGTAAATTAGAACTAAAGGAAGAGTTTGGGGGAAAAGTTTCTATTTTAATATGAAATTTCCCATGCAAAACCTGGCTTTGCAGACCTATGCCCTCCAGGATGATAAACACTTATAAGATATACACTGTGGGAATTTCTTCTGAAATGTATTTATTTTGCCTTTCAGGAGCCAGAATAACAGTGACCTGATGCTTTTGTTCAAATACTGATGTGATCTCAGCCTAGAAGTTCTGCTTTCAAAGCACATCCTGGTGGGACAGATCTTCATGGAGGCCCCACTTACACTAGAACAAAGCTGTGGTGTTCTTGCCAGGAGTGAGAACTGAGCGGGGGGCTTGAGACAGAAGGAAAGGGGCCAGTCTGTGCCCTTGGAGGAGCTGGAGTCCAAATGTCTGTTATCAGCTTAAATAAGGTTTCATTCAGGGCAGTCCTGTGCCAAGTACCTTTTAAGTGCTGAGGATGATGAGCAAGGTAGGGTCTCTGCTACTTTAGAGCTGCAGCTTAAAGG
Source organism: Catagonus wagneri (assembly GCA_004024745.2). Taxonomy (NCBI): domain Eukaryota; kingdom Metazoa; phylum Chordata; class Mammalia; order Artiodactyla; family Tayassuidae; genus Catagonus; species Catagonus wagneri. The sequence goes on from PVHT020003785.1 coordinate 13,456,911, forward strand.
GACAAAATATCCACAAGGAATAGGGCAAAGAGCAGAACTGGGGTGGTGGTCTGCTGAATGAATGACTGCTTTGGCCTTATTAGGGGGAGAGCACCCTTAAGTGGCAGGAAATTATGCTGGAGATGATATCGAAACCTGTGAACTTCAGGTTCACATAGTGGATTCCAGGTGTGCGTAGCTGCAGTGGCTTGGCCTGAAGTCAGGTGCCAGGCTGTGATGGGCTCTGTCACGGCACAGTGGAGATGCTAGCATCTAGGGTGGGGTTCAGTGGCTTCCAGTGTGATAGTGCACACATCCAGGGGGGCACAGGATAACCTAGTGATCGATGTTGACTTCATGTAAAGAAAAGATTTAGGCCTGGATAATATTTAATATATGAGTCCTTCAGTCAAAGATGGAGTATCACAAGTGCCCAAACAGGAGCCTGCAGCATTCGAGTAATAGTGGCTTATTTAGTCATTTTATTTCTCCCAGTATATCAGGATTTAGCTGTTTCTTTGCACCCACTTAAGGATTTACGGATTCAGTTGTCTAAACTTGGGACCCTGGAGGAGAGGTAGGTCATCCAGGCTGGGGGTCGCAGCTTTTACCAGCCTGCATGGTTGTGCTGATATGGACCCACCAAGTACCAGCCCTGTTTCAGGTAACAGGACCCAATCTGAAAACACTATTCAATTCAGAAATCCTTCAATTAAGGATATTGTTCAAAATCTTTGATTTTCATTAGAAGTCAAGATGTCTGACCCCTTCCCGTACTGGAACTTGTTTCAGGGAAGAAGCGTGGTCAGTTTATGCCCCATTTCTCCCACTTCCTAGGTGCTATTTTGGAGGAGGGAGAAAGAGGGGCCTGGGAGAGATCAGGGGTGAGGCAGCTGTCCCATAGTTAGGGGCTTTGTTCTCTTTAAGTCAGGTGGTAAGAGCGGATTTTTCTTTTTGGTGGCACCATTAAGAGCTCCTCAGGGAGTCCTGGCTGGAAAGGTCTCTTTCTAAATAAGAAGATGCATTTTTTTTATTCCAGGTGGTTGCCTGGAACTCCCTGTTCAGCACCTAAGATTCAGGAGATTCTTACTCTTGGCCCCTCGGTCTCTCCAGTGGCCCTTTGGACAGAACTCAACTCCTGCCACTCTGTCTCTTTCTCCTCAGTGACATTCAGCTGGTCTGTAGAAGCATCATGGCTTCTGGCTCTAGAAATCCTTGGGAGTAAGCTAGTCCTCCTCTAGCTTCATCCATTGCGCACACATCTTGCCTCCTGACTTTCAAGGCTGGAGGGAAGGAGCAGCACCATCTGCCTCTCTCTGAAGGGTGGGGCTCCAGCTCTCTGAAAAGATGTGCACTCAGCATGCTCTTCCCTTCCCCACTCTCTGAGTCCTTTGATCCCTGGTCAGGCTCATGGGTTCAGAATAGAGCCTCTTCTCAGAAATATCCTTTGTAAGTTCTGGTGGTGGCATTTGATTTGCAATTTCATATCCACTGTTAACTTCAACGATGACCTCCAGCTACCTGTGAATTGGGTTAACGGTTTCCATTATTTTATTAGACTGATTAGAATGCTCAATCAGAAAGGTATAGAAACCCCTGGTCTCATCTTTATGCAGCTTACCTTAATTATCCATTCTAAGAGAATTCTGGCCTTTCTTCCCTAAGGTTCTTTCCTTCAAAACTGTGATAGAAAAGAAAAGTTCAGGTTTTTGAGACAAAATCCATGCTTTGGAAACTGGGCTTCCAAAAGAAAGTTCCAAATAATTCTTCCAGACTCAGACACTCTAGGTCCTGTCACAGCTTAAACGTGCCTTTTCTGTTTGGTCAGTCTGAATTAAATTACTCTGGGCATTTTTGAGTTTCATGAACAGGAAAAAAATAAACTTTTTCAACTTGAAAAATAAATGGAAGCCATTCTTTTTGGCGGCAGATAACTCCAAAAGATGTGACCTTTCAGAGTTCACACTGCCCAAGTGAATTTTTTTCCTTAGAGGAACACAATTTGCATGAGTTCAATCAAGTAGTGTCAAGGAGAAAATGTTAAGTGATGGAGGAAGAAAAAATATTTGCAAGACGAGTAAACTTTGGAGCCAATAATTATTCTCCTCGATTTCCTGTAACTCACTCTGTGCCAGGGTTTCAATGTTGTTCAGAATGTTTTATGTCATTTCAATAACCAAAGTGGTTTGTCTGAGTAAATACAATGATTTGATTTAGGAAAAGTGATTATTATGGTGGCTAGAAAAGTTAAGTTTCTATATAAAATGGGGTAATTTTATAGCCTCTGGGTAAGACAGATTTGCATTGAATATTATGCAAACAAATCCTAATGGCACTTATTCCCTTGATGGATCCCTTTGGTGATCAACCTACCAGGTTCTGGAAATGGACCGTTATGCAAATTCATAAAATACAACTAAATATTTTCACCTTGGGATGTTTATATATTTTTTTCCCTTGGAAATAAGATCCTTAAATGAAAATCTCAGTGGCAATGTTCCATGAAGATGAAGCCATAAATGCCTCACTAAGCAAAAGAAAATAAAAAAGTTGAACTACTCAGAGAAATATTAACTCAGTTTCGTGGCTGAAATGTTATGGATTCTCTCAAGAATGATAATTCACTGATCTTTTATTATATGGACATTGCTACTTTTATTGCTCCTTCTTGGCTCTGTGGTGGGCATAGGGGATTCCAAGAAGAGAAAGGGCTGGTTCCCTGCCTCTGATAGCACTCCCCGTTCGCTGGGTGATAGACAAGCACGTCAGTAGCTACAGCACAGAGGTGGGCCATATGCTATGGACTGCAGGGGGAGTATAGTTAGCCAAAATTTTAAAGGCATCTTGAAGCTTACAAAACACTCTCACATTTTGCAAATACTTATTGAGTGCCTGCTATAAATAAGTCACTCTGACATTCACCATTACATTTTAATTTCAAATGCTTCTTCCAATATTATAAAGTGTGACTCTATACAGATTAAAACACAAAATGGCTTTCATGATAGTTCTTGTCTTTATTGTCATCGTGCCCTAAAATCGACATTGTGCAGAGACTCAAATCAAAAGGTCAGATGTCAAAGGAAAGACTTTCAGGAAACACCAAGAAAAACACTGAAAAAAACGAAACAGAAAGAAAAAAAAAGAGGCTAGTATCCATGAGGACGTGGGTTCGATCCCTGGCCCTGCTCAGTGGGTTAAGGATCCAGTGTTGCCGTGAGCTGCGGTATTCGCAGATGCGGCTAGAATCCTGGTTGCTATGACTGTGGCGTGGGCTGGCAGCTGCAGCTCTGATTCCACCCCTAGCGTGGGAACTTCCATATGCCCCAGGCGCAGCCCTAAAAAGAAAAAAAAATATTTTAAATTTAAAAAAAAGAAGAGAAGAAACCTAAGAACAACAATTTGAAAAACAAACAAAACAAGCCCAAAGCATAGCACAGAACCCATGAGCCCAATAAAGTATTTTGCAAATTAAAGGAAGTACAGAGAGAGCAGAGCATCTTGAGAAACTCCCACGTTTCTGAGGCTGAACCACTAGAATGCAAGGAATGACTTCCACCCTCTGGAAAGGATGCTGTTTAAGAGCAGCAGTACACAAGGGCCAGGTGAGAGGACTCCTGGCTCCACCACCAGGGGATGTCTGGGACCCTCTGGGGAAGCTGGGAGAAAACCAGAGACCCCATTAGCCATCAGAAAAGCAAGAGCAAAACTGGAGACCAGATCCTAGAACAAAAATATTAAGTCAATAAGCCAAGGCAAGTTGGTACAAAATAGGGCCATGTGCAAGTAGAGCATCTATAAATTTCTTTGCCTCAAATCAAAAGGAAGAGTGACTGTACTTTGAATATATTTATATATATCTGCACATTGACAGAGATATAGATATAAAAGGGGGAGTGTGGAGTTCCGGATTCGTTGGCATTATTGCTAATCTAGAAACTGAAGGAAGCTGAGGAGGTCCAACACTTATTCAAATGTCTATAAATTCTTCAGTGATGAACTGAAATCTTCCCAGGCTCCAAATTACTGAAAATTCTTCTCCACTTCCACCACCCTCCCACTGACTTGCGAAGGGGTCTGTAATGTCTCTGCTACCTGGGTCTTTGGGATTTAAATGAAATCCGCACAGAGGTGCAGACCCACTGTGTGCTTTTCTATCAGTCTGTGTTCTTATAATCTCTGAATCATAGACCATTTAGTTAAGACTCCAAATTCTCCCTCTAGCTCTCATCTGTCCAGTTCAATCCAGCAAAACCCTCTGCTTTTGGAAATCCCTTTTACCTGAGTGACTCTACCTAATTGTGGTAGAAGAAGCCAGATTTTCCCCAATCCCCATGTCTGTCTGTTCGGAAAATGTCTACTTCATCCTTGGGACAATCAGACAACTCTCTTCCTCCCTTTCCACATCTCATTTGTCTGATGGGTCCATGGGTGCTCTTACCTTAGCTGTTCCTTTAGACTCTGTTTTGGAGCTGCCCACCCACAGGATTCACGATTAACCAAGTTTAGAGTTCCCGTTGTGTCTCAGCTCTGACAAACTAGTATCCATGAGGATGCAGGTTCTGTCCCTGGCCTTGCTCAATGGGTTAAGCATCCAACATTGCCGTGAGCTGTGGTGTAGGTCACAGATGCGGCTTGGATCCTAAGTTTCTGTGGCTGTGGTATAAGCTGGCAACTGAAGCTTCAATTAGACCACTCACCTAGGAACTTCCACATGCCATGGGTGCAGCCCAAAAAGGACAAAAAAAAAAAAAATTAACCAAGCCTCCTCCTTCAGCCCCTTCAGGGCTTTACTTGAATGTCACCTTCTCAGTGAGCTCTGGTCACCTTATCTAGAACTACATACCTCTAACTTGGAACACTCCTTATCCCACGATGCTTTAATTTTCTCTTTAGTACATACTATTATCCAGCTTACCATATTTATCTTTGACATCCATCTTCACCATTGTTCAGCTCCCCAGTGATATTCTGATGTTCTGGTAAATGTTTAATAATTGGCTTCTGCAGGGCAGGGTGGGGTGGGGCGATCCTGATGTGTTGTGTTTGCCAATGGTGTAAATACTGCCACTATGGACAGTTGCAAGGATGGTTGTGTTTAACAGTGCATTTGCAAATTCCTGAAAATTTCACAATTTGCTCTTGCAAACTGGTTTGAACCAGCTCCAGCTTCCTCACACTGGGAAATCCCGTGAGGGCAGGGCTTTGTGTATGCTTTGTTAAATGCTGTAAACTCAATATTCCAAATAGTACTTGGCCCAAAGTTGATGTTTCATAAATAACTGTTAAATGAATGAATGCGTATAAGCATCTAGTTTATAATTGGGATCATTTATATTAAAAAAATAAATTCTGCCAATTTTATTTCAGTTCATAGTAAGAACTGTGTCCATGCTGTTACATGTTATTCTATAATATTTTAATGGTGCTGTGATGCTTAATATTAGGGTATAATTTGTACCACTGCTATTTAATATTTAGGTTAATTATATCTGATTTTAAAAAGCACTATTATAAATATCTTTGAACCTAACTCTTTCCTCAAATTAATGAATTCAAATGTACTGATATTTTGTTTTTGAAGGTTAATAAAATTATACTGGAGTGCTATGGGAAATAAACGTGTGAGGATTTCAAGTGATACCCTGAAATTTTAATGATATAAAAATGTTTGACCAAATTTATCTAATATTAGAATACACTTTTAGCAAATAAAATATGGGCCAGTGGACAAACAAGGGATCCAAAATATTGACCCTCTTTAGCTATAAATTTAATAAATAATTCTCGTAAACAATGTAGAGTATTTTAAAAAATGAGTCAGGGGTAACTTGTAATAATATGGAGAAAAGTAATTTAGATTTATGCTCAATCTTGTACAATAAAAATAAAGTCATTGGATAAAATAATAAAAATAAAATAAATAAAGTTAGAAAATACATTTTATTCTGAGTGTAGAAATGAGAAAATTATGACAATAGAGAAGTTATTTACAGGTTCAATACATTTATGAATAGAATGAATTTTAAAAATTCTGTTTCACAGACTAACAGAGTTCAAACTAAAAAAGGGGGGTTATGACAACTATGACAGACAAAAGTGGATAAAATTTTTATCCAAAGCTATAAAAACTCTAAGAAGTCATAAATGGGTAAAAGCTTAAAGAATATAACAAGTTTTATTTAAAGTACAAATGATGAACACACATTAGAAAAGATACAATTTAGTTCAACCTGCTTATTAATTAAAGTAATTCAAAGTAGAATTTTATTAGAAGAGATGGTATGCTTAGTTCAAGTCTCTTCATGTATTGAACCACCTGGACTGATTCCATTTTAATTCTCTTAAGTCTTGACTGAACCAAATATGGATTGATTTAAATGTGGATCTCAATTTTTTCATCCCTAATTCAGTCATAGAAATGCCAAAGGAAATATCAGAAGCTTGCCAAGGTAACCAATGGAGCCTAGAGTTGGTGTGTGATTGTATTGTCCTGGGAGATATTAGAATAACGTTTTCTTGTTTTTCCTAAAGAAAGCCTCAAAGAGTCACTAAGCCAAAAATAAATATATTTCAAACCTGAGTGCATTACCTTAAGATTGCTTCATTTTTGGTCCTTCTATGAAAAACTTAAATATAGATATAGGTACATCTATTTAGTTCATGTGCATTGTGATCCAGTGGTATAATTTTCTTCTGAAAATACTTATGGTTGAGAATATAACCAAATTCAATAGTGGCGCTATGTCATTCAGTCATAGACTGATAGGTGGTGGAAGAGATGGCAGCTTCTACCTCTGTCTGCCTATCTACTAGGCATCCTTGAGAATTCTGGTTCCATATCTCCATGACCTTCACAGAGATATGGGTGCAATGATTCTGTGAACAGCTGATGAGGCTGCAGGGCTCAGCCCTGTGTGGACAATGGCTGTGTCACATTGCGCCTATCTTCTGTCATTGGAGTACCATTGCTAGAAGGCCCCTCTCTTCACAGAGCTAAAAACATCCTCCTTGCATAATCTGCTCCTATTATAATTTGATTCTCTGTGCCTGGGGTGGCTTGGACCCAGTCTGTGCATTCCAGGTTCCTCCTAAAGCACTCGATGATTCTTTGAAGATATAAATGGAGGAAACATGCATGTAGGCTAGTGTTGAGGTGGGCCCACATTAAGGGGACTTTGGTATAGCCAAGAATGGATGTTTGGGTCTGTATTATGTGAACCATCTGTACCCCACAACTCAGAGTGTATCTGACTTCATAGGGAAGGCTTAACATCAGGGACCCCTGGGCAGAAGCCATTGCTCCATCCTAACTCAACATCCTGTCCATCCAACTATTTAGTTCTGAGTTTTCACAGTTAACACAGTTTCTCCATGATGGCCTACATGCTCCCAAAGGTAGAAATTGTTTTTCCTGTTATCAGGTGAGGGAACTGGGTCAAACAGGAGGACCCCAGGGTCCAGCGACACATCTGATAAGAGACAGAGGCAGGTCCAAGCCCAGCCTCCTCTCTCCTGGTCCCTTGTCCCCTCATCCCCACTCCAGGTGCCCTGGTGCTCCTGGATTCAGCTACCATTTCCAAGACCAGGACCCACTCTGTAAAGGGGAGCAAAGTGCTCTCAGGAGCTGGCAAATCCCCTGATAAAAACATGGCCTTCAGTTTGGCTCTCCTGATTAGACATTCTTCTGAGTCCTTATTCTGGGCAAAACCACAAGAGCTTGAACCTCTTACTGGTCACCTGTGGCTCAGCTCTCTTTTGGGCCTGGGTAGCTGTTGCTTCCCATTGTCCTTCTCACCAAGGGAGCCAATGACCCTCATGTAGGCCCATTGTGTGCTTGGCGGGCTGCCACGTGCTCCCTCAGCTCAGGCCTGTGCCACATCCCCGCTTTCCTGGAATTCAAGATGTAAGAATAAAACCCACTCCTTATTCACTCCCCTATTATTTCCAGCCTCATTTTTTCAGGCTCCTGCTATGGCATTGTTTTCCCAGGAACTATGAAGCAATGAAACTATTAAAAAATTCAAACACTATGCAGGGACTGTTTGTCAAGAAAACAATCATAGAAAAAAAAAATCCTGCAAATTTGCCTGGTGAAACTTTGGGGAGGAGAGAAGGGAATGGCCACAGGGAGGGTCAGGTTTCCTCCTGAAATGCTGACCAACTGGACCAGGGCCGAGGGTTAAGCTTCCATAGACATGCACACACATACACACATGCACACGTGCACACACGCGCACACAGTATGAGACCGTACATGTCCTGCTGTCTCTGTAGGTTTCTTCTAAGAACCAGAGAGATTCAGATTTCCTTTTAGATAATTTATGAAGGACTTATAAACACACCCAATCCCTTGGGGGAAGGACTTTCAAACAACGACCTAACTTTTGTTGATGGATTTGTGAATATTAGGGATATTAGTTCAGCCTGATTTAATTTGTGGGTTTGGTTGAGAAGCATGATGGAGGCCCAGCTTGGTTTGGTAGAGAGAGACCTGGGCTAGGGATGCCTGGGCTCTGTTTTTTTTTTTTTCCTCCATGCCTTCCCCAGCCTCTTTGCCAGCTGAGCACAGGCCTGGCAGGGCTGCCTAGGTATTTCCCTGCCTCACTTCTCCCCCTGGAGTTTGCTCCTGTCAGCATCTCACACCAAGCTTAAGCCAGGCGGGAACAAGGCCCTGCATCTCAGGGGTCTCTGCTCCAGGTACTCACAGAGTAGCTCACAGAGAACAGGGTGAGTGCAGAGACCACGCTGTGTCTGGCCACTGCCCCAGAGCTTGCTGATTCCACTGATGCATGGTCATCCACTCTGGGGTTTGAATGCTGTGACACTCAGAGCTCCAGGGGAGACTGCTCTGGCCACTTGGCATCCAGAGAAGGCTGAGGCTGGATGGGCATTTCTCCACCAGCTCACCCATCTGTGCTCAGCCCTTAGTGATGCCGCTCTTGCTCCAAGGCTCAGAGGCCATCACGGTATAAAGATGTGAGCAGGGGTGAGAGCTTTTATTACCTCCTCAGCTGGTAGAAATCAAAGGACTCCCCAAGGTAGAATAGGGAAAAAAGAGGGCATACCGAGGAATGTAATAGGAGGCTTCTGGTCTTACCCACCATCTGCTGACCTTCCCATCTGGGCCCCAAGTGGCTGGGTGGGAGGTGGTGGGGACCAGTGACCGTGGAAATACGTATTTGCTCTGTGAATCTCCTCAATCCTGGGGCTTCAGGGACTAAAATGTTCAGTCGTCCATCAGAGGCAAGTCCAGATGGCCTATGCATTTTTCTCAGACCCTCAGGCTACGTACAGCTTCAGCTGCTGCTTTTCCTCATTTGGTAGAGTAAAAACCTAGGCTTGGAATGTCTCTGAGCTTTCTAATGGGGCCACTGGCTGATCTGCCACAGCCTTTTTTTTTCCCCTTTTAACCAACTTGACCTTCTAACATGAATGAGGAAATGCCTATTTGCTTAAGCTTGTATCTTCCATAGTCATTTAGCAAAATCCTGTTTTTTACAAGTATAGTTTTATAAGCATAGTTAGCTCACAGCATAATAAGGCATAATTCAGCCATCCAGAAAACCCAGCCAGGCTTCCTTCCAGTTTGAGATGAGGATGCTAGAAGAAGATCAAGGCCCTGGAGAGGGAGGCACTGTTTCTATCCTGCATAGAAAGGGGTGTGTCTCAGGGGGAGGGGTTTCATACAAAAGGCATGAACTCTGAAGAAATTACGCTGAGTAAAATAAGCCAGCCAAGAAAAGGAGAAGTACTGTATGATTTCACTTATAGGAGGCACTTGGAGTAATTAAAATCCTGAAGACAGAAAGTAGAATGGTGGTTGCTAGAGGTGGGGGTCGGGGAAGGGGAAGTTAGTGTTTACTGGGTACAGAGTTTCAGTTTTGCAAGATGGAAAGTGTTCTACATGTGGATAGTGGTGATGGTTGCAAAAAACGTGAAGGCACTTAACACTACTGAACTGTAGGTTTAAAAATGGTAAGATGGTAAATCGTATATGTATGTTACCACAATTTTAAAAAGGCAGGATTCAGCACAGCCAGACCTGTTTTACAGAGGGGTATGGAAAGTGCTACTAAACTTTCTGAACCTCTAGCTCTGTGGCCGTGGAGGAGTCTCCTACTTCCATTTTCTTCCCCCATGGTGAATGCTGACACTGTAAGTCCTCACTTATCAGGAATATTGATTCAAAATCCTCATTCATCAGGAATATTAATTCCTGACTCTGGCATAAAATAAAGGGCAAGCGTCACTACGACAGGAGGTGAAGCTTGGTTAGATTGTTCAGTGTTTTGTCCGTAGTACAGGCTGCTGATCGTTATGCAGTTGAATCAGTTATGCTTTTGTTTATTCACTCGCCCATTCTTCCCTTCATCATTCAGCAAGCTTTTACTGGGAACAGGTTTAGGGCCTTAGGAAAATGCCTAGGTCCCCAGGCCGTAAGGAATGTTGAATGTGGTGTGCACTCATCCCATTAAAGGCTGTAAACATTCTGCCTTTGAGCTTTTAATCTGTTCATTGAAGATAAATAGGACTTTACTAAATGAGGTTGAAGAGTAGAAATGATGTGTGCGCAGAGGTCTCTTCCCAAAGACCTGCATCTGAGAGTCCTTGCTACTTCATCTGCATTCTTCCCTCTGCTCTGGGGGTAACCTGGCTGGACTGCCAGCGGGGTCCTGGCCTCTCCCCAGACGGTGATACCTCACAGCGCATGGGCGGCTATGCTTCCAGATAAGCACCGGGGAGAGGGTGGTGCTTGAAGTTGGTAACACATGTTTAGCATAAAACCTTACCAAGTTCTCTGCTAACAATGACTCAGTTCAGCTATTTGGAGCCAGAAAAGCCCCAGGCGAGCTTTTGGTTGGAACTGACATCTGCTCAAGTAGAATTGCTTCTTTGAAAAAAGAAAATACACCTGAGGAATGGAAGGCAGACCTGCATTCCTGATGCCTCTATCAGGCTGTAGTTCCCTAAGAAGGGCAGGGAGTCCCAGGATTACACCCGTCAATAAAATCTTGTCCACTTGTGGACTTGGCTATGTCAAAGTGGAGCTGTTTAGCTGTTACACAGACAAAATAGGAAACACACATTTTCTATAACAGCAGGAAAGAGTGTTTTTGTTGGGTTTTGTCAAACAAATTTTAAACCCTTAAACCTTTTGAAAACTTATAGAAAAGAAACATTTATAGTTTGTGTGGACTTTACCTTCCCAATACGCAAAGCCAACTCCAGAAGTTCAAAAACCCCAGAATGACTTTTGGCAGAAATCTTGGTTCAAAGCAGGAAGGTTATAAGGGTTTATATTCTTCTATCTAGACCAAAGGCTCTTGTGGGGCTGCTGTTTATTTTTCTGGCTCAAAGAGCAGAGCCTCCAATATAATATGAAATAGGTAATATAATAAAAATACTTTATAAATCAGGAACTCCATCCGGTTAGGCCTATGCTCTGTCAACTCTGAAATAAACATGCAGGAACCCTTGCTGACTTCATTTCCTCTTGGTTTCTTCATCAGCGTGCTGCCCAAGTCTTTCCTAGGTTTGTTTTCGTTAACTCCCCGGGGCCCATCCCACACCAGTTCAGTCCTGCTACAATTACCAGTGAGCCTTGCCTTCGTCTGCCCTGTGGCACGGAGGATGTGTTTTCCTTGGTTCTCCTGGTGGAGTGGAGGGGACAGGGCTGAGCAGCAGACGGCACAACTGGCCAATCAAACACGCCAATCACCCTGTCACAGAAAAGCCTACTTCTCACAATAGTGCTTCATCCTTGGGAAACATCTGCTTTAGAAAATGGTGCATCACATAATAGTTGTCTGTGAACAAGGGACACCTAGCATGTCAAGCCTTCAAAATCATCAGCCTGCTTTTGATGCGAAGACAATGAGACCCAGGAAGGTAGGCGATTTGCCCAGGGTCACTGAGCTGGGAGAGTGATGGAGTCTTGACTTTCCCCAAAAAGAACAGCTACACCAGGCAGGCTCTTGGTTCCTCATCACTCCCATCTTCCTGGCAGGCAGAGTGATGCTTTTGTTCCACAGTCATCTTAGTTGAAACTTCTCTTTACATTAATCTCAAATCTACCCCAATTGATGTTTGGCTGCCAATCACCGGTTCTAATTCTGTTGCCATAACTGAAATAGAATAAATGCATTCTTTCTTCTATGTGATGGCTCTTCACAAATATGAAGGCTTCTAGAATATTCTCCCAAGTCTTCACTTTTCCAGGATAACAACATTTCTTGCAGTACTTCCTCGAACTTTCCAGACACTTCTATCTTTTCTTCTTCCAATGTGTTCAACCTTGTCAGTCATCATTCTTAAAACATCGTGTCTGGAATGGACCACAATATTCCAGATGGTGATCTGATTAGTATCATTAAAGATTTCCAGCACCATCAGACACATGTTGTATATACACATCAAACTTACACATTCTTAGGTCCTCTTTTGTTTTACAAAGATAAATCATTATTTATATTTACTTACTCAACTATTGATTTCTTGACTTTCTCATTCCTAAAAGAATTTTAAGTGACTTTTCAAAATATAATGCAGTCATATGTAAAAATAGTAACTGAAGAAACTAGCAAGGGGTTATTGCAAAAGGGAAAATAAAGCGAAAAGTTGTAATGGTAGGTAAAATGTATTCTAGGAGATCCTTTAACCCTGCTAGAGGCAGGCTATGCATTTGGCTCTGAGTTTCCTAGCAGCAAGCGGAAAGATGGTAACATAATCATTTATATGTCAGAGTGCACATAAAGGAAACACGAGTCACTAGCTTGGGATAAATAAAGCTATTCCTGGTACTGGGACCTAAAAGAAACATTGCCCATAGTCCTGACTGAAATCACTAGGTGACCTACCCTCAATATTCCTAGAGCAAACATAGCACATTCCTAAGGGCTGATTGCTTATAAGTCCCTGAACTACTGCTGACCTTATACCATATCCAACATGATGTGCACTTTGGCAACTGATTTTTTTTTTTTTTTTTTTTTTTTTTTGCTTTTTAGGGCCACACCCGTGACATATGGAGGTTCCCAGGCTAGGGGTCCAGTCAGAGCTATGTCAGCCTGTGTCATAGCCACAGCAATGCCATATCCGAGCCATGTCTGACACCTACACCACAGCTCACGGCAACACCAGATCCTTAACCCACTGAGCGAGGCCAGGGATTGAACCTACAACCTCATGGTTCCTAGTCAGATTCGTTTCCACTGCACCACGACGGGAACTCCAGCAATTGATTTTTTAAAGCATGTTTTTTTTTTTTTTTTTATCCTTGCTACATTTTAATGTGGACTTTGGAGAATTCTTATTAAAAAGGAAGACAGAGAAACTGCATGAGAACATCAATGTTCAGTCAGTGCTTCCTAATTTTTGAAGTTCCGTGGTATCCAACCATTTTGTTCTTGAACGACATCCTTGTAATATTCCTCAAGGGCCTTATTATTATTATTTCAAATAAAACATGTTTTGAGATCAGGGACACTTCTTGTAGGAACCTTTCTGTTCTGCTGTTTTAGCTTGAGGCAGGTTTAGCTAGAAATCTGGGGTTATGCTTGGCATCTGTCCCTGCAAAGTATAAAATAACAACTCTCCTGAGGTCCTAGCTAGATCCCAGGTGTCTCCATCCAGGTGCGAGGAGAGGCAAGGAGGGGCTGTTTTCTCTTCTCAGCCCGAGAGACACATTGGTGATGGTGAAGGAGAAAGGGCAGCCTGTGGATATCCTAATGGTCAGGGATAGAGTAGAGATTGCCATGTGGACTGAAGGAATCCACTGTCCCCAAATGAGTGTTCACGCCCTTTCACATGCTGTGCACCCAGGCACCTCCCACCAGCTCCTCCAGGGGGCCCACTCACAAGGTCACACAGGCTGCTTGCCTGCACCCCTGCCCACTAGGGCTGTGCAGTCACATGGTGTTCAGAAGCCCTTGCACTACAATACAAGACTTATGAGATCTGAGCAACATTTTTGGCTCTAACACAAGCAAAAACACACAGCCTAGTTGTTCTGAATCCTATGGCTTCTTTTTATCGCCTTAATTCAGACCATGTCTACTTCTAATTGTGTGTATGGCCCCAAACCTGAAATCAATAGTGAAGTCTCATTTGCATGGTCATGAAGTGCACAAATAATTTTACCTGAATCTATTTTGCAGAAGATTACCAGTAGAATGCCTTGGTAAAATTATTTGATAGAACCAAGTATTGTACATAAACAGATTTGCATATATATAATAATAAAAGAACAGAAAACAAAGAAAAATAAGCTCTATCTCTATGGTCTACCTCAGAAGGTACTCATGTACACATCCTAGTGTAGCTCGGCTGTTCTAAGGAGTGAGTCATCTTTGGATTTTAGCCTCTAACCAATGGAACTGACTGTTTTTGTGGCCTCCTTCCCTCCCTCATCCCACCCAGCAAAGGTCCATGCCTGGCAGTCATCAAATCCATTGTCACCCCTGGCACTGCTTGTGACCAGCCAATGCAGAGGATGAGGTGGGTCCCTAATAATGGAAACACTCCTCTTGGTCATCCAGCACCTGATTGCTTTGCTTTCCTTTTAATTTCCTCATGTCCTACTTGCATCTACATGGGTCATCCTGAAACACTATCTGCCTTCTTAATGCTAATATCATCCACACCAGTAAGAATGTGTGTTTTTTCTCAGGCAAACTGCCACGGTTGAGTTTTGTGAATTCTAAATCTATCAGTATCTCTAGACCTTTTGTTATCTCTATGGTCCTCTGAACACTTTGCAAATTTTTTATTCAGTGTATGTCAGTAAAATCCTATGAAGAAAGGACCATTCCAGCGCTGTTTCAGAGAAAGAGAGAGAAGCAAAGAGAAAGGACTTTATTTGAGGGTTTTTGCATTGATATTGTAATGAAATTACTCACAAAGCGTACGTAACATTTTAATTTAGAACTTAGGGTACTCTCCACCAAACAAATTCTCCAGTTTCCTAATGAAAATGGCCAAGGCTTTAAATTTCATTCTGTAGATCAAGACACAGGCACAAAACATCCAGATAATTTTTCCAAGTTAGAGTGATGGAAAAACAAAACTCCAATAGTATCTGAGCCTGGCCTGGAAAGCAGAATTAAATTCAATTTCCAGTCTTGCAACAATAAACAGTGATAGTTTCTGTCTTGTTTTCATTGAATGATGACCCAAACCAAAAGCAAGAGGAGAGGATAAGAGTTTCTGTGCTCTGGTGGAACCAGCTGGAGAGTTTGCCCACCAGGCTGAGTATGCAAGCCCAGGGGCTGTGAGGCTCTGCTCTTGCTGATTGGAGAATGCTTTGTCTTGGTCTTGAACAAGAACGTGAAGGATATCAGGAAGTTTAAGGCTATCTTCAGCTAAAAACATTATGCATGTACTTGGGGATTAAAATATACATACTACTATTTATAAGGTAGATAAACAACAGGGACCTACTCTATAGCAATGAGGAACTATATTCAGTATCTTGTAATAACCTACAATGGAAAAGGATCTGAAAAAGAATATACACATATAGGTATAACTTTTCTATACACTTGAAACTAGCAAACATTTTAAATCAGCTCTATTTCAATTAAAAATTATGCATGCATGAAACAACATGATATTTCTGGAGTTTTAAACACATCACACATGTGATATCCCATTCAATCACTGCACGGCTCCGGGATGTAGGGATTATTAACAGCAGCATGACCCCACTTCCCAGATGATGTAACTGAGGTTTGAAGAGTGTAAGTTACTTTTGCAGCAAGGGCCTTGAACCTGAGACCCACGTGGCACCATTTGCTTAGAGAATTCCCTTTGACTGTTGCTCTCATCACTCAACAGCCAGGACCAGGCCAGGACCACCGGACACCAAATGTGGGCTGGGCCGTTGTCCCTTCTTGTCCTGTGGTGCACCTTCACCTTGCTGGTGTCTACATCTGGAGACATCAGGGCTCCCAGAAAGAAGAAGCCTCCTCGGCTCAGAGGAATGGGGTCTGTGACTCATGGTGGCCATCCACCTGGAGGAATGGGGAGAGTGGGGACTTTTTAGAAGATGACACGCTCTTTGTTATTGTTGGCACTCATGGTGCTGAACTCATTTCAGCTGAGTAAGAACCAGTGATTCAATTCAAAGAGCACCATCAACCTCATCTCACACTGGATGGAGTTGTTAAGGGTTATTGAGTGTTCTCTTCATGGCCCCTTAAGATCTATGAAATAAATCTCTGTCCTTGCCAAACACACTGAGGGCTTTTCAGTCTCCATGCTCCATTGAAATGTCAAAGTATGACAGGAAGGCATGGCTTCTCTTGTTTGGGAGGCTTGATAGAGCAAACCAGTGATGTATGTACACCAGCTGGAGGCTTTGCCAGGCTTATACATATTAATCTATTTATTAATTATATATATATATATTATATATCATGTATACAATAATATTAGAGATAGTACTATATAGTATATAGCATTAAAACTGATGTGGTTTGCAGATCTAAGCATCTAACAGATGTGTGGAATCCTAGGGTTCCCCCAAACAGCAGACTGAGTTTAAGGACTTCTCTCTGTGTGAGGGGCCACCCAGAACTCCTCATGCAGGGAAGTTCAGTTGCTCTGAGCAGCCACTGCAGGGGATGATCTGGTCTGGGGACAGCACACTTGCTGTCTTTCCTCCCTCACAGCCTTTAGAGCCAGGACACACTTTGATGAGAGTTTTAATCAGATCTTCCCAATCGTCCTTTCATAGATATCCTTTCATAGATGTCCTGGAATGCACTTCTTTCTAAGGTAAAACAGAATCAATATGGAGCCATCTGAGAGTCGGAAGGCCACCTCTAAATGGATGTTGTGGCACAGGAGTGACACAGGGGGCAAGTGGTGAGAGTTGGCAACCTCTCAGTGGGGTGGTGATGTCAGGATGTGCATGGATGTGGTCCACAGGAATGGAAATAAGAGCTAAGTGAGCAAACGGTCACCCGGTTGTCCTGACTAAATGGGAAGATACGTGAGCAGTGATGGTGCTCACAGAGTGAAGGCAGGCAGCATCTGTTTGCTTGGGCATCATCTACCCAGGGCAGATAGCAGATGAGGATGTTCACTGGCTTCTGAAAGGAATGGGAGGTATCTGGAGAGGTGGGCATGCTATCTGTCTGGGCTTAAGGCAGTGGTTCTCAACCCAGGGTGATGTGCCAACACCCACCTCTCCCCAGGACACTTGGTAGTGTTTATTTTGGTTGTCACAGCTGAGGTGGAGGCTGCTACTGGCATTTCCAGCATAGAGGCCAAGGATACTCCTAAACACCCTACAATGTTTAGGATGGCTCCCTACAACAAAGAATCATCCAGAACAAAGTATCCAGAGTGTGGAGGTTAAGAAACCCTGGCTTAAGAGTTTGTGAATGTTGGAGTTCCCATCGTGGCTCAGCAGTCATGAACCCGACTAGTATCCATGAGGAGGCAGGTTCGATCCCTGGCCTCACTCAGTGGTTTAAGGATCCGGCATTGCTGTGGACTGTGGTGTAGGTCACAGATGTGGCTGGGATCCAGTGTTGTTGTGGCTGTGGTGTAGGCCAGCAGCTACAGCTCCGATTTGACCCCTAACCTGGAAATTGCATATACCACAGGTGTGGCCATAAAAAGACAAAAAAAGAAGTCAGCATACAGTACCAGTTTTCATTTATATCTATTCATTCTACCACCTTGATTTGAGGTTAATTTTCTCATGCTTCACAGAGTCATTTCCCAGCTAATACAGTAATGGCATTGCACAAGAGGAGAATGTTCTAGAAATACTCAGGCATATTCTGACAGGGATTAGGGCTCAACTCTATCTCCCAAGCTGTAGGCAAGCTCTCCCTCCTTGCACTGCCTCAGACCCTATCTGTCCTCCTAGAGACTTTGAAACTTTATCGCATCTGAGCCCAGTCTCTTCATCTCACATCCTTCATGGCAGCCAGGTGAGTGTTTCTGTCCCTAGAAGCTACTTAATGAATGTTTGCCGTCCGCCCAGGCCAGTGAGGCCAACCTAAAGCTAAGTCTCCAAGGCATTCATTCTACCATGTTTACCTTTGGTTTGAGAAGAGTGGTCATATGTACTTTCAGGGCCCAGTTCCATGGAAGGAGGTCCAGGGCCCCATTCATAGCCTTTTCCTGTCAGTTATTTGCCTCCCTGGGACTCCAGCAGCTTCTCATGTTTATGACCTCGAGGCCCCACTGGAAATAGAAAACAGCGTACTCTTTACCCACCCAGGCTCTATCCCTTGCCCACCTTGCCCTCTATCTCTCTATCCCTTGCCCTCTGTGCTTCCTGTGTGCTCGCTAAGTGATTCTGGACAAACAATCTCCCCAGCACTGTACCAAGTGATCTGTGTGGTGTGAAGCGTAATAAACCATCCCTCTCTTTACAAGTTTTCACTTCAGTGAGGGGGGCAGCTGAGCCTGTAAATCATCCTGATAGATGGTTTAAATGTCTTAGTAGAGACGAATAGAGAGCATCTGTGAGAGTGGAGAGGAAGAAGGGGAGGGGAGGGAAAGTTGGGAAACCCACATTTTATCTGCCTTAACGGAGACTCAGAAGGTGCTCAGAGGGCATGCTGTGCCTAGCATGGGTTCTTCCTTCAACTGAAGGAACAGGTAGCCAGGAAAGGAAGCTGTGGCATCCACACTGCTGCCAAGGCAACCTGACCATCTCTTCTCATGGTTTTCACACTCTGGACAGGCCACCGCCTGGTGCTTGAAAGCAATGGATGACTATGCAGCTCCCTAAACCCCAAGCCCCTTCGTGGTCTGGACATGACTCAGCTGCTCCATCATCTGCTCTCATGCCCTCCCCCAGCTACACTCACACTTTCTAATTCCTGGCTATGGCATTAATGTTTTTGATGCTTCAGGGCTCCATGGACTGTGTCCTTTCCTGGTTTGGAAAGCATCCTCCATGGGTGATTTTTAAATTTTTTTTTGTCTTTTCAGGGCCACACCCATGGCATATGAAGTTTCCCAGGCCAGGGGTCTTATTGGAGCTGTTGCCACTGGCCTACGCCACAGCAGCGCTAGATCTGAGCCACGTCTTTGACCTACACCACAGTTTACGACAACATCAGCTCCTTAACCCACTGAGTGAGGCCAGGGATCGAACCAGCAACCTCACGGTTTCTAGTTGGATTCGTTTTTGCTGCACCACGTCAGGAACTCCCCGTGGGTGATTTTTCTACCCCGTAAAGTCTCACTTATTTTCAGTCCAAATGTCAAAGATCCCTTTCTTCAGGAACCACATCCACCCTGGTAGAAATCATTGCCTTTGTCACAGCTCATCATACTCAAGTTTTGCTTCATGTCAGTGCTAGGAGTACGCGGTCTCTCTCTCCTGTGCTTCTTGAGGTCATTTACGATATTTTCCCATATGTTTGTGTATTTGTACCACTCTCTCCACCCAGGGTTAACTTTTAACTGTGTGAATACACAGCAGGTGCTGAAGAAAGTTTTGTTGTTGACGAAGATGATAAGCGGTATAAATGTTTCATTATATTTTTTCAGGAATAAGTATGTACTTTCCAAAAGGACTCTTGCGCTTCAGAGAAATAGAGAATCTTTTCAACTCTCACCAGTGTTCAGCTTTTAGTGTTGTCCCTAAATACACAGACTGCCATGGTACAGTGGGGATATTAAAGTTCAAAGAGACAGAGAAATCAGGTGAAGATGGTAAGCAAGCAGACTCTTATGGGAATAAGGGCATTTCCTCATTTCTGGAATGGAGCAGAAATGTCTGTAATCCAGATATTTAAAACTTGTCTGAGTGACTATGTGGGGGAGGTTTCACAAAACAGCCCGGAGCAGGGCCCTCAGGGATGAACTTGATGTGATTGTAAAGGTCACATCCAGCCCCAGGGCTTCGGATTCCTTGATAGCACATCTGCTTTTGATTGCATGGGTTCTGAGCACCGGCTTAGGGCAGGACGCCATCTGAAGGAGGAAATACTAAGCTTGTCTGCAGGTCTGGATGTTCCCACAACGGGAGACCAGCTAAGCCCTGTGGCCTCGGGAAAGACACTGGAGCTTTGTCTCTGAGGCCCCACACGTGGAGAACTTGGCAGCCCACTCGGGCCTCTCAGAACCAATGAGAGGGACCTGGCAGAGATGCAAAGCTGGGGAAAGTGGACCTGACAGGAGCCGGAGATGATTGTTTGAATGAGGGGGATACCATGGTCGTTAAGAGGGAAGGTTGGGAATCAGAATCAGACCCACAGTGTAATTCTGGCAACTCCACTCACTGGCCCTCGCGTGACCTCAGGAAGCTTACTGGTTCCTCGTTCGTAAAATGCGGGTTTACTGAAATACTGCTGGCCAGGCACTTAGGGCTGTGCCTTACTGCTCAATTGCGTTCAGCTCTTCTTTTATAATTTAACTTTGGTTTGCTCCATCTGGGGAGATAACATGACTAAATGCTTTGAAATTTGAAAGAAAGGCAGAAAGAGAAGAAAACGCCACCCCAGAGTGCTGTTTAGAATAGTGGAAGTCTCAGCCTTGGAGCAGTACCGGCTCCCCGCTGGGTGCAGATGTGAGGGGCCCTGCTCCTCCTCCGGCAAGTGCACTTGCTACCCAGTGAGAGCCAGCCAGGGCCACCAAGTCACATGAGCGGAGGCGGCGAAAGCTGCGAAAACACATGTGGCCGGAGCAGGCACAAGGAGGTGATGCCGGCCCCGGGAGGTCCCCGAGGCCGTATGGGACTCAGATTCCTTGGAACTCTGCAGAGGCCAGGACTATGTAAACAAGAGATCAAAACAATGGCCTTGCTGGCCCTTCAGTGTGATAAATGTTTGTCCTGAATGTGTAACAGGAGTCAGACCACCACCATCTTTTTGTAGTTGGAGTTTTAAGGGGACCCAGGAGAGGACTCACTGGTGTGAGTTGGGGGAAGTCCTTTCAGCTGGCGTGTCTCCCTGGTGGCTGAATCCACCTTCCAGGGGCAGACAGCCCCCTGCATTTTCAAAGCCCAGCCTGCCTGCATGACCCCTCCCAAGCAAAGGGGCCACGGGGCAGGCTGCCCGGAGACTTTCATCATTCTTAGCCAACTGGAGGACCCTCCCCCACGGCGTGGGAAAGAAGGGCCAGCCTCGTCCAAATCACGCCCATCATCCCAGGACCACCAAAGACCATGTCTGTGAGTTCAGAAAAGGGAAGTTTAATGGGAAGGGAAACAGTTCAGCCAGGTGTGTTCAGGATCGTAAAATCCACACAAGTTTTAGCAGCTCTTCTTCCTACTTTTTCTACCGACCTCAGTTTCATTGAGACCAAAGCCCTTGGGCTTAGCTGTTACTGATTGAGCCCCTCGCTGCTGTGTCTTGGATATTTTCTCTTAAAAGTACAGAAAGTACAGAAGAGAAAACATTTCCTATTAAATATCCCTAAACACGTGGCTGCTTTAGTTTGTGCTGTCGAGTGAAACTGGCAGGTTGTTATGACTCAGGCAGTCCCCCCAGACAGATAGAGAGAGAGTTTAATCAATTCATAATCTATTGGATGAAAAGATCACTGGGACGATTGAAACAGCTCTTTAAGATCTAACCATCTTCTATTTCATCATGACAACTGCAAATGTTAGCATCTCCTTTTGCCCATTTATCATTCTGTCTTTTCTGTCAGAAGTGCCAAATTAACATTCAAACCTTGCTGATATTTGTTATTTCATTTAGGAAGTATTAGCGATAAAGCCATTTGTCTGAGAATGTTTGACTTGCTGTTTCTGTTGTCTGGTTCCTATGTTACAGCATTTGGGGCCAAAAAGTGATTATCAACATTATGCCTGAGAGAGAGGGCTCAGACAGGCTTGAATAAGTATCCAAAGTCGGAGGCAGCTGAGGACAGTCCTAGGAGCCCAGTGTGGGTCAGGCTGAAGGTCATGGGTGATGGCTGTAGGTTCAAAACAGTCAGGAAAGATCTCAGAGATGTGTGTGCGTGTATGTGCATGTGTATGTGTGTGTATACATGTGTGAGTGTGTGCAGGCAGTGCTGGGGGGATGATGGTGATGTGACTGATGATACCAGGGACTAGGTTAGCAACATGGCATATGACCGTTTGTATGGGTGCCCGTCTGAGGTCTGTTTAGAGCATCTGTGTCCAGGCACTGCCTCTATGAGTTCCCATAAGCTACAGCACTCTTGACTGTAGGAATCTTGGCAAGGTAGTTGCCTTGGAGGATACTAAGGTCCAGGGCTTTCTTCCTATTCTGGATTTTTCTGGGCTGTCTTGTCAGTAGCCCCGTGGACTAGAATTCCTGCCACAAAGTTTGACATTCAGGCTCGAGCTAAAGGCACTCAGCAAACTCAGATCTCAGCTGGGGAAGGGGCCTGGTAGATCTGGATCTAAGAAGGCCCTTCCAGCCCCTCCTTTTGGGTACACTTTGGGCCAGTCCCCTCTGTACTCAGCTTCCTGTTTGTTAGACTTATTTCTCTTATTAGTGATTGCGAGAGACTAAATAACACACCGATATCTTTTAGAAAGTAATAAAGACGATTCTGTATTGGGTTTTCTTGAGAGTAAACACTATCCACGTGCTAAAAGCAGTCCAGCCCCAGAGAAGACATGCCTGAATGGGGAAACTTTGGATATTTGGGAATTACATCACATGACATCCCTTCTGGATGTTTTTATTGAATGCCCACTTTGTGCCCTGCTTAGTGCAAATATGAAAAGGGGCCTGGTTCCTGTGCTCCAATGCTTTATAATTTTGTTGAGCAAACTGACAAGGTCTTAGTCTTAGTTACCCCGAAAGCAGAGGATTTGTGGGCTATTATTGTGTTAGGGAGTTCTAATGGGCTGGATTGTGTTTCCCCCAAGTTCATGTAGTGAAGTCGCAGTAGCTCAGAATATGACTGTATTGGAGGGTACGGTATTTCTAGAGGTAATTAAGGTAAAATGAGGTCATTGGGAGGGCCCTAATCTGACTGGTGCCCTTTTAAGAAGAGATTAGGACATATGCATGCATGCAGGGAAGGCCATGTGAAGACACAAGGAGAAGATGGCCACCTGCAAGCCACAGAGAGGTCTCAGAATTTCTTCAACTTGATTTTCAACTTCTAGCCTCTGGCACTGTAAGTAAATTTCACTGGGTGTTGTTAAAGCCACCCAGTGTATGGTACTTTGCCATGACAAGTTTAGCAAACTAATGCAGAAGTGCATCCCAGGAAGCGGGAGTGAGTAGGGATTGGTAGGAGAGAGAACGTATGAGAGGTTGGATGCTTTATCGATATGGCCACTGCCAAGTGCAACTGATGGCTCAGTTGAATGGGTACCATCCTTGGAGAAGCTTTTCACAGAGGGTCATGGTGCATAAAGGGGGACAATTTATTCTCAAACTCTGAACGCCCATTGGTCAAAGTTTTTCCCCAAAGGATGTGGACTCCCCTGTACTTTTAGGTAATACAGTCACAGGCGTTGAGCAAGAAAACTTGAGATGAAAGAAATGTTGGGCACCAGCATGGGAAGGCACTACCACTGGGCCCATGGGAGCTGCTGAGCCCGTACAGAGCCGCAGTGGAGGCAGGATAGGTCAGAGCTGAAGGAGGGGAGAGGTGAGCAGGAGATAGCCTGGCTCGTAGGGTGCCAAGAGGCTTACTGAAGAGAGGGTGGGAAGGCAAAGAAGCATAAGAGGGGAGAGCTGTTGGGGTCTTCCGTGGCTGGAGCCCAGTGCAGGCAGCAAGACTTGCTGGGAGGTGAAATTAGAGAGACCCCAGCAGTGTAATCACCAGAGCCTTGAAAGGATAACGCATTTGGGTTCCATCCGGAAAATAATGAGCCGTCATTAAAACAAAGCCTTTAAGCAAGGGTGATGTGACTGAGCCTGCACTGAGAAAGAACTCCAGCGGAAATGTATTCACAAGGAACTCCAGGGCTCAGCCTGTCAGGGAGGTGCGCCTCAGCCCAGGCGTTCTCCTTGCCCATCCTGCACCTCCCTCTCCCTTTCATGAGGGAGAGAAGATTGGATCCAGCAGCCCAGCCTCAATGCTGCTTCAGTGAAACTGGGAGATTTACTGACCATGGTGAACAGACAGGTCGACCTGCCCTACACTCAAAAAGCTTGTGATTTAGTAGAATTAGAGGCAGAAGGGAGGGGACAGGACTCGCTCCTTCCTCAGGGGCCTGGTGGGGGGAGGATCATACAATGATTTTTGCTTTCACTTATTCCCTCTCTGGAGAAGGCTTTCCCCATGGGTGTGGCAGAGAAAACCCTTGAGCCCCTGCCTCCTCAATATACCAAACATTCCCCACCACTCCAGCCATGTATATTAAGAAGTACTTGTCCCAAAGGACCCATCCCACTTACTCCTCAGACACACTGGGTCCACTCCTTCCCAAGTTTTTAGCTCTGCCTCCCACTAGGATGAAGGGCCTTGGTAGGGTTCATAGTTGGGAAGGAAGTCCAAGGTCATTTTTGAGAGAAAGGGGCTTCAGGCCATGCCCCTCTCCCGACCCCCCCAAAGAGATTGTATTGTATCCTTGGGGAATCCCAGAGGGAAGAGGAGGGAGTGGAGCCATGGTCAGCTGTGGGGACACGGTAGTCAGAGGACTTGCTTGGGATTTTCACAGTGGGGGGTGCAGACCCCCAGATTCCAGGGATTTCATGTGAGTGGGGCCAGGCCCCCAGAACCCCAGGGAAGCCCTGTACCTAAGGATGGTAGGACACTGTGCCTCCCTAAGCCTTCCACTCAGATGTCAGGGCTGCAAGGTGTTGGTTTCCATCAGTTCAAGGCCAGGTCACACCCAACTCCCCTGATCTGGTAACTCCTGGACACAGATCCCCAGACCCAAATATCCCTGCTGCCTTCTCCTCACCAGCAGGTCAAGGCCAAGCCAAGCCCAGCCTGAGAGCAGAGAGGGCCTCTGGCTTTGGTGCTGAAAAACAACAACAAAACTACACTATAAAAAGACATGGAGACTGATAGGTGGGTCTTGAGGAGAGGGTTTCAGGAGTGGGGGCAGAACTGTTTCATGTGGCCTAACAGGATCCAGCCTCTCTTGCTCATTTGTGACTCTTTCCAGGTTCCTACAAAAACAACACCCGGCAGGAGTTCCCATCATGGCTCAGTGGAAAAGAATCTGACTGGCATCCATGAGGACACTGGTTTGAACCCTGGCCTCTCTCAGTGGGTTAAAGGATCCAGCACTGCTGTGAGCTGTGGTGTAGGTTGCAGACGCAGCTCGGATCTGGCATTGCTATGGCTATGGTGTAGGCCAGTGGCTACAGCTCCTGATTCAGCCCGTAGCCTGGGAACCTCCATGTGTTGTGGGTGTGGCCCTAAAAGGATAAAAAAAAAGGGGAAAAAAAGGGGGGAGTTCCCGTCGTGGTGCAGCAGAAAGGAATCCCACTAGGAACCATGAGGTTGTGGGTTCAATCCCTGGCCTCGCTCAGTGGGTTAAGTATCCGATGTTGCTGTGAGCTGTGGTGTAGGTCACAGACATGGCTCAGGTCTGGCATTGCTGTGGCTCTGGCGTAGGCTGGCAGCTGCAGCTCCTATTAGACCCCTAATCTGGGAACCTCCATATGCCGTGGGTGTGGCCATAAAAGGACAAAGAAAAAGACAAAAAAAAAAAAAGCAACACACAGCAAATGAGCCTTAGGCAGACCCTTAAAAATACCAAGTTCATCTATTTATATAATTTAAATAGAAAAGAATTTTGAAGCCACTTCTCCAAAGAAGACACATGGATGGCCAATAGGCACATGAAAAAATGCTCAGTATCACTAATTATTAGAGAAACGTAAGTTAAAACACAGTGAGGTTCGACCTCATATCAGTCAGAATGGCTATAATTAACAAGTAAACAAATAAATTCTGGAGAGGGTGTGGAGAAAAGGGAACCCTCCTACACTCTTGGTGGGGATGTAAATTAGTAAAACCACTATGGAAAACAGTATGGAGGTACCTCAGAAAACTAAATACAGAGTTACCATATGATCCAACAATCCCACTCTTGGGCATATATCCCAGCAAAACTTTCACTGAAAAATATACATGCACCCCTATGTTCACTGCAGCCCTATTCACAATAGTCAAGACATGGAAACAACCTAAATGCCCATCAACAGATGAATGGATTAAGAAGATGTGGTACATATATACAGTGGAATACTACTCAGCCATAAAAAGAACAAATAATGTCATTTGTAGCAACATGGCTGGAATTAGAGATTGTCACACTAGGAGAAGTCAGAAAGAGAAAGACAAGTACCTTATGATATCATTTATATGTGGAATCTAAAATATGGCACAAATGAACTTACCTACAGAACAGAAACAAACTCATGGACTCAGAGAACAGACTTGTTGTTGCCAAGGGGGTGGGGGAGGGGGACGGAGTAGAATGGACTGGGAGTTTGGGGTTAGCAGATTCGAACTATTACATTTAGGATGGGTAAGTAGTGACATCCTGCTGTATAGCACAGGGAACCTTATCCAAGCACTTGTGATAGAACGTGAAATAAGATAACATGAGAAAAAGTGTGTGTGTGTGTGTGTGTGTGTGTGTGTGTGACTGGATCACTTTGCTGTACAGCAGAAATTAACAAAACATTGTAAATCAACTATAATAAAATTTTTTTTTAGGAGTTCCTGTTGTGGCTCAGCAGTTAGCTCCGATTTGACCCCTAGCCTGGGAACCTCCATATGCCGCGGTTGCAGCCCTAAAAATTAAAAAAAAAAAAAATTTGTTTCTGGGCTTTCCTCCCACTGGATCCTGACTCTCTGATTACCGGGTGGCACAGCAGCTATGAAATCTGAAAGATGAAGGACAGAAGTCATGGTCCAGGACACTGGAGGTCTGCCTTATAGACCTGTTCTCAGGGTGCAGGCTCCAAGTCAGAGGGTTTGGGAACGAAACAGTCGTGTTCCCAGTTCTTGAGGTTTCCATCATGTTAAGCAGCCGTCCACTTGTCTAGAATTGGAAACCTATTACAATGTGTCCCTTATTATTTTTAGAATTTAAGATGCTATTTTCCTATTTTAGTTAATGGCCTGAGAATGAGATTTTGGTTGTTTGCAACAAATTTCCTGATTTGGAAATACTGGTGCACAGGGACTCTGTAATGCAAAGTCTTTTTATAGCACAGTCCCCCACCCCCACCCCCAGTCTGGAGAATTCCTTTAATCAGGTAGTGGAAGTGATTAATGACCCTGTGTGTCTGCGTGCAGATGGAGGTCTCTATGTCCTCAGAGTGAGGAGAGCAGGGATCATGGCAGCAGCGCTGCTGCAGAGAAGGAAATCCCAGGACTGCTTTCTCTACCCAGAAAGTGCATGCATGCATGCAATTAAAGTGCCGCCAAACTCACCCAAATGCAAATAGGGATGAATACAGTAACTGATGGAATATGCTCAAGGCTACATCCTCAGAAGTACTGGCCCAGCATCCCCTTGCTGACTCAGAAAAGAAAGGGGGAAGGGCGGCATGGAGTTTAGAATTCTGCTCATTATTTCAAAAGGGAAATACTTAAAATCTTCAACCACCATTTACTAAGCACTTACTATGTGCCAGGCACTAAATGGCAGAAGGAGGGAAAGCTATAAAAAGGAGTAATATTTCATCACCGCTCCTGGGGAGTTCACAGTTTAATGAGAGTGGGTTATACACAAATAGTTACACCTGAAGATGTAACATAACACAGCAGGGAGCTCTGTTGGACATGGAGAGAGAGGGTGGTGACTCTGCCGAAGTCCCCCAGGCTGGGAAGGAGGGAGGTGTTTCCAGCAGAACTAAGCAGAAGTGCAACATCCCAGTGCTCCGAGGGTAAGGGAGCAGCGGTGCAGGGATGGGACTGGCTGGGTCCGCCCAGGACGTGGAGGTTTATATGCCCCATGAAGAGTTTAGATTTGCTTCCTCAGGCAATAGGATTTTCTAAAGGGAAGCTGAACTGGGATTGATGTCTTATAGCTACATACCTCTCATTATAAAGATCTGAGAGCCAAGGCCTTGTAGAGTCAGACAGAACCGAAGTCACATGGCTAAGAAAAAGCTGTACCTATCCATCCTAAGAGAAGCTACGCTCTGGTGGGAGTTGGACATTCTCATGCATTCTTTTCTTCTTAATTCATGCTCTCTGTTTTTCTTTTAGAAAGAAATACTTCTTAGGTATTCCAGGTGCATTTTTCTTCCACCAATCTCACTTTTCAAACTTGTCCTTCATTTACTTTATTGGACAAACTGATAGTATTTTTGAAAAAGCCCCTAACAACCAGACAAACAACAAAACAGTGAAGTTCTCCACATAACTCACATTTTTCAAAAGACAACAAAAGGCCATCTGGCCTTGACTCTGTCTGGGACACCCACACCCGGGGACTTCCTAAAAGGAGATTTGATCCTGTACTGAGGCCTCTCTCAGTAGAATAATGGGGTGTGGGCGCCCCCACTGGTGGAGGCACAGACCTGGAGCTCTCTCCACCTCTGAAATATGCCTCCCACAGCCTGGCTTCCTGCTTACCTGTCTCACCTGGATTAAAAGGTCTCAGAGTTCACTTTTATAGAGACCTAAAGGCAAACCTCATTGTTTCCGTTTGAGCAACTAGAAAGCAAGGTCTTTGCGCTGCAGAAATCAGGGATGTCTTAATGACAAAGACGGAGATGGTGGAAACATTTCAGAAGCATGCATTTGGGGTCACCAAAGCCACCACAAACTCTCTTTCGGTCACAGTTCTCTCTGCTCCAGTGTCTTCTTTGCCTGTGATACTCATTCTTATTCCCAGATTTTCCTCCGTTATGTCTCAGCCATCTTCAGGGCCTTGGCTCCAACTTCTCAGGATTCCGCCACATGCATCTCACTTGGCTTGGGCTCCTTTGGGTTTTATCGACCACAGTTAGTCACTAACCTTGTACTAGGCATAGATAAACTCTGAATCCGAGAGATGATGTCCTCAGCACGGTCTCTATGCTATGGGTGCCAGGATGGATAGCCTGCCTCTCCCAGCATGCCCAGCGCCCAGATATAGGGGTGATCACCAGCCCCCTGCACTTGGCAGAACATCATTTCTCTGGAGGAAGTGCTTCTCCATGAGGATGGCTACAATGAGCTGCACTAAGGAGGTTATATTATGCTATAATCTTACATGGTGGAGCAGTGGAAAGGATCAGGTTTGGAATTAATGTATCTGAGTTAAAAAACTAATTCTTCATAACTCTTCAGGGTAATTCAAATTAAAAACACATGGAAGTAGTCCTACACCTCTGCCAGAGCAACTGAAATTAAAAGGACTGATAGAACTAAGTGCTGGGGAGGATGCAAGGCAACTCAGTTTCTTGTCTGTTGCCAGTGGGAGAGCAAACTGGTACAACAACCTTGGGAAGATAATTTGAATTTGGACTTTGAGGTTCTTCCCAGTTTCTGACTATAATGAGTTAAGTTGCCATGAACGTGTTTAATATGCCTTGGGTGAACACAAGCACTCCTTTCTATTGGAGATACACCCATGAGTGGGGCTTGGTTAAGTTGGAAATGCATTTAATACACCAAACCTACCAAACATCATAACTTAGCCTAATCTACCTTAAACATGCCTGGAACACTTACATTAGCCTAAGGGCAATATCATCTCACACAAAGCCCATTTTTAAAAAAGTGTTGAATATCTCATGTAGTTTATTGAATATTGTACTGAAAGTGAAAAACAGAATGGCTGTCAGAGTATTGGCCATTTACCCTCATGATTGCCTGGTTGACTGGGAGCCACAGCTGCCATTGCCCAGCATCACCAGAGTATTATACTAAATATTTCCACCTGGGAAAAGGTAAAAATCAAAATTCAATGTACCGTATTTTCTGCTGAATGCATATTGCTTTTGTTGCTTTTGCACTGACATAATGTAGAAAAATCATAAGTAGAACCATTTTGAAAAGTCGAGGACTATCTGTACGTAAGTGGAGGGAACTGCAGAGCTGCAGGACTTGTGATTTCCAGTATTGTGTGTGAAGGGTGGTAGTCTTGCTGGGCTATGTGGTTGTAATTGTCATAGTTATCACTGCCCTATGGTGTCTGACTGCATCTGTCAGCTTTTGCCTCATAAGGAACTGCCCCAAAATTTAGTGACACAAACAACTGTGTATTAGTGTTCACTAGTGTGTGGGTCAGTTGGGAAGTTCTGCTGCTCAGGGCAAGCTCAGCTGATGGAGTAGGGCTGGCTTATTACTGTTTTCAGCTGACAGGTTGGGTAGGGTCTGCTGGTCTGGGTGGCTTCGGCTGCTTGGCTGGTGGATGGCTTCATGTGGTTCGAGGAATAGCTGTGTGTATATAGTCCAGCAGGCAACTTGGGCTTGTTCACACTGCTGCTACAAGTTCCAGAAGGGTGAACAGAACCTTGCACTGTGTGCTTGATCTGATGCAAAGCTGCCACACATCACCTGTTCCATGTTCTACTAAATGAAGCATTAGACCAGTCATGATCCAAGGCCATCCTCCAGTATCCACTCCTGGATGCTGGGTACATGAAGGGGAAGAACTCGCTATTTAAAAATGGGCCCTATTCTATGTTCTATGTTGTAGTCTCTGTAAATCCTCTTTGGGTCTATTTTTACCTGGCTCCCAAGGAACAAAGAAAAAGAGGTACAACTCTACCCACATCTTTGCTCCCTTTGTGGAAGCCAGGAAAACAAAATCTGCGGTTAACAACAGCATGCCACCAGGGTTTCCCCCTGAGAAGCACGTTTTTCATTTTCCATGGAAAGCTTTTAAAATGACGTTTCCTTGAAACCATCAGTTATAAGAATAAATATGGGGGTCAAATGGAATATTCAGTTTTCACAGCTGTATCTGTGCTAAATTAATAAGGACAGAAAAACAAAGAAAAAAAAAGAAATGACCCATGACTTTCTGCAACAGAATGGAAGCCTTGGGAAGGAATCTTTCCAATGCCATGCAGCCTGTTCAGTGACTCCGTCACTTCCAGATTGGACT
The DNA here is from genome assembly GCA_004024745.2 of Catagonus wagneri. Taxonomy (NCBI): domain Eukaryota; kingdom Metazoa; phylum Chordata; class Mammalia; order Artiodactyla; family Tayassuidae; genus Catagonus; species Catagonus wagneri. The sequence goes on from PVHT020003785.1 coordinate 13,487,818, forward strand.
CTTTTAATTAATCATGGCTGGATTTCTGTACTTTTACTCTTGGGCTTGTGTTTTATTTTTTGTTCTAATGCCCACATGAGCATCCTCTGGCAATAAAACATTTGGGGGGTAGTTATAAAAACATGTCATCTTGGCTATAACGTATGGCTAATTGATTTTTGAGAATCACTTAATTGTATGACTTTAGTTAACTAAACAACAATGCCTGTTTTCACACCCCTGATATTAGCTCAGACTATTTCATGACCTGCCCCTGCTGAGACACACTCCATATTTCTGACCATAAATCTGGCCTCTGCCAAGGCTTGCATATTTGTTTCAGCTTTGTTGTGGTGATTTTACTCCATTGGTTGCTTCCCCCCACCCCCCCACCCCAGTTTATAGCAGGCAATAAACATGGAGAGAGGTTTAAGGGTAGAAAGTGTTTGTTTTCAGACCGTGCGAACTGAATTTTTAATTTCTTCCTTAAATAAAATAATAAAAGGTGGCTTTCTTCACTTCTTGGCCCAACACATATCGCTGTAGGTTCCACTTAAATGGTATGTGAGAGAAACATGAGCTTGTGGCCTTTTTTTTTTAACAGAGGTCTCCAGAAAGCTCTGCCGAGTTAGATTAATTGCCTGGAAGTTTCACAGGGTTCTATGTCAGTTACAGGGAGGTTTTAATGTGGAAAGTCAGGATGATAGGCATGTGGGAAGAGAGGCCAGAGAGGGCTGAGAGAGAGGAAGGAATGGAGGGAGGAAAATAAAGGTGTTTCAGACCAGCAGGAAAAACCCAGTTGGCAGAGAATAAGAAAGCAAGGATGAGGACTGGGAATATTCTCCCAGATCATGGCCTGAACTACAAAGAGAGGGAAAAGGAAGAGATCATATTCCACTTTTACCCCTGTGGAGATTGCCCGATTGATCAAAAGACTGCCCACCATGTTACTGTATGATGTCGAGCTGGAAGATCCCTAAGAAAAGTTACAGCCTGCGATGTGCAAGGTAACATTAGGCTTTCTATAGCTCAACTTGAGGCTGCTGACTTTTTATTTTCTTCCTTTTTATAAAGTAAGCTCAGAGTAATTATTAAAATCTGTAATGATAGCTTGATATTTCCATGTAAACTACAACATGACAGGGTATATTCTAGGGGCTCTGTGGGTATTAATTCCTTAAAGACTCACACAGGCCCTATGATGCAGATACTATTATTATCCCATTTCACAGATGAAACTACTGAGGTACACCCAGGTGTGTGACTTGTATTGCCATGCAGGTGCCCCATGGCGGAATTCAGCCTGGCTCCACTCTACTCTCTTAAGCAACTTTGCTCCCTTAGCTCCTTGTTTGGGCAATTCCCAGATAAGGGCTTGAACAAGTCCCTGGGTGTTGGGCCGAGACAGCATTGGTACTTGGAAAGTACCATGGGGATAATACCTGAGGTGGAAGAATGGATGCCTTTTATTTTTTTTTCTTGCCTTGTTGCACTGGCTAAAACCTCCAGAATGATGTTGAGTAGCAGCTGTAAGAGGGGATGTACTTGCCTTATTCCTAGTGTTAGGAGAAGAGCATTCAGTCTTCTGCCATAAGAATGGTACTACCAGTAGGGTTTTTTGTTGACACTCTTTATCAGGTTAAGGATGTTGTCATCTACTCCTGGTTTTCTGAAACTTTATGAGTGTTGAATTCTGTCAAATGTTTTGTTCTGCATCCATTGATATGAGAACATGATTTTTTTTTCTTTTCATTCATTAATATGTTGGATTCATTTATAAATACTAAACTAGGTTTAAATCCCTGGAATAAGACCCACTTGGTGATGGCATATATTGCATATTGCTGAATTCTCTTTGCTAATCTCTAAAAGATTTTTGCAATGACAAGAGAAGGAAAGGGAACTCAGAATGGGGGTCTTCACTTGAGCTGTGGTTGTGAACCCTGGATTGATGGAAGCTTCTAGCTGTCTGGGCCTCATTCAGGCCAGATCTTACTGAGGAGTCCCACTGCACCAATAGGGTTGAACTACATGGTGAGTGAAAACACAGAATGTGGGGGACAATGCTGGGTGTTCTCAAATGGGCCAGAAATAAACAAGCAAAAATGTCGAAGGCTTTGTGTTATTCTCAAGGAAAGGCATCGAATACTATGCACTGGGACTGCACTTCATATTAGATGCCAAACAAGACCCATAGAAAAGCCAAAGGAGTCAACTTTCTTACTCTTTTAGAAGCAAGATACAATTTTCCAACAATTTTCATTGAACAGAAATGAAACACTTTGTAGGAAAGCAATCCCCTCGGCTGTCAACACCTGCTCCCACCCTCTTCAAACCACATGACTACCATTGTGAAGTTCAAGTGTGTTAATTCCAGGAGGGCCCTCCTTTTGCCTCAGTCTGGGTATTTTCCCTATCTTCCTGGACATAGGCCTTGCTGTGTACTTTTCGCCTAATTCCCCATGTTGGTAACCTCCCTAATACCTAGAGTGACCATATAATTTATCTTTTGAACGAAGAATGGGGTACTTTTGAAAGTGATTAAGCCATAACAACAGGCCTATACTGGAATTGCTTTTGGGAAAATGGGGACACAGAGTTAACCTCAAACTTCAACTCTGGAACCTGGGCTCTGGACTATTCATGTTAGATCCTGCTCCCCATCATGGTGGACACTCAGTTTCAGCTTGTGGCCTGCTCTAGCAGCTGAACTCCTTCTTTCCTCTTCCAAAAGCCCACACTGCTGTCTTGCTCTGGAATCTCTAACAATTAATTATCTGACTCTTGAATCCCACTTAGGAAATCTGAAGGCCCACAAAGACCCTCCCATTCAGACAGGGCTCTGCTTCTGTGTAGCACAGGAATGAGATGGGCAGGGGCGTTGCATTTGGCAAGCCAAACTCTGAGATGCCACACACCCTGCCTTCGGCCCAGAGGTTGATGCTGACCACATTTATTTCCTGCAGCAGGTTAGGCATCCACTCTTTGGCACACCCGGCACCTGCGGGACCCTTCCTGGTGCCGTTTGGGTGAGTCTTGGAAGGCATACATGGATGAAGGCAAGGTGGGTCTTTGCCTCTGTGTCCAGAGGGAGAACTGAGGCTGGCCATCCTAAGATGTCTGCATAGGCACCTGGTGGTTTGGTCAGAAGGGGACCCAAGTGCAGGATACCTAACTCCCAGGACAGGGCTCCATTTGTAGGTCAAAACCGTACTATGAACCTGACACTGTCTACACTGTGTGCACTCGGGGGTATCCTTGAGCAGCTGGCTCTTTGACACACTGTCTTTTTCTTCTGCACATCTAGCTCCTGTTTAGTTTTATTTCTATTTTTTGGTATGTTCAAACTTCCTTCAAATAGGGCACAGCTAGAGTTTATAATTAAAGACCCTAATCCTTTTTCTATTCCTCATAGCATCTCTCAGACAAAACCAGAGCTTTTTCCACCAACATTAAAAAAGATAATAACTGTAGATTACAGGAGGTTGCAAAGATGGTAGAGAGAGGTCCTATGTAGCCCTCATCTTTCCTCGAGTGGTTGCATCTTACGTGACAGAGTATAATATCAAAACCAACCATTTGACATTTGAACAGAGTGTGTGTGCAGCTCTCTGTAAGTTTATCACATGTACATCATGCAATCATCATCACTGCAATCAAGGCACAGAACTGTTCCATAACCACAAAAATCTCCCTCCTGCTACCTCTCTACGGTCACATCCACTTCCCAACCACTACCTCCTGGCAACCACTAATCCTGTTCTCCATTTCTATGATTTTGTCAATTTGAGGATGTTCTATGCACGGAATCATAGAGTATGTGACCTTTTGAAATGGGCTTTTTTCACTTATTAAGACTTCTTCCGGGTGTATATCCACTAAGTTGCATGTATCAATGATTTTTTTTTTTTTTTTTTTTTTGCTTTTTAGGGCTGCACTTGCGGCATATGGAAGTTCCCAGGCTAGGGGTTGAATCAGAGCTGCAGCTGCCGGCCATAGCCACACCCACAGCAACACGGGATCCAAGGCACATTTGCGACCTACACCACAGCTCATGGCAATGGAGGATCCTTAACCCACCGAGTGAAGCCAAGGACTGAACCTCGTGGATACTAGTTGGGTTCATTACTGCTGAGCCACAACAGGAACTCCCAATAATTCTTTTTGATTGCTGAACAATAGTCTATGAAAACAGAGTTTTGGGGGATAGGTTTTAGCTATTACAAACGGTACGGCTGTGAATGTTGTGTACAGGTTTTTCTGTGTGAATATGTTTTCATTCTCTGGAATAAATGATCAGGAGTTTTAATCCTGGGTGCTTGACAAGTCAATGTTTAGTCTTTCAAGAAATTGACAAACTGTTTTCCAGAGTGACTGTGAGATCATACATTCCATCAGCAGTGTATAAGTGACCTGGTTTCTTCACATCCTTGCCTGCATTTTGTATTGTCACTATTTTTTATTTTAGTTGTTCTAATAGCTATGTAGTGGTACCTAAAAAAAAACCAAGACACAGTTGTATTCCTTATCCAGGGTAATACAATTTCCAGTGTGCATTTTTAAAACCACAGAGTAGAGGTGGCTACGATCACCAATAAATGCTAACAGTGAGGTATAAATCAGGAGAAGAGGTTATAAAGTGTTGGGGAGAGAGGGGTTTCTCGCAGAGCGCAGAGCGGCCAGGGAAGGTCTCGCTCAGAGGAGGATTTGCAAATAGAGACCTTGAGGGAATGAAGGAATGAACCAGTTCTTCAGGCAGAAGGAAGAGCAAGTGTGAAAGCCTGAGGCAAGAGTGGCCCTGATGGTGTCAGGAAGTACAGGGAGGGCATTAGCAGGGGAGGCCAGAGGGGCTGAGTGCAGCCTGATCATCCCCAGGTTGGTCCAGAAAGCCTCTGATGACTGAGAGCCGAGTGGGCCGTCATGGAGCACTATTAGGTAGTCAGTCTGTGGCTGCATTAGGAACAGACTGGAGAGGAATGGGGGCAGGAGTGAGGAGAGCAAAGTGAAGGCTTGTTCTAGAACATGCTAGAAAGGGTGGCTTGGTCCTGCTGGGAGAGTGGGGGCAATAACGATGGTCAAATTCTGGATACAGGTTGGAGTTGGCACCAGTGGGATTTGCTGAGCCTAGGTGTGGGGGTGATATCAAGGGCAGGCTGATGGGCGGCACCTGAGCAGCTGGGGCTGGAACATGCCAGGTCCTGAAGCCTCTTAATCTTCCCAGGGAGATTTGTAACCAGTTCTAGACAAGGTGTGAATGGTGAGTGGAGTCTGGAAGGCAGATCTAGGCTAGGGGTGTTAGCTTGAGAAAATCGATAGTGGCCTCTGGAGTCTTTGTCTTGTGTGTGTCCCTTTGTATTTTTCAGTGTTTCCTCTGCCCAGGCCCCCACCCACCCTCTGCTGGCGGGTTTGTGTGGCCAGTGCAGCTCTGAGCACCCAGTGCTGCCCCTCCATGAACACTATCAAAGATGCAGGGCACTTTAAACACACTCAGGGCTTGTTTACACGCTCAGAGGAAACTCCTCTTTGCCTATTTTCTTTCTCACTTGTTCAGCCCTTGTCTTTCCTAAGAACTTTGTTTAACAAAGAATAGCTTTGTCAGATTCTGTTTGGGGATTTTCACACAGTGAGAAATGAACTGATTGAGCATTTATCAAGATGTTTTATGTGGGGACGGAACATCCTGCATGGGAAAAAAAAAGGCAACACACTGGAGGTCCAAGGCCTCGAGGATCATAGCATAAGCGGTGGAATCAACAGAATTAGCTTGCCTGCCCGCTGCATCAGACCTGGGTGAGGGCTTCCAGAATATATGAGTTGGGTTTTTGTGTAGTTAAGATTTCTCATATTGTGGCTCAAATGAGATTTATACCCATCATCCTGGCTGGTCCCACGTCTAGCATTTGCTTAGTAAAGGGCTTCTGACAAATCCTCAGACCTCCCAGCCTCGGGTGGAGGAGGCAGGAGCTAGGGCACATGTGCTCTGAGGGATGGTCCAGCTTAGTGCAGAAGCCCTGATGCCTGCTTAGCGAGAACCACTTAGGCTCCAGCTGAACTAATGCAGATGCTGCTCCTCCTGGGCCGCTGGCATATCAGCTGGCCCTCTGCTGCTCCCTTCTACCATTCTGCTGCCCTCCTTCCTCTGAGAAAGGCCCACATGAGAGGTCAGACCCCAGGTGTCTAGGAAAATAACCCCACTCTGTAGGGCAGATTCAATGCTCCTTCCAGGACAAGGGGAAGATGAGTCCTCAGACTTTGCTTTACTTTTCACTGGTGCACCTCCCCCGGGTAGGAATCCTTGGACATCATGCTCCAGGACCTGGACTGGAGGAACTGGGTTCTGAAATGGGGTCTTCCTCCGCAGGGTGGTCAGGCACCTAGTAACAGACCAGCTGTAGATTCTAGGAGGCTGCAGCAGATGTGAGGGATGTAGAGCTAACGGTAGCTGGTTCTTTTCCAGACCACTGAAGTCAATTTTTGGGGGGGGCCACAGCCACAGCACGTGGAGGTTGCAAGGCTAGGGGTCGAATCCATGCCACAGCAGCAACCCAGGCCACAGCAATGACAATGCCAGATCTTTAATCCACTGAGCCACCGGGGAGCTCCCCGTGAAATGTTTTTAAAAATAAAAACTGGCTTAGAGGAGTTCCCATCATGGCTCAGTGTTACCCAATCCAACTAGGAACCATGAGGTTGCAGGTTCGATCCCTAGCCTCGCTCAGTGAGTTAAGGATGCAGTGTTGCCATGAGCTGTGGTGTAGGTTGCAGATCCCGCATTGCTGTGACTGTGGCGTAGGCCAGCTGCTACAGCTCTGATTAGACCCCTAGCCTGGAAACCTCAATATGCTGCCAGTGCGGCCCTAGAAAAGGCAAAAAGATAAAAACAAACAAACAAAAAAAACTGGCTTAGAAACATAGAGCACTTTGCATTCCTGGGAATCTGGTAGCCGTGTGTGTGTGTGTGTGTGTGTGTGTGTGTGTGTGTGTGTGTGTGTGTGTTTAAGGAGTTTGGGGGAGAACTAATCCCTCACTGTAACAGTCTCCTCCACTTGGCACTTTTCTGTTCCACGATCCTCAGAGCAGTTAGAAGAGGAAGCATTATCGTAATACCACGATGGAGAAAACAGAAGGCCAGGGCAGTTCTGGCAGACATGCTCATCTTGGGCTGTGACACGGGGACCTGGGAGAGGAAGTAGAAGGTAAACATTTTATTGGCTCTCAGAAAGTTTTCTGATATACGCAGAGGGTGACCACCTCCAGTACACAAGGTTTAGGAACCTGGGTGGAGAGAAAAGCGGGGCTCTCCCAGGGCAGCTCCACAGCAAGGAGCTGGGCGGTGTGGCACAGAGGCACACACAGCGTTCCCAGGCTGGGAGCGCCACTCCTGGCCCCACTGTTCTCATGCTGAGCGATCCAGAAAAATGACGTGTAATCCCATCCTTATCATTTGCAAAGGGGGCATTGTCACAGCTTATTTCCTCAGAATGTGGCAAAGGATATGGATTGAAATGATCACAAGGCATTGAGTCAAGCTGATAAAGTGCTATGTAGAACAAATACAGAGATAAATACAGAAGTGCATGTCCTTTTCCTTGGAAGTTTTTTTTTGTGGACTAAGAAAAGACTTCCAGTCTCAAGGAAGACTTGGACAATCTGAAGTGCACTATGTATTGTCAAGTTTATTTACGAACTTCTCCTCCAACATTAGCAGACCAGAGAGGTTATCTGAAACCTGAATGATAACTGCAATATATTTTCAGTTAAATGTCCCAACAGAATATATTGCATTTTTTCACTTATGTAGAAATTTTGCCCAGATTTTAATTCCCTTTGACGCATGGGCCTATTTTAGCCCTTCTGGTTTTAATCCCCTCTGTCTCTGATTAATCCCTTGGTGTTCTTCACCTTTTCTTTTGTCACTGGTAGAATATGCTGCAAAGCGCAAATGCCTTTCGATGTGTTTACTAATTTAACTGATTCCAAATGCCTTCTGGAGTTGAGATCTGGAATTTTTACCTATCAGAGTTTCATAAGGGCTTTCTCTGTGTCTTCAATGAAGGCTTTGAGAAAATGCTTTGGCATTTTAGTTTTTGAAATTAGACGTTTCTTATATTTCACTAGGTCTCTATCAACAAGAACTATTTCTTGTTCACAAATAATGCAAGTCATATGTTTAATCAATAGGCCTTGTGTTTCTACCTTATCCACTTATGAGGATTTCAGTTAATATCTATGCCTCATAATCTGGCATTGCTAGAAGCAGCAAGCACCACGCCTCTGGCTTCCTTGTAACCTGAGTAAAGTCTTCCCCCTCCCACCACCCCCATGCCCCAGTGGAGCAGAGGGAGTATAGGCTAAAGGCTAAAAGTGTGAAGACCTGGCGTGAACTTGAGCTATGATACCAAGTTTGTATTTGATTCTGGGCAATGTTTCAAGGCTTTTCATCTATAAAATTGAATGAAACAATCGATGTAAAAACAGAAAAGCAAAAAGAAGGATTTACACATATATTCCCATACATACATGCATAGTTTTGAGAACACAAAATCAAGAGGTATGTGTGGTTTTGTGTGGAGAGTGGTATAGGAGAGAAACCCAATTTTAAACTTTGAATTTGCCAAGATGTTTTCTCTTTGTGTCTCTTTGTTTCTCTCTGTTCCCCTTCTCTGCCTCCTTCCTTTCCTCTTCCCTCCCTCCCTTTCTTCTTTCTCTCTCTCATTCACACACACACACAGCTTTGGAGTATTGATAATCAGAAGTTAAATTATCATTTGCATTAGAGGTTAAATGTTATGTTTATAGATATTACATTTTAGGAGATTTGAAATTACATTCATTTAATTTATATTATATGCTTAAGGAGTTCATGTGAGTATATCACTTATATCAATATTACATTTGCCTATCAATGACTAAGAGTTATATTAGAGTCATTAAATAATTTTCATAATATCTTATTTCTCAAATAATTTTAGTATTGTTCATTACGGATTATTTCTGAAAGCAAACTTTCAAATCCCTTCATATTCATATTACAAAACAGCAATATACATACAATGGATGGCTTCTTATTTTGTTATGGTGGAGGTTGTTGACATACAATTTATAATCAAAATGGATATATCTAAAGTTTTCAGTGAAATGAAATTCAGCAATTATGCATATATCATGTAACCGCCACTTTAAACAAGGTACAAAACATTTCTGTTGCCCTAAAAATTTCCCTTATGACCCTTTCCAGTTAATTCATAGGTAGCAACTTTTTGATTTCAAACTCCATGGATTCATTTTACCCATTATATAGTTTCTTTCTCTTTTTTTAGCTGTGTCCATGCCCAGGGCCAGGGACCAAAACTAGACCACAGCAATGACCCGAGCCACAGCAGTGACAACACCAGATCCTTAATCTGCTGAGCCACCAGGGAACTCTGTATTAAATGATTTCTTATATGTGGAGTTGTGCAGTATATGCAGTTTTGATGTTTGACTTACTCAACATCATGTTTCTGAGATCTAACCATATTGTCACTGCCTGTATCAATGCTCTGTCCATGTTTGTGGACATACATACACACACACATACATACCATATTGTCTTTCTATTCATAAGCACGAGCATATACGTTTTTCCATTCTGTTAGGTTTTCTTTTATTTTCCTAAACAGTATTTTTTAGTTGTCAGTGTAGAAGTCTTAGATATATTTTATTAGATTTATCATTACCTATTTGATATTTTTACATAATGTTTGTAGTTCATTTTTAAAACCATTTGCTGATGATATATAGAAATATAGGAGTTATTGTGTATTTTCTCCAAATCCTATGACTTTGTGGAATTTAGGTAAAGATTCTAGAAGTTCCCCCTTTTAGTAGATTTAATAGGATTTTATATGTTCACAAACTGCCATCTGTAAATAATGACAGTTTTACTTCTTCTTTTCTTATTTTATTTACTTATTTATTTATTTATTTATTTATTTATTTATTTACTTATTTTTTGTCTTTTTGCCTTATCTAGGGCCGCACCCGCGGCATATGGAGGTTCCCAGGCTAGGGGTCTAACAGGAGCTGTAACTGCCGGCCTTTGCCACAGCCACAGCAACGCGGGATCTGAGCCATGTCTGCAACCTACACCACAGCTCACAGCAACGCTGGATCCTTAACCCACTGAGCAAGGCCAGGGATCGAATCCGCAACCTCATGGTTCCTAGTCGGATTCGTTAACCACTGAACCACGACGGGAACTCCTTACTTCTTCCTTTCTAACCTTTGTGTTGTTCATTTCTTTTTCTTGCCCTTGCTAGGACATCCAGGATAATAGTATTGGATAGAAGAGTTAAGAGTGGACACCCTAATTTTCTTTCCTATCCCAGGGAGAAAATATTCAGTTTCTCATCAAAAGTATGATGGTTAAGTGGAGTTTTTCATGTATGCTTTTTATTTGATTGAAAGACTTTTTTTATTTCTAGTTTGTGGAAAGATTTTTATCATAACTGGGCATTGGCAATATATGTATTTTAAATCATTGTCTCTCATTTCTTGTAAGGAATGATCTCAGGTTCCATTGTACCAGTAGTCTATCTCACTCATGTGGACTTGCCTCTGATTGAGTCCCTAATCACCCTGCTTTGACCAATATTACCAGAGACTAAAAAAATCCAAGTTTTTTGGACATAAACTGCTGTTAAGCTAAACGTTGCACACTCTGTATAGTTAGTTTTTAACACTTGATGTCAGACTTTGCACTGCTTATTGTACAACTTGGTGTTAATCATCTATAAGTTCTTTCACTGCATACAGTTTTCATTCTTTCAAAGGGATATAATTGAAATTTAATATAATATAATATAATAGTGTTTCACATTATCTGAACTGAAATTCAATAATCAGGTTTAAAGTAAAGGAAATTAGTTCATTCTAGCTTGTTGTCCAGGTTTATTCTCTTTTGTGAGTGTTAATGGCAATACATATATTTAGTCTTATAACAGGACTTATTTTATGCTTTATCCATTTTTACTTTTGAAATGTATATGAAAAACAAAGACATTAAATAAAAAACCTGTGATTTTAAATTTGTAAGAAATACCAATAAGAACTTATGACATACTTGTTTTCTCTTAAATGAAGACACATTTTCTAGCTCTGTCTGCTGAAAACAATGACAACCATATCACAATTAGTACCCATAGGATCCAGTGTGTAGTCTAAAACACAGTTTTCCACTAAAGCAATTCAGGGCTTCTTGCAGAATTTGCTGCTTCCAAGTTTGGAGTAGGAAATTTAAAAGATGAGCTTTTACCTGCTTTCAGTTTGAAAGACTCCTACTGGCCTGAGATGGGATGATTTGAACATAAATGTAATCATGCAGAAACGGACTGAAATCCAATATTTATGTTTAAAAATGTTTGAGTTCTAATTATATATTTTTTTAAAAACAAAACACTCAATATGGCTAGATTACTAATTCATTATTCTTAAAAATTATACTCAAAGGAGAAGAATCCAACATTTACTCTCCATTTCCTGTATAAACTATATTCAAATAATTGCTTCTTTATAGACAATTCTGATTAATATAAATAGAAGAAATGATCAGAACAGAAAATTATGACTTTGTAACCCCTAAGGAATGATGGACCGGGGCAATGATTATCCATGACTGTCAAAACTTTTAAGTGACATGTTGATGAGGAATTTTATAATAGAAGGGTAAGGGTGACCACACCTGAACCTACTGATCAATCATAACATCACAGAGAGAAAGGCAATCAGATACTTAATGTTTCCTGATATTATATAATAAGTACACATGTTCTTTCCAAACAGCTTGAACTGGTTCATGATTAAGCTGCTAGACCTAGCTACCATTTGTAAGGAATCAGAGGACAGAGTAATGTGTTAAATGGTACCACAAGGATGTCAAATCTGGAATTAGGAAAACTTACAGGACAACTGACCTGCTTTCTTTTTCTTTTTTTTTTAAATAAGTATTCCCTTCAAAATTTAATTTTTTTTCAAGTATCTTTTTTTTTTTTTTAGGGCTGCACCCGTGGCATATGGAGGTTCCCAGACTAGGGGTCTAATCAGAGCTACTCCACAGACACAGCAACTCAGGATCCCAGCCGCGTCTGCAACCTACACCACAGTTCACGGCAACACCAGATCCTTAACCCACTTAGCAACGCCAGGGATCGAATCTGCATCGATCCCTGGATACTAGTCAGATTAGTTTCTGCTGAGCTACGATGGGAACTCCTGATCTGTTTTCTTTAATAAATAAATAGTAAGAAAAAACAAGAGGTGAAGTAAAAAATTAGGGAAAGAAGTGAAACTTAATGGATATATCAACCATACAGTGTGTGGATATTGTTTGGATTCTGACAAAAGTCGACTGTGAAAAGACATTTTTTTGAGACAATCTGAGAAATTTAAACGGTAAGTAGACATTTGACAATATTAAGGAATTATTGATATTTTGTTAATTAGGATAAAGACATTGCACTTATTTATTGTGTCCTCATGAGAGGTTAAACACAGAAGCAGTTTTGGATAAAATATGACTTTGATTTGGAATGTTCGAGTATGTAATGGAGGTAGTGAATAAAATGTGTGGGAGGTGAATAGGGTAGAACTCTTGTTTGTCATAAAAGCTAGAACAACTTTGGGTCAAGTGGATGCTACTAATAGTTCTTCAGATTAAAAACAAGCATAAGCAGTCTCAGCCTTTTAGGCAGGTCTGCTCAGGACCATGGAATGCAAAGCTCTGGTCTGGACACTGACATTCAAGTTCTCATGGGGAAGTTCAAGAAGCAGTGCTCCCACAGAGTGCATTTTGTTTTAGCAGGTGAGAGCTGCCCAGGTATGATGAGATGGTGTCTGACAAAGGAGAGGCTGTGTATGGTTTCTAGGCTGCTCTGAATTTAGTCTTGCTTCCTGCCTCCTGAGCTGAAATAGAAACTGCCTGTCTTAGTGAGGAGGCCTGCTCAAGGAGGCCCCACCAATAGCAATGACTTCATGTTCACCTCAGGCTAATGGGAATCTAATCTTGGCTGTTGTCCTTTCACTGCAAATAATATAGAATATACGACAGCATAACAGCTGAGGAAAGCTGCTGCCTAGTCCATTAAAGGGGCAGGAAAGATAGGGAAGCACTGAAGTATCTGCAGGCTTGTCCATCATACGAAATACCTCACAGTAGCCAGGCACTATCTCATTCAATTTATATTTATTTCGCAAATATTTACTGAACCTTCACCATATGCCAGATTCTGGGCTAGGCTGTGAGAACCAAGATAAGAAACTCAGTACCTGATCTGAGCTCTAATGGGGCAGATAGGCAAATACAGACTAGTTCCTCCCAGGAGCATAAATGAGGAGACATATAGTTCATTAATTCATCCAAACAACTATGAAAAGTGAGCATTATTTTGGACACAGGAGAAACTATACTGGGCAAGATGCTCACTCCCTTTCTCCTGAGGAAGATCATCATCAGGCTTGTGTGGCCAGGAAGGGCTTCACACAGCCCCTGCAAATGCTGAACAGTCTTGGAGGAGAAAACCTGAGGAAGGGAATAAGGGCTGGGCATTTCAAGCAGAGAACCACAGAGGCCATGGGACAGAGGTAGAGAAAAACCAATGCAAACGTCAGAGGGAGAAAAGCTAAATTCTCACCCTTGGGTGGAGCCCTCCTTTTAACTAATAGCCAAATGTGCTAATTGATTGCTTGAAGAGCTGAATATCCATGAATGTCAACTTCTCTTATTAAACTGAGTACAAACAGGCTCAGCTTCCATCTCTGCTGAAACTCACATCCAACTCTTGCAGCTCTCACAGTCTGGGAAAAGAGTTAGGAAGAATAAAACATGCCCAGGCAGAGCTGGACTTTCCATCATGTTGGCCCAAGACCTTCATCTGGCATTATGTCCAGGGATTTTCTCCAGACTCTTGTTGGGCATCAGGGAAATCTAAACATCTTTATTGGAAAAGGATTCTAACTAATGAAATAGAATGATTGCCAATAGCAGTCTTAAATACCAAAACTCATCCAAAATTACTAAGGGACTCCCTGTCTGGGTTTCCAGTTTTAAAACTATTGTTTAAGGCATAGCTATTAAAGTTTGGAGTGGGGTGGAAGCGGGTGGGGCTTGGGTTTCATGGCTAACTCTGTAGGTCACTAGGGCTGACAGGCACAGAGTAAATGGTCCCACTAGAACGCATCACTACCACCACATTACTTCTCCTATGACCTGTTTTTATATCATTTGTTCCCAAAGCTCCAATCCATGGGCTAGCTGCCAAGCTGGAAACAGTAGAGAAAGTGGCATACAAATGACATTTCAGCACATGGCAATAACTTAGAAAGGGAATACATAACCATTTGCATGAATTTATATTTTCAGGTCAGGTTGTTAAATCTTGAAATTTTAGAAAAAAACTGTAGGCATGACCTTAGAGCAAAGCTTTTTTTTCTCTTATCATTGCAGAATCATAAAGAATGGGACAAGTTCCAGTTTATGCTCTGACATGTAAAAAACTCATCTCTACCATCCTCACAACAAGCAAACAGCTAAAGACACAAAACCAAAACTTCTTTGAACTATCAGGGAATAGAGGTCATAGGGCAAAATGATGCCTCCAAAATTGGAGAAAGAGTGGAATACAGAGAGTAACTGGAAATAAAAGCTGTCAGAGTCGGGAACTAGGGTCCTGCATAATAACAGGAGGATTTTAGCTAAAAGAAACCCAAAGATAATAGGGGATACAAAAACAAGGACACCAGGAGAAAATGAAACTTTAGACACCTATTGCTATAGCAGGGTAAACACAGTTCCTGATCGGATGGAAATAAACCCTCATGATAAAGACTTATTAAACTCAGTTTCTATTAGCCAATGTATATTGCTTTACTTTCAACAAGAAATTACAAGGCATGCTTAAAGGAAAGAACATAATATAAAGAGCCAAAGCAAGCAACAAAACCAGATTCAGTATGACATACATTTTGGAATTATCAAAGCAGAAACCTAAAATAATAATGATTAATATGCTAAGGGCTCTAATGGAAGAACTGGATAGCATGCAAGAACAAATGGGTAATATAAGCAGAGGGATAGAAACTCTAAGAAAGAATCCACAGGAAATTCTCGAAATCAAATACACTCTAGCAGAAAGAGGAACGCCTTTGGAGTTCCCATTGTGGCTCAGTGCTAACGAACCTGACTAGTAGCGTTAAGAATGAGGGTTTGATCCCTGGCCTCTCTCAGTGGGTAAAGGATCCGGTGTTGCTGTGAGCTGTGGTGTCGGTTACACATGCAGCTAGGGTCCCGCATTGCTGTGGCTCTGGTGCGGGCCGGCAGCTGTACTCTGATTAGATCCCTAGCCTGGGAACTTCCATATGCTGCAGGTGCAGCCTTAAAAGGGAAAAAAAAAGGAAAAAAAGAAAGAGGATTGCCTTTGATGAGCTCACAGTGGACTGGACACATTTGAGGAAAGACTAAGTGATCCCGAATCAGTGAGCAAACAGAAATTTCCCAAATTGAAATGCGGAGGGGAAAAAAGGATAATAATAAAAAGGGAACAGAATATCTAAGAACTGGGAGACAATTACAGCAGGTGAAGCATATGCATAATGAGAATACTAGAAAGAGAAGAAAGAAAGGAACAAAGCAAATATTTGAAGTACTACTGGATGAGAATTTTTCCAAAATTAATGACAGATTTTAGGCCATAGATCCAGGAAGTTCTGATAACCTAAATCAAGATAAATAACAAAAGTATTACACCTAGACTTATTGTATTCAGTTGCATAAAACCAAGGACAAAGAGGAAATCTTTAAAGGAGCCAGAAAAAACAAACCTTATCTGTAGAAGAGCAAAGATAAGAATTACATCTGACTTCCTTTTCAGAAATCAAAATGTAATTGTTAACATGTTTAAAAAATCAGCCTAGAAGTCTGTATCCAGTAGAATTATCCTTCAGCAGTGAAGGAGAAATAAATACTTTTTCAGACAAACAAAAATTGAAGGAATCTGTCCCTGGTAGACATGCCTTGCATTAATGATAAAAGAAGTTTTTCAGAGAGGAAGACAATGACTACAGAAACTCAGATCTACATAAAGAAAGGAAGAGCATTGGAAAAGGAATAAGTTAAGGTAAAATAAAAACTTTTATTTTTATATTTTTAGTTGTTCTAATAAATAACTGCTCAAAATAATCATAAAAACAATGGACTGGGGAATTAAAGCTTATAACATAAAATAATAGAAAATAGTAACAAATATGGTCAATATCAATACAACTATATCATTTTAAACATCAATGATCTAAATTACATCAATGATCTAAATTACATCAATGATCTAAAATAGTAACAAATATGGTCAATATTAATACAACTATATCATTTTAAACATCAATGATCTAAATTACATCAATGATCTAAATTACTCAATGATCTAAAATTACCTAAAAACTTATAGAATGGATTAAAAAAAAAGAGCAGCCTATATGGTGTCTACAAGAAACCCACTTTAAAAAATGGACACAGATTTAAAGTAAAGGGATAGAGACAGCTATCCTGCTAACAAACATCAAAAGAAAGTTGGAGCAGCTATATTAACTTCAGGCAAAGATGACTTCGAAACAAGGAAAATCACCAGGGATGAAGAAGGAAACTGCATAATGACAAAGGGTCGGTTCTCCACAAAACACAATACTTGGAGTTCCCTTCATGGCTCAGCGATGAACAAACCTGACTAGGACCTGTAAGGATGCAGGTTCTTCTATCCCTGGCCTCGCTCAGTGGGTTAAGGATCTGGCATTGCTGTGAGCTGTGGTGTGGGTTGCAGACGTGGCTCAGATCCTAAGTTGCTGGGCTGTGGTGTAGGTCAGATTCAAACCATAGCCTGGGAACTTCCATATGTAGTGGGTGTGGCCCTAAAAAGCAAAAACCAAAAAAACAAAAAACAGTACTTAATGTGTAAGCACATCATGAGAGAGTGTCAAAATACATGAGACAAAAGCTGGTATAACTTCAAGGAGAAATAGATGAATCCACTATTATGGTAGAGACATCAACACCTCCTTATCAATACTGACAGATCCAGCAGGCAGAAAATCAGTAAGAACATAGTTTAATGAAATCACACCGTCTGGATCTAATTGATATCTATAGACTACTTCACCCAATAACAGAAAAACACACATTTTTCTCAAGCTTGTTAGGAACATTGACCAAAATAGACCATATTCTGGGCTGTAAAATACATTGAACAAATGTAAAGGACTAGAAATCATACAAAGTAGGCTATCAGAACTTTTCCTGAATTAATAGGAAAAGAAGTGCAGACAGATAGCTGGAAAATTCCAAAATATCTGGAGATTAAACACTCCCCACTGGTAACCACTAGTTTGCTTTCTATATCTGTAAGTCTGTTTTGTTATATTCACTTATTTACTTTTTATCACTTTCTGCATATAAGTGATAACATACATTGTTTGCTTTTCTCTGTGTTGACATTATACCCTCCAGGTCCATCCATGCTGCAAATGGCAAGATTTCATAAAAATTTTCCTTTTTATGGTTGAGTATTGTATATATGTGTATGTGTGTGTCTATGCATGTGTGTGTTTGTATATATATATATATACATATATATATGTCTATATACACATACATATGTAAGTATATATATGTATATATGTATACACACACACAACACACATATATATACTATATTTCATTTATCCATTCATTTGTTGATAGACACTTAGGTTGCTTCCATAGCTTGGCAATTGTAAATAACACTGCTATGAAAATTGGAGTTCATGTAGCTTTACAAATTTGTTTTTATTTTCTTTCAATATATGCTCAGAAGTTCTATTTTTAATTTTTTGAGGGACATCCATAATATTTTCCATGGTAGCTGAAGCAATTTACATTCTCACCAACAGTGTTCAAGGGTTCCCTTTTCTCCACATCTGCCAGCATTTGTTATTTGTGGTCTTTTTAATGATAGCCATTGTGATAGGTGTGAGGTGATGTCTCATTGTGGTTTTGATTTGTATTTCCCTGATGATTAGTAATACCGAGTATCTTTTCATCTGCTTATGGCCATCTGTATCTCTTTTTTGGAAAAGTGTCTATTCAGGTCTTCTCATTTTTAAAATTGGGTTGTTTGGTTTTTTGATATTGAATTGTATGAGCTATTTATATATTTTGGGTATCAACTCCTTATCAGTCATATTATTTGCAAATATTTTCTCCCATTTAGGAGGCTATGTTTTCATGTTGTTGATGGTTTTCTTTGTTATGCAAAGGCTTTTAAGTCCCATTTGTTTATTTTTGTTTGTGTTTCATTTGCCTTAGCTCTGCCTTAATGTTTTGATTAATAGCTTGATCTCAACACAGAGGGAGAGTTCAGGAAAGAATCATAATACTGTATATTGACCCTCTCATTTGAAATATTTATCAAGGAATAGAATGAAAACTTAGAAGGAATATGTATTGAGTTAAACATTAACAACAACAACAAAAATGAGGGAGAGGCTCAGGATTCAAAATTACCATATCAGGACTACACATAAAAGGAACAAATATAAAGGCTCTATGTCAGGGTCCCTAAGACCACCCTCAGGTTTGGTGATTTGCTATGGGGACTCAGAGCACTCAGCATACTGTCGTACTCATGTCTATGATTTATTACAGTGAAAGGATACAAAACAAAATCGACAAAGAGAAAAGGCACATGGGGCAGAGTCCTGAGGAAACCAGGTGCAAGACTCCCAAGAGTCCTTTCCCAGTGGAGTCACACAGGATGTGCTTAATTCTCCCAGCAATGAGCTGTGACAACATGTGTTAAACATCGACCAGGGAAGCTCATTAGAGAATCAGTGCCAGGGGTTTTTATTGTGGGCTAGCCATAGAGGCACCCTCTGCCTAAAGTGTACCAAAATTCTATGTTTCCAGAAGGAAAGCATGTATTCAGTAGAAACTATATTGCCTGTGCAAACAATTTAAGCATAGAAACCCATTCTTATTAGGAAATGATGGGAAGCCTTCCCAAGTCCAAGTCCCCAGGTGTTGGTCAAGCGCTAACCTTACAAGGAAGCCTTTTTAAAGATAGCAGTCTCATACTTGCTATGGTAACTGTTTTATGTACGGCCCCACATTAAGAAGAGCACCAAATTCACTGTGCACAGGTACAATGTGAGTGAAGCGATTGGCAGCAGTCCAAATGAAACAGATCTGATGATTTCAGCTGACTTCAAGTGTGGAGTTTGGAGTATGATGAAAAGAACTTGGTTATGTCCTCAAAGATATCTGAGCTCAAATACTAATCAACCACCTAACAAATCTGAGATCTTTTTCAAGGTACTTAAACTGAGTTTCAGCTTCCTTACTTGTAAAATGGGATAGTAATAATAGTAATTAATTTGGAGAATTATTATAGGGGTTAATAATAAATTATGTATGAAATACAGCACTCAGTAGATGGTAGCTACTGCTATGAAACTTAATATAAACCAAAGTTGTGAAGTGGCTGGTAAAAAAATAGGTCCCATTTTTCAGAGTCAGAAAGCAGATTTTTAATCCGTATTTGGAAACTATATCCGATGCCTGAACAATTAAATTATTTGATGGCATAAGATATACAAGGAGAAAGCCTCTAATAGCTAGTAAAGTTCAAAAGATCATTGGAGTCTGTTGGATCTGTAAAGAAAACTATTGAATTTATAATGGATAAACAATGAGATTCTGCTATATAGCTCAGGGAACTATATCTGATCACTCGTGATGGAACATGATGGAGAATAATGTGAAAAAAAGAGTGTACATATATGTATAACTGGATCGCTTTGCTGTACAGCAGAAATTGACAGAGCATTGTAAATCAACTATAGCAAAAAATTTAAAAAGACTATTCTTGATCTGGAATGTAGATTATATCAAGAATCTTCAAAAAGTACTGGGAAAGTAGAATGTGAATTTTTTTATTACTTAGTGAATTTTATTACATTTATAGGTGTACAACAATAATCACAACCAAATTTTATAATATTTCCATTCCAAACCCTCAGTGCATCCCCCACCCTCCAACTTGTCTCATTTGGAAACCATAAGTTTTCAAAGTTTGTAAGTCAGTATCTGTTCTGCAAAGAAGTTCACTGTATCCTTTTTTTAGATTCCACATGTAAGTGATAGCATTTGATGTTGGTGTCTCATTGTCTGACTGACTTCACTTAGCATGATAATTTCTAGGTCCATCCATATTGCTGCAAATGCCATTATTTCTTTCCTTTTAATGGCTGAGTAATATTCCATTGTGTATATGTACCATGTCTTCTTTATCAGCTCCTGTTGATGGACATTTAGATTGTTTCCATGTCTTGGCTATTGTATATAGTGCTGAAATGAACATTGGAGTACATGTGTCTTTTCGAGTCATGGTTTCCCAGGAGTGGGATTGCTGGATCAAACGGTAATTCTATTTTTAGTTTTCTGAGGAATTTCCACACTGTTTTCCACAGTGGTTGCACCAATTTACACTCCCAACGAAAGTGTAATAGGGTTCCTTTTTCTTCACACTCTCTCCAGTACTTATTGTTTGCAGGCTTTTTGATGGTGACCATTTTGGCTGTTGTAAGCTTGTACCTCATAGTGGCTTTGATTTCTATATCTCTAATAATGAGTGATGTTGAACATCTTTTCATGTGTGTTTTGGTCATCTGTATGTCTTCTTTGGAGAATTGTCTGTTTAGATCTTCTGCCCACTTTTTGATGGTTTTTTTTGTTTTGTTTTGTTTTGTTTTGGTATTGAGCTGTAGGAGGCAATTATAAATTTTGGAGATTCATCCCTTGTCGGTTGATTCAACTGCAAATATTTTCTCCCATTCTGTGGGTTGTCTTTTCATTTGGTTTAAGGTTTCCTTTGCTGTGCAGAAACTTTTAAGTTTAATTAAGTCCCGTTTGTTTATTTTTGTTTTTATTGTCATTACTTTAACAGGTGGATCTGAGAAGATGTAGCTGTCATTTATGTTGGAGAGTGGCCTATGTTTTCTTTGGAGTTTTATAGTATCTGGTCTTACATGTAGGTCTTCAATCCATTTTGAGTTTATTTTTGTGTATGGTGTTAGGAAGTGTTCTAATTTCATTCTTTTACATTTGGCTGTCCAGTTTTCCCAGCACCATTTATTGAAGGGGCTGTCTTGTCTCCATTGTATATTCTTGCTCCCTTTGTCATAGATTAGTTGACTACAGGTGCATGGGTTTAATTATGGGCTTTCTATCCTGTTCCACTGACCTATATTTCTGTCTTTGTGCCAGTACCATACGGATTTGATGACTGTAGCTTTGTAGTATAGTCTGAAGTCAGGGAGCCTGATTCCTCCAGCTCCATTTTTCTTTTTCAGGATGTCTTTGGATATTCTGGGTCTTTTGTACTTCCAAACAAACTTTATAATAATTTGTTCTAGTTTTGTGAAAAATATCCATGGTAATTTGATAGGGATTGCATTGAATCTGTAGATTGTCTTGGATAGGATAGTCATTTTGATAATATTGACTTTTGCAATTCAAGAGCATGGTATGTATTTCCATCTGTTTGTGTCATCCTTGATTTCTTTCATCAGTGTGTTATTGTTTTCAGAGTACAGTTCTTTTTGTCTCTTTAGGTAAGTTTATTCCTAAGTATTTTATTATTTTTGATGCAATAGTAAACAGGATTGCTTCCCTGATTTCTCTTTCTGATCTTTCATTGTTAGTATATCGAAATGCAGTTGATTTCTGTGTATTAATTTTGTATCCTGCGACTTTGCCAAATTCATTGATGAGCTCTAACATTTCTCTTATGGAGTCTTTAGGATTTTAAATTTTTTAAAAAAATTAAAAAACAATATTCATGATCTGGTATGTAGATTATATCCAGTCCTCGAAAGGCACTGGGAAATTAGAACATGAAATTTTTAAAGGGTGTTGAAATTTGATTCAAACATTTAAAGCACTCTTTTAGGAGGATGAGATTATCATTTTAATTATGGAGTTCTAATGGGTAACATTAAGCCAATTCCTTAAAAATTATAAGATGGAGTGGCTAAAATGAAGACTATTTTTCTTACAACCAGATTCATCTGGAATTGGAATGGAAAACAATTGGAAGTTGTGAGTTCTCCATCCTGATATGTGTTCAAAGGAAAACCAAATGAAGCATCTTGAGAGAATATTGTAGAAGAGATTGCTGTATGAGGGGGAATGAGCTTCCTATTCTTGAGGAATCCTTTTAGTTATGTTGTAGAGAGAAAAAATCAGTCATTTTTGCCTATGTGGAATAACTTTCTATTCTTTTTGGCAATAGTATGCCAGTTTTCCAACTCTCATTCCCAGTGCATGAAATTTACTATCATGACTTAATCCCTAGCAATGAGGGAGCCATGTGACTCAGACCTGGCCACCTAAAACACTGCCTCCTCCTGCTATAGTGATTGGCTCCGGGTGGGCACATGTCAAGAAAGGCCAATGAAATTTCCCAGCGATTAGGCTGAAGCCACTGGGGAGGAGAGGCGCTTGGCCCAGTGGGATTCATAAGAGGTGGTCTATAGGTTAGACCTTCTGGGACCAATTTTCTACCTGATTCAAGAGCCTACTAAGAATGCAGCCTGCACAGAAGAAACAAAAGCTAGAATCAGAGACAGGAAATGAGAGAAACTGTCCTGATAATATCTTTTGAGGCTCTAGATCCAGCCATTTTTCCCAGTTTTATAAGCCAATAAAACTCCATTTTTTTTTTTTTTTTTGCTTTAAGTGGTTGAGTCAGTTTTCTGTTAAATGGAACCACATGAGCTTTAATAATATATATGTTATCTCAGTTGTCAAATAGATAGAGATATTTTATGAAATGAAGTATCTGTACAAACCTTTTCTCATTCCAAAGAGTATGGATACTATTTATAAACATAATAGGGTTAGCTAAAGTTGGTATTCAAATATATATGCCAGAAAGTCTCGCACAGTTGTTAAAATTGGGTTGCACATTTACTCAGAGATCTCCAGGGAGCCACTTGAAACAGAAAAAGAATATTATTTGAAACATCAGCCAAAGAGGCCCAGTTGCAGTGTTTGTGTAATACAGTGCTTGAGGATGATATTTGTTTCTCCAGTGGTTTTGGTGAGGAGATCACATCCACATCAACCCCCTAGTCCAAGAGGGCATTAACTAAAATGCTGCTTGTGGCTCTTCATAGTACCCCTCACCATAAACTGGCATAACAGAAAAACAAAGGGAAATATAAGCCCATCTGTACAATGTCAAAACAACTCTGTACATTTCAGTATCTAATCACTGAGGAACAGTCAGTGGCTCTGACAGTCTGGCTTCATTAAAGGGAAGAACTGATCAAATTTGGAAGACTGAATGGGTCATATGTCTCTCAGGAGGTATTGGGTGATTGGCAGGGCCTCTATATATGGATTTGGTTATTCAGTCTGATCCCTTCATGTGGTTTCCCAGTGAGGGGTCAGCTCTGCTTAACAAGCTGGATGCCCTGACAAAGGGCTGCATCCCAAGAGGGAGTTATGTCTTTTCCTCATTCATTAAAAGTGCAATCTTGTCAAATAGCCAAAACAGTCTTGAAAAAAATGACAGAGCTGGAGATCTCACAGTTCCTGGTTTCAAAATTTAGTTATAATACAAAGCTATAATAACCAAAACAGTGTGGTGCTGGCGTAAAGACAGACTTATGGATCAGTGGAATAGAATAGAAAGCTTGGAAACAAATGCTCACAAATATAGTCAATTGATTTTTGACAAGGGATCCAAGACCATTCAGTGGGAGAAAGAAATGTCTTTTCAACAAATGATGTTGGAAAAATTGATATCCATATGCAAAAAAAAGAAAAAGATAAATTGGACCTTTGTTTTATATTGTATACAAAAACTGACTCAAAATAAAACAAAGACCTAAATGCAAGAGCTAAAACTAAGAACTATTAGAAGAAAACATGGGGGAAATTTTCAAGGTATTAAATTTGGCAATAATTTCTTGGATATGACACCAAAAGCACAGGTGACAAAGTAAAAACAGATAAATTTGATTACATCAAAACTTAAAACTTCTCTACATCAAAAAGACACAATCAACAGAGTGCAGGCAACCTACAGACTGGGGGCAAGTATTTACAAATCATATAAGGATTAATTCCAGAATATATAAGGAACTCCTACAACATAACAGCAACAACAAAAACCAAATAATCTTATTAAAATGGTCAAAGAAATTGAATAGATAATTGTCCAAAACTATATAAATGACCAATAAGCACATGAAAAGATGCTTAATATCACTAATCATTCAGGAAGTAAAAAATGAAACTACTCTGAGATAACAGTTGATATCCATTAGGATGACTCCTGGAAAAGAACAAAGCAAAGCAAAACAAAAAACAACCAGAAAATAGCAAGTATTGGCAAGGATGTGGAGAAATTGTAAATCCTGTGTACTGTTCGTGGGAATATAGAACAGTGCAGCTGCTATGGAAAACGATGTGATAGTAATCAAAAAATTAAAAGCAGAATTATTATATGATTCAGCAATCCCAATTCTAGGTATATAGCTATAGAATTTCAGTCAGGGCCTTTTTTTTTTTTTTTTTTTTTGATTTTGGTCACATGCCTATGGCATGCAGAATTTCCCAGGTCAGGGGTCAAACTCGCACCACAGCAGCAATCTGATCCATCCAGAGCAGTGACAATGCTGAATCCCTAATGTGATGAGCCACCAAGGAACACTGTAAGCAGAGTTTTGAAGATATATTTACATACTTATATTCATAGCAGTTTTATTTACAATCTCCAAATTGTGGAAGTAATTGACAGATGAATGGATAAACAAAATATGATATATACATATGATGGAATATTATTTAGCCCTAAGAAGGAAGGAAATTCTCATACACGCTACAACATGGATGAACCTTGAGAATATGATGCTTGGTGAAATAAGCCAGTAACAGAAAGACAAATATTGTGTAATTCCACTGACATGATACAGCTAGAACAGTCAAATTCTGTTTCATAGAAACAGAAAGTAGAATGGGGTGGTTACCAGGGGCTGGGGAAAAGGAGAAAGGGGGAACTATTTAATAGTACAGAGTTTCAGTTTTGTAGGAAAAAAAAAATTGGAAATTAGTCACATAACAGTGTACACACACTTAACATCAGTGAACTGTACACTTAAAAATGGTTTAAGATGACAAATATTATTCTCTGCATTTTACTACACTTTTAAAAAAGGTTTTCTCTCCAAGCCACACTTTTGTGGAGCTATGTCCATTTAGAGGGTCTTCTTTGTCTAATTTGCACAAAGGTGTCATAGAAGATAGCTGTGGCTCAGGAACCATATTTCACAATGATTTTTTGGACAAATTTTGAAGAACATGTTGAGGTTATAATAAGAAAATATATGGACCAAAATTAATATGTGTCCCAAAGAAGATCAGATCCAAATGTCCAAGAACACAAATGGTGGACTAATTTATCTTGAGAAAAATTATAGTGTCTGAAAAGACTTTCTTCTGAAAAGAAATCCATTCAGCCTTCACAAAGAAGTAGAACAGAAACACATTTATGCAAGACTAAGTAAACAGTCTTGATATGCTTGAAACACAGGACAAACAGGACCAAGTCCTCTGAGTTCTAAGCCATAAAATGCAGCCACATTGATTCTGAAAATGTTCTAAGTATTTAGTCACCCTCCATGACCATAAAGCTATCTAATAATTTACCCAGAAAATGATTAATTTTAAGCAATGCCATTTCTAATGAAACTTCTAAGATAAATTAACTGCAAAAATGTACATTCAGAGCTGACCTACAGAGCACAAGTATTAGATATAATCTAACTAAATGTTGGCAGGTGGCCGAGTTGGAGATTAGAGAAACTTATTTTCATTTTTTTAGATTGATATTAGATACCAGGTATATTGGAGGTCTCCAAATTTATGATTATTTTTGAAAGAATTGTTACAGTTTATCTAAAAAGGGATTAGGTAAAATTTAAAGAGAAGGCAGTACAGAACACGTTCATCTTTTACCACATAATGCCATATTATCTTTTTGTTTGTTTGTTTTCTCATCTATTTGCCTTTCCTAGGGCCGTACCTGCAGCATATGGAGGTTTCTAGGCTAGGCGTCTAATTGGAGCTCTATTCGCCGACCTGCGCCACAGCAACACATGATCCGAGCCACGTTTGCAACCTGCACCACAGCTCACAGCAACGCTGGATCCTTTACCCACTGAGCGAGGCCAGGGATCGAATCTGCAACCTCATGGCTCCTAGTCGGGTTCGTTAACCGCTGAGCCATGACAGAAACTTTTTTTTTTTTTGCTTTTTAGAGCCGCACCTGTGGCATAGGGAAGTTCCCAGGCTAAGGGCTGAATCAGAGCTGCAGCTGCCAGCTCTATACCACAGACACAGAAACACAGCATCTGAGCTGTGTCTGTGACCTACACCGAATCCTTAACCCAATGAGTGAGGCCAGGGATGGAAACTGCACCCTCATGGTTACTGGTCACGTTCGTTACCGCTGAGCAACAATGGGAACTCTGATACATTATTATCTTATTGATAATATGCTTATAGAACACATTTGTTTCAAAGATACTAACGGGCAGTTTTATGTAGAAGCATTAGTGATTAGGGATTTGATATTAAATAAATGCCTCAATGGAAAGATGTTATCGAAGGATGTTGATTCTCCCTAATTTTTCCATACACTTAAAACGATTCCCATCTAATACACCACATGACCACTTTTTTAAAACCTAGCAAAAACAAAAAAATTAAAAACATGAATTCTACTAGCTAGATTATATACAAGAAAAGTCATTTTACTAACAGATGTGAAAGCATTGTGTGATTCAGAGATAAATACAAGCATACTGATAGTGATTCTAGTATATTATTAAGTGAGAGGTGAAAAATGGCTTCATTATTTAGAAACCAAGATTGACTGGATAACCCCTCGGAAAGAACAGAAATAGATGTAGATCACTATCTCATGACAGATTTAATTCAAGTTGATTAAAATTTTAAATATAAAACCAGAAAACATTAGATCCCAGAACAATATAGGTGAGTCTTTATATCATCTTGATGAGGAGATAGAATTTCTAAATATGATCCCAAAGGCATAACCTTCCCTCAGAGGGAGAGCTTTAAAAGATTTTATGCATAAAATATACAGATCAGTAACATTTTTTCAGATACTTCAGGAACAGTCATAAAACTGACTATGATTAGAACACTGAGGATACTGCATCAGTGCTGCAAATCCCCAAAACAGAAAACAGCAATCCACAGCCAATGACTTCAATACAATATTTAGGAAAAAAATTAAAAAATATCCATTCTCATCTCCACCATTCATCTCCAAATAACCCCCCAGAAAAACAAACCAAAATCACATAGTAATCCTTACCATTTAGAAACTCTAAACTAAAACAACTTTGGAGTTCCCATTCTGGCTCAGTGGTGACAAGCCCAACTAGTGTCCACGAGGATGCTCAATGCCTGGCCCGACTCAGTGGGTTAGGGATCACGGTGTTTCCATGAGCTGTGGTGTAGTTTGCAGACAAGGAGGCTTGGAGCTGACATTGCTGTGGCTGTGGTGTAAGCCAGCAGCTATAGCTCCGATTTTACCCCCTAGCCTGGGAAATTCCACGTGCTGGTGTGGCTCAAAACAAAACAAAACAAAAAACTAAAACAACTTTATATCGAATTCTTAATTTAAAGCAAAAATTAAAATTGAAATTGAAGGAGGATAAACAGAGTATTGCACAGCTACGTCTGTGGGCTGGAGCCAGCACATCACTGCCAGGGATATTTCACAACTTTTAAAGCTTTTAGTAAATCATAATGCAAAATGGAAGGCAGGGCACACTTTTTGTTTTTTCCTTTCCATGTAATTAATGAAACCCCAAGAGAGCATATCCTTTGAAATGAAGGGGATGGAATGGATTGGGTTAGGGCAGGATATCAAGCTGATGTGGGATTTCAGAAAATTTTGAGGCAATAAGAAGGAAATGGGGGCATCTAAGCGTATGAAAAAGAGTCAGCCCCCAAATAGAATAGGGTCACAGAAGGGGCTGTAGCAAAGGTGGGAACCCCTGGTCCCAAGAAGTCCCCAGGGACCACTAAGCTCTTGGCACCCTGATCACCCATAGGGAATCAAGGCAGTTAATTGCCCGCACTCCTCATTACACACAGTTTTAATTTCTTCCCAACCTTCTATCATAGAATGAAAAGCTGTGCAGCATGGACACACTAGCCAAAAATCAGAAAACAAAAATAAATCATGGGAGTACTTCTTTTCTTTTTTTTCCTTTTTTAGGGCCGCACCCATGGCACACGGAGGTTCCCAGTCTGGGGGTCCAATTGGAGCTGTAGCCACGGGCTTACAACACAGAAACGCAGGATCCGAGCTGCATCTACGACCTACACCACAGCTCGTGGCAACACTGGATCCTTAACCCACTGAGCGAGGCCAGGGACTGAACCTGCAAACTCATGGTTCCTAGTTGGATTTGTTTCTGCTGCGCCCTGATGGTAAGTCCCACGAAAGTACTTCTGAAGAAAAGGCAAAGAAGCCTGAAACATGAGCATGTGGGTGTTGGCACCCCAGATCAAAGCCATCGTCATTTGGGTCCTTTCTGCACACGCTTCACCTCCTACCCCAGTTGTCATTTCAGGGAATGAAGAGATGGGAGAGTATCTGAGAGACTTTCCCTCCAACCCATGGAAACTATTTGGTGTAAAAGATCAAAATAAATTAGTTTTTACAGAGATTGTTTTCCTCAGTCACCAGCAGTTGGGGTTCATGAAGGAGGGTAGTTCAGCTATAGATAAAAACAAGGAGTTGCAGTGTGAGTTAAAATGCATGAGCCTGCTACATCTCAACCCATCTTATCTCCTCAGTAAGCTTACAGTTTTCTGAACATCGATCTACATGGACTGGTACCTCTACTATGGTTCCAGTCGCCATCAAACACTCAAAAGCTATCTGGCTTGTCTATTCTTTCTTTCTTTCAGCTATAGGAGAAGGTGTCCCTCTTATTCCAGTGAAACCATAGTTACTGCCTTTGAACCCATGTTCACCACCTGTCTTATCCTGTGTTAACATCCACACTTGTCTTTTCATCCTTTAAAATTATGACTTACATGTGAAATATAGCCTCTGCCTGATCTGCTATTAATGGCCCTTTGTCTGGAGGGTCTTCTAAGGCTGTGTGATTGTTATGGGGTCAGGAGCTGCTCTGAGGCTCTATTGCCTTCCAGTTGTCTAAGCATTAGCTAAGCTAGGCTAGTAGGGTTGGCAAATAAATAGGGAAGGGCTAAAGCCAGCCCAAGTAGCCTGTACTACAAGTGGTATAGTTCACTGTGCTATAGAAGTGGAGCCCTGAGACTTCTCCCCAAGCCTGATTCCTTTTAACCAGATTGCTTTTGAACAATACTAGGGGATGCGGAAAGTGGAAGGTGTATTTCCCATGTGGCCTTAAAGTCAAAGTAGGAGTCTGAGCCCCAGAAATCCATCATCAGGGGTACGTACAACCTGAACAACACCTCTTCCTGCATTGTCTTTGGTTTTGCATTGGTTGAGAGATTGGCAGGATGTTCGCTTCTTTCTCACCTTGCTCTCCTGAGTTATGCTAAAGGAAGAGAGAACCTTGACTAGGCAGGTAATGACCACTTAACGGGATGTCTGCCAAAGAAGGGAATCTGGAGATTTGTCCGTTTCATGTGTTCATTCATTCATGTGTTGTTTTCAGAGAGGTTATCTCTTCATAAATACAATGAATAGCTTTTTCCTTTTCTTTTAGAGAAAAACAGAAGTTGATTTATGGAAAGGCAGACAGGTATGAGCAGAAGACAGTAGAAGAAAAGTCTTTCTAGGAGGAATTTTCCAAGAGGAAATCCTGTCTGCTTGGCCAGGTGAGAGGCACAGTGGAAATGGGAGGTGCCCACAGCTTCAGGAAGTTCTGTTTTGGCCTCCCTGCACATTCAGTAAAAAGAATGGATGTTACTGTATTCAGCTCCTGGCTCCTTTGTTTTCCAGAAGGAGGTTATTATCTGGAGATTAGCAAACTCTGACTTCAGGAAATTGTTGATGAGGCACCTCTTTGGATCTGTTTCTCTTACCATACTTTGAATTTGAAAGAGTTATTCATTAGAAGCAAGAGCTTGGCCTGCCTGGTGGAAACTATAGTAAGAGAACGGATGGGGATGGTGTCAGCAAGGGCAGTGCCCAGGCTATCTATAGAGCAGCGAATGAAAGCATCAGATCTACATCCTAGAGGATGGGGAAATGAGGTGGAAGGCCAGGGCACAAAGCTTTGAGATGGACTCACAGCTTGTGAATAGAAAGCTCCACCAGAGACAATCCTGCAGGGCACTGGAAAGTAAAGGCAAAGCATGCCCTTATTTACCATTTTATTTATTTATTTATTTTTTTAAAGTTTTTTTTTATTTTTTTATTTTTTCTCTTTTTTTTTTTCTCTTAATGGATTTTATTTCACTTATAGGTGTCCATAAATCATCACAAGTCAATTTTACATATTTTGTATCCCAAACCCCCAGTGCATCCCCCCATCCCCCCAGATTGTCTTATTTGAAAAACCAAGGTTTTCCAAAGTCTGTGAGTCATTGTCTGCTCTGTAAGAAGGTTCATTGTGTCTTTTAGTTTCCACATGTAAGCGGTATCATTGGGTGTTGCTGTCTAATTGTCT